>CM071926.1:19858741-20601777 GCA_016081115.2 Rehmannia glutinosa | reverse complement strand
CTCGTTCAGTTATGTGCTTTCCTAGGTCTCGGTACACGGTGGGGCACATGCAATCCGCCGGCGGCGGCTTGTCTTGGGAAACCTGCGAGTGGCATCCGGGGAGTCTCGGCTCGGCCAGATTGCCTTTCCATTGCCAGTGTTAACTCCAGGCGAATCCATCGTGCCTCGGCTTCCATCGTTGGCGTCCCCACGACTATGGCGATTAGCATTTAGGCTTAGGCAGTTGATTATCAGGAAGCTTAGATTGAGTGAAGATTGTGTTTCCTTTTCTTGTTCCTTCTCCACTCCATCTAGATTCATGGTGGAAGTCATCTGCCTAACTTCCTCAGACTCACCTACGATGGAGGTTTTCCCCCTCAGTGGCGCATTTGAGTGACTTTGTTGGTCTGCTCTGCTCCGAGTCTCCCGGTTGTTTCCTTTGAGTGTTCAGCCATAGGGCCAGGTGGTAAGACACCTTCGACGGTTGGCTCGGCTTGGGTGCCCAAATTCCCGATTACATCGCCAAGTCCCCTAGATCCGTCCTGCGAGTGAGTTGGGGAAGTGGTTGCGGCAATACTTGGTGCAATCTGTTTGTACCACTCCCAACGGATCAATTTCAGTGCTGATTTGGAAGACTCTCTCACAGGTCCTCGATAAATTTTGTTGCTCAGCGTGACAACTTTGGATTCATGGCTTGTTGTATTTCAACTCCTCTGTTGCAGCAACGGATCCAAGTGCCTCATCACTTCAGAAAGCATCGGTGAGGATGAGTATGATCGATGGTTCCAATGAGAGGACAAATCTTGACATTCTCCACGAGCTTGACCCTCGCGATCTCTCTTCTCTTTTTCTTTGAAGATTTACAAGATATCTGGGCGGTTATCTTCATCAAGTGCTTGGACCATTGTTGTCGATGTGAGGAACTTCATCAATTCTTCCTTTTCCTCGATGAATTGGTCTTTTGAACTATTCCCTCGATCGGACTAGAACACTATTTCCTCCATTCTGAGGGGAGACGATTTTGGATGTGCGGATACGGTGGAGGAAGTAGCAACTACATCATCTAATCCTCCCACTGTTGCCGTTCTTTTTGGGAATGAAGGGTAGCATAGTTTCTTTGCTCTTCACCTCAATGACGTCTGCGCCGCTGTGGAGACACGATCCTGTCGACGAGATTCTACTCTCTGCTAATTCTTGTTATCGGTACATTACATCGCCGGGTGGTCTTCACTTACTCTGTTGATTGCCTTAAGGTTGGTGGTTTCATCAAACATACGGAGCATTTCTGCAGTCTCGGTGATTTTCTCCGGTGAGTGGCGGACTTAGCCTTGCGTCTTCTTAAACTACGAGCTTGGTGATTAACTTCTTTTAGTTGGCACTAGAGGAATGTAAAGGTTCAACTTCCTCAGGTTCCTCAAAGGTAAAAGCTTTCATGGTTATGTCTTAGAAGCATTTTGCCTTTCTCGCATGGCGTTCTCTTCTTAATTCTGGAGAAGGTATTAATGGATTTTCTCTCTACTGGCGTGCGAGGCGGGTGATTTCGGTAGGGTCGGGTGACTTCATTGCGGGGGCGAGTGCGGTTTTTAACTTCTTTCTTCTTTGAGGCAGCTTTCTTCTTCTTTAACTACTGGGGCAGCTTTCTTTTTTGGAGGAGACAACGGTTGTTTCCTGGGGTGGACTAATTCCCCTCACTTGGTATCCGCCCTCTTGGCGTATGCTCTCTTACGGGCTCCGGATAAGTTGGCGAAACATCTTCTTGTTAACATGGAATGATTTTCCATGTCAAAGGGAATAACGCCCTTCATTTCCATCGTGAGATGGCGAGATGGTAGGCCATGGCAAATGATCTCAGGGATCCATCTTCATGAAGGACTTGTTGCCAGCGTTACGTAAATCTAGCACGTAAGCGAATTCAACCGGGTTAATTTTCTTCTCTTCCGTGATCGCAGACCACGACAATCAGATTTGGTCTCGGATAGCTGATTGAAGCTTCAAACTTCATATCCACGCGCTACTGCGGCGATATCCGTTAACTTGTGATAATAGTCCTTGACGAAACTAACTTTGTAAAATTTGTATGTAAACAGCTTCATGACACATTAAAATCGTAAGCTTCGCTTCCTTCCATGCATTTAATTTCTCGCATTTAATGCGGAAGCATCTATAATCAATCTATGCTTGTTAGTCCAGTGGATCGATGTCTAGAGAGGGTGAATAGATTATCTCGATTTTTTGTTTTGCCCTCTTTTTGAATAATCAAGCAAATGAAAGCTAAATGCGGAAAATAAACAACACGACGATTTAGATCTTACTGTTTTAGGGACTATGTGCTCTACCATGATATATTCGGGATGAGTTTGAAAAAGAAAAAGAAATTTTATTAATTGCAAGTTAATACAACACTTTGAGGATTACACCCCTCTTTGCACCTTGAAGGAGATTACCACAATCTTCCTTCAACACCTTGAAGAGTACCACACTCTCCCAACCACCTTTATCACACTAGATCACCAAGTGTATTCTTACTACAGAATACTCAAGAGATATCTTGTGTTGAATGATGACCAAAATCAAGATTACAGCTCATAATGAATAATGACACAATTTGAGTAGTGTAATCAATAGCGAGCCTAGACCTCGAAAAGTGCAGAGTGAAAATCTTTAGGCTAATGCTGTGAGATGAAAGTGTTTGCTTGTATGCTCTTTTGCTTGTATATTGTGTTATATCTTGTTGCTTGAATGAAGCCTCTATTTATAGAGAAAGTCTTGGCTTGATTTTCAGACATAGGCTCCTCTTGGGGAGTTATTTTTCAAAAGAAACCATTTAAAATCAAGATTATAAGTTTGAAATCAATCCCACAAATTAGGAAAAGTTATACGAAAATGCAGCAGGATAGTTTCTTTGAGACATATGGAGTGCGGCGGTGCACATTGAGATAAGTTTGAAATGAGTTATACTGCCCAGTTTTACACGAGGGGACCGGTCGACGAAGGGTCCAACCTATAACGCCCACCCGCTTCACTCTTTCTTAGAAAATATATAAATAGTCATCTCGACCACAAGCTATTTAAAAAAACGTGTGATTTTTTTTTAATCCACTGTGACATTTTAACAACAAACAAGTAAAATCATTTTAATTATAAGATTAGGACAAGACCGTATCAACAAACAAAAGAGGTGACCAACACTTTACCACCGTGAGACATCCGTGTCGAACCACACCCACACACCCTTTATTTTACATGTACATATTTACATCGGAGTTTTCAAAGAGGTACAACTGACCCAAATCAAAATATAATACATGACCAAAAGGAAAATGACCCATCAACGTAACCCAGGTGCGTCATCCATGTACAACTTTGTTCTCGATAACCAAAGCTCCGGTAGCTTTGACGATAAACTACGAAATCGGCATCACCAAACTCACCTACAATGCATGAACTACATGAGCTAATGCCCGATGCGAAAATCATGCATCTTTGAAAAATAATGTACTACAAATCGTGCATTCCAAAATGTTTACCAAAAGTGCACAAAATGAGTTTGAAACAATTTATTCGGAATCATTTCCTTTTATTGGGCCCTTGACCCATCTGCTATGCCTTGAAAATAACCCAACATAGTATTAATGATCAAGTTGTCCATTCAGTATGTCTCACATACCCGAAGTAATGTCTCACATGGCACTGGATATCTCTATAATCAATCGGCCCGTTCGGATGCCTCACATACCCAGTGATATCTCACATGGCATGGGCATTAATAATCAATGAGCCTCGTCGAATGTCTCACATACCCGTGATGTCTCACATGGCACGAGCTCAATATATCATATAAGCATGACCTCATGCCTCGATGCGCACTAACGGTGGCCAGCCAAAACCTTTTCCTTTTTATACCAAGTCATGTCGTGCATGTCTCATCTCAACATTGCTCACATGTTTGCATGCGTGCAAATGCCCGATTAATGACATGCTCGATGAAACGGTAATAATCACACTCGAATATTCACGAAACATATGAACATCGGGTTTCCGCTAATGCATCCATCAATACAAGAATCAATTTAGTATCGATAAGGCGGCGAAATCTTATGTTAAATGCATTGTAGTTGCGAGATGGATTTTTTCCTTACCTTTCACTTGAATATCTATTGAAAGTTAGCTAATTGTCTTTCCTTCTAACCTTAGATGTAAAATAACTTTTTGTAAAAATAGAGAATATTAAACACGTTTACCATGTTGAATATTTTAAAAGGCCACTAAATATTATAATTAATTAATTAGTAATTAAACATAGGATATACAATTCAGGACTTTATTAAAACTCCCAAATACATCGATATATTATTCCAAGTATATTCTAACATCCTATAGTCATCAAACAGGCCGTCAGGGGCGATCGGCGTGTAATAGCATGACGCCCCCACTCTGGCGAGGCCCCCATCCCAGGGATTCTTTTTAAAAAATTGAATGTTTTAGAAAGCAACTATGTATAATAAAGACTACCACAATACTTCAATAATGCTGCGGTCAGGTGGTTTGCTCTCTTTTCATGCGCATTGAAGTCGTGACCCGACTCCCAACTGGAGCAAATTTTTTCCTTTTTTACCTCAAATTGTGGCACTCAATTCCAAATCAAAACAACAGATAAAGAATGAGCCTTGAGACACAAAAAAAATAGACAAGAAAAGAAGAAAAAACAGGAAAAAGGAAAAAAGCATGGGCATATACATATGCTTCATCTTCAAAAAATATTAATCAAAATCCCAAGCAAATATATTCTTTTACTTTCAGAATTCTTTATCTTAAATTCTTCTATTTTTCCATTAGTATTAATTGTATCAATGTCTATTAGATTTTGTGGGTTTCATTATCTTTTCAATGTCTATCTTAGGTTTCATTATCTTCTCAATGTCTATTCTATTTTATTAAAAAAATATCGGTAAAGTAGAACATATGCAATGGAGGACTTGTATTTAATATTTTACATTAAATTGTGTTTTTCATCAATAGAAAATTACAAATGTCTCCTACTTGAAAATATTTATTTAGACATGAAAAGCATGAGAAAGAAAGGCTAGTGGAGAATGCATCGAGATTCAAGAGGGCATTAAATGTCTCTTTGTATATTTTTATGAAATTGAATACGTTGGAAATTGAAATATATAATGTTTCATTATTTTATGTTTCGATCAATGAAATTATTTTTGTAACAATGATTAATTATATATTTTTAATTTTTATTTATATAAGTACAAAGGACCCCAAATGTTTTTCGCACCGGACTCTATAAAACATACCGAGGCAGCCTGTCATCAAATATGCATCCTTCAACTATTTTTCATTAGATTTGCATATAGTTCATAACGTAATTAATGATATACCCAAGTTCTAGTATATAGTTGGAATCTGAAATATATGAATATGATATGCTTATAAATATAGCTATATATATGCATATTCATTTTTTATTATATTTCATTTTCTTTTCTTTATAATCTTAGACTATAAATAAGATTTAATGGTTAATAAAATGAGTTAAGAAACCAAAGCTTTTTATTCTTCATATTTTTACAAGAACCCAGCTACTAAGTTAATTAGACAATTGAACCTAAATTAACCAATATGCTATTGAAAACTAGATAGTTATTTCCTCCTTATATTTAGGTATAAGTCAACCTGTAAAAATATAAACTACTAATTTCTACTTTTAAATGATCAATTTAGTGTTCCAAATTTGATAAAATACCCAAAATCTCAAGCTTGACTAGTTAATACTAAGCCTTAAGCATACAGTAAAATTCATAACCACCACAATTTTAATATTGAATATATACTCGCATCATCAATTCTATTATCTAATTACCATGTATAACATTTTTCTAGGTTCAGGTGTTTCATTTATTTATATTATATTTATTTTGTTTCCCAAATCTTTAAGTACCCTGAAGAATTAATGATTCAAGAGTCTAAACTATTATACTCCAAATACATACATGAATTAGACTATATAATTTATTAATCTGACAATGATAAACTATTAAATTAACTATTCTTAACAATAGTCATTACCAATCCTAATCTCCTATTCTTAACTGATGTACTAACCCAATATAACCCAGACTGTCAATTATTAAATACGTAATTAGAATGAACAAATATATGGTAACATAAATAATACCTCATCACTTGTTCTTTTCAAAAATTCAAGATTTTGAATCCCCAACCTTCGGCAGCGCGCAGCTATGGCGTGAGGGAGGTGTGACTTTAAAGATAATGATAGGAGAGATATACATACTAAATAGTGGAATTAAGGCGGTGACTAATTTCTTTAGTTCACTTATCCAATAGAACCAGGTGTATGTTAATATATTATCTAATAATATAAAAATTACACGTGCACTACCTATATATAACATATGAATTAATAAAGTTAAAGTAGTTTATGTTAGCCTCATGTATATTACATATATATATATATATATATATATATATTCCACATATGATTAGGATATGATATATTTACAATAATACTTTATCTTATTATTATTACTATTGTATAATTACTATTATTTTAATAAAACTATTATTTTCGGATAATATATCATCTTATTATCGGGTTCTTGATCGTACATTACATTAATCCGTTCAATCAATATGTTTGCATTTTAGGTTTCGATACACACATTTTTGCCACCTTTCATCCCTTAATTTACCACGTGCAACCTTGTAACTCTTTGAAGCTATCACGTGCAATTTAATATAGCTTCTAATAGTCGGACAACTAAATACTATAAGTGAGTTCAAAAATATAGAACTAGTCATGCCATATAAAATAATCAGATTATGTCGATACATAACAAACATGTAATGCATGAACTATATTAGCCATTTTGAGAAGTGTGAGGTTCGGGTATTACACGGCCGGTCGACCCCATGTTGAGCGGTCGGGGTGATGAAAAATCGAAGCAGTCGAACTTGAAACCCGTTTTAGTCTGGGTCGCCCATAGGGTTGACCGATCGCCCCTAGGGCTAATCGGCTTTGAATTGACTTAATAGTATCTTCACTTTTCATTTTCAATAAGTCTACACAACTTAACAAACTCATTAACGGCATCGCTTTTATTGGTAAGAAAAAGAGCCCAATATATCTAGAAAAATCATCTACAATAACGAAAGTGTAATTTGCGTACCAATATCCCCATACAAATCTAAATGAAGGTTGTAGGGGCTTGGTTGTCTGGAAATATCATTTTTGGGCTTAAAACTACTTTTAACTAATTTGTTCTTTTGACAAGTTTTACATAAGCCAAGATTTTCAAAATTCAATTTGGGTAGTCGGCTTTTACATGTTGGTTTTGTAGATATTTTTCAAATTTTGTATCAACGTGTCCAAAGCCAATATGCCATAAACTTTTAAATCATTATTGGCGACAAGACAGAAACATTTTGACTAACCAAATCAACATGTACAAATTTTGTAAAGATTGCCTTTTCTATTTGCTTCACAAATAATTTCATCATTTTTACGAATAAGGCGTTTTTCTTTATTGAAAACAACATTATAATTTGAATCACAAAGTTGGCTAACAACATAAAATTAAACTTAAGCCCATCTACGAAAAAGAACATTACTAAGAGAGAAGAAGAGTTACCAATTTCTCCATTTCCAAATTCTTCTTTTGCCATTCTTAGAACATGACCATACCCTCTTCTTGGAGTTTGATGTTGGTAAAAAGTTCTCTCTTTCGGTCATATGGGCGTGAACATCCGCTGTCCACGAGCCATTTCCGAATCCTCCGTGGTTGTTATAGCGCTGTGCCACAAATGAACCATTTTTAGGTACTTTCTATAGTTTTGGGGTCCATGGGGGTTGGCGGCCGAGAGCTTTGGGTCTCAAACAAAGCTAAAATTGTTCTTCAATTTACAATTACTAACATAGTGACCAACTTTACCACAATAAGCAAATAAGATCATGTGCACTCTTGGCTCACAATACAATAGTTGGTCTTGGTCATTTTTTCTTTGAAAACGGTTAAAAGGTTTATAACCAAGTCTAATTTGGAATGCTCACCTCTTTTTGTATCTAAAATTTTTGTAACTTTGTCCGTGCTAATGTTAAAGCGATGCACATCCTTTTTAAACATTCAATATCTTTGGTGAGTGATTCTTTTTGGTTTCAAGAGTATGAACTCTAGTAAGAGTAATGGCATGAGCTTTATCAAAGAGATTCATATGAAGTGAATAATTTTTCCTTTTTAACTTTAAGCTCTTTATGCTCTTTTTTCCAAATCTTGTATTTGACAATCAATTTTGAAATTCATTTTGCAATTCATCAAAATCACATTGTAAATCATCAACTAAGGAAGAGGATGAAACATTAGAGCGTACCTCGTTGTTTTAGTCATCTATGGCCATAAGACCATGTTCGGTTTCTCTTTCCTCGTCGGTTGTTTCAAGTAATTCATCCCAGTTTTGACCTCAGCATTTAGAGCCCTTCTTTTTTAGAAAATGGCTTCACTTTTTTTTTCCTCATCTAATCGAGTTTTGAAGGCGATCGACAATGAAGTTATGGGTTTTCGCATTTAAAGCAAGCATTATCTCTTGGTTTTCTTGCCTTATTTTTATTAATAAATTTTGCAAACTTTCGAACAAGAAGCGCCGTCTCGCTCATCATCATCATTATCATAGTATGCATTATTGGAAGAAGATCAAGACCTTTAGGAATATTTTGCATACAGAATTGATTGATGGTTGGTTTGGAATTTTTCCTTTCCTTGAGATAGACTTCATAGATGAGAAGGTTCCCAATGAGCTCGTCGAACTTGAGTGTCTCAAGATTTTGTGCCTCCATGATTGTGGAAGTCACCTTTTTGGACCATAACCGGGGAAGTGCATTCAATACCTTAGTCACCTTGTCATCTTGGAATGACTTTCACAGAAGCCCTGAGGATTGACAATGTTGTCAAGCCTTTCCACCATCTTAGATATGCTTTCACCATCATGCATGTTAAAGTTTTCAAAGTCTTTAACAAGCATGGTCTTTTTTCGCTTGACCTTAACTGTTCCTTAATATATGGTTTCAATTTTCCCGAACCTCATGTGCCGATCTTATGCCTCTTATGCGATTGTACTCCTTGAAAGGCTTAGGAGTCGAGGTGCCGTCCTCTAATTTAAGGCCTTACCATTAAGAAGAAGGAAGGCGCTTTGTCGTTTCATCGAACTCCTTGAAAGGCTTAGGAGTCGAGGTGCCATCCTCTAATTTTTTGGTTGGTTGATCAACTCCTTTAGCGACCACATTCCAAATGTCGAACCCGCACACTTGTAAAAGCACTCCAAAATGCGTAGTTGTTGGCGTCGAATAGTGGTGGCTTGTTGGTGGAAAGCGGGTGGTGAGATAAGCATCATTCGTAGCCATGGATCTTTCCTCTTTGCTCGGGCAAGCTAGCGAAGAGTTTGGCTCGATACCACTTGTTAGTCAAGTGGCTACGATATCTAGAGGGGTGAATAGATTATCTCGGTTTTTCAAATTTTGCCCTCTTTTGAATAATCAAGCAAGGATGAAAGCTAAATGCGGAAAATAAACAACACAGGCGATTTAAAGAGCTTCACCCCCTTTTAGGGACTATGTGCTCTACCACCCAGGTATATCAGGGATGGGTTTGAAAAAGAAAAAGAAATTTTATTAACTACCAAAATTAATACAACACCTTGAGAATTACCCGAACCCTCTTTGAACACCTTGAAGGAGATTACCCCACAATCTTCCTTTACCACCTTTGAAGAATACCACACTCTCCAACCCACATCACTAGATCACCTTAGTGTGTTAGCACCCGCAAGAATACTCACAGGATGTCTTGTGTTGAATGATGACCAAAATCAAGATTCACGACTCAATAATGAATAATACAATATGAGTACAAGTGTAATCAAGAATTGAAAGCCTAGATCTCAAAGAAGTGCAAGTGAAAGTGCTTGAAGCTAATACAACAAGATGAAAGTGTTTGCTTGTATGCTCTTTGCTTTATTGTGTTACATCTTGTTGCTTGAATGAAGCCTCTATTTATAAGAGAGTCTTGGCTTGATTTTCAGACATAGGCTCCTCCTTGGGAGTGATTTTATGCAAAAAAACCATTTAAAATCAAGATTATAGCTGTTAGAAATCAATCCCACAAATTAGGGAAAAGGCATAAAAATGCAACGGATAGTTTCTTTGACACATATGGAGTCGCGACGGTCGCGCGAGATAAGTTTGAAGCAGTTATCTGCGAATTTTACACGGGGGGACCGGTCGGCGGGAGTCAGGCCAGGTCGACCCCTTGTAGGTCCCAAGGGTGTGAGTGTAAGGTTTAGAAGGGGTTGAATAAACTTGCAAATTTTTCGTTTTAGTCTTTTTTTTTAAAAAAAAAAAAAATGTTTAGAGTTAATTTCACTGAGATGAGTCATGATGGACATCTAAGTTAGTTAATCAAAAAGTTAGCCAACTTTCATTGTGATGAGTTTTTGTGGAAGACTTAACACCATGAATTTGGTTTAGGTTTGTTTTAACAACTTGACTTTAACACTTTGTTAATTATCGAGTTGGATAGCAAATTTATCGTAGATATTAAATAATATACGAATTGAAGTCTTTGAAATGTAAATGACACAATAAATTTTATAGAGGTTCGAAGATGGGGTAATTCTTCTAATCCTCTCTTCTCCACTCACGGAGAAATCCGAGCAAGTATTGATCAGTACAAAGTGGTTATCGGTCCGGATCAAGTCTTGATCACCACCCGGTGACTTGATCCTTTGGGACTCGATCTGGAGATGCCTTGGTCACCTGGTGGCTTCTCGTGCGACTCGACTTCTTTCGAGGCGAGTGCGCTACTTCTGACTCACTTGCTCGACTTCTTGGATTTGATCACGAAGCCCTCCAAAAACTTGAGGCGGTTCGACCTTGAACCTTTCTACAATCCTCAGTGGAATGTAGACCCTCTTATTCTTCAAATGTTTCCTCTTGGGCTGATTGAAGTCGACTTTCCTTCACGAGTTAGTGTTGGATTGATTTCCTTGAAGTTTTGGCTTAAGGATTAAGCTTGAATGACTTGAGAATATTTTTAAGTTACGATTCGAATAATAGCTTGAATGCTTGTGGTTCGGGTATGCAAGGTAACCTTTTCTCAAAGTGATTCTTGACCTTTTATAGTGTTCTTTTGAAAATATGCCCGTTGAAGAGATATGCTAATTTTCAAAGACAACATATGGTCGTTAACTTGTCTTGTTGCGATCCTTGAAATTGACATTTCCCGTATTGAATAAACCTTGACTTTTGAGTTCTTTCCCCAGTGCGATGCTTCCCATTGGTTTATTCCTTTTGCACTTTCTGGGTGACACTTTAAGAAAAGCTGACATGGAAGTATTACTTGTTTAACTTTATTTGACTTACGTATAGCGGATCCTTTTCGATTGTCTTGACTTGTGCGGTTCCTTAACTTCCCCCAGGTGACTTCAAGTCGGCTCCCAATCGTGGATGACTCATATGTCACTTCAACTTGAGACTTGACTATCTTGAGTTGACTTGGTGACAACTTCACATACTTGTATCTCGGTGATACTTCTCCCGTCGAGTTCTTGTCTTCTCTTCCTTGCCACACTCAGTGCTTCCGCAGTAGTCTTCACTCTAGTATTCGGTTGATTTCTTTCATATCCAGGCATAGGCGACTCGGCTCGGCTCGTACAACCTATCTATTACAATGCATTTTACAAGGAAAATGGGGTGCCAGACTTTCTAGTCTAAGTTTTACATGGCATTCATCAAAATCTAATCAATAAATTCCCAACATTTTCCCTCTTTTTGATGATGCCAAAACTTATAACATACATTCAAAAAGTAAATAACAAAGATACATACGACCCGATGTAGAAACATAGAATGTATCACGAAAAATCAATCTTTTTATTGATCATAACATTCTTGTTCTTTACACAATTTTACAAAGTGTATCGGGAGCTCGGAAGCAGTCATAGTGTTCTATATCTATGAAAGTATAGAAATTACGATTTTTATTCAATAATACGAGAAAGTAACATACATATGTATTTACATCGATTAAAATATATGAAGGGTGAAACGACAACACTTCAACGCGCCGCTCTTCATGCCTTCTTTTCTTCTTGACTCTTTCATCTTACGCTCTTTTCCTCTTTTTCTCATCTTGACTTTCTTTCTTTTTCTCATAGGCTCTTACTGACTTTATCTTTTCTTTTTCTTTCTTGTCTTGATGATCTCTTTATATCTCATCTGGTTTCTTTTTCTTCTTCTAACCTTTTTACATATTGACATTTTCTGGCCACTTCCATATTGGCTACTACATCATATCCGGTGATAGATCCCTCATTTCTTACGGATCTATGTATTCGATGTTTTTAGGCGAGAGGTCTAGGTGCGAAACCTCTTCATCACTTCTACCTCTTCCTGCGGGTGTGCATTGTAGTGGGGCCTTAACCTTCGGTGAGTGACCCGGTGAGTGACCCGGTAGTGGTATTGCCGATGGTCTGGCTGCTGTCGGCTTCTTCGCGTAGCTTGAGGCCTTTTTCCCAATACAAGTCCAGGCTTGGGCTATGGGCATGTTCTCAAAGTATCCCTCGAGTTCAAGCATTTTGAATTCATCAGCTAATATCGGCTACGCTTTCGATGTACGAAATTGCATTAGTGTCTCTTTATTGGAATGCCTCTATATTGTTTGATATATCCATCACTCGGGCATCCATTTTCCTTCCACCTCCTTAATCCATGCTTCTACTATCTTTCTCTTTTCGGCCGTGGGTGCTGCGGGTGTTGGAGCGGCGGAGTCATTTGGAAGTTTCTTTGATGATGTCGGCTATAGCTCGTCTTGTTAAGGGTTTTAGCAATCATTAAAGTCATCTTTTGAACCTTCCCCTCAGCATTTTCCCTTTGCTTTTCTCGATCCTCGATTGTCTTAACTTCCATTCCGCAGAGATGTTTTCTTCTGTTTTTGCATACCAACTTCCAACTTCTTCTTAATGTATTCTTCTTCCCACTTTTTGGCATCATCGAAGGAGAGAGGAACCCCGGAATAGGACAGCCAACATGAAGTCTAAGCGGCGATAGATGAATTATGCTTTGAGTCTGTTTGTGGAGTATCTTTGCCGAATTCGGAGCGGGTGGCTTTTGATTCGTTTTGCCACCGGCTTCATTTCGGCCATGAGAGAAAGTGAATTTATTCTCCATAGTCTCCTCAGCCTTGAAGCTCTTTCTTATGGAATTCACGTGATTGCATTTTTCGGTGTTGTGAGATTCATGCGTCTGTCAATATTAAGCTTGCATCCTTCTCTTCATATCGGCATTATCGGCGCTCCAGATCAACATCTCATTATCTGATGCCTTGAAGTATCTAACTTTTCCACCGCGCATTATTTGTTGTTGTTGCCACCATTGTTCTGGATCGACTATTATCCACCTTGGATCGGCCATAAGATTAGCATCTCTGTTATCTGACCTCATGTCCGGGGAGGCTGGTGCCTTTCCATCTTCTCTATTTAAAAATTGCCTTGAAGACTTCTCTAACCTCATTTGTCACCTCGTCTCGGCTAGAGGCCAATGCCACGTCAGTCGAAATTTGTTGGAGCGATGGTGTCGTGGGAAGAAGCTGGGTCGGTTTGTGGAAGCGTCTCTGCTCTTTGGCGGATTCTTCATCGAGATCACGCGGCTCAATGAGAAAAATGTTTCTTCAAATGCATCATCACGGACATAGGGAATATGTTCAATGGTGACTCGTGGCCGTGATGTGCTCGGTTGAGTCGATTCTGCTTGTAGAATCGGGGAACTCTGTTGATTGTGATTCATTTGGGGTCTGTTGTGGTATGGACCCAGTGGTGAGCCTCTCAGTGTCTCAACAGACTTCATCGGTCTTAGCTGGTTTTCTTCTGTTGAGTTGTTTGGTCTTGGCCATATCGGTGGCGTCATCGGAGAGGATGATGAGACTTGAATGGGTGGCTCATCATCGAAATTGATCGTCTAACAAATAGCCTTAAGTCGACTTACTCGTGCTTGGGAGAACATCCTCAGCTGAGTCTTTTGGATTTGCAATGGGGACAACTCGGCTTCATCTTCACCTTGGATCCCGGAAAATTTACGTCTAGTTGTCTTGGGAATCATGAAGGGCACTTATCTCCTTCTCGGATGCATCAATGATAGGATGAATGTTACGTGTTTTACTGTTTTCTTTACCTTGGGAAGTCTCAACCTCCCATAGGCCTTCACTACCTCGGCCAATCTCAAGCTGCGGCGAGAGGACTTTGACAATCCGCTTGGCGGTCTCGGCTATCTTAGGGTCTTCATAGATGGCATCCACATGAGTCTCGGCCAGTGGATTGCACTTTCGTGCCAGTGTTAACTCACAGGGCGGATCCATCATGTGCCTCATTGCGTCAAGAACGTCATTGGCTTTCTGAGAGAAGTTGGCACCAGGTGAGACAATCTCAAGCGCGCCAGCCTCGTCGGTGACAAACTTTGATGTGTATCATTTGTTTTTCCTTCTCCACTTCACCTCTAGATTCGTTGTGGAGTCGGTGCGGCATTCTCAGGCCTAGGCTGCGGTGGAGGAGTTTTCCCCTCATTCGGCACACACCGGTGAGTGACTTGGATTGGGGTCACTCTTCTCCCCAGGACTCTGGTGTTTTCTTTGAGTATTCGGTCGGGGCGGGTGGTAAGACACCTTAAGTAGGGTTGGCTCGGCTGGGGTCCCTCGTTCCCAGTTTCATTGCCGATTCCTTAATGCCTTCTTGAGTGAGTTTGGGGAAGTGGTTGCGGCAACAACGATGGAAATTTGCTTTGCACCACTCCCATAGGGTCAATTTCATTTGTGATTTGGAAGATTCACAGTCGCTTCCATCGTAGTTGCTCATGTAGGATCTTGGATTCCATGGCTTGTTGCATTTCAATTCTTGTTTGCGGCGGCGGGGTCAGAGATCCCCATCACTTCGGAGAGGACATCGAATAGAGGGTGGGAGTGATCGGTGGCCCCAATGAAAGGACAGATGTTTTCCTTCTCGCGTGCGCCGGCTCTTACGCGGCCTTTCCTTCTCTCTTTTCTTTAAAGATGGTTAAAATATCCAGCAGTTCTCTTCATCAAGTGCTTGGACCGCTTTCTAGTCAACCGAAGAAATTCATCGATTCCTCTTCTTCATAAATTAGTCTTTGGACTGTTCCCTTGAGTGACTCGGCTTCCACTTTCTCCGTTCGCGCGAGGCGATTTTGGATTTCTGCATATGGTGGAGATAGTATCATCAAATCATCATCATCATCCTCTTGCCGTCCTTCATTCTCGGGGATTGAGGGTAGCGGGACTTTGTTGCTCAACATCTCAGCGATGTATCTATCGCGGCGGGGACACAACCACGTCGGCAATTGAATCGACTTTCTCGGTAGCCTCTTGCTCCTCAACCATTGACTACGACTACGGTGGGTCTTGATTCTGCCTCTGTTGATCGGCCTCAGCATACTTGGTTGTTTCATCTATAATTTACGGAGACTCTAATTCTCCAACGATCTCGGATATCTTTTCCAACTGAGTGGTAGACTCGATTGTCTTCTCAAGCTCGGAGAGCTTGGAAGTCTTTTTCTTCTTTTAGTTTTCACTTTAGAGGAATTTTTGGTTGATTCGGTTTCTCTGAGTCTGCACTTGGCCGGGCGTGTACCTTCTTTGTCTGAGGAGGCTTTCTCGCTTATCGATCCTCTTTTTCACGATAAGCTGGAGAAGGCATTTGGTATTCCTTCTCCATCAGCTGCGCGGGCGGTGACTCGGCCGGGGGCGGTGTGGTTTTTTTTCTTTCTTTGCGAGGCGTGATCTTCTTCTTGTGCAAGGCGGCCTTCTTCTTGGGAGAGGAGGAGACAATTTGTTTCTTGAGTCGGTGATTCCCCCACTTATGTCAGCCCTCTTGGCATAAGCTCTCTTGAGCTCTGAGAGATTTGATCGGAACATCTTCTTGACATGGAACGCCTTTCCATGTCGGAAAGGAACACCTTTCACCTCCATTAACCGCCAATGACAAGGTCATACCCAAGGATCCTCAGAAGGACCCATCGCCATTGAAGGACTTGTTCCCAACATTTTGGCGGAGTCTGTGTAGATGAGTTACGCCGATTGACTTTCTTCTCTTCCATGATCGCGGAATGACGATCGAAGCAGTTTTGGATAGCCGGTTGTGGCTTCCAAAGTTCATATCTACGCATTTGGCAACGATGTCCATCAATTTGTGGTAATTGTCCTTGGTACATCTTGTCAATTTGTGTAAACTCTTTTCAAGACACACTCCGGTCTGGCCACTTCTTTCCACGCGACCCCGGGTTTACATCGGCCTCATAGATCTCCTAAGGTACTCCTTCCGCTTGATAGTAAATAGTGTTCGCCAAGTCATGGCGCAGTGATAGTAAATTCCTTGCCATGTCTGAGAGGACTTGCCCTCATCGTGAACTTGAGCGTTCACATAGAAGCTGCGCGACCTCTTCTCGTGGTCATCCGAAACTCCATTGTGAGAAAGGGTTTGATCCGGACTTCTCCACCTTCTCGGCTATTTTCTACGGGTTTCATCGGACCCCTGTTTGATCATTCCTTCAAAATCCACGGTAGAACCGGTGTGGATTTGTTTTCCCAACTTAACAAAATCGTAAGTAGAGGTTTCTTGATGTTTTACCAAATGAAACTTTGAAAATTTGTTTTGAAAATCTAATAGGGTTTCGAGAGAAAAGTTTCTTTCTTTGCTTTGGGAGAGATGAGCAGGTTTGTGTAAAGTGAGAGAAAATGAATGAAAGGGTATATGTATGGGTTATGAAAGGACATGCGGACGGTTTTGAATTTTGATCGAGATCAACGGCTTAGATTTAGCACGCGATTAACATTTAATTTCTCGCATTTAATGCGGCAGCATTTATATCCAATCATAAGCTTGGTATGCGACTTTTGACTGTACACGTCATAATTACGCTAACGTCATTCTTAAAAACATTTCCGCTTATTAAAAACAGATTGTGCTTTTGTCACTTTGCTCATAAATTACTCAGAACTTCTTAGGCGATTCACTCTTCTTCTCTTTGTTCACATAGTGACTCAATGTCAATTAACTCGGTGCGGTGACTTTCCGATAAAGGCTTATTCACTTAGGTGATTCAAGAGCTTCGCTCTTCTCCTATCTTTTTAAGTTCTATCTCTTTTTGTGAGTCTTACAGTGTTAACTCAAATTTCAATTAACCTAACTCATGCTTGAGTTCTTCAAATCTTGATTCACATAGTGGCTTTGTGAATATGTCGATTGCTTGTTTATCGGTTGAGATGTATTCAAAGGTGATGTCCTTAACTTTTCAACATGGTCTCTTATAAAGTGATATCGACATCAATGTGCTTTGTTCTTGAATGCAACACGTGATTTTGTGTGATTAATGTGCACTTGTGTTCTCACACATATTGGAATTTCCTTTTCTTTAATTTCATAATCTCTCAATTTTGTTGTCTCATCCATCGGACTTGGGCGCAAGAATTTGCCATGACTATGTATTACCCGATTGTGGATGTGGTTATTGAATTTTGCTTTTTGCTAAACCAGGAAATTAGCTTTATTTCAAGCATTTGACATGTGAAGTACTCTTTCTCATCGACTCTACATCGGCATAGTCATAATCCCCGAATAACCAATTAGCTTGAATCCACCTTCCTTTGGATACCAATTAGCTTGCTTCCTTCAAATACCTCAATATTCTCTTGGTTTTCATGATCATGTGGCTTTCTTTTGGAGCAGATTGAAATCTTGCACATACACTCTTGCAAAGGTGATGTCGGCTGCTAACTTTGTGAGATAGAGCAATGATCCAATAAGTGCTCTATATCTTGTTTGATCCACATGCTTGCCATCCGCATCCATGTCCATTTTGATTGATGTATTCATTGGTATTTTCACGAAGACTTCTCTTCCATACCAAATTTATTCATTAAATCTCTGTTGTACTTTGTCGACTTATGAAAGTTCCATCCTAAAGCTATTTTACTTGAAGTCTTAGAAAGAATGTCGGCTCTCCCATCATGCTCATTTCAAATTTGCTTTACATGAGGTTTGAGAATTTATCACACATTTCTTTGTTTGTGGATCCAAAAATGATGTCATCCACATATATTTGAACTAGCGTATCTCTTCCCATATTGAATTAAGAGTGTTAATACTTTGTCTTTTTGTGAATCCATTCTCGGTCGAGGAATTGTGATAATGTATCATACCATGCTCTTGGTGCTGCTTGATCCATATAGAGCTTTCTTGAGTTTGTACACCTTATCTCCAAGACTCTTACTCAAATCCTGGAGGTTGTTCAACATATACTTCTTCTTCCAACAATCCATTTAGGAATCCACTTTTCACATCCATTTGATATACAATGAAGTTCTTGTGAGCAAGATAGACAAGAAACATCCTTATTGCTTCAAATCTTGCAATAGGAGCAAATGTTTCATCAAAATCCATCCCTTCTTCTTGGCGATATCCTTTGGCTACCGTCGTGCTTTGTTTCTTACCCCGCAGATACCTTCCTCATTCATCTTGTTTACGAACACCCATTTTGTGCCAATAACATTTTGATGGGTTGGTCTTTGAACCAATTTCCACACTTTGTTCCTTTTAAATTGATTCGACTCTTCTTGCATGGCTTGAATCCAATGTGTGTCATCGATGCTTGTGACACATCTTTTGGCTCTATTTGAGAAATAAAACAAGTAAACATTGCTTCTTGTTGAGCTCGGATCCGGTTCTTACACATTCTCTTACATCTCCAATGACTAGTTTGGGTGGATGGTCTCTCGGCCATCTTACATCGTTGGAGTAAGTTAGTGGATTGATCATCTTGCGGTGTGTTATTTTGATCAACTCTCTCATCATCACTTAGTTGCAAATTTTCCACCCTTTGAGATTCCGACTATCTCATCTTCATTTGGGTTTCTAACTCGACTTGCTCCTACATAGGGACTCTTACGCATGGTTGGGTGATTGACTTGTCGGTGACTCTTCAATGTCTTATCCATTTATATTGGGTTTATCAAACACCACATGGATGGACTCTTCTGTAACCGTTGTCCTTTTGTTGAGCACTCTATAGGCTTTGCTTTGAGTATCTAGAAGATACCTTCATCGACTTTAGCCTCAAAAGCCTTTAAATTGTCTTTGCCATTATTATGGGTGAAGCATTTACATCCAAATATTCTAAAATACGCAACATTTGGCTTTTCTCCTTGTCCAAATCTCATAGGGAGTCTTTGTCACTTGTCTTTTATCATGCATCTATTTTGAGTATAGCATGTTGTGTTTATTGCTCGGCCCAAAAATCTTTTAGCGACCTGCTTGACTAACATAGTCCTTGTTGCTTCCTTGAGAGTTATGTTCCTTCTTTCTACAACTCCGTTACTCTTTGTGAGTCATTTTTGGAGAGATAGTTCATGAGCAATACCATTTTCAACACAATCGAGTTATTATTCCATTGACAAACTCGGTTCTTCCATCGATCTTATCTTTATAATGGTTTGACTCTTCTCATTTTGAATTCTTTTCATCGATTGTGGTAGCTTCGTAAGGTCTCTTTCTTTTTCACATGAAAATTATCCATGTATATCTTGAATAATCATCTACTACTACCAAGGTGTATTTCTTTTCACTTATGCTAGCTAGCTCAATTGGACCAAATAAATTCATATGCAACTCGTCTGCATATCCTTGTTGAAGATGGACATGACTTTTCTTTGAATGATGATTTGATCTCGCTTTCCCATCTGGCATGCATCGCAAACACTTTCCTTCTTGTACACTGGTCCGCGGTCCTTCTACAAAATTACTCCTTGCAATCTTCTTAATAGTTTTGAAATTCGGGTGACTCGACTTCATTGTGCCCGCGGCACCAACTTGATTCTACCATGTGCTCTTAGCTAGACAGTGTTTGGTGTTGCGATTGACCAATCTACCACGTACATATTCTTTTGTCTACATCTTTGCAAAGACTACTTCATTGGATTGATATCCTTGATTTGACATACTCCCATATTGAATCCAACATTGTAGCCTTTTTCCGCGAGTTGGGCGATGCTTAACAAGTTAAAGTTGAGCCCTTCAACATATGCAACATCTCTTGTGATTGCTAATCCATTTCTTTTGATGGATCCGATGCCTCTTATTTCCCCTGGAGCTTCATTTCCTCCAAATATGACTTTTGCACCTTTGACCTCCTTAAATTTTGACAAATGTTTCTTGTTTCTGTCATATGTGCGAGCAAACCACTATCCATGTACTAGGTTCCTTGGCACTCAGCTATTCCTTGAACTGCAATCAAGGAAATTAGGTTTTAGGTGCCCATACTTGTCCGGGGTCCGAGGGGTTAGTATTGTAAGATGATCCAACCAACCTATAGCCAAATGATTTGACTCAAGAGGTTGCCACCTATCCTGCTCATAATCATAATTTACTTTGGCAAATTGTTTGGGGTTTTTAGGTTCATACAGTTGTCTCTTTTGTCGTATGCCCGTGTGTGTGTTTTTAGCAATTTCCTTCTTTGGGGAGTTGTGATATCTCGTGTGTAGTGCTTGGGTGCATATGTGTCTTTGATGATAGCTCTTTTGCCTTTGGAATGGCCTTAGGCTGAGTTCTAGGCCTTTGCCATCTAGGCATGTATTCCATAGATCTTTGATTTTTCATATTGTACCAATCGACGGCTTGGCTTGGGTAATTTCTACCATTCCCATCATATTTGTTCCTTTTATAGAACTTCCACGGGGCTTTTGGTAGCTCTGTTTCTTCTTTACAAAGTATTTCTGTTTGGAGTTTTTGAGGAACTTTGCTAAATTTCTTCTCGGATGTCCTCTCGGTATGCTCAATTTGGTTGTTTTCCTTTTCTTTTATAACCAAGGCCGCTTTGTTTGTGATTGTGCTTTGGAGTGAAAGTGTGTGTAACTTTTGGTGTCTTGGATTTTGAGATGCTTCATTACTTGAAGATCCTTTTTCCAAGATCACTGGGGAGTTTGACTATGCACAAAGGAATTGAATCTATGCTGTTTTATCTCCACATTCCTTTTGGCTCATGATAAGGTCATCCAAAGATCTAGAAGCCTTAGTGAATGAGGCAATCACATTTTTGAGGTCATTTTCCCTCTTTTCTATAGCGACTATCTCTGCTTTATTAACTTAGCATTTTCACCTTTAGTTCTTTATTCTCATCGGCTATGTGACTTAGAGTACTCAGCTCCTTAGTCAGCTGTGAGTTTTGGCTTTTGAGTTGGATGTTCTCCTCATGTAGTAGTGTGTGTGAGGATTTAATGTGCTCGAAGTCTTTCATCATTTTGCCTAATGAATCATAAAGATCAGTGGGTAATGAAGTGTGTGTGTCACAACCACTATCACTAGAATCGAGTGAGATGAGTTAGAGTGTACCTCATCTTCTTGGTCGGGTTGGTCTTGTTCTTTGGGCCATTAAGCGGATCAAGGCTTCTTCTTGAGTCACTTGAGTAGTCACTTCACTACTCTCCAGTCTGCTTTGTGTCTTTTGACTTGATCTGTCTCGGCCCATCTCATGACCAACATGGCCTTTTTCTTCTTTTTTTGTCTTCTTTCTCTCAAAGATTCTTCTTTCCTCTTCATTCATGTATTTGTTGACTACGAGGATATGGGTAATCAATGGCATAGTGACCTGGTTGCTGCGGTTCGGCATGGATTACGAACGTTTTTATCTGCTCTTTCCATTCTTGGATTGTCGGCTCTTTGGTACTCAACCTTTTGATGCTCTGCTCTCTTGGGTGACCTATCTTCCCTTGGCTTAGAGGAGGTGAGTGTCTTCGGAGGATTCACCTTTGCCTCTTTTGTAATTCTTATTTTCCTTGATTTGCTCGGGCATACAAATCAAAGTTAGCTTATCCCAGATTTCTTTGGCCGTCTTGCATGATTTGACTTTGTTGAACATGGCTTTGTCAAGTCTTGTAAAGAATGTCTTTGGCCACATTGTCCAGTTGTATCTTTTTTGTCATCATTTGTCCATTCAGCTCTTGGTTTTTCAACCATAGGTATTTGGCAAGAGCGAGAATCCTCTTCTCCTTCACCCGAGTGCAGCCCGACTCTCCTTTGCTTTGTTTGTGTTCACTTTTAAGATTTGTAGTGGCCCATGTTCTATCACTATCCACATTTCATCATGTAATTTGATAGATGAGCACTGCGTACATATTTTCCCTAGGTCATCAAATTCCTCAATAGTGAACATAGGAATGCGTGTCAAATTTGCTTCCATGATGATAACCTTCTTGAATAAAAGAGTTTTGAAAGATCAAGTGTTAAAGCAAGCTTTGAAAGATTGGAGATCTAGTTCGATAACCGATGCGGAAGGCTCGGTGAACCAACCACTCGATACCACTTGTAGGTCACAAGGGGTGTGAGTGTAAGGTTTATAAGGGGGTTGAATAAACCTTACCAACTTTGTCGTTTTAGTCCTTTTTTTTTTTAAAAAAATGTTGAGTTAATTTCACGGTGAGTCCTTGATGGACAGCTAAGTTAGTTAATCGACAAAGTTAGCCACTCAACAAACTCGGTAAATTTGTTGATAGAATAACTCATTTGCTTAGTCTAATACTTAACTTTC
The DNA here is from genome assembly GCA_016081115.2 of Rehmannia glutinosa. Taxonomy (NCBI): domain Eukaryota; kingdom Viridiplantae; phylum Streptophyta; class Magnoliopsida; order Lamiales; family Orobanchaceae; genus Rehmannia; species Rehmannia glutinosa. The sequence continues at coordinate 20,579,138 of CM071926.1, read as the reverse complement.
ATTGTGATGAGTTTTTCGGGGTGGAAGACTTAACACCCTTGAATTTGGTTTAGGTTTATTTTAACACTTGGTTTTAGCACTTTGTTAATTATCGAGTTGGATAGAAAATTATCGTGAGATATTAAATGATGTGCGAAAGTATTGATCAGTACAAAGTGGTTATCGGTCAGGATCAAGTCTTGATCACCACGGTGACTTGATCCTTTGGGACTCGATCTGGAGATGCCTTGGTCACCGGTGGCTTCTCGTGTGACTCGAACTTCTTCACGGGGCGTTGCCTTGCTACTACAACTCACTTGCTCAAGCTTCTTGGATTTGATCACGAAGCCCTTCAAAAACTTGAGGCGTTCGACCTTGAACCTTTCTACAATCCTCCGTGGAATGTAGACCCCTTTGGTTCTTCAAATGTTTCCTCTTCAACTAATTGAAATCGACTTTCCTTCACAAGTTAGTGTTGGATTGATTTCCTTGAAGTTTTGGCTTGAGGATTAAGCTTGAATGACTTGAGAATATTTTCCTGGTTACTGATTCGAATAATAGCTTGAATGCTTGTGGTCCAGGTATGCAAGGTAACCTTTTCTCGAAGTGATTCCATAGCCTTTTATAGTGTTCTTTTGAAAATCGGCCCGTTGAAGAGATAGGTTAATTTTCAAAAAGACAACTTGTGGTCGTTGGCTTGTCTTGTTGCGATCCTTGAAATTGACATTTCCTCGTATTGAATGAACCTTAAACTTTTGAGTTCGACACGTGCGATGCTTCCCATTGGTTTATTCCTTTTGCAGCGCTTTTGGGTGAGCACTTTAAGAAAAGCTGACATGGAAGTGTTACTTGTTTAAGTAACTTTCTTGACTTATGTGCAACGGATCCTTTTGGTTATCTTGACTTGGCATTCAAAGCGATTACCTTAACTTCCCGGGTGACTTCAAGTCGGCTCCCATCGATGGATGACTCATCTCATCACTTCAACTTGAGATTTGGCTATCTTGAGTTGACTTGATGACACTTCACTTCAATTGTATCTCGGTGATACTTCTCGGTCGAGTTCTTGTCTTCTCTTCCTTGCCACACTCAATGCTTCACGGTGAGTCTTCACTCTAGTCTTCGATTGATTTCTTTCATATCCGAGGCATAGTTGTCTTAACTCATTTCGTACAACCCTATCTATTACAATGCAAATTACAAGGAAAATGGGGTGCCAACTTTCTAGTCTAAGTTTTACATGGCATTCATCAAAATCTAATCAATAAATTCCCAACACCCTATCTTTGAACGGTCGGGGTGATGAAAAATCAAAGCAGGGAAATGTCTGAACTTGAAACCCGTGTTCAGTGCCGGTCGCCCCTAGGGCCAACCGGTCGCCCTCCGTTTTTTCAATCCATCCCGTTTTCTATTTCAAAACTCGGCTCAGTGCAGGTTGCCCTATAATGTGACCGGTCGAGCTTGAAATATAAGTGTTGTCAAATATTTTGTCAAAAATAAACTTAGAAATACTCAAAAAATAGTAAAAATATTTTAAATCGATATAAAGTATTTGGACAACATTTAGGGACATTGTTTTGGTATAAAAACTTATTTGAACAAAATCATAAAAATCATGATAAAAACATTTATCTAACAATGCTTGTAGTCACGACTTTTGGCCGTACCCATCATTATTATGTTGACGTCATCCTTAAAAACATTCTTGCTTATTAAAAATGACTATGTTTTTATCGGTTAGCTCATAAATGACTCGAACTTACTCCTTAATTTGACCTAACTCTTCTTCTCTCTGTCAGTATAATGACTCGGGTTATTGACTAACTCGATATAGATGACTTTCCGATATGGTGATTCACGATTTAACATGATTCAAGGAATCTGCTCTATTTTTATCTTTTCACATTCCATCTCTTATCCTTGAGTCTTAAGTGTCAACTCATTTCAATTAACCCTAGCTCATGCTTGAGTTCTTCAAATCTTGATTCGCATAGTGGCTTTGTGAATATGTCATTCTAGCGTTTTGCTCGGTTGAGGCGTATTCCAAAGTGATGTCTTTCTTTTCAACATGATCTCTTATAAAATGATATCGACATCAATTTGTTTTGTTCTCGAATGCAACACGAGGATTACGAGTGATTGCAATAGCAACTTGTGTTATCACACATAATTGGAATCGCCTTTTCTTCAACTTCATAATCTCTCATTTGTTGTCTCATCCATAAGACTTGAGCACAACGGTTGCCCGCAACTATGTGATTACCCCTTGTGGATGTGGCTATTGAATTTTGCTTCTTGTTGAACCATGAAATTAGTCTGTTTCCAAGCATTTGACATGTACACAAAGTACTTTTCTGTCAACTCTACATCCGGCATAGTCGAGTCTAAGTAACCAATTAGCTTGAATCCATCTTCCTTTGGATACCATAAGCCAACTTCTTGGCTTCCTTTCAAATATCTTAAGATTCTCTTAGCAGCTGCGATCATGTGGCTTTCTTTTGGAAGCGATTGAAATCTTGTACATACACCTACTTTGCAAAGGTGATGTCGGCCTACTTGATGTTAGATAGAAGCGGTGATCCAATAAGTGCTCAGTATGCGGTTTGATCTGCCCAGGCTTGCCATCTACATCCAAGTCCATCTTGGTGATGTATTCATTGGTATTTTCACGAGAAGACTTCTTTTCCATACCAAACTTCTTCATTAGATCCTGGTGTACTTTGTCGACTTATGAAGGTTCCATCCTTGTTTTTTACTTGAAGTCTAGGAAGAATGTTAGTTCTCCCATCATGCTCATTTCAAATTTGCCTTGCATGAGGTTTGAGAACTTATCACCAGCGACTCTTTGTTTGTGGATCCAAAAATAATATCATCCACATATATTTGAATAAGCGTTATACTCTACCCATCTTGAATTCGAAGAGTGTTATGTCCACTTTGCCTTTGGTGAATCTATTATCGTCGAAATTGAGATAATGTGTCATACCATGCTCTTGGTGCTGTTTTTAGTCCATATAGAGCTTTCTTGAGCTTGTACACCTTATCTCCAAGAGTCTTACGCTCAAATCCTGGAGGTTGTTTAACATATACTTCTTCTTCCAACAATCCATTTAAGAATGCACTTTGCACATCCATTTGATATACAATAAAGTTCTTGTGTGCGGCATAAGCAAGAAACATCCTTATTGCTTCTAGTCTTTTAGCAACAGAGCAAATGTTTCATCAAAATCTATTCATTCTTTCTTGGTAATACCCTTTGGCTACCAATCTTGTTTTGTTTCTTACCATAGAACCTTCATCATTCATCTTGTTTACGAGACCCGTTTTGTGCCAATGACATTTTGATGGGTTGGCCTTTGTACCAATTCCCATACTTTATTCCTTTCAAAGGCGATTCGACTCTTCTAGCATGGCTTGAATCAATGTGTGTCGTCGAATCTTGTGATACATCTTTTGGCTCTATTTGGGAAATGAAACAAGTGAACATTGCTCCTTGTTGGGCTCGGATCTGGTTCTTACACCATCTCTTACATCTCCTATGACTAGCTCGATGGGTGGTCTCTCGGCCGTCTCACATCGAGGTTGGAGTAAATCAGGTTTGGGTTTAGTCGTCTTGCGTTGTGTTGTTTTGAGCAGCTCTATCATCATCAACTTAACTGCAAATTTTCAATTGTCTTTGAGATTGACTATCTCATCTTCATCTTGGTTGATTGGTCCGACTTGACTTTAGCTTCAATATAGGGACTCTTACGCATAGTTGGTTGATTTAGCTTATCATTAACTCTTCAATATCTTCTCCATTTATATTATGTTCATCAAAAACCACATGGATAGACTCTTATGTAACCATAGTCCTCTTGTTCGAAGACTCTATAGGCTTTTCTTTTAGCCGAGTATCCCAAGAAGATACCTTAATCGGACTTTAGCATAAAACGCATTTAGATTGTCTTTGCCATTGTTGTGGATGAAGCATTTGCATCCAAATATTCTAAAATATGCAACATTTGGCTTTCTCCTGTCCAAATTTCATTGGGAGTCTTTGTCGGCTATCTATTAATCATGCACCTATTTTGGGTATAGCATGCGGTGTTTATGGCTTAAGCCCAAATTCTTTTAAGCGATCTAGCTTGACTAACATTATCATTGCGAACTTCTTTGAGAGTTACATTTCCTTCTTTCAAACTACTCCATTTCTTTGTGGAGTCCTTTTGCAGATAACTCATGAGCAATACCATTTTCAACCAATCTGAGTTATTATCCCATTGACAAACTCGGTTCCTCTATCGATCTTATCGTATAATGGTTTGACCCTTCTCATTTTGAATTCTTCTCATCACCGAGGTAACTTTTGCAAGGTTTCTTTCTTTTTTGCACATGAAGATTGTCCATGTATATCTTGAATAATCATCCACCACCACTAAGGTGTATTTCTTTCCACTTATCTTTGGTTGGCTCAACAGGACCAAATAAATCCATATGCAATAGATGCAATATTCTTGTTGAAGATGGTTTAGGCTTCTCTTTGAATGACTATTTAATTTGCTTTCCCATCGGCATGCATCACAAACACTTTTCTTTTTGTACACTAAGTCCGCGGTCCTTCTACCGGATGACTCCTTGCAAGCTTGTTAATTATCTTGAAATTGAGATGACTCGGTCTCTTGTGCCACACCAACTTGATTTGGCTGTATTTGTACTTTTGCTAACAAACAAGTGCTTGGTGTTGCGATTGACGATCTACCACATACATGTTTCTTCTGCGGATCCTTGTAGCACTATTTCATTTGATTGACATCCTTGATCGGCATACATACTCCCATATTGAATCCAACATTGTAGCCTTTGTCACACGAGTTGGGCGATCTTAGCAAGTTGAAGTTGAGGCCTTCAACATATGCAACATCTATGATTTCTAAGCCATTTTCTTGATGGATCCGATGCCTCTTATTTCCCCTGGAGCTTCATGAATTTTGATAGATTTTTCTTGTTTCTGTCATGTGTCCGGAACAGCCACTATCCATGTACCAGGTTCCTTGGCACTTTCGATTGTTCCTTGAACTTGCAATCAAGGAAATTAGTTCTTAGATACCCATGCTTGTCAGGTCTAAGGGTTAGTGATGTAAGATGTTCTAACCAACCTATAGCTAAATGATTTGACTATAAGAGGTTGCCATCTATCTACATGCCATAATCATAATTCACTTTGGCAAATTGCTTGGGGGCTTTAGGTTCATACATCATCTCTTTTTGTCGTATGCTTTGTGTGTGTTTTTAGCAATTGCCTTCTTTGGATAGTTGTGATACTTGAGTGTAGTGCTGTGTGCATATGTGTCTTTGTTGATAGCTCTTTTGCCTTTGGAATGGCCTTTCTTTGAGTTCTAGGCCTTTGCCATTTGGGCTTATATTCCATAAGTCTTTCTTTGATATTTTACATTATTCCAATCGACTTGGCTTGGGTAATTCTTCCATTCCCATCATGTGTGTTTCTTTTATAAAACTTACGGGTTTTGGTAGCTATGTTTGTGCTTTTCTGAGTACTTTCTATTTGGAGTTTCTTTGAGGAACTCGCTAGATTTCTTCTCGGTTGTCCTCTCAACATACTCAACTAGTTTGTTTTCTTTTCCTTTATATCCAAGGCCAGTTTGTTTGTGATTGTGCTTTGGGGTGAATGTAGGTGCAACATTTGGTGTTTTGGGTTTTTGAGATGCTTCATTACTTGAAGATCCTTTTTCGAAGATCACTCTGGGAGTTTGATGCATGCACAAAGGAATTGAATCCTATGCTGTCTTATCTCCACACTCTTTTTGGCTCATAATAAGGTCATTTAATGATTTAGATGCCTTAGTGAATGAAGCAATCACATTTTTAGATCATTTTCCCTCTTTTCTATAGCTGCTATCTCTGCTTTATTAGTTTAGCATTCTCGGCCTTGACTCTTTGTTCTCATCGCTAAGTGACTTAGAGTACTCGGCTCTTTAGTGGGTTGTGAGTTTAGGCTTTTGAGATGGTTGTTTTCCTCATTTAATAGTGTGTGTGAGGATTTATTGTGCTCAAAATCTTTCATCATTTTGCTATTGAATCATAAAGATCGAGTGGGTGATGAAGTGTGTGTGTCACAATCACTACCACTAGAATACGAGTGAGATGAGTTAGAGTGTATCTCATCTTCTTGGTCGGAGTTGGTTTTGTTCTTTAGCCATTAGGCAGTTAAGGCTTCTTCTTGAGTCACTTGAGTAGTCGGCTTCCACTCTCTCTGCCGAGGTCTGCTTCTTTTGACTTAGTTGTCTCGGCGATCTCGGCTCAACATTGCCTTTTTCTTTTCTTGTCTTCTTTCTCCAAGACTCTTCTTTCATCTTCGTTCATGTACTTGTTGACTATTGGATATGGGTAGTCAATAGAAAAATGTCTTGGTTATGCAATTCCAACACGAGGTTATCAACTTTTTGGTCGACTCTTTCATTTCTTGGGTTGTCACCTCTTTGATATTCGACCTTTTGATGCTCGGCTCTCTTTGGTGGCATATCATCCCTTGACTTGGAAGGAGCTGAATGTCTTCTAGAGGATTCAACTTTGTTTCTTTTGTAGTTCTTTTAAAGAACTTGTTGAATCTTTTAACCATCGGGCAATCTCCTCTTGGTCAATAACTTCTTTTGCTTCACTCTTTCCCATCTTTGACTATAAGTGCGACTATTTTGGGTACAAGCTGTCTCCTCTTGGTCTTTTTTTCTAAGCTCAAATTCATAGGCTTTGAGGTCGAAAATAGCTTTTGGTTGGATGTTTTTCATAGGTCCATTGAGTGCCTTAGTGCCATGGTCTTCATCTCCCATTCAATGGAAGACTTCTCAAGATCTTCATACACATTTCTTTTTATGTGTATTCCTTGCCAAAATCTTGACGAGTTCATTTGTTATTTCTATAAATCGGCATCCATTGATCAATTGTTTCTCCTGCAAATATTTTAAAATTTTCAAATTTTTGAACAACAACAGATAGTTTATTTTCCTTAATTTGTCGAGATCCTTGAAAATTAGGGTTAATTTATCCCAGATTTCTTTGGCTGTTTTGCAAGACTTGACTTTGTTGAACATGGCTCTGTCTAAAGTCTTGTAGAGTATGTCCTTGGCCACGTTGTCCAAGTTGTATCTTTTTCTGTCATCATTTGTCCATTTAGCTCTTGGTTTTTCAACCATAGCTGGTCAAAGATTAGCGACCTCTTCTCCTTCAGGTGCGGATGTTCTCCTTTGCGGTGTGTTCACTTTCAATTTCTGCGGTGGCCCATCCTCTATCACTATCCACATTTCATCATGTAAAGGCGATAAATGAGCACAATCATACGAATTTTCCAGGTCATCACATTCGTCAATAGTGAACATTGGGATGCGTGTCAAATTTGCTTCCATGATAATAACTTTCTTTGAATTAAAATAGTTTGAAAGAGCAAGTGTTAAACGAGATTTGAAAGATAAGAGATCTAGTTCAGAACTAACCGGTGTGGAAGACTCATGAACCAACCACTCGATACCACTTGTAGGTCCCAAAGGGGTGTACGTGTAAGGTTTAGAGGGGGTTGAATAAACCTTTACCAACTTTTCGATTTTAGTCCTTTTAAAACAATTCACGATTAAATTCACTATATGTCCTTGATGGGCGGCTAAGTTAGTTAACCAAGATTTAGCCATTCAACGAGACTCGATTGAGCTTTTATAGAATAACTCGGCTACTTAGTCTAATACTTAACTTGGCTGTGATGAGATTTTCAGGGAAGACTTAACACCCTTAAAATGGTTAAGCTTAGTTTTAACGCTTGAGTTTGGCACTTAGTTAATTATCATTTGGAATGCAAATTATCAACAGATATAAATTATATGCAAAAATAAAATACTTGAAATGTAAATGACACAATAATTTTTATATAGGTTCGAAGATGGGGTAATTCTTCTAATCCTCTCTTCTCCAACTCTTGGAGGAATCCACTAAGTATTAATCAGTACAAAGTGGTTAACGGTCCAGGATACAAGTCTTGATCACACAGTGACTTGCTTCGTTGGGACTTAGTCTAGAGATGCCTTGATCACACAGTGGCTTCTCGTCCGGCTCGGCTACTTCACAGGCGGCTGCTTGCTACTTCTTGACTCACTTGCTCAAGCTTCTTGGATTTGATCATGAAGCCCTCCAATAACTTGAGAATATATTGCGGGTTACAATTTGAATAATTGCTTCAATGTTCGTAGTTCGAGTAACCAAAGTGATTCTCGACCTTTTATAGTGAACTTTCGAAAATCTGCCTGTTGAAGAGATAGGTGATTTCAAAAGTCACTTGAGTTTGTTGGCTTGTCTTGTTGCGAGCCCTTGATCTTTGCCATTTCCCCGTATTAAATGAATGTTCGACTTTTGTAGTCGACACGAGGTGCGATGCTTCCCGTTGGTGTATTCCTTTTGCATGCTTTTGAACACTTTAACACATGGCAACATGGAAGTATTACTTATTTAAGTAAGCTTCTTGACTTCTATGCAACGGATTCTTTTCGATTGTCTTGACTTGACTTATAGTTATTTAACTTCCTAGGTGACTTCAAGTTAGCTTCCAATCAATGGATGACTCATCTCACTTCAACTTGAGACTGGCTTTTGAGTTGACTTGGTGACTCTTCACCCAATGAACCCGATTGATACTTCTTGATCGAGTTCTTGACTTCTCTTCCTTGCCACACTCAATGTTTCACGTGAGTCTTCATTCTAGTCTTTAGTTGACTTCTTGTATCTCGGCCCATAGCCGACTTCATTCAAACATACACCTATCTATTACAATGCAAATTACAAGAGAAAATGGGGTGCCAACTTTCTAGTCTAAGTTTTATATGGCATTCATCAAAATATAATCAATAATTTTCCCAACACATGGTATCATCAAAATCTACTCAATAAATTTCCTAACAATTTCCCCCTTTTGTATGATGCCAAAACTTAAAATGTTCAAGAAAAGTAAATAGCAAAGATACATACTGACAATGCGATGAATAACAAATAGTGTATGCTTAAAATAGATCACTTTTTTTATCATAGCATTCTTGTCGTTTACCAAATTTACATTTGGTATCGAGCAATATACATGTATACAAGTCAGACATAGTATATCTAAGCTAAGATACAAAGATACATACGAGAGTAAAAATTACAGGAAATTCACTAAGTTTATTACGAGAAGACTTACATGAATGTATTTACAATAGTAATACATAAAGGGGTTTGCGACAACACTTCAACGCCTTTGTTGCTTCCTTCTTCTCTCTTAACGCCTCTTACCGTCGGCCTCGAGTTCTCTTTCTCTTTTTTTCCTCTTCATCTCTTTTCTTTTTTTAATAAGCCCGTTTGGCAACAAGGTCATCCCTTTGCTTCCTCTCAAGCCATTCTCTTGTCTGCGCTTTGGTTTTTTCTTCTTGCCTTGCTTGCGACTTGGTGTTTTTCTTTCAACCTCTCGGTTGTCCCGGTGATCATATCCACCGAAAGATTAAACCTTTCTTCTCGGGATCCACATATGACATATCCTTTGGTTTTGGTCGAGGCTTGGAGCCTTTTCCTCCACCACTTCTTCCTCTACCCGATTCACCTTTTCCTCCTGCGGGCGTGTGCTATATTGGAGTCTTCTGCTTCCCGGTAGAGTGACTTTGGAAGTCTCACGCTTATAAGCTTCTTTACACTTTGTGCTAGACCTTTCTCCCGATACAAATCTCGGGCTTGAGACAAAGCCATTCGTTGGAAGTAGCTTTCGATTCAAGAGTTTGAAACTTCTCAATTGATCTAGCTCGTTCCATCATCGGTATCGCATCCTGATCATTTCCTACTGAAGACCACCAAATTGTCTCATGAGATTACGAACGCAAGCATCTTATTTTTCATAACTCCTCAATTCTGCTTCAATGATTACGCCATTGACACAACGACTTTCTCGAGTGGTAAGGTCACGGGAGTTTGTTGAGAATAGAGGCGATGCTTGACCTAGCCGAGGGTTTAACTAACATCAACTTCATATCTGTCGAACTTCTTTCCCCTCAACTTCTTCGCCTTTCTTCAATTTTTCTTCTTTCAATCCTTGAGAACTCCTCTTCCCCCTTTTTGGCATCATCAAAGGAGAGAGGTACCACGAGGGAACATTCCTCCGAGGATAAAATCCAGTCTATTGATAGTTGAGTTGTGCTTGGAGTCTGTGCATCATACGTTGTACGAAATTCTGAGCATACGTGTTGCCTTAGACTCGGTGAGACTAGCTTCATTTCACCATGAGAAAGCTGAATTTCTCATTCATGTTGTCCTCGAGTCCGGCAATTTCATTCTTGTGGAAATGTTGTAGCAGCTCCTTATCCGTTTTGTGAGACTGATTTATCCTCTCAATGTACGCTTTCATCCGTTGTTGGTAGCTAGAATTATCCGCACTCCACAACAACATTTCGCAAACAATGCTTTAAAGTGGCGGACTTGCTCGGATCGCATGACTGCTGCTACGCATGGCCCATTCCCGAATCCTCGTAAATCAGCTGTGAGGTTAGTATTTGTTTGTTTTAATAAAATTGGTGAAATGTAGTTTGTAAATTTCAAAATATGTATGTTATAGCTTGTTTTTGTATGAATTAGCAAAATTCGTTCAGTCTGAATTGGTTCTTAAAAGGTCTGTCTTTTAATGTTTGTGACAAATTTGAAATTTTATAAATTATGTTAGAAACAGAAATCTGGGATGAACCAATATTTTCGTTGTTTGGTAGCAGCTGTATGTAGTAATGACTGTTTGATACTTATTGTGCTGACGAACTATTGCATGCTTGTAGAAAATACTGAATGTTTAAGCTATCTTTTAACTTTCATTCTTGTCAGTGAAAAGGTCATGGAGTATTTTTCATGTTTCTAGTTTCTTTATATCAGTTCCAGGTGTAGGTGCTGATGGTTGGGACGCAGCAGCTGCCCCACCAGTAGAGGTTGCTCCAGTCGACGTTGTGCCTGGTGGTGCTCCAAGTGGCTGGGAATAAATCAGATTTTATTTTGTCTAAGATTATTGAGATAATTACATTTTGCCCCCAAACTATAGGTGTTTTTGGAGTTTACCACCTAAACTTTTCGAATTCTATTTTACCCCTGAACTCCTGGATTTTTGCTCGATGCCATATATTGGCCACCACCGATCGAATATTCCCAGAATATTCCGTCACATGAGGGCAAAATCGTCATTGTTTCAAAGTTGTTGCATTTTGCCACACGAATTATGTTTGATTTGTACTTTATCCCCTAAATTTTGCATTATTTCATTTTGCCACATAAAATTTAAAAAAATTAAAAATATATATATTTATCATGTATTTTATTTCTTTTATTTCCTCTAATTCTTTATGCACAAAAATAAATAATTATTTTGGTTAAGTATATTACCAACAAAACTACACTAAACTCTTCATTTTAAATTTTCTTGTAAAATCATAGTTTATTTTCCTTTTATTGAGTTAATATTTGCATTATAATTAAAAATATATATTATTCTTTTCATTTCCTAGGTGAATGGAATTATAAATATTCATCAAAGTCAATTTAAACATAATACGATGCATTTAACTTTCTTTTGTGAGTAAAATTATTAGAAGATAAAAGTATTACAAATTTAATGAATTTGATCATTTTTACATTTAAGCATGTATAAGATTTGTACTAAAGTAAATGTATTATCATATTGTTTTATAATGTATTATATTTAAATTTCGGAAGAATATTCCTTTCGTTAATTTAATTTTTTAGTTTTCTAATTAAAAATTATGAAAATTAATTTACTTTATTCCAAATCTAATACACTACTTAAATGTAAAAATAATCAAATTCATTAAATTTGTAATACTTGTATCTTCTAGTAATTTTACTTACAAAAGAAAGTCAAATGCATTGTATTATGTTCATATTGACTTTGGTGAAAATTTATAATTTTATTCACCTAAAATTGAAAAGGATAGTTTATATTTTTATTATAATGTAAAACTAATACAATACAAGGAAAATAAACTAAAGTTTTACAAGAAAGTTTAAAATGAAGAATTTATAGTATAATTTTATTGATAATATACTTAACCAAAGTAATTATTATTTTTGTGGATAAAAAATTAGAAAAAAAAGATATAAAATAAATGTATAAATATATGATTTTTTTTTTTTTAAAAACATTATGTAGCAAAGTGTAATAACGCAAAGTTTAGGGGATAAAGTGCAAGTCAAACAAAGTTGAGTGGTAAATGTAACAACTTTTTTAAGAATTTGAGACAATGACGATTTTGCCCTCACGTGCAAGGCACCACCGTGGCCAATATATGGCATTGTGTAAAAATCACGGAGTTTAGGAGATGAAGTACGACTCGGGAAAGTTTAGGTGGTAAAATCCAAAACGCATATAATTTGAGGTAAAATGTCACGTCCCAACTCGGAGCCGTGACACGATCGAAAATGAACTTAGGCGGTTTACTTAAGCGGCCCGGTAAACCAATTATTCATTCGCAAAAGTAATTCAATCATAACAGAAAATCCCAAATCATACATAAAGTCAAATAATCTAAGTCCGAAATATCGCGTGAAATAATAAAGGTACATCATTGTTCAAAATGGTTCTACGGGTCCTACGCCCGGATATTACAAATTTCACAATTGTTCGTTCATCAAAATAACATAATTTAAATTCGATTGACTCAAGGTCCCAGTAATATATAGGTTTAGTCGGTAGCATCAAAGTCTTCACCGTATTCCTCTTCCCCATGGTCTCATCCTCCAGTTTGGGAAAAAATAGGCGGGAGTGAGACAAAAATTCTCAGTGGGTGTGGTAGGTGTGTGTGCAAGTGGGGCTTATATTTTATGCGAAAAATCGTTTCATGAGTTTTGATGCAAGAAACGTGTGATTACATTTTCGTATACTTAATAGTTTTATTAATATTATTTAGCGAATCGATCATTAATCGGTCGGATCGGTTGGTTGTGCACAAAAGTGTGACGCCAACCTAGTCGATCCGCCAATTCATATCGAGTTGGTTGTGCACGAAAGTGTGACGCTAACCTGCACCACCTTATGGCGGAGAAAGTGTCGATCAAACATCATTTCCGCAAGCAGTACATCTTATCCCTCATGTCGATAAGGTGAAGCCGCTATCCCGATTGCCACGACGTCTCCATAGTGGAGCTAGCTAAGCTCGGAGAACGTCATAATCATGATTATACCCAAAATCCTACGACCCGATCACCCGCCGACTCTCCCGTCCGCTCGAGGTTGGGAGTTGGGCGATGGAGGCCGTATGAGATCGTAGCCAAGCTACCCATCTCATACGCGACTTATCCATTACACAAATCCGCCAATTCATATCGGATGGTTGCTCACGAAAAGTGTGGCCAACCTGATCAATCGATCGATGGGGCCCAGGCGTGTTCATAGACTCGCCCGCGTCCGATATTCAATCGATCGGTCATTAATACGGCATAGATATCGGAGGGGTAATCTAGTTGGTTCTATTCTCACGATTCGATGTATTATGCCAAAGTTCTTAATAAGGTTCGGATTATGCGGCGAGGTAGTCGCTTATTATCACGACAATTAGTCGTTATGAAATCCACAATAATATTCGGATAATAATTTATAAATAAATAATAAAAATTTAATTAAATAAAATATTTAATGTTATATAAATAAACTGAATTTTAGAAGATAAAATAATTCTTATGACCTTGGTAAATTTCTATTTTAAAATAAAATATTTTAATTAAAGAGAAATTTATGTCGGGTTTTTAAAAATTCCATAAGTTGTGATCCCGGACTCAAAAAAGGGCAATGTCAGTCCCTAATTTTTCTAATTATTCTAAGGAATCATATTTTCTGGGTCTCGAGGTCAAATTTTCGAAAATTACAGGTCAGCCCCAGTTTTTCCCAAATTTATTATTTTGACTGACGATCTTTTAAAAATTGATATCTCTTAAATCGGAAAAGGTTTTAATGAGATTCCAACTCCAATAATCTTTTTGAGGTAGTAAGTATGTAGGTTAAAAACAGTTTTCAAAAATTTCCAGGTTTAGTACCGATTTTCTGAAAATTCTATTTTAACCCCAAAGGCAATTTTTATTATTAAGGGCTCGTTTCAAGCCCGTTTTTCGTGAAATTTGGACTAAAGGTCCAGAATACTAATTAAAGTAATTTTATAAATTTCTCGGAACAGTAACTTTCCAGATTTTTCGAAATTTATAGTTTAGCCCCTTAAAGGTTTGAATATTTTATTTAAGTGTCTAAAATTCGTATATTCGTATTTGTTTGACCCGGAGGGTCCCAATTATTAATTTGTATTTATATTACAATAATGTCAGTGCATATTTCGAAATTTTACAGTGGTCCCACAAGTTTTGGTATTTTTCATTTTTGGCCCTATATTTTGTCTTATTTGCAAAAAGGCCCAAACTCGATTTTGCTCACAAGTCCAGATTATTGATATGATATGTTAAAAGTATTTTTCTCATAATCTAAGTTATTTGAGCTTATATATAATAAAAGGGCCTAAAAACACACAAAAGCTATTTTCTAAAATCACTTTTGACTTAATTTTCCATACACATATAAATATTTCAGAAATTTACAGAAATGTAAGTGACTGAAATTTCCAGAAATATATATTATAAAATAAAAAAAAACATACATTTATGCCACAAGAAAAAAATATAAGCATACAAAAGCTATCTTTCTATGTAAAATCACTTTTAACATAAATGTATATACACATATTCTTTTTGGATGAAAATTTCCAGAAATAAAACTAATTTTTTCCAGAAATATAAGTAATATAAATACAAATACTCATGCTATTTTATGCATAAAAAAATTATCATGAGTTTTAAAAGTTCACCCACCTCTTCTACTGCTTTTGGTAAGGGTGGTCTTAGATGGCTTCTAGCTTCCAAAGTTTCCTCAAGTCCTCTTCCTTCTTAGGACAGCCCCTTAAATGGTGATTTAGGGTGTCAAAGTTGAAGAAAAATGGAAGAATAAAAGAAGGGATAATAAGAGTATTTTTGGGGTAAGCTTACCTCAACCTATAGCTTCTTGAGTGCTCCAAAGGTTTTACCCTCCAAAATTTCCAGAAATTTGACCCTCTTGTCTTCCTCCTACAAGTCGAATTTCTTAAATGAGGTAGTAGGAGAATTAAGCTTGAGTTTAGAAGAATGAATTTGGAGGATTTCCTTACCTATTCCTCAAAAATCGGCCCTTGCTTGCTTAATGATGAAGGAGGTGTTTGCTTGTCTTTTTGAAAAAAATATCTAAGTGTAGAGAGTGAAAATGGAAGCCTTCTCCCTCTTCTCCTCCTAATGACCGTCCACCCTCTCCTCTTTGTTAGGCTAGTCTTCAATTTTTTTCTCATCTTGGAAGTTGGTTTAGATGCATGCTTGCCTTGGGTAGGGGAAAAGGGTGTATTGGGTTATGGGATGGTTTAGCATGCTAGGAAGAAGTGGAAGAGTCTTCTTGGGCTTGGGGTGGAGCTTGTCTTAGGTTTGGGAAAGAAACATCTTTAGGAAAATGACAAGGAGTAGAGACAAAATTGTTCTCCTTTCCCCTTCAAGTGGACGTCCACTTCATGTAAGTCCTCCTCTAATTTTCTTTTTTTTTTTTTTGTTGTTTTGATATTAGAACTTCCTTATCACATGTCTTATACTCCATTACTCCTACATAAGCCCATCACCTTATCTCAATTCTAGTGATAAGTCACATATACTTATAGTTGTTAATTAATTCATATAACATAAGTTAAGTTAGTAGTATATCATTAAAGATAGTTAAAATTAGCAATTATTAAGTTAGGGAGATTAAATACATTAATAAAATACTAAGAATAAAAAATATTAAACTATATTTTATTAATATCAAATTGTGACGTTTAATCGCACGATACAATATCCGGACTATTACAATTTAATTAATCAAAAATTTTGGGGTCTCACATAAAATGTAATTATCTCAAGATTATTGTCTTTTGAAACTTTTTCTTTTTAAGTGCTCTTTATGTATTGAAATCCATATACTTGGGTTTTTGTCAGCAGAGTTTTTGTAGCCATCTGGGGCGGATCTAGGCGCACAACTCAAAATTTTTTATTCCTTTTTTCTAACGTTAAAATTTAAGAAAATAAATATTTTTAAGGGGAAAAAATATTTGGGCTATGGGAAAAAAATCGGTAGGAGTAGTCCTGGCTGGCTTGCTACGCCCCTCGTAGCAATGTTATAGAGACATCAAATTCACATCATTTATGGTTAATTTAGCCAAGAGATGTTAGCTTTTTAAACTTGGTTCCTGAATTTTAGCACGTGGATATTTTTAAGCTGTTTTGGGTTACAGTTTTTCAGATTAAATTAATTCCTCTTTTTGAGGAATTGAAAGCTCCTGAATTTGGAGTGAGCTTTTTGCTGTTATTTGAGGTCAGATATCTGTTAGACGTTCTGGTCTAATACCTCGCTGATGGTCCTGAATTTTATTCTTTTGTTTTCCATTCAAAACCTTTATGTTTATTTACATATTTAGGAATTTTTCGAAATCTCAGTGAAGTTCATAGCTGGTAACTTGGTATGGTCTCATTTTCAATCTTTTTAATGTTTTCAGGATTTGTATAATTAAAAATCTCTTTGTTAGATTTTTATTTAAAAATGAGTATATATTTAGTTTGGTTGTATCGTTTATGTATATTTAAAATGAAAATGTATTTCTTTGTGGTGATTTATATTGGGAATTATTCGGGTCTCAAATCGAATATGGGAATAAGATACGACCTTTTGATTTAATCAAACTGAAATGAAAGTTAGGGATTTTAAAATTCGAGTTTTAGATATAAAAATACAAGATCATGTAAATTAAATTTATTCTAACTATAACAAGAAAAAGAAAAATTGAAATAAAATTGAACTATGCTTAAATATAACCATCAAATCACAAATTGAGGAAACACAAAAAACAGCTCTTTAGAAATGAAGTTTGCTGCCGAGAATTTTGTTTAATGTAGCAGGCCGAAATAACTTCCTGAATGCAGTTGACCAAATGATGTTTTCCAATTAACGTGGTCAAGATCTTTCAATTGATAAGAGGGACGAAATTGGTTTTGTGGCAACAACACTTTTGCACAATTCATTAATTGACCAAAAAGTCTGAGAGATATGTTAGCTTGGTGGGGTTTTTAAAAAGTAAAGAGAATCGTTAATTCAGTTAAATCGTGAACCCAGATCACGACTGAAAGTTGATATACCAGTTGAATTGCTAATTGGTCTTATTTAATAGAATATTGTATTTTTCACCGAAATTAATACTTTTGGGGTACGGGCCAATAGGAAGAGTGCCTATAATAAAGTTTTTTTTGGTGGGGGTGGGGGAAATTGACATAAATGCCCAATTTTTTGAGGCATGTCGAACTTTTATGTTTTCTAAGTCTTATTTTACCTAAATTTACTTTCCCGCCACCTTTTTATACAACAATACGCTTTCCGTGAAAAAATTCACAGATTTTTTTACGCTTTGTTTCAACATTGTTCCTAACATGTTTCTTTTAATAAAATTTCGGTGAAAAAATAAATTTTGCCATCGTTAAATAACCATTTTATACTCGAAGTTTTATAAAAAAATCAAGAAATATACACATAAAACAACACATATTAAAATCAAACAAATTAAAAATATTATAGAAACAACATGAATAAAAAACACAATTCCATTTTTGATTGAATGCATGAAAACATAAAAACATGGAAACAACGAGGAGTCAATATAGAAACAACCTACAAACAATACGAGAAAAAACACCATATGAGCAAAAAAAAAAAAAAGTTAAAAATAGGTAAAAAAATTATATTTAAACATCGAAAACTTCATTGAAACAACAAAGAAACATCGTAACAACATTAAAACCGGATGGAAACAACCCAAAATAACGTAAAAAAATATTTAAAATACCACATGAATAAAAATAGCCTAAAAATAGGTAAAAGTTGTATTTACATATAGAACACTACATGAAAACAACAACAAAAAAATTAGAACAACCTTAAAAATATTATAGAACAACAACGATACAATAGAAATAATGTACAAAATAATATATGAATAAAAACAACATAAAAAATAGTTTAAAGTTGTTTTGAAACATTGAAACAACATAGAAACAACAAAAAAAACAAATTTAAACATCGAAACAACTTATATAATATATAAAACAATGTAGGAACAAAAAAAACGAAAAAAAAAAAATAATCAAAAATATGCGGGAGCGTAAAAAAATTATGTACATAAGGAAAAAAATAGGTACAAAAGTAATTGGAGCGTATTGTGTGGTAAATGTACTAAAATCGGCGTATTCCATGTAATTTCCCTTTTTTAATATCAAATGTGTTATAGGCCTACTTTTTTTTTATGTCAAATGTGTAGCGCCTTTTGACTCGGTTTAATTACTTTTTTAATAATCGGAATGTCTAATTTTACATATTATTACAAATACCCAAAAAATTCTAACATATTTTTATTGTTGAGTTATTTAGAAATTATATGTAGGCGCCATTTTGACTCGGTTTATTTTTTTTAATTAATAATCAAAATGACTTATTTAATGATTATTACAAATACC
This sequence comes from Rehmannia glutinosa, assembly GCA_016081115.2. Lineage (NCBI taxonomy): Eukaryota > Viridiplantae > Streptophyta > Magnoliopsida > Lamiales > Orobanchaceae > Rehmannia > Rehmannia glutinosa. Next base: position 20,560,520 of record CM071926.1, on the reverse strand, counting down.
CCACAAAATTCTAATATATCCTTATTGTTGTTAGATTTGTAGAATTTTTAAGGTTTACACTAATTTGATTTGTGTTGAAAAGTTTGATGCTTCGTTAATGGTGTTTGAGGTGAATGAAGATGACGGCGATGGTTTTATTATGTAATATCTAGTTATTTAACTGGATATCGAGTAATCATAGTTGGATATCTAGTTACATTTAATTCGATATATTTAAGTCTACTCTCACAACCCATTTATTTTGTTTTTCTCCAAAAAATTGAATTCGCATGACCTTTTTGTTTCAAATTCATTTTGCATATATAAAATATCAAATTGTTCCACTTTTCGATATGTACAATTCAACACGAATATTTCATATATAAAAATGAAAATTACTGATTCAATTTTTTAAAAAAATTTGAAAGGAGAGTAAGAGGATATAGGGAGAAATCGAGTGAAAGAGATAGAAATAGAACAAATATCAAACAAATATGCTAGAAATGTATTAATGTCTTTTGTTCTTCCAAAATGGGCTAAAAATATTTGTTTTTTTTTTTTTTGATAACTCAACTTCTAAACTACGCCGACTATGCCGAGGACAACGACTCGCTCCTCATTCTTTCTTTGCCAAGGTAAACCGCGGGATGTGCACGACTGACTAGTGTCTGACGGGTCTGGACGTACAACCGTATCCTCCTGTAAAGAGAATAATTATGTTCGACCCCCAATCTACTAATTGTAAGTCCAAGTGGCTACAATAATCTAGAGGGGTGAATAGATTATCTCTGTTTTGATTTTGCCCTTTTGTTTGAAAAACTCAACCAAAGATGAAATGCTAAGTGCGGAATTAAAACAACACACTTCGATTTATAGAGGTTCAACCCACCTAGGGCCTAATCCTCTACCACCCCGAAGATATCCGGGGATGGATTTCAAAAAAAAAAAAATTATTAATTTACAAAAATTAATACAACACCTCGAGGATTACCACAACCCTCTTTCACCACGTTGAGGATTACCACAACCCTCTTACAACACCTTTGAAGATTACCACAACCTTCAAACACCTATCACCTGATCACTCAGTGTATTCTTACCACAAGAATACTCACAAGGATGTCTTGTGTTGAATGATGACCAAAATCAAGATTACAACTCAATAATGATTGATACAATATGAGTACAAGTGTAATGAAGAATTGAAAGCCTAGACCTCAAATTTGTGCAAGTGAAAGTGCTAAGGCTAATACAACAAGATATATGAAAGTGTTTGCTAGATTGCTCTTTGCTTGTGTAGAGTGTTGTATCTTGTTGCTTGAATGAAGGCTCTATTTATAGGAGAGGACTTGGCTTTCATTTCCAGGACATAGGCTCCTCCTTGGGGAGTGATTTGCTGCAAAAGAAACCATTTAAAATCATCAATATAGTCATTAGAAATCAATCCCACAAAATACGGAAAAGTCATGCAAAAATGCAACGGATAGTTTCTTTGATAAATAAGGGTGCGGCCGTCACAGAGAGATAAGATTGAAATTGAATTCCTGCTATTTGTACACGGGGGACCGGTCGGAGGGTGCGACCGTGCCGCCTCGACTATGATTTGAGTTGAAGTTGAAAAATACGAAGCAGACAAGATCAACCAAAAGAGCAACTCCAGTCTGCCGCGCTGGGGTCGACCGGTGCCGCCCTCTCTCCTTTTATTCTACGTCCCATTTTCTGTTTCAAAACTCAACTCAGTGCGGGTTGCCCTATAGGGCGACCGGTCGAGCCTGAAACAAATGTGTTGTCAATTTTTTTTTTTTTAGAAAATAAACTCCAAAAATACTCCGAAAAATAGTAAAAATATTTTAAGTCGATCGGAAGTATTTAGACAACATTTAGGGACATTGTTTCGGTTTGAAAACATATTTGAACAGAATCGAACAAAATCATCAAAATCATGATAAAAACATTTATCTAACAAACTCCCCTTTTTGATGATTACAAACCAAAACAATTTTCTTTAGGGCGATTTTGAAAACAAATAAATTTTCGGTTTTATGAGTGAACTATCCGTTAAAAACATTCCATACAAAGCTCCCCTATCTATGAGCATATCAACAAAGGGATTTGCATAAGCTAGAAGAACGATCAATAACAAGTTTATATAAAACATCATAAGCTAAGAAGCTCCCCTATCACAATACTTATAATCTTTTGCAATTAAGTCCATAATACAAGCTATGGACTAACGAGCTTTAGGAAGCCATAGCTTATAGCTTTTATAACGAGCTTTTATTAGCTACTTTTGGCTAACGAGCCAATTTCCTGTTTCTACCCCTTTGGAATCATCAAAAGAATGTTAGGATGATAAAAACATCATACAATATCATCAAAGTGCGCCAAAGAGACGGTTTATCAACCATTGAGCAATTTAGGCTTAAAAACCAAGGAAAATGGGAGAAATGTATCATGAAGAATTCATACGCTCGTTTTATTTGCCAAAACATGATCTCAATAAGTATTGAAAACTTTTGGAAGCAAGAGAATCATGTAGAAGTTGAAATTTTCATGTGACATTTCATCGAACACTTTGTGGGCATGAAAATTAAAAGAAGTTGTATATAACTCTTGTAAATGATTCAAGCCAAAAACTTTCATCACCAATTCACATCAAACATCATTCAATACAACATAATGACTAAGCTCATCAAGATCATATGCAAAATATATCAAGAAATATACAAGAAAGTCATAAACTCAAGGTTCAACCCAATTGAGCAAAGGAAGAAAAATTCTTACCATTTGATCGGAAAAGATGAGCTATGATGATGATAAACATGTTATATAAGGTCCAAGTTGTGAATTGAATGCATGAAAACAAATTTTGGTTGAAATTTGTGTGAATTTTGCAAAGGGACGAAAAAAGGCAAAAAGAAGTGATAATAACGAATCTTTGAAGACGGAGAAGGATTATAATCTAAATTTTGGCTTAGGGCGGCCGGTCGTGGTTGAGGCGATCGGTCGGCGTTGAGGGCGACTGGTTGCCCTCAACCTCTTCGGCCAAACTGCTTGTTTTGTCAAATTTTTCAAAATCCGAATTTTCAACCAAAAATCCGATTTTTCGCCCCTAAGTTTTTAAAAACATGCAAAATGTAAACGTAAACCTCATTCAATATGCATTATGCCTAACCGAGCTCGTATGGATGAAAAAATCTCGGGAGATAGCGGTTTTGTAAAAATGTCCGCTAATTGATCTTGAGATGGTACAAAAGATATCTCAATATTTCGTTTTGAAACACAATCCCTTAGAAAATGATGTTGAATCTCAATATGTTTAGTACGGTTATGATGAACCGGGTTTTGAGCAATATTTATAGCGGATATATTATCACAAAAGATAGGTACGTTTTCAAAAGAGCATTTGTAATCCGCTAAGGTTTGTTTCATCCAAAGAAGTTGAGTACAACAAAAAGCGGCGGAAATATATTAAACCCCGTAGTTGAAAGAGATACTGCTTTTGCTTCTTTGAAAACCAAGAAACTAGGCAATCGCCTAAAAATTGACATGATCCGGAAGTACTTTTCCGATCATCAATATTTCTCGCATAATCCGAATCACTATAACCTTTAAGAGAAAAAATTTCATTCTTTGGATAAAATAGACCATATTGAATAGTGCCTTTCAAATATCGAAAAATCCTATTAACGGCACTCATATGAGATTCTTTGGGATTGCTTTGAAAACGCGCACATAGGCATACGGCATGAAGAATGTCCGGTCTAATAGCGGTTAAATAAAGTAAACTACCAATCATACCTCGATACTTTGATTCATCCACGGACTTGCCCTTTTCATCTTTGTCAATTTTGACATTTGTTGCCATGGGAGTGGAAACGGTTCTTCCTTCTTCAATGCCGAACTTTTTCAAAAGTTCTTTTGTATATTTTGATTGCGAAATGTATATGCCTTCTTGACATTGCTTAATTTGGAGCCCAAGAAAGAAGTTGAGCTCCCCATCATACTCATTTCGAATTCACCTTGCATTAACTTAGAAAATTTCTTGCACAAGGATTCATTAGTAGCACCAAAAATAATATCATCAACATAAATTTGCACTAATAAGCAATCTTGCCCTTTTTCAAAAACAAAGAGAGTAGTATCAACTTTACCTCTTATAAAACCATTTTGCAAAAGAAAAGATCTAAGTCTATCATACCATGCACGGGTGCTTGCTTTAAACCATACAAGGTCTTTTTAAGTTTATAAACATCATTAGGCCTAGAAAAATTTTCAAACCCGGAGGTTGTTTTACATAGACTTCTTCTTGAATAATACCATTTAAGAAAGCGGATTTAACATCCATTTGGTAAAGTTTGAAATTTTAAAACAAGAATAGGCAAGTAAAATACGAATAGCTTCTAAACGTGCCCACGGGTGCAAAAGTTTCATCATAGTCAATACCTTCTTCTTGACAATACCCTTGAGCTACTAACCTTGCCTTGTTTGAACAATGTTGCCTTGATCATCAAGTTTGTTCCGAAATACCCATTTTGTACCAATAATAGTTTGAGATGGAGGACAAGGTACCAATTCCCATACATCATTTCTTTCAAATTGATTCAATTCTTCTTGCATTTTTAGAAACCAGTCCTCATCCTCCATAGCTTCCTTAGCATTTTTAGGCTCCTTTTGAGAAATAAGAGCTTTCCCGGTAAATTTTCTCCGGGTCATCACTTTGTCAAGGGATCACCAATAATAAAATCTTTTGGGTGATCTCCCTTAAATTTCAATGCAGGGAAGATCCGAGGTATCACCTCTATCTTCTTGAGGACCATTTGAAGTGGACGGTTGATCATTTGATGTAGATGGTTGATCATCAACATGAACAATTGGTTCAATAATATCCTCTTCATCACTTTCATCATTGGGTATTCTTTCAATACCCGAAGCTTCATTGAATTTGACATGGATGGATTCTTCAACGACTCCACTAGTCTTATTGTAAACTCGATATGCTTTGCTTTTTGTTGAATATCCCATAAATATCCCTTCATCGGCCTTAGGATCAAGTTTTTCCAATTGATCCTTGGTATTCAAAATAAAGCATTTACAACCAAATATCTTGAAATAACTAATATTTGGAGTTCTACCTTTCCAAAGCTCATATGGAGTTTTATTCATTTTAGACGAATATAAACTCGATTAATGACATAGCAAGCGGTACTTACGGCTTCGCCCAAAATTATTTTGGAAATAAAAATTCATTGAGCATGGATCGACTCATCTCTTGTAGTGTCCGATTTTCCTTTCGGCTACTCCATTTTGTTGAGGTGTCCTTGGAGCCGAAAAATTATGAGCATATCCTTTGGTTTCACAAAAGACTCTAAATTCACCATCAAATTCTCCACCTCGATCGCTTGAATAGACTTAATAGTGTCTTCCTTTTCATTCTCAATAAGTTTACACAACTTAACAAACTCATTAACGGCATCGACTTTTAGTGGTAAGAAAAAGAGCCCAAGTATATCTAGAAAAATCATCGACAATAACGAAAGTGTAATGTTTTCCACTAAGACTTGCCGTACCAATATCCCCATACAAATTAAGGTGAAGCAATTGTAGGGGTTTGGTTGTGGAAATTTCATTTTTGGGCTTAAAACTACTTTTAACTAATTTGTTCTTTTGACAAGTGTCACATAAGCCAAGATTTTCAAAATTCAATTTGGGTAGTCCTTTCACATGTTGGTTTTTGTAAATATTTTTCAATTTTTGTATCCAACATGTCCAAGTCGCCTAGGCCATAAACTAGTTAAATCATTATTGGCGACTAAACAAGAAACATTTTGACTAACCAAATCATTTGTACAAATTTTGTAAAGATTGCATTTTCTATTTGCTTCACAAATAATTTCACCATTTTTAAGTATAAGGCATTTTTCTTTATTGAAGGAAACATCATAATTTGAATCACAAAGTTGGCTAACACTTATCAAATTAAACTTAAGCCCTTCTACCAAAAACATTACTAAGAGTAAAAGAAGAGTTACCAATTTCTCCATTTCCAAGAATTTTTCCTTTGCCATTCTTAAACATTACCATACCCTCTTATTGGAGCTTGATGTTGGTAAAGAGTTCTCTCCTCCCGGTCATATGGCGTGAACATCCGCCGTCCATGAGCCATTTTGAATCTTCCATTATTGTTATAGCCCCTATTACCTACAAAAGAATTTCTTTTAGGTACCACTATAATTTTGGGGTCCATGGGGGTTAGTCTTGAGACCTTTGGGTCTCCAAACATGTCTAGAGTTATTTCTCAATTTGCAATTATTAGCATAATGTCCAACTTTGCCACAATAAAAACAATTAGGAGTTTTAGAACTATTAGCACGTACAAAAGTCGGACCTTGGTTATTTTTCTTAAAAACACTTTGAAATGGCTTGTAACCAAGTCCCAATTTGGAATGCTCACCCCTCTGTGCATCTAAAATTTTTGTGACTTTATCTGTGCTTATGTTGAAACGATGCACATCATTTTCAAACATTCAATATCTTTTGTGAGCAATTCCTTTTCGGTTTCAAGAGAGTGAACTCTAGTAATAGTAAGAGCATGGGCTTTGTCTAGAGATTCATATGAGGTAAATAATTTTTCTTTTTCAACCTTAAGCTCCTTATGCTCTTTTTCAAATTTTTGTATTTAACAATTAAATTTTGAAACTCAATTTGAAATTCATCAAAATCACATTGCAAGTCATCAACTATGGAGGAAGTAGAAGAATTAGAGTGTACCTCATTGTTTTCATCGTCTATGGCCATGAGACCATGTTCGGTTACTCCTTCCTCGTCGGTCGTTTGGGTAGTTCATCCCACGTTTTGACCTAGGCATTTAGAGCCTTCTTTTTCGTGAAAGGCTTCATTTTCTTTTGTTCCTCTTCTTCGAGTTTTGGGCAATCGGCAATGAAGTGCCCAGGTTTTCCGCATTTGAAGCAAGCATTATCTCTTGGTTTTCTTGCTTTATTTTTATTCACAAATTTTGCAAATTTTTCGAACAAGTGTGGCCGTCTCCTCATCATCATCATCATTATCATAGTATGCATTATTAGAAGAAGAAGCAAGACCTTTAGGAATAATTTGCATACCCGATTGATTTATGGATGGTTTGGAATTTTTCCACTCCTTGAGATAGACTTCATAGATGAGGAGGTTTCCAATGAGCTCATCAAACTTGAGTGTCTCAAGATTTTGTGCCTCCGTGATTGCCGTCACTTTTTCGGACCATGAGCCGGAAGAGCATTCAATACCTTAGTCACCTTGTCTTCTTCGGAGATGACTTTACCGAGGGCCACAAGAGGATTGACAATATTGTCAAGCCTTTCCACCATCTTGGAGATGCTTTCACCCTCATGCATGTTAAAGTTTTCAAAGTCTTTAACAAGCATAGTCTTTCTTGCTTGCTTGACCTTCTTAGTCCCTTCATAAATTGTCTCCAATTTTTCCCAAACCTCATGTGACTCTTATGCGATTATATTCGATAGCCGTAAGAGAACAATGCAAAATATTTAATGCCTTACCGTTTAGAGAGAAAGCCTTTTTGTCGTTTTCATCGAACTCCTTGAAGGGTTTAGGAGTCGAGGTGTCATCCTCCGATTTCTTGGTTGGTTGATCAACTCCTTCAATGACCACATTCCAAATGTCGAACCCGCACCCTTATAGAAAGCACTCCATACGGTCTTTCCAAATGCGTAGTTTTTGGCGTCGAATAGTGGTGGCTTGTTGGTGGAAAGCGCCGGTGGTGAGATGAGCATCATGTGTAGCCATGGATCTTTCCTCTTTACTCGAGCAGCTAGCCAAAGAGTTTGGCTTTGATACCACTTGTAAGTCAAAGTGGCTACAATAATCTAGAGGGGGTGAATAGATTATCTCTGTTTTCAGATTTTGCCCTCTTTTTCAAAAACTCAACCAAAGATGAAATGCTTTAAGTGCGGAATTAAAACAACACACTTCGATTTATAGAGGTTCAACCCACCTGGGTCTAATCCTCTACCACCCCAAAGATATCCGGGATGGATTTCAAAAAGAAAATTTGTTTTGTTAATTTACAAAAATTAATACAACACTTTGAGGATTACCACAACCCTCTTTCACCACCTTGAGGATTACCACAACCCTCTTACAACACCTTTGAAGATTACCACAACCTTCAAAAACCTATCAACTAAATCACCCAAGTGTATTCTTACCACAAGAATACTCACAATGATCTCTTGTGTTGAATGATGACCAAAATCAAGATTACAACTCAATAATGATTGATACAATATGCGTACAAGTGTAATCAAGAATTGATAGCCTAGACCTCAAATTTGTGCAAGTGAAAGTGCTAAGGCAAATACAACAAGATATATGAAAGTGTTTGCTAGATTACTTTCTTTGCTTGTGTAGAGTGTTGTATCTTGTTGCTTGAATGAAGCCTCTATTTATAGGAGAGGACTTGGCTTTCATTTCAGGACATAGGCTCCTCCTTGGGGAGTGATTTGCTGCAAAAGAAACCATTTAAAATCATCAATATAGTGTTAGAAATCAATCCCACAAAATAGGGAAAAGGCATGCGAAAAATGCAACGGATAGTTTCTTTGATAAATAAGGGTGCGACCGGCCACGCAGAGATAAGATTGAAATTGAATTCTGCTATTTTTACACGGGGGACTGGTCGGAGGGTGCGACCGGTCGCCTTTGACTATGACCGCTTGAAGTTGAGAAAAATCTGAAAGCAGACAAGATCAACCAAAAGAGCAACTCCCGGTGTCGGTCGCCCCTGTCGGCACTCGCCCTCTCACCGGTCGACCTCCTCCTTTTATTCTACGTCCCATTTTCTATTTCAAAACTCAACTCATATACGGGTTGCCCTATAGGGCAACCTTGGTCGAGCTTTGAAACAAATGTGTTGTCAATTTTTTTCGAAAATAAACTCCAAAAACATTTTAAGTCGATTGGAAGTATTTTGACAACATTTAGGGACATTGTTTTGGTTTGAAAACACATTTGAACAGAATCGAACAAAATCATCAAAATCATGATAAAAATATTAATCTAACACTAATAACGATCTCTCCCGAATCGAACCCACACGGATGGTATTCGAGATGAGTTCCCACCAAATCTTCACCGGCTCGTATATGCCCCAGGGAGCAATTTGATGGAGCGGGGATTTGAACTCCCGACCTCCACCCCGCAATTGCTTGTGGTGGCCAATTGGGCTAAGCCACCTGGTTCTAGTTTTCATTTTTTCATTATAAATGTGGTTATTTTGGCCCATTACCATTGTAATTTATTGGACCAAAACACGTGACGTGGCAACATAATCTGAATACACCTTAACTTTTATAACTTGAAATAGAATAAGGGCATGTGAAGGCCATCCCCAATCTTTAAAGGAGTGGAAGGATAAATAGCTCTAGGTAAGCGGCGAGTGGCGGGGCTCGCGTTGGGGTCGGAGCGGAAACCGTCCTTCACCCCACTTCAAATTTTACCTTTAGTTTTAGTAAGTTTACTCTTTTCTCTTTGCTTTTTACTCTTTCTACATCTCTTCTTTTTCTAGGGCTAACTTTACCTCTCTTTTTTAAGGAACCGACAATCTTAGGGCTGTTGTCGGCGGCCACTTTCATCTATAAATGGAGAACATTCGGGCCGGGCGCAATGGACGGGCGGATCGAGAGGTTGGCCATCGAGGTTCGTCTGGCCGCGGCTGGTTTGAGGCTGCCTTGCCCGCCCGACCAGGGTTGAGGGGCTACTCGGGGAGAGCGGCGAGTAGGAGGAGAGGTCGGGAGAGCCTCAACGGAGCCCTCCGAGGGGCGAGGAGATGCACCCTCTTTGGGTCGGAAGAGCGACTGCATAGGCAGAGCGGTGGGCCTTCTCCCCGCGCCCGCTAGTCCTCCCGGGCGAGCATCTGTGCCGACCGAGCAAACGCGGACTCCTGAGCCGCCTAGGGATGCCTTAGGTCGAGGTATATACTTTATATTTTTCGTACTTCTCCCTTTTTGTTCTCGTTTTTTACCCAATGGTCATTTTTGTAGGACATGGATGGACCTCCACGTGACTTTCAAAGTGTGAGGAACACGGCCCAGCCGGACTAGGCGGCTGCGGACCAACCCGTGGATGCGGAGGCGGCACGGAGGAAGTGATTAGGGCGGGAAGCATCCTGCCGATGGAGTCCCCCGAGTAGAGGAGCCCCACTCCAAAGGAGAAGAGGGGGAATTGTAATTGAGAAACCCGAGCGAAAGGTCGGTCGGACATCGTCGGTGCCTCTGCGTGGACTTACGGAGGTGGAGTCCCGCGGACCTTCTCGGACGACCTTGGCCGAGGGGCCACTTCATCCCTCAAGCCAAGTGAGGGACGAGGCACATGTGGGATGGCGGGTCTCTCCCCAATGGTTCGTGGAGTTCATGAGGTGCTCCACGCCTCTTGATGAACAATGAAGAACTTGCACGAGGGGCAGGCGGGGCGGCCGAGAGATGTGGTTGCACGGGCATGGACCACCGGGATCGAAACAGATTCTGCGCACGGAGATTGGGTGGAAAGAGATGGCCCGATCGTCGGGGCATCTGGGCGCATCGGGCGGGATCTTGTGGCATATGATCGGTGGAATGGAAGAGTTGGAGTAAGCGTCATCAAGATCTGCAGGAGGCTCACGCACTTTGCCAGGAGTGCAAGAATCCTTGAAAACCCGAGGCGAGAGGGTTGCGGCCGGGCCGACCTCGAGAGGAAGGCTAGCTGCGAGGCCAAGGCCGAGCGGGATCAAGCTCGCAAGGCCGAGGAAGAACTCCGTCGAAGGTCGCCGAGTTGGAGCGGGCAAGCTAACATTCGGTGAAGAAATGGAGAGGCGCGTGGTCGAGGTGCGTAGAGAGCGGAGGAGGAGGCTGCTCGTAAGCAAGTTGAGGAGGCTCGTATAGATGTTGTCCAAGTTTACAAGGACTCGGGAGTACGCCTTTATGTTGACTTGCGGTCATGCAACCGACATTGCGAAATCCTCGGGGATCTTAAGGCCGGGACCGTTGCCGCACTCGAGGAGGACTGGCCTTTTTGGATGACCTCGATACTCTTCGCCCTCGTTTTGTTGGGGTCGGCTGGTAACCGAGGGTTCGCCTCCTCCAAAAGTAGAAGAAGTTGCCTCTAGTGGGCTTGTTGAGATCCGCCTCTGCCGGGGCTTAGTATTTTTCCTTCTCTTCTTTTGTAAGTTTTTGTACTTGTTTGTGGATAGGCTAGTTGGCTTTGAGCCTTTGAATATAATGGGCTCCGCCCCTTGTAAGTATTTTTGATGTTTGAATAAAATTTCTTTTTAGTCACTGTGTGTGCACTTAGATTGTTGTGCTTGTTTTCTTTTCGTAGTATGGCTACTTGCCTCTTTTGTTTTCCCAAGTATGGGGCTCGGTTTCCGGCATTCAAGTGGCACAAGTAATGGTCTTTGTCTGCTAAGTTGATTTTTGTGCTCGGAACTTGAGCCGAGTCTTTGTTTTTGCTTGGAGTTTGAACTAGAGTCTTTATTTTTGCTTGGAGTTTTAACCGGAGTCTTTGTTTTTAGGGTAGGTCCGTCTTTTGGCGAGCCTCCTTTATTAATGTGCAAGGGGCATATCAAGGACGAGTTGTCGGCGCTCGGCATTTTGGCCAAGGCAATCTTTGCGGGCGCTCGGCACGTGGCGAGCGATCTTTGCGGCACCGCACGTGGCGGCGAATAAAAATTTCCTCCCCTTTAGAGAGCTCACGAATATCGGATGAAAGGATTATTCCTCGAGATCGTGTAATCAGATAAATGGCGAGATCTTTATTGATAGTACCTTTTAAGGTATGCTACATTCCATGGATGTGCAAATTTTTCTCCACTCAAATACTCCAGCTCATACGCTCCATTGGATAAGACACTACTTACCCGAAATGGACCTTCCCGGTTGGTTTTAGTGTGTTGGGTTCAACCCCTATTACTCTTTTTTAGAACAAGATCACCGACCCGGAACTTTCTTTCCTTCACTTTTGAGTTGTAGTACCTTTCACTTCTTTGTTTGTATATGGCATTTGTCATCTCGGCCCTACCTCTCTTTTCCTCCAATAGGTCCATTTCGGCTCGGAGTGAGGCCTCATTATTTTCCTCGAGAAAAATTTGCAACTCTATAGGTATGGGCTCCAATTTCGACGGGAATAACTACCTCGGTTCTGTAGGCCAAAGAAAAGGGCATCTCTGTCGTGGCCGCTCGGTGTGTTGTTCTATACGACCATAATACGCCAGCGACTCCTCGGGCTAGTTGCCTTTGGATTCCTCCAATCTCACCTTCAACGTATGAGTATCTTGTTAATCTGCTTCAACTTTGCCCATTAGGTAGGGGTGGTATGTAGTCGAAAAATGATTTTTGATGTGAAATCCTTCGCAAAAATTTTGAAACCTCCGGTTATCGAATTGTTTCCGTTATCCGTGACAATCGAGTGGGGTATCCCGAATCTGCGGATAACGGACTTCCACACAAAATTAACGACCTTTTCCTCATCTATCTTCGCGGAGGTTCCCTCGGCCCATTTTGTGAAATAATCCACTACCACAATGGCATACTTCACACCCCTTTGCCATGGGGAGTGGTCCGATGAGTCCATTCCCGTTTGGCAAACGGCCATGGGCTAAAAATGGGCGTGGTGTGCAGGTGATACGACTTGGGCGCAAATCTTTGACACCTTTTGCATTTTTGACGAGGCCAGTAGCATCCTTCTTTAGGGATGGCTAGTAGTACCCTTGTCGTATTAACTTGTAAGCTAACGTTTGGCCCCAGCGTGGTTTCCGCATATTCCTTCCGTGTACCTCCCGGAGTGCATAATCTGCATCTGTCTCGGACAAGCACCGAAGTAGTGGGACGGAGTACCCGTTTGTACAAGACGCCGTCTATTAGCGTGAATCGAAAGCGGTCTGAGTGCGCAACATTCTGGCCTCGGTTTTGTTTTCTGGTTGATTTCCTTTTTTGTAAATATTGGATGATAGGGGTCATCCAGGTTGTTTTGGTGGATTCATTGGCGTGTATTTTCTGTGCATTGAACGACGGGGTGGACAGTTGAGTAATAGTTACGTCTGCAATTGCATCTGTCCCTGGGCTAGAGACGAGCCGAGCCAAGGCGTCTGCTTGCATGTTCTCGGTTCAGGGAATGTGCAGGACTTCTGCCTTAAAATGTAAGAGTTTCTTCTTGACCAAGTCCAGTGCGGCGATTTTTGTTCTTTCGCTTCATACTCACCGTTAATCGATGGACGACAAAGTTCGTGAATCGTTGTGCACCAATAGTTCCGTTATCCGTGAAAATCGAGTGGGGTATCCCGAATCTGCGGATAACGGACCTCCATACAAAATTAATGACCTTTTCCTTGTCTATCTTCGCGGAGGTTCCGCCTCGGCCCATTTTGTGAAATAATCCACTGCCACAATGGCATACTTCACGCCCCTTTGCGGTGGAGAGTGGTCCGATGAGGTCCATTCCCCATTTGGCAAACGACCATGGGCTAAAAATCGGCGTGGTACATTGGGTGATACGACTCGGGCGCAAATCTTTGACATCTTTCGCATTTTTTGACGAGGTCGATCGCGTCCTTCTTTAGGGATGTCGGTAGTACCCTTGCCGTATTAACTTGTAAGCTAACGTTTGGCCCTCGGCGTGGTTTCCGCCTATTCCCTCGTGTACCTCCCGGAGTGCATAATCTGCATCTGTCTCGGACAAGACCGAAGGAGTGGGACGGAGTACCCACGCGTTTGTACAAGACGACTATTAGTGTGAACCGAAAGCGACTGAGTGCGTGGCATTCGGACTCGATTTTGTTTTCTAGTTGAATTCATTGTTGTAAATCTTTGGATGATAGGGGTCATCCAGGTCGTTTGATGGCTTCATTGGCGTGTATTTTACGTGCATTGAGCGACGGGCGGATAGTTGAGTAATAGTTATGTCCGCAATTGCATCGTCCCTGGACTAGAAGCGAGCCAAGCCAAGGCATCGACTAGTGAATATGCTAACTTCTCCATTGGTGGATAAGCGGGCTCGGCATGTAATGTTTGGCTAGTGTAATAGATCGAATGTTGGATAGAGTTATCCAGTCTGATTAGCACCGAGCTAACGGCATATTCAGATACCCCTAAGTACAAATATAAATCCTCCCCCTGGGTCGGTTTATGTAATACGGGGATCGAGGCTAAGTGTTACTTGAGCGATTCAAAGGCAGCTTGCGTCTACTCGGTCCATTCAAAATTTTTGTTCTTTTTTATAATCTCAAAGAAGGGTTTGCACTTATCCGTGGACCGTGAGATAAACCGGTTAAGAGCAGCTAGTTGGCCTGTGAGGCTTTGCACTCTTTTGACGGAATTAGGGGGTTTAAGATCAATGATGGCTTTTATTTTTAAGGTTAGCTTCGATCCTCCTTTGGCTAACCATATATCCCAAGAACTTACCCGAGTGACACCAAAAGTACACTTGCTTGGGTTTAACATCATTTTATACTCTCTCAAAACAAAGAAACATTTTATTAAGATCATTAAGATGATCGGATATGTACAAAGATTTCACCAAAGATATCGTCCACATAAACTTCCATAGTACGGCCTATCATTTCCTTAAACATTTTATTAACTAACCTCTCGTAGGTCGCACCAAAGATTTTTACCCAAAGGGCATCATCTTATAGTAGTAGATCTGCGCGACGAGAGAAGAATGACATATTTTCTTCATCGTTCGGATGCATTCGTATTTGGTTGTAACCGAGTGCACGCGTCTATAAAGCTCATCGGCTCATGTCCGGTCGTGGCATCTACCATGCAATCAATATTAGGCAATGGATAATTGTCCTTGGGGCACGCCTTATTGAGAGGTCGGTGAAATCCACACAAAGGCGCCATTGGCCATTGCTTTTCTTTACTAGCACGGGGTTGGTCGCCTGCTCGAGGGATAGAGGCCTCCCGATGAATTGATTGTCAAGCAACTTATTAACCTCGGCTTCCAAGGCAACTCACTGCTCGGGGCGAGTTTGCGCCTCTTTTAAATAATCTGGCGGAATGTCAAGTCGATGTTAAGCGATGGCGGGCATGCTTGGGATCGATCCCTGGCATGTCGAGAATGAGTCCATGCAAAGACATCAAGATTATTTTCCAAAAATTCGATCGATTTTATGTCTCGAAATGGCTCTTGGAGGTCGTGGCCAATATGTAATTGGCGTCCTCCATTCTCGCTTCCCACGTCGACCGTGTCGACTGCATAACGGTTCCGTGTGCTTTCTTTTTTGCTTTGCCCCTCTTTTTTTTTTCTTCAGAGGGCGGTTAAGTCTTCAATTGTCGGCTCGTCTCCTGGCTCCATTTTCTTCTCTTGGTCCTCCACCATTGGTTCCTTTCCGGTCGCCTACCGTATCATCCTCCAAAATAACCCTTGCCTCCCACTCGGGCTCGTTCTCTTCTCTGGGTCGTCTTTTTACCGTCTACTAGTTTCTCCTCGTTCTATCACATTAATCTCCACTAGTCGGAGTTTGAGAGAGCACTCTCGACTTTCTCTCGATTCCCCTTATGTTTGGCTTCTCCGTCAGGCGTTGGGAACTTCACGCAAAAATGATATATTGAAACGGCCGCTTTTAAATGATAAAACAACGGCATTCCAATAATAGCATTATACTCCAATTAGCATTGATTATCTTGAAAGTGGTGATGACGGTTCGTTTGTGTGGCCCCGTCCCATTTGGATGGGTAGGTCAACTTCCCTGAGCGGGATTATTCTTCCTCCTCCGAAACCTAAAATATCATCGTTGCACGGATCTAATATAGCTATCGTCCACATTTAACCTCTTAAAAGCTCGAACGTAGATCACCGACGAGTAGCTCCCGAGTCGATTAAAATTCTAGGGGACCGGATACCCAAGATCGATGCGAATGACCGGGGTCGGAATGTGGGTGGACCACCTGGTCGGCATCCACGTCCGAGAAGACAAAATGGCACGTGGGTTTGCGCTTCTTTAATCTCGCCACCGGACTTGCCTCTCTGCATGGGCGGCCCGTCTAATGTCGATCTTTCTTTTTCGATTCGAGCGGCTATCTTGACCGCATTGGTGTTGATCCAATTCACTCCGGACATCATTAGGATCTCCCTACCTTGATTTTCATTCGGCGCGGTAGGGGGCTGGATTCGTCAATCGCTATGGGTTAACACCGGAGCCATCTTGGTGGGGCGGTAACTCATGGACATATCTTTTAAGACCGCCTCATTTGAACAATGCGCATAATTTCCCTGACGAGGTCCGGAACTCATCGATATCATGGCCTATTGATTTATGATAGGCGCAATATCGTCGTGTATCTAATTTAGCCGGCTCTACCTTTAAAGGCCGAGCTAGCGGCAATAAATTTAGACCCTGTATTTTGTTCCATATAGGCTGAAGGAGTGTGGGTCAAGGCACTCTTGGTAGCGGCAACCTCGGCTCGCACTTCTGGCGGGCCTTAAATCCGGTGGTCGGGTTCTCCGAAAATAACCGAATCCCGACCCCGACCGAATGCGGGTTCCTTCTTTCCATCCCTTTTCGCGCCCCGTCTTACGCTCGGTGCGGTGGTGGCTTGCCACGGCTTCTTCCATGAGATGTGGCGTTCCGCACGGATTAGAAATTCTTGATATGAAGTCGCCCCGATTCGTGGATGGAATAATTAAACCAAGTCTCAACATCGGTTCCATTTCTCGAACTTGCTTGTTGAACCGAGCGGTATAACTCTTGAGGGGCTCGTCCTTCCTTATTTAATGTTCACAAGGGAATCCTTCGGCACGGCTCGGAACTTAGAGGTCGGGAAGTGCGTCGCGAAAGGCGGAGGCCAAATCCCCCTTGTTCGAATGGACCCCTGCGGCAGGTCTGAACCCGTGATGGGCTCGGTCGCCCAACGTCAATGGGAACATACCCGCAAGGATGGCATCGCTAGGCCATGTAGAGCTCCATCCACGCTAAGTATTTATGGATGTGGAGTCGTTGGGTCGGTCTCCCATTGTATAGACCGACTGGGGATTTTCAACTTTGGTGGCAACGGGTCGCCAAAATACCGGGCGAAAGGAGATATAACGGTGGCTCATCACTTAGTGCGGCCTCTGAATCCGGTCACCTTCAGGATCGCCCTCCGGCTCGTTCAAACGGTGACGAAGGCGCTGAATTTGTACCTCCGTTTCGACCACAAGCTAGGGCCCGAGTTTGGTTGACCCTAGCCGCTCTCGTTCATCACGGGAAACCGGGCCGAGCTTATCGATTGGCCGACGGAGAGGATCAACCCTGGCCGTCCGGCGAACACGAGTGGGAGCGACGGTGGCGTGTAGGCTCCGGTTGTGACACATGCTTCTACGACTTTGCTCTTTGTTGTCTTCACGTGGTCGTCTCCTATCACGACGACCATCTTTTTCATGACGAACTAGCCTCCTGGCCTTCATTATGAGGAGGCGCGGGGGGCTTGAGGATTAACATTAATATTCGGGGGATTGAGTGGGTGAGTATTTACAAGAGGTGGAGGAGGTGCTTGTGGGTTTGTAGTAGCAAGCGTTTGAGAAATTAATTGATTCATTTCTTTGTACAAAAGTGGGGTTAGTTATGAGTGGGCAAAAGGGAATAAAGTCGTGCTCCCCGCTTTAGGGGAGACACATTTTGGCCATTAGTGGTTTGGCGGTGGCCTGTTATTCGGAGGTGGATCTTGGTTGCACGAGCGTTTGAGATAATTGACTCATTTTGTCTATTATGAAAAGGTTAACGTTGGACTTTACCGATTTCACTTAACTCGAGTTAGCTTGGGATTGATTTGGACCAATACGGGCCCTCCTTCTATAGCCAAATTTGTTGACGTGCGTTTTGGTCAACAAACAAGATATATGAAAAGTTTAACACGTGGAAATGTAAATGAGCATTTAATTATGGATAATTACGCTTTTGATATAATCTTTGAGGCGAAAGTGGGGTTGGTCTTTCTTACGGCAAGACGTTTACAAGTGCTTTTTCTTAGTATTTTTCTCCCTTCCTTTTCCTCTTAAATGGGGCCTTTTATACCTCTCTAATTAGTGGATTTTCAACGATCATCCTTGCACTAATTACTAAAATAATCTAAAAAGGACACATGTCCTCCTTCGACGTGCATGTTAGCCAAGTTTTTGCCACTTGGTGACTCATCTTAATATTAGGGTGACAAGTGGCGGCCTGGTGCTAATGAGGCACTAAGTATGGATGGATAATCATCCATCGAATTTCCCAGCGCATCGTCTCCCCGCCAAAATTGGGCTCGGTGATCGGGCTCCGGAATTGGGCTCGGGTTACCGAGCCCAACCCGTGACACGTCATCGGGTTGGGCAGGCGGTGACGTCATCGGCTCGGTTCGAGTGGCCCGGTGGACCCCACTCATCCAAGTGCTTGGGAGGCCACGTGGACTAATTTTTCCAGCTTCGGCTCGGGTGTCATCACAATAGAAATGAAAAATCGAATGCAATAAAATTTGAACTTATAAATCTGTTAAATTTATAAGTACGGTGGACAGTTTCAATAGTTCGTTGAGACAACAATGATGATATCTAATTATTCTACTATGGACAGTTTCCAATAGTTCGTTTTGTATTTCACTTTACACTTGCACGTCAAATTTATATTTAAAAAGAAACTCTATACACTTATTATAAATTTGTGATGTAAACCGAAATAAAACACTTGGAATAAAGAATCCAATATTTGAATTGAGAACTGGATTCAGAAGCCGGTAGGACACCCAAATGGGGCAGCTTCTGGTGTGGTGTGTTTAACGTGTATGTGTTTAAAAGAAATTTATAATATTGATATTATATATTTTAAGAGGATGTCTTGTGGATCTAAGTTTATCGATGGATCCTAAATATATACAAAAATATAGATTCTTTTTATGAATTTGGATCAAAATTCTATTTGAATATAAGATCCGTCTCATCGAGAGCGGAACTAAGTGAAACCCATTTGCCCAAAAATTTTCAAAAATTGATTTTTCTACTTGTGTTTTATTTTTAAAAATATACCTATACTTATGAAAAATTATATTTCCCCCAAAAAAAAATTTTGAAAAAAATCATATATAGGTCTTCAAAATAGATTTCGCCCCCAAGTCCGTCCCGAATCCTGCGCACATCTTGTGTCTTATGGACTATATCCATGAGACTATATTCATTAGACTGCCTCACACAAATTTTTGTGATATTTTTAAACCGTAGGCTCATCCTAACATGACAAGCAAAGGACATATATCTACTGCCATATATTTAGGATAATTACAAAAACTACACATGATGTTTTCGCCTAATTAACGAAAAACTCGGATATATTTCAAAACTACAAAGACCACCTTAACATTTGTTTATATTTTATCAATGCACCATCATATATTCTATCAACGCACCATCAAGAGGGGTATTTTTGTTGGGAATTACAAACCTCAAGGGTATTTGTAACACGTTAAGGGGTTATTTGTAATTTAAAAATAACTGATTTTTATTTATAATTAGGCCAAACCTTAAAGGTAATTTTTGTAATTATCCCATATATTTATTCCACAGCCTAATAACTGGACTAGACAACAAGAAAGTAGCTATTATTTGTAACAGAGAATTTATCTTATGAAACAAGATGTTCAGAGCTTACAGTTTAGTCATTGAACTATGCACTTAAAACATTATCAGATGAACACTAATCATACATACATCCTGTGTTCAGTAGGGATACAAGGCCATTCTGCATCAAAATTATCCGTTTCATAAGCCTTTTCACATTTACTGCCACAAATTCGGCCAATCACTACTTACCCAAGCGTATAACCTGTATCTAGCAACTAAAAATACAAGTGATAATAACCTAAAAAAAGTCTAAAATACTCTCCCCCAAGGATGGAAATGTCAGGGTCGGTAGATCAGGTATGTGATCATCTGCACCAAACCCGACAAAAAATCCAATAAAATTCACCGTCTGCGCAAATTGAAAAAGAAATTAGTATATACACGTAAAATGTTACAATTATTTTCAAGGATTTAACTCACTTACCGCATTAACGTAAAAATATCCTTCTAGCATATTGGATATGACCAACAAGGAGCACACAATGTTATGGTGCATGCCATTGAAAATGACATGTCCCCAACGTCATGTGTGCGAATAACTTGAACCTAAAAAGAAATATTGGGAAAAATTTCAAGTAACTAAATTGAGATTAAAAATTGTATTTGCCAATCGTATTTACCTTATGATAATTAAATTTGCACTCACCACGGTAACTAGCGGCGCTACGTATACAAACAGACTCACAATGGTGCATATATAAAGCAATATAAGTATTAGCATTGGCCCTGGAATGAGGATAAGGAGAGAGACGGCAGTGGCGGTATAAAAGCCTACACAGATGGCTACTTTTATACAAATACTAATCTGAAAAGATAAGGAGAAAAAATAAATAATTTTATCAAATTTGAATAATTATTTCTCCAACAATTACGTAAATAATTTTCTATCATTATTACTTACCCGTGCTTTTCTTCTTGCATAGTAGAAGCACATACAAATGTACAATACCTCTACTATGATATCGACCACACTCACCAACATGACAATAAGTGGTTCTTGATTTACATAGGCAAATAATACCGAAAGCAAGGCTGACAACAGCCCAGTGACATATGGCGTGGAATCAAACTGGTCGCTTATCCTATTTTCTTTATAAATATGGATGAACGTTGGTCTACAAGACAAGGGAAAAAAGATTATCAAGTGCACGTGGTGTGTATGGAAAATTAAACATCAAATGAAATAAATGATCTCAATTGTAGGGACAACCTACCTTAGTGCTTTGGTAGTTTCAATTACTTCACTAATTGCAATTTATTTTATTATTTAGATTCAACCGATGAGAACGCTTAGAGTCAAGAGGTGTCTTAAGGTCTCTTTTTTTTTTTTTTGAGAAAGTCTCGAGAATTGAGATAATGTTAGATTTTGGAGATTCGAGATAAGTGGGTCTTAGGATTCTCTATTTATAAATCTTTTGGGTTCATTTGGTTGGCATTAATGGACTGGATATCAGATGAAAATATTGCACATCTCTCCTATTGTTTTATTCGGTTCCAAGTTGGACAGCCCATGAAAATGAGCTGGCCCGTTTTCTTATCAAGCTGACTTTTGGATACCTCATCCCACCTAACTGGCCTGATCCAGAATCTCATTATTTTTATTAATTTGTTAAATTACCTATTGGGGGACAAACAAATTTGAGTAGAACAAACCCACAGACAGTTCTAAGGATTTCTTGCTGTGAAAATTAGGGTAAGGCGATTCTTCTACTTAAACGGCGGCCGGTGTTTTTTCTTTATCTTATCTCGGTTTATGCGCGACTTTTCCCATCTTTCCTCTGTCTTTTTAAGTTTGAAATTATTGTTAACTTAAACGTTATTCAATTTTGTACGAGTTTTTTGTTATTGACTTTTAAATATAAGCTGAGGTTCGTCAATTTATCCGATCGTGGCCGGTGCAACATACATGGCCACATGACTGGCCGGACAGAGAATGACGGAGAAATTGGGTCAGAGAAAGTTTCAACCTACTTGCGAGTTTAGAGAGTTCAGAGTTCTAGAAACGCCACCCCCCACCCCAATGTTGGTTTCAACTTTCAATTCTCCAGCTTCATTCGTTCCCCAATTAAGGGCATTATTGGAAAAGAAATAGTTTAACAAGGATAAAAATATCATAAAACTAAATATATTTCCCAACCAAACAAACTTTAACACGCATTATATCTGATAGTCTAAGCCCAATAAACAAACATTTGTGTTGGATGAGCAATACAATGACCAGGCTAATATAATCCGGCCCAATGCATCAGGCCAACCTAATGCAGCTTTAGTAAACTAATAAATAGTCTACTACTGTTCTTATGATTTTTAATTCGTTAACTTTTTTTTTTTTTTTGAAAAGGCAATATTATTAAATTTGCTGAAAAACGTCCAGAAACGGGAGGGATACTATCCCAAGATTGCTCACAATCATTCATAGTTTTAGCATAGAAGGCTAACTCGTGAGCTAACAAATTAGACGATCTACGGATCCAATGGAAACATAAATGGGAAAAATATTGTTTTAAGTGAACAACATCTTCAAAAATAGGAAGACAATGCATTGGACAAGAAGCTTCGCCATGCGCCGTTAGAATAACAGCAGCTGCATCGCCAATAATAGAGATCCTCGGGAGATTCATATTTAAGTCAAGAGAGCTTTGAGGCGAGAAATTCGGCAATCTCGGGATTGCAAATGCCAGGTATTTGCTTGGAAAGGCCGAAGGTGAATTTTCTGTGTTCATCAAAGAGTGCAATTCCAATGCCAGCATGCCGATGGAGCTGAGAGATGGCGGCGTCGAAGAAGATTTTGTGGCCTGACGGGGTTGCTCCAGAGAGAGAGATATATATAAGAAGTGGGGAAAAATGCTCCGGCCATGTGTGTGCTTCTTGATATTCCCTTAGCATCATCCGGTGAGAGCTAACGAGCGAGGATCCGGTAGCATGTTGTCGAATTTACATTTGTTTGTGGAACCAAATTAAGGAGCAAGTGATAGAGATAAATTCGATGGTAAGCTGCTACCCGAGATAGAATGAGATCTTCCAACCACAATTGCCATGTGGGTTGTTTGAACCGTGCAAGGTGTTCGACAAGTCGACCCTATGCCATACATTGTATGCGAATGGGCAAAAGAAGAAAGCATGGATCGTTGAATTATCCGGTGAAGAGCAAATAGGGCTTGCTATCGCTATGGATTTCATGGCGCATCAAGTTTTCTGAGGTTGCAATAGATGAGGTGCGGCGGCGCCATAAGAAAGATTTTGATTTTTGGATGAATTTTGAGCTTCCATAAATGTTTCCAAAGTGGATTGGGACCTCGTGCTTGAACTCGCGCTGGGGATAATAGAAGGGGTGAGTCGGACTCGAAGTAGATGTGGTAAGCCAAACGAATCGAAAACTTACCATTTTTGTTGAAATGCCAACACCACAAGTCATCCCGATTCTTGACGGTAAGGATATTGAGAGAATGGCTTTCACGTCTTCTTCGCTAAAAATAGCTCGGATTAAAGTATCATTCCAAGTTTTAGTCGCGTCATCAATGAGAGCGAGAGACGGATGTGTCGTGCGAGAGGGTAGTCGGCGTTTTGGGAAAAAGCATGTGGGTTGGGGGAGCCATGGATCGAGCCGATCTGAGTATTAGAGCCTGGCCGTATATAAGGCGACGCTCCCCATACGTAGGAGACATTTTGCCTCGAAAATGCTACGCCAAGTCCACGAGGCCTAAAGCCAGTGTTGCGTTCATGAAGTCGTCATTCGGGTAATATTTTGCTTTATAGACACGTGCGGCGAGAGATGAGGGTTAGTTAGCAATCTCCAACCTTGCTTACTAAGCATAGCCATGTTGAAGGCTCGGAGATTTCTCAAGCCCATTCATCCCCTCGGAAACACTTGGCGATTGAGAGTTTGTCCCGGAGACCGAGTGTAGTTTTTTTGCTGGATGAGGACCCCCACCAATAAGATGCGATCATTTTTGAATGTCATCGAGAATGAAATCGAGGAGCTTGAAGCGGACATAGCAAACATAGGGATATCTTGGATTACGGATTTTATTAAGGTTTCTTTCCCGCTTTAAGATAGTCGCTTTTCTTTCCATCCTTGTAATTTTGCCTAGATCTTGTCTTTGATGCATGTGAAGACCTCCCTTTTACTTTTGCCAACAATAGACGGTAGGCCAAGATACTTTCCGTGATTATCAACTCGCTTCATGCCCAAAATTTGTAGAATACAAATCTCCTCTAGATTTGTGTTCGGGCTAAAAGATACCCGATTTCGCAAAATTAATCTGTTGTCCTGAAATTTTTCATAAATTTGGATAGCGAATTTGAGATAATTTGCTTCCGCCTTTGTAGTGTGGCCGAAGAGGAGTGTATCATCTCGCAAAAATTGGTGAGAGATCTTCGGGCCATATTTACTGAGACCGATATGCCATTAATTTTGCCGCTAAGTCAAGGTCTGCAAAAGACATGAGAAAACTTCCGAACATAATTAGAAAAGATAAGAGGAAAGAGGGTCTCCTTGACGTATGCCTCTATGGGGGTGAGGTTACCGAATTCTTTTCCGTTTAAGAGAAATGAGAATGAAGACGATGAGATGCATAAGTGAATGAGTGAATAATTGAGTCACAAAAACCCATTGCTTTCATAATCGTCGGAAGAAATGACCATTCGACACGGTCAAATGCCTTGCTCATGTCCAATTTGACGGACATAAGACCCAATGAACTGCGGTTTTTGAGAGCATAAAGTGGTGGGTCTCGTAGGCTATAAGAATGTTATTAGTGATGAGCCTTCCCGGGATGAACGCAGATTGAGCTTCGGAAATAATGTTAGGAAGGAAACAACAAATCCTGTTAGCAATGCACTTCGAGGCCAACTTATAAACAACATTACGAAGACTGATGGGTCGAAATTGAGTAAGTGTTTACGCATGTTTAAGCTTGAATAAGCACAATGTGAGTAAAATTAGAAATAGGAGACATGTCTCAATGGTTAAGAAATTTAAGGACGAGAAATAGTAACATCATTACCAACAATATGCCAAAATTTTTGAAAACATACCGGACTCATGCCATCCGGGCCAGGAGATTTGAAAGGATGCATTTCTTTGAGTGTTTACGGACCTCTTCGGCTTTGTAAGGTTGGCTCAATTGATTAATCATAAGTGTCGTGACCTGCCCTAATTCTCTTGAGTGCCATGTTCATTTTGGTGGTTGAGGGATTGGATGATGAGAAAATCTTGGTGAAATATTCAGTGATCAGTTTCTCAATAGAAGCATCGTCCGCGTGAGTGTTGCCCCAGAAGTCTTTGAGATGGGAGATATGGTTAATGTCACGGCGTTTCGAAGCGAAGCGATGGAAGAATGTGGTGTTGCGATCGCCCTCTTTGTACCAATGTTGTTTCGCTCGCTGTCTCCATTTGAGATCGTTTTGCTCAACGAGGAAGTCATATAGGGCCGTTTGTTCATGAATTTTTTGTAATGTTGCATCGGTGATGGGTTGCTGCTTCAGGGAGACAATATTATGTTTAACATCGGCGATGCGTTTGGAGAGATTGTCCACGGCTGATTTGCCCCAACGGAGAAGACCTATGGAGCAATTATGGATCATTGAAGGGAGGGAGTCAAGGTTGGAGTCCCAGTTATCCTTGATAATTCTCTCGCAATCTTTGGATTTGATCCAACAGGCTTCGAATCGAAAACGTTGTTTTTTCTTGAGGCTGGTGTAATGATGGGAGTGCATTTTAAGCTGGATGGACAGGGCTTGGTGGTCGGACGAGATGGTGGGGATGTGGTCTATGGTGCACCATGGGAAAAGATTATGGAGAGAGTCATTGCCGACGCATCGATCAAGACGGGCTTTTTGAGTGAAAGGATGGGCGGATAGGTGTTGCCAAGTGAAACATGAGCCTTTGTATCCTAAGTCTACCAGGCCACCATGATTGAGGTTGTTCGAAAGTATTGAATTTGCCATTCGGCTCGGGGGCCACTCCCCTCGACCGATTGTGAAATGACTTCATTAAAATCCCCAAAACATACCCATGGAGTGGAGCTGGGCGTGTGAGTGCGCTTGAAAAAATCCCAAAAATTACGGCGTTGTGATACATCCGCTCTCCGTACACCGTGATTCTCGAGATCATTATCCAAGCAAGTGCAATCTATGTCAATAAATATGGAAGAAAAAGAACGAAAAGACACTTGAATATTCTTCTGCCATAACATAGCTAGACCGTCGGATCTCCCTATCGAGTTAACTGCAATACCCTGAAGGTTGAGGTTGTCTTTAATTTTGTCGACCATTTGTTGCGATCCCTTTGTTTCACATAAGAATACCAAGTGGGACGACTTAAGGCGAATAATTTCGTGGAGTTCTCGGGTTGTCCGAGGGTTCCCAAGCACTCGACAATTCCAACCGATGATATTCATATTGCTTGGCGGGGTTGGCTACGGTGCCAACCTCCGCCGTTGGATTGTTACAAGGAAAGGATGATGAACTTGTAGAAATAATTGGCAATCACCCAAAGCCTCAAACTTTTAATTCGTTCACTCATTGTTATGATATGTACCATTTTCTAATTAATTCTATTTACTTTAGGCGACGACTTCTAAACTTCTAATGGAAAATATGATCAATTATATATATAAAAGAATTATTATTCGTTATGTGGGTAAATATTTTTTGAATCATTTATATATTTTTTATTTTAGGCTTGACTTATCATGTGGGGTTGTTATCATGTTCCTATAGTTTAGGTATTAGTACGATGTTTGTTTGACCGCCAGTAGGCATGTCAATTTTGCCCCGACTCACGGGTGTTCGCCCCACCCTATGACCCGCGGCGAGAGTGGGGTTGAGTATCGTTTCCGTCTGTGAGTACCCGCCATACCCCGCATAGTCAATTTATTATTTTTAATATATTTAATATATATTTTACATATCATATGTTTTATCTTTTAATATTATATCTAGCATTTATAAATTGAAAACAACAACTTTTGGAATGAATTATTTATTGATATATATATATATTTATTTTTTGTATTTAATTTTATTTAATGCGGTCGGGGCGGGTCGATCCACCCACCCCATTCTAGCGACGGGATGGATCTAGGCCTTTATATACCCGACCCGGCACCATTGCCATCCCTACTAGCGGGAGTTTAGCTAGAATATAGATTATTCATTCAACCGGCCTTTCTAGCGTATAATTATAATAGTGGTTGTAATAATGTAATGTCTTTAAGCTAAATAAATTGTTTGTTTGTTTGATTTTGATAATCAAAAGTTATTGAACTCAAGTTAACATTCTTTGATCACTAGTAACTATGTGAATTGCATATTAATTTCGAAATTATGACTGATCTTATAGAGAATGTCATATAAAGTAGGGATAATTATAAAATACCCCATGAGGTTCGGTCTAATTACAAAAAAATCTAGAGAATTTCAAAATTACAAAAATCCTTGAAGTTTGATTTCGTCTTACACTTTTTCCTTTATAAACAAAAAATATCAAAAACTTCCTTGACATTCATTAAAATATTAAAGCTACGGGCGGAGCGTAGTTAGGTCAAAGACAGTGGTCAAGCACGCAAATCTCCGTGCTCCATATATATGTATTAACTAGTTTTATTTATAGTTTAATTAACTTGACCCAATCACCATTTCCTTTAATTTCTCAAAAAAATTTAGCTCTCAGTCCACTAAATCAAACTCGCTTGGCCCCATATATATAGGGGAAATTATACGAGAATGCGTTGATTTTTGTACAATTACCACACAATACGCTCCAATATCTTGTGCCTATTTTTTTACTTTTGTACATAAATTTTTTTACGCTCCTTGCTATTTTTTGATTATTTTTATTTTTTTCATTTTTTTGGTTCATGTATTGTTTTATATGTTACATAAGTTGTTTTTCGAGGTTGTTTAAATTTGTTTCTTTATTGTTTCTATGTTGTTTCTATGTTGTTTCTTTCTTGTTTCGATGTTTCAAAACAACTTTAACTTATTTTTCATGTTTTTTTTTATTCATATATTATTTTGTACATTTTTTCTATTGTTTCGGTGTTGTTCTATAATATTTTTAATGTGTTTCTAATAATTTTTTTGTTGTTTTCATTTTTAGTATTCAATGTGTAAATACAATTTCTACCTATTTTTAAGCTCTTTTTATTCATGTTGTGTTTTAAATATTTTTTACGTTGTTTTTAAGGTTGTTTTCATACCCTTTTTAATGTTGTTTTGATATTTCTTTGTTGTTTCAATGAAATTTTCGATGTTTAAATACAATTTTTTACCTATTTTTATTAAAAGAAACATGTTAGAAATAATGTTGAAATACGAAACATGTTTGAAACATGTTAGAAATAATGTTGAAACAAAGCGTAAAATTTTCCGGGAATTTTTGTTGGAGCGTATTGTTGTGTAAAAAAGAGCGGGAGCGTAAATTTAGGTAAAATTACACCGGAAAGCGTAAAAAGGTGACGTTGACTTAAAAGGTGGGTATTTCACAATTGCCCATATATATGTATTGACTATTTTTATTTATAGTTTTTCAGCCAATCACCATTCTCTTTAATTTCTCAAAAATAAATCAGCTCTCAGCCCACTAAATCAAACCTAAGTGTTCAACCGAACTAACTCTTATTGAAAAAGAATCCTATGTATGTTTTAAATCTAATGGCCATAAAGTAAGCAAATATCAAGAGAATTTTCAATATCCAAGTATGCAATTTTTTATTCTTATAATTATTTCTTGTATTAATTAATTTGTTGTTATTATCTACTTGTTGGGTAGGATAAAATATGCATCATTTTTCTTTAATGATTGTCTTTTTCTCTACAAAAGATACGAAGTAGTTTATTTAGAAATTTAAGAATGATAAAATGATTCTTTTAATTACGATGTAGGCGGAAGCGGCAATAAACGAAAGAAAATCGAACAAAAGCAATAGGATTCGTCACGAAAAAAATGTAAATTGCAATAGAAAAGAGAATAAATCTCAAAACTTAAATAATATTCAACCTCCTAAAAATAATAAAAAAACTAAGTTTTTATAGGATTAAACTCCTACAAAGTAAAACTCCTAACTATTGAAAACTCTTTAAAAGATAATAACAAAACTCACTAAAACTAATCTAATAGATAGTAAAATATCTTCAAATATGATCTCCATCAAATTCTTCCTTATATTAATTACTATTATTGTCATGATATATCTTATTGTATGTTAACATTTTAATGAATTGCTCAAAAATAAACATAGGAAATTATAATTGTCTTTGAAATTATAGTTGAAATTAACCCATTCAAATGTGCATTTGTCTCTTGAAAGAGCATTTTCAGTAATAAAACATGTGACAGTGATGCTTTTTAACAATTGGAAGAATATTTTCAGCAATAAGACATACAAAGATGGCACTTCATAAAAAATGGGACAATTTTCTTGAAGATTGTTTGATGCTTAATAATATAAATTCTATATTGATGAATTTTATGATTAGAAACTTCATCGGTACAACTTCATTGAATATTAATAAAATATTTGTTATATATTATTAAAAAGTTACTTCTTAGCCCACCCTACTCTTAATTCCTGGATCCGCCACCGATTAGCTACCCCTTTAATTTAAGACATAATCAAATCCGAGGTTTTTTTTTTCTTTTGTAATTTTGAAACAACTTTGGGTCTTTTTGTAGTTATCCCAAACCTCAAGGGTGTTATTGTATTATCCCTATAAAGTATGTTGTTCACCTCTTGTTATAATTGTTTTTTTTTAGATAATTAGTCTAATTTGGAGTTAAAGAGTAGGACACTACAACAAAAGAAGTCTCAGAAGGTATTAAAATGAGACTGTGGTTCTGGATCAAAGTTAAATTTGCAATGTCTTTTACATATCAACTCACTTTCACATTAATTCCTAATAATTGTCTGGTTCAAGCAAGTATTTGAAGCCCCGTGTAAGGAAGGGCTTGGTTTGTTATGAGGGCTTCAACTTGACACTACATCCCACCCCTATGGTAGGACTAGGATCATAATCTATTATGCCCATATCATTGCCTTGTTAAACTGCCTAAATATAATGACCCCATGTACAAATAATCCCAGGCACCTAAGTTTTGTGTTTTAAAAAGAAATCATTTGTCAAATATCTGCTTCATTTGTACGACGAATAACCAAAATAATTTTAATAGAATGCAAATAAGGTGTCCATAGATGGGGTTTTATAGAACATTTAACTTTCAACTTCATCAACAATGAGGTCTTCTAGGTTGCAAGTTGTCCAGATTATTAGTTTAACTTTACATACTACGTTTTGATAATATTTTTTTTGGATTATTGCATTTGAAGTGTTTTTCCTTATAATGCAAGCAATTGTCTTGAATCATTGAACTCCACTAATTGTTGTTGAAAAATATTTGATGTTTTTCTGATGTCTGATTAGTGATTTCAAATATTAATAGCATACGAGTATTACTTGGCGAAAGACTCAGAAGAATGCTTGAATGCAATAGCTTCATGAAATAAATGCAAGCGTGAATGCATAGTGTTCAAGTTCTTCATCTCCTTCCGCATCTCTCTTTCATCTCCGTCATCGGTAAATCGGCGGCGGCGATCGGTGGTCATGGCGGCCGCCGACTTCTCTCGCTTCCTTTATTTCTCTTTCCCCTTCCTTGGTTTTTATCTTGGGTTTTGGTTATGGGGCTTAGGGTTTGAGAAGGTGGTGGTCATGATGGAAGTGCCGGTGGCGGCGGTGGAGCACGGTGGTGATGGTGGCGGCAATTTTAGGGAGGAGAAAAAGAAGAAAAATTTATCTTCTTGCTTGGTGTAGAAAATTGTGAATAAAAACTCTAAGGAAGCTTTCAATTTATAGGCCACTGATTCAAGGGATATATGGTAAGATAATTTGCTGATATTTTTTTACCAAAAATACTTGATTTGCATGTCGTAAAGTTATATTTGATTTATTTCTCTTATAAACACGATTTTCCCTTTTGAAAAAATTGATTTTCCTTTATTCTGAAAATATAATCAGAAATTAAAATCCCCAAATTAGGAAATTTAGGGTTTCAAAATTCTAAATCATTCCCAAATTCAATTCTAGTCAAACCCTAATTTTATTCGTAATTAAAAGGAACCGGGTATTACATCTTTGGTCTTAAATCTGATTATTTCCTCTGTTTATCTAGGATCTCTTTTACTTATGAAAGTTTAAGTTTTTTATTTTAATTTAAATTATCATAGTTATTTAATCTATTTTGAATTGTACACACGTACTATATATGACTCTTTTGGGGTAAAATTGTAAGAGCAAGTCTCTTGTGAGACGGTCTCACGGATCTAAATCCGTGAGACGGACCTCCTAACGGCTTCGTTTTGAGAACATGAACTATGAAAATAAATTTAATATGATAATTAACCCATTTCATTTGGGTAGTAACCAATGGCGTAACCAAGAAAATTTTCGGGGTGGGTCGATACACGGAATCGGGGTAGACCGGATAAAAACTAATATTATTACCATATAAATTTTAACTAAATTTTTTTTTTTAAAAAATTTACCCTATAATTTTTTTAAAAAAGTGGGGGGGGCAGGGCATAATATATATGTCTGATCATATGTCATCCTCAGATATTAGATCATATGTCTGATCTTAAATGGGATTTGAATGTAAAAGCAATTAATATATATATATATATATATATATATATATATATGTGTGTGTGTGTAAATTAACCATGGTCATACTAATTGTGTAAATAACTTTAAAACAAAAAAACTTACATGGGAGACAGATATACCGCCGCGGAAAAGATGCAGACTGATTAAAATAAACATGTTTAAGTTTAACGAAAAAGGAAGATAGAGATACATAATAAAGATAGAAGGCACAGAAAAGCTAGAAGAAAATAAAAAATTGTAAAATCTTACCTAGAATGTCCAGTACTACTACCTGAGCCATGCGTGAATAATCAGTGGAATAAGAACAACCTGATACATTCATGCAGAAAATGTTAGAATCAGACAATGGGTTACAACAAAAAAATAATACATAATATGCACTCAGTAAATTTATAATATTTAAAATCCCAATTTAAGCAATAAGTTCATTAAATTAATAAAATAATACTTATTTGAAGTAAAAAATCTAACTGAGCTCTTTAGGTTCATTCATATCTTAAATCGAACCGTATTGTACAGTGAAATGCCCTAGCGTATAAAGTGAAAAAAATTGAATCTGACACATCAAACAACAATGTCGATTTCTGTTCCTCTCATGAGTTTCGAAGTTGTGCATAGGGGTGTTCTTCGGTCAAATCAAACCGAATCGAACCGAATCGAAACTTCGGTTAATCAAATCCGAATCAAAAACCAAACCGAAGTTCCTAGTTCGGTTCGGTTAAAAACCAAAATTTTTGAGTTTTTTTGTTCGGTTTTTTGCAGAGGAGGATCTACATGGGACTATGGGGGTACAAGTGTACGGTGTACCCCCAATTTTCTAAATTTCTAATAATAATCTTTAGTTAAAAAATAATAACAATAAATTTGTACCGGATTTTACATTCATAATGAGAAATTTCAAATAACAAATCCCCAATAAAAAATAATAACAATAAAATTTGTGATAAAGTGAAAAATAAAAGTCTACAAATAAAAAAGGATAAAATAATAGTAATTTGAAGTAAAAAAATCTAACTGAGCTCTTTAGGCTCATTCATATCTTAAACCGAACCGTATTATGCAGTGAAATGCCCTAGTGTAATTTCTGAGAAACGGTATCATCTTCTGAGAATTGTATTCCGCTGGCTGACGTGTATGTAACATCTTACCTCAGATTTCAGGCGAACTTCCGCAAGTTCAGTGACCCTCTTGTTGGGATGGAGATTGCTAAACTATACAAAACTCGTATGTGAGAGAGATGGGAAAATTTTTATTATGAAGCGTTTACAACTCAAACAGACAGTATATCCATGTTCATTTTCATGATTGCGCCCAGAAGTCAAAACATGGATAAGTAACAGTGTGAAAATATAAAATGTTACGAGAGGAGGCAGTTTTCTTCATTTGTAACGAGTTATAATTGATTGATATATATTACCAAAAAACAAAAATCATTACTAAGTCTTATTCTAGTTATAGAAAAAAGTCAATTATCGTTTCTAATTATAGCAATTCTTCACGTTCTCAATTTTCTAGATCAAGAATTGTGAATTTGGAGCTTCACGACAAAAATTGACCCTTGATGTTTGTCTTTATTTTACGCATACCTCCTTCATATATTATAATTTGTAGAATAAAAACAAATATTAAAAATGTAGTTATTTATATGATTTTTTGTTTTTATAATTGACGTATACATCAATAGTGGCTTTATGTAATTCAGCGTTCATCTAAACTTGTAAGCGCCGTTCTAAAAAGTGCTAGGCACAAGGCGGGGCAGACTGAACTAGAACGACTAGACTAGCTAGAGATTATTGTTGGATAAAAACATCTGGTGGAAAAGGTTTCATTTGGAAGAAAATGGCTAAAATAGTGTATAGTCTAAGTTGAGGCCGAATTGGATTCGATCTCGCAAGACGAAATCGCCCGTATACAAAATGCTTACGGTTCGGTGTTCGTCTCTAAGATACAACGACTTTTATTGATTTGATTTAGCAAAGACTTGCAAAACCTAATAACAAAAACAACAAAAAATGTATCGACTTTCAAGCTTTGAAGAATGGAAAAATGCCAATATGCTCAATGCAATGTGACAGTTATTATCTATCGAGTCGTGTGTTTTCAATCATGCAGGGCGAATAATTATAGGCCTCGGTGCCTCGTATGGAAAGATCACATTTTTGGCTCGAAAAGACACCTTTGCAGATCAACAGACGCACTTTACAGGGAGCACGACCAGGCGCGCACGGGCCATGCGCTGTCATGTGTCTTATTTGGTGCTCCAACGTTCGGCATGGCACACGACCCAGACAAGACGGGGTCATGGCGCCCCCCATTCGGCCGCTCGAAACTTTGGCGGTAGCACGACCCGACCGCACGGGGCCATGCTCCCGCCCGTGTGCGGGCCGATCCTCTTCCCAGGTTGGACTTTATTAATTAATTACAAAAATTAATTAAAATCCATTTAATTAATTCAAAAATTAATTAAACATTTATTTTGGTCCAAAAAGAAAAAAGGGCCTTGAAGCCCAAGCCCAAGCCCGCGACCGGCCGGCCGGCAGTGGCGCAGCGACGGCAGCCAGCCACTGAAGTGTGCTTTACCAAACCCACAAGCATGTAGGTCCTCACCCTTTTAAAAACTTGAGTGCCCCCAGGGCCCAAACCCATATGTCAAACTTGGGATATATTAAGTGTGCAACTTTATCCTCTTTTTCTATGTGGGATGGAGCATCTCTCCTCCCCCACATTTTCCATTTTCCATACCATTTATTTGAATTAAGTGATTAACTTCTAGCATTAATTTTTCATTCACCCGAGAATCGGTTTGAGAAATTTCAAATGTTATTCTCATCTACTCTCTTAGTAGAATTTTTACAAATAATTTAATTCCATTTTTCACTAATGAAAACCACTTAATTATTTGGTCAAAATCGGGTCAACACCCATTTCTCAAAGACCAAATTCCAATAATCCCCACATGAATGAAATTAATGCATGCGTGTATGCGATTAAACTTGAAAGTCTCGCGAATCATTATTGCATCGAGGATAGGTAGTTTGTGGCTTTGAACCTTCCTTAGTAAAATACTATCGGTTTACTAGCCGCTAGCTTAGTGACACGATGTCTTGAACTACTCTCGGTAGTTCGTGTAAACTA
The DNA here is from genome assembly GCA_016081115.2 of Rehmannia glutinosa. Classification (NCBI taxonomy): domain Eukaryota; kingdom Viridiplantae; phylum Streptophyta; class Magnoliopsida; order Lamiales; family Orobanchaceae; genus Rehmannia; species Rehmannia glutinosa. The sequence goes on along the minus strand of CM071926.1, from coordinate 20,526,125 downwards.
AGACAAACAAGATTTACACAATAACAACTCTAACACTTGTTGTTCTCACGTTGTATCCATTTCGCCCTAGGCCATACCTTAGATTCATAAGTGTTTCTTTTGAAGCGGCCATTACTTTTCACTTATGTAGGTGATCTCTTATTGAAGAGTATCCCGCAATACTCCACCTTTGGGTATATGAATCATTAAAAGTCTTAAACTTAACCTCACCACATTCAAAGGGTTTATATACACTTGGATGTATCGAGAATGAGCTAACACATTTTCCAAGTGTTCAAATTTGAACATTCATAACTTAGTTGTCCCATTGAACCAAGGTCTTGGGATCTCCAATTCACAAGGTTAAGTTACCGCTATGAACATTCTTTAAGTTGTGGATTTTAAACCCATTCCCCTTAACAATTTATACGATTGATCTCGATTTATGCCTTTTGTAAGCGGATCCGCAAGGTTTTCCTTTGACTTCACGTAGTCAACCGAAATAACCCCATTCGATATCAACTGTCTAATGGTATTGTGTCTCCGACGTATATGTCTAGACTTACCATTATACATACTTTTTGCTTTGTGCCTTTCCGATTCTTTGATCGACTATCACAACAGATCATAACAAAGAGGCACATGCTTATTCCAACAAAGAATATCCTCTAAGAAGTTTCTAAGCCATTATGCTTCTTCTCGAGCTTTATCTAAAGCAATGAACTCGGATTCCATAGTGGATCGAGCTATGCACGTTTGCTTAGAAGACTTTCATGACACTTTGCTCCTCCACCTATTGTGAAAACAAATCCACTTGTGGACTTGGAGTCTTTTGTGTCGATATCCAATTGGCATCATAGTATCCTTCTAATCTTTTGAGATGCCTTGATCACACAAACACTTGCTCCTTTGGGACTCGGTCACGAGATGCCTTGATCACACAAACCGGCTTCTCGTCCGACTCGGAGCTTCTTCACGGCAGGCGGTTTGCTTTGCTACTACTGACTCACTTGCTCAAAGCTTGGATTTGATCACGAAGCCCTCCAATAACTTGAGACCGGTTCGACTTTGAACCTTTCTACAAACCTCCTTGGAATGTAGACCCCTTTTGGTTCTTCAAAAATTTCCTCTTCAACAGCTTTTAGGTTGTCTTTCCTTCACAAAGTTAGTGTTGGATCGATTTCCTTCGAGATGTAGGCTTGAGGATTTTTCTTGAATAACTTGAGAATGATTTTCTCGTGATAGAATGAATATTGCTTTCTTGCTCTTAGTTCGGATAATCAAGGTTCACACACCTCTTTTTCGTGACATTTTCTCGAGTGATTCCTCGGCCTTTTATAGTGAACTTTCAAAATTTGTCCGTTGAAGAGATAGGCTAATTTAAAAAAGTCACTTATGTTCGTTGGCTTGTCTTGTTGCGATCCTTGATATTGACATTTCCTCGTATTAAATAAACTTTCAGCTTTTCGAGTCGACACAAGGTGCAATGCTTCCAATTGGTTTATTCCTTTTGCATGCTTCTAGATCGAGCACTTTAAGACATGGCAAAGATGGAAATATTACTTGTTTAAGTAACTTTCTTGACTGACTCGTACAATGATTCTTTTTAGTTGTCTTGACTTGACCTTTTCCCCCAGTGACTTAGATCTGCTCCAATGATTGAGAGACTCATCCATTACTTCAACTTGAGACTTGGCTTCTTGAGTTGACTTAATCGATACTTCACACACAATGTCCCACCGATACTCCTCTGATCGAGTTCTTGACTTTTCTTCCTTGCCATACTTAGTCGCTTCACAACTCTTTATTCTTGTCTTTAGTTGACTTCTTCCATACATATGCATAATTCTCTTAACTCACTTTCGTACAACCCTATCCATTACAATGCAAATTACAAGGAAAATGGGGTGCCAACTTTCTAGTCTAAGTTTTATATGGCATTCATCAAAATCTAAATAATAATTTCCCAACAATTTCCCCCTTTTTGATGATGCCAAAACTTAACACATACATAAATAGCTCGGGATACATACAGGCAATGCAAGAATGAGAGAATGTATGCGAAGAATCAATTATTTTATTGATCATAACATTCTTGTTCTTTACACGCTTGTTTACAATTTGTATCGAGCAACCAGAGTGCATAGTGTTTACGCAAAAATATAGAAATTACATAATTCTTATTCAATGTACGGAAGACTTACATACATGTGTATTTACAACGAAAAATGCATGAAGGGGTGGACAACGACACTTCATCGCCTTCACTCGCCTCCTTTCTTTCTTCTTGACTCTTGCCCTCTCTACTCTCTTCCTTCTTCTCTTCTTCAACCTCGCTTTCTTCTTCTTCTCGTAGGCTCTTCCGCAAAATTCTTTTCTCTTTCTTTCTTGCCTTTCTTCCCACAATTGTGTTTGCCTCTTATTTTCTTTTTCAATTCTTTTGGCATACTCAAGATTCTTCCTAGCCATTTCCATGTTGGCTACTTCGTCATACTCCAACCCAATAGATCCCTCCTTTCTTCCCCTGGATCTATGTATTCGATGTTTTTGGGTAGGTCTGTGGTATGAAACCTCTTCCTTCATCGCTTTTGTTTCTTCCTCCTCATGTGTATTGTCTTGGGGCCTTTTTCTTCCCAAATGAGTGACCAAAGCAGAGTGACTGCAGAGTGGCCGCGCGATCTCTGCCCAGCTGTCGTCTTTCTTCACACACTTGAGGCCTTTTTCCCAATACAAGTCCCGGACTTGGGCCATTGACATGTTCTCGAAGTATCCTTCGGATTCGAGCGTCTTGAATTCATCAACCGATTGATAGGTGTGAGTTTTGAATGTATTTTGGGGCATAATTATGGCTAAAATGGCGATTAAACATGCATAAACTCATATGAAATGGTTCATATTCACTCTTTGTGGGAAAGATATTATGCTTTGCTCGTTTTGTAGGAATTTAATGATATTTGAAGCAATTTGGAGACAAATACGAGCATAGCGGAGAAGAAATACCGCAAATGAGGCAAAATAGAGGACGCACGGGTAGGGCGCGCGCCCGAGCACCACCCGTGCGCCCCTAGGAAGGATTTATTGAGGGTACGGCAATGCGCACGGATAGCCCGCGTGCGTACACGCACCACCCGTGCGCTCTTCGAGACTTGGAAATTACCTACGACAATGCGCACGGGTTACCCGCGTCGACGCATGGCCCGTCTTATTGGTTGGTGGAAAACATGTTTTTCTTATGGTATGACACACGGGTTACCCGTGCACCAACGCGCACCCACGCACGACCCGTGCGTCCCCTGGATGTACTTTGCATATTATGACAACAATGTGCCCTAGACTTTTGAGGAGGTATATAAGCACTTTTTGGTTGGATTCCCCGAAGGATGGGTGGTCCTTCAACTCCACTTGCGGCCATGCTTAACTCCATATCATGTGCCCGAGTAGCCAACTCTTCAAATATTTTCGGTTGGATTCCCTGAAGGATGTATCGAAGACCCTAATGCATCCTTTGGATGCACATCTCAATAGCCAAGCTTTTGACAACTGGTCTTTACAATTGAGGCTCAAGTTCCTCCATTGATTGATGTAGTCGATGACAGTCCTTCCTTCCACTGATGAGTATTTGTAAGCTCGATCATGCTAATCGTCCGAGTCTCAGAAAATCGATTGAGAAACTCATGTTCTAATTTCTCCCAACTATCAATCGAGTTTGCTTCCAAGTCAATATACCAATCGAATGCGTTGCCCTTCAAGGATCGGACAAACCGCTTTACGAGTCGATCTCCATAAATCCCAACACCATTACATGTTTCGACAAAGTGAGCCACATGTAGCTTTGGGTTGCCCTTGTCGTCGAATTGTTGAAACTTCTGAGGTTGATAACCAAAGGGGCATCTTCAAGTTGTCGATTCTTTGCGTGTATGGTTTGGCATAAGTCATAGATGACTTGGAATTCCCATCGAACTTGTCCTTAATAGTCCCCATAATGAACTCCTTAAGTTGATCTACTGAATCACCCATCGACGAGACTTGCAACTCATTTTCTCGGAGACTTCTCTTTTTCATTTGGTCGTTGCTTCATGGGTGTATCGACTTCGTCATGTGTTTCAACTTGCTTGCCTATTGCACGGCTTGTATCAAAGACCATTTATTTTGTTCATCAGCTTTGTAATTTGCGAGTCTTGTTCTTTGACATGATTGGCGAGTCCATCAACGGCTCTCGTCAAACTTGCGATTTGTTCTTCAAGCGATGTAGCATTCGTCACCATAACGGTGCCATGTTTGAGCAACTTGATGTCGAAAGCGGGAGGTTGGGGATGAAGCATCATCTCTTAAGTCTCCATCATCTTCGAGATGAGTTAGATTTGCTTTAGCTTGCACTTTAGAGTCTTCTCAAAGGATGTACTCGGCTTCTTGGACATACTCCTTGTAGTGATACCAACACTTTTACTTGTGGCACCCGAAGAGTTTGAAGAAGCGACTTTTGTTGATGTGGTTTTGTGAGTAGCCATCGCGATACTTCAAGATATGTTGAGGAAAAGAGATGAGATGTAGAGAATATCCTACTAGGCGTGCCAAAAATTTGTAACACGAATTTTTTATTGTCTCGCGAATATCAAACAAGAAAAAAAAAAGCATACAAATTAAATATATATGAATAAAAATAAAAATATATAGGATACAATCTCTATTTCCCCTTTGATTCTTTTCTTCAAGAACAAAATATTCGAATTTGAGAATTTGAAGTTGAACTCTTCATTTGATTTTCTCCAAACTTAAACTTGAACTTCAATAGCGTTAGTTCGAGGCGTGAAGCTTGATCTCGAATCAAACGTGATATGTTTGATGATATTTGATTTAAATATATGAACTTCTTGGTGAAATTGACCTTTTGATCTTCCTCTAAGATGGTTTTGACTTCAATAATGTTAACTCGAGGGCCTGGAAGCTTATTCCCGAATCAAATGTTGTATTTGAGTGACTACGCGATGAACACCTTGGATTTCGCCTTGAACACCGTGGATCTTCTTGAATATATTCTTCTTGTCTAGAGAGAATTTCTTCCACCGCCTTCTTTGCTTGCATTTCTTCTCTTTGAATTGTGATTTAATTCTAGAGAATGACCCCTATTTATACTTGTAGGAGAGGGGTCTTTGGATAACTCATATGGTGAAGACTCTAATTTGATTGGTCCTTCAAAATTTAATATTATTTCTTTAATCACAAATTGTGATAATTATCAAAAGAAATAAAAATAAATCAAGATAAATATTGATTTATAAGAATTGACATTTGGCATTCTTTAATTGGCCAATAATTATATATTAAAATATCAATTAATTAACTATTTAAATTCGAAATTAAATTTAATTAAATTCCCAGATATAAATAGAAATTATAAAATTGTTTTTTAATATAGAATTTCACACGTGGCACCATTTCATTGGTACAAATTTAATTTGTCTACAAGCGTCGTTCTAAAAAGTGCTAGGAACAAAGCGATTACTGACTAGAACGATAAGACGGGGCTAGCTAGAGATTGTTTGAACAGTTTTTGTAAATTTTATTTGATACTTTAATTTTGTTGTCGGAATTTCATTGATAAGTGTAATTAAAGATTCAAAAAAGTCATCCAATCTCAAGGTACGAGTATAGGTGCTGCTATACGGGATGACAATGGAGACATACGGAAGACGCTTGTGAAGGGATTCTCTTAGGAATTCGCAGTGGATATAGCGGAGGCTTTGGCTTGTAGAGAGGCTTTGAAGCTAGCGATGGATCTGAACCTTTCCCATGTCCAAGTGGAAATGGATTGCCAAGTGCTTGCTAATGGACTGAAACGGAGATCCCCTGACCTATCCTACCTAGGTTGCATGAAATCAGACATTCAGGAGCTCGGCAAGAAATTTAACTCATGTTCATTCTCTTATATCCCCTAAGAAGCCAATAATCTAGCTCACCAGTTAGCGAGATTAGCTTTTTTTTTCTAGTAGTTTTGCCTTTTATTCAGGAGATATTCCCTTTCATGTACTTAACATTGCTACTCTTGAGGCTTCAGCTGCCTCCATTTCATTGAATTAATTCCATCTTTCTCAAAAAAAAATTAGGAAAAAGTCTAAAGAAAAACTATTCAACCAAGTTAATGTATATAAATGAAATAATTATGCAAATATTACCACATGAAATCTCTTAATTTTAATAAGTGTAACTAGAAATATTCATGTTGGGATTCAGCCATTTAGGCCCGTGTACTCAACGGGCATGTTACTCAATGAACATACCCATTTTTGAATCCTATATTCTCTTCTCCTAGGACATTTCATTTCCCCTTCCTCCCTAAAAAGATCATCTTTGACCACATATTATTATCTTTTGTAGTTAAAATTCATGCATGAATCTTGATAAAAGGAAAATTACATATATAAACCTATTTTTTTCATAAATTAATAAATTATTTATTTATTTTTCAATAAATAATAGATTATTTAAAATAATTCTTTCCCTAATCCAACAACAATCATTTGTAGAAACTTTACTGTAAATGTTACAAAATTATGATTGATAACATATTCAGTTTCTTCTTCTTCTTTCTTCTTCTTTTTTATGTTTTTATTTTATTTTTTGATAAAGTAAACACTTGCAATTGGATTCTACAATAAGCGCATGCGGCGATTATCAAACATCGCAGGGGCAAAATAGAACAAAAAAATCATTTGGGGTGTAATATATAATATTTCGTAATTTGAAAGAGAGATCTACGAATTCCATTAACCCCGAGATTTCGCAGCAGAGAAGAAGAAAACACAGTGGCGAAAATGCTTTACTCCAACAAACCACCATTGATTCCACCTCTCCTCTTCGTTTTATTTATATTTGCCTCAATGTATCATTCGCTTGCTTACAAATCGTAAGTCAAAATCATTTTTTTTTTTTTTCATTTTGTGCAAAGTTCGGATTTGTCTGTAATAGAAATCCTAAAATTGTTTCTAAGGTTTCGTTTTTATGTAACGATTTTAAAACTACAGAGAATTAAATGTAATGAAAGGAGAACCCTGATGGGTATTAAGGAGACGCCAGATGGAGGAAATGTTACCTTTGATTGCTCTCCTTCGGGCCCTTGTATACCATGCTCTCGCTCTGAAAAGGTGCTCTTTTTTTCTTTTTCTTTTTCTTGTTTTTGTTTGTTGGGGGCAGGGGGTTTAAATTGCAAATTATTTTGAGAATCGTGCTGGGATTTGGGTTATCATTTGTTTGTTATGATATGTCTTTTGATGATCGGTTTACTTGGATTCTTTTGGATGTTCAGTACAGAAAAATTAAAAGTTGTCCTATATATTTATGATTAATTCAGTTTCATCTGATTATTAAGACCAATTAGCTGATTGGAGATGGAAGTTTATGTATCTGCAATGCATTTTTTTGCACCAATTTTCTAATTTAGCTGTTCTTTTTAGCAACATTTCCAATTTACTCTCTCATTCATAAGTCAACTTTGTTTACAGTTTCTTCCAGTTAAGCAGTTTGTTAGTTCTCTAGTCAGTTAATTTCTTGACAATCATATCGATTTCCTGCTGCATTTCCCTTGTGAGCTAAATATCCATTGTCATCATGGATTGAATATCTTTTAAAGGAGCATATTGTTTGACCATAAGATAAAATCATAAGTACCATCTGGAGTATCATAAAATGTTATGCGAGCTATAGAACCCACATCAGGAAATTGACAACCATGAGTCTTCCATTTCAGTTCTTTTTTTGGTGAATATAGATGCTTATGATTCTATATTTCTCCTTTATCCATTGACTCCATTTTGATATTATAATTCTGTATTTGTCATTGTTTTCTAAGTCTGATCAATTAAAGATGCTTAATTTTGCTGTCTGTTTAAGGTTTCTGAATAATACTTATTTGCATTATACGTCTATAAGTTAGATGAAGAAGAAATAAACCCACACCTTTCTTGTGTAATACTACTAATTCTCATGCATGGTTTATATTCTCGGTTCCCGAGTTTACAAGTAAATTTCTCACACAAGAAAATTTGGTGCTGTTTCTTAGAGTGATGAAAAGTATCGCTGCGGTGAAACTGGATATCGCATTCGTTTGAAATGTGTTCCTTCTGGATCTGGTTCAAAGGATGCAAAAAGTTTGGAAGCACGAAAGACTCGATCTACTCTTGAGCTTAGGGCTAATCAGCCTGGTGCGGATCTAATTATAACTTCAACAGGGCAAAGAGTATTACTCAGCAAATCAAAAGGTGGATCAAGTGCTTATGTCACTTATAGAAGTTGTATACCTGCGGTAAATGAAGAAAAATTGTCAGTGCTAGGTTTTGAGGTATGTTCATACTGTTTTATGCCTTACATCAGTTTTTTTTGTCCAACTAGCAGAAATTTCACTTATTTGCTTGGATAACATAAAACAAAGTTGAACTTAAATAATTTCATATGTATAAATGTTTGTAATATCGAGGATGACTTTTAAAATGTGGGGCTTTGAGCTGATTGGCCATACAAAATAAATTCAGAGATTGATCAAGAAAAAAATTCTGCTTGAAATCACACTTCAAAATAATGAGTTTAGGGTTATGCATCTGATATGCTGGAAAGATGAGATACAGAAACTACGTTAAAGATGTTAGTGGAGTGTTACAGAAATACGGAATGAACAGATCGGTTGTTAGATCAACTTCATTGACCTCACAGATGCATTTGATTGGAGTTCCTAGTTCCTACAGTTGTATTATGCCATTTTTGAGAAAAGATAAGAACTTAAACTAAGAATGTCGTTTGTACTGTAAGTTGATGTTGAACTTGATTGAACAGAGTTGGTGTAGACTGAAGATCAAGAATTATCTAGAAATAAAATTATTTTGATCGTGTGCTCAAAATCTTCAAGGAAATGAAGTATTAGGGATGATTGTTTTCAAAGAATGAATGCTTGCCTGATTAATTAGAGGATGTAAATTCATGTCGTGGCTTATTATTTTTTATATGATATACATGAATGGGATGTGATGAAAATGAGAAAGTCAAAATGTAATCATGGTATCATTAGGAAATATTGAAGTAAAATGAATATTCTCAATTATCGGAGGTGATGTGACATCTAAACCAAATAGACTAGAGAACAGTTTGAGATGGTATTTTGCATATGTACGTATTAGAAAAGAAGATGTAAGTGATGTTAATCAGTAGCTCAGAAAAAAGGTGGAAATATAAATAACGGGAATGAGGAAACAAAAGGAATTATCAACTTATTTTTTTGGTAAAATTTGAGGTGACTCTTGATAGAGTACAGTTTGGGAGGATGCATGCAGTTGCAATGTTTTATTAAGTGAGAGATAACCAATGTGTCAGTAATGCTTAACCAGGTGTACTTTAATTTGCATGAAAAATAACTCACTTCATCTTGCTACCTAGTAGGAGTCAGATATGGCGATTATCTTTTGGAATTTGTGCACCTACTATGATTTTACAAATAAGATGCTTTATTTACTTGGAATTGCGTTTTAATCACATGTCATTCTTTTTAGTCCTTTATTCGACCCCTGCATAATATGGTGAACCTTATATAAGCAACTTGCTCTTGAGGGCAGTATTAATGTTTTCATGTTCCATATACAACATGATGGAGAAAGAGCTACCAGTAGTTCACCGATTACTATATTTCTATTTTGTGCATAAAAAGCATTTTAAGTTTTATATTTCTGTTTTGGGCATACCTTGTTTTACCTCTAAGCTCGATTTTGATTCACCGAGTTCATGCTTATTTATTCCGTTTTTTTTTTAAATTTCTCTGTGCAGGCACTTATGTTGGCTTTGCTGATAAGCAGTGGCTCATTTATATACTTCAGACGAAAGCGAAGTAGTGCTACAGCAGGTGGTGGTGTACCAGTGAGGCTCCCAACTAATTCTAGGTTCTAAGTATACATTACCATTACAACTTACAGAAACCTTTTATTTGTTATTATCATTTTTTTCAATGAATGTGTTGTAAGTTATGGCTAAAATCAAATTTTGTCTATTGTTCTTTTGCCTGTAAATCAAGTATTTTTGTGACATCTCATAAATCTCAGCAAAATCCTGAATGTGCACTTTTAGTAGTTAAACAGTGATCATTGAACTTGACGCAACATGGAATTATCCATGTTAATTCTTTTGCAAGTTTTCACGAATGTGATACTATATATCTGTTGTAGCTTGAGGGAAAATAGAGACAATTATAAGAAATAACTTCAAAAGAAGAAATTGGCGTTGAACCACATATGAACAAAAACTTTCTTTATGTAGAGCTGTCAATACCTATGAGGAGATTCAAATGAAATCTTCTATTGGTGTTTGATCTCACCGCCTGCATTGATGATTCCCACGTTATATTTTAACGTTATTACTTGCCTTATAAAAACTTGAATTTGTACTTCAAAATTAATATGAAAACTTTTATGCATACATGCCAATCATCTTTGTGCAGTGGAATTAGAGATGAAACATTATTTTTGGAATAAAAGATCACATAACCAATTAAAATAAAATCCCTCATTCCTATAACTTCTTCCTTCCTTAAAAAATGTCAAAATTTAGAGGCTAATTAATTCCAAAATTTAGAAGCTAACTAATTCCAGGGTAATAATTCAGTCCAATGAATAAACTTGTTAGTTAAAAGGAGAAAAATGATATTGGTTATGATAACTGCTTCCTACGAATCGACAACCACCATGTAAATTACAGAACATAATATACCAACTACCAAGCCACCATTGCTTTCTCCTTTTGGGAAAAATATAAAAGACAAAATACTCCATGCCTGAGTTAACTCTCCATAAAATATCTTGAGCACATAACCAAAGTCAGGAGTAGAGCAAACTCCAAACAAAAGAATGATTTCGACAATAATCCTCAAATAACAATACTCTTCTCTTAAGACACATCTACAGTAACATAACTGCAAGCATGCACTACCAACAGCCGGCCGAGTTGCTGAGTTCACAAAAATAATCTGGAGTCTTGCGAGTTGTATCGGGTTCAATCTGCCGAGGAGCTGGGTCAAACTGAAGGAAATTCTGCTCCATATTCTCCCCAATTTCGAGTATTGCAGCCATGTTCCCACAGCGGTAACAATAGTTTGGAGCACTAAAAACTGTGACCACATTTTTGTCCTGCAAAATCCGGATGGAAAGAATAATTAAGTAATTTTAGGCTGGACAATGGCGCAATCAAATTTGGGATAATTGAATTACTGCCCTTGAGGTCTAGTTTAATTACAAAAACTCGGATCTTTCAAAATTACAAATACCCAAAAATTGGTCCTTCATGCGGATCCTCAAGAGGTTGCTTGTAATCCCTCAAGTAGGTATTTGTAATTTTAAAAGATAACTGGATTTTCTTTTGTAAGTAGATCAAATTTCAAGGGTAGTTTTTGCAATTTACCCAATTTTTTAAGAATATAGACAAACCTGACACCAGTTGTAACCCTCCATGACAAGTTGGTGTGCTCTTGAAATTAGAGAGAGGCCATTGGTGTGGTTGAACTGAGCAGCAATGTCCTGTCCAAAGGTGTAGCCAGCCCCACGTGGCGATATGCCCCAACCACAACGATCATCAGGATCAGACCACAAGAGATCACACATTGGTCCTTCATGTGGAACCTATCAATCCACCAACAAACACATTCATAAACGAAATTATGTTGGAAAATAAAAAAACAATTTGTTAAATGTGAATTAAAGACAGACTTTTAACAGCAAAGCCACTGCCTTTTATCACAATGAATAGAGGAAACATAAGCCTCCATATAAAGATTATGCATGCTCAGGCTCTAAGCCACTTTTAATTGATTAAAAAATAACAATATGTCTGAGCAATCGAAAGAGATTATGCTTTTACTTCAAATCGGGCCACATCTACACAACTATTCATGCATGCTTGAAACCAAAAATCATGAAATGGGCGGTTGACTTGCACCCCTCTTCTGCATTGGAGAGAGGGTGGGCCGTGGGTGGGTGGGTTATCCCATACCCACATGAAGCAAAAAGGAAAACGTCAACAAAGAGGAGAATATGATACACGATAAAAACATGAGGCATAGTAAAGACTCATGGACAAGAATTTCCTTTATACCTCCTGTATACGATCTAAAGCTCGAATATTGTCTAAGGTATCAAGTGACGGTGAAAGACCCCCATGCAAACAGAAGATCTGCAATAACTCAATGTAAGACATTAGATATAGTACAGTTGATATATTCAAAATACAGGGAATGTGTATTTATCATTCAAACCTGACTCTCAATAAGTGCTGTTAAGGGCAAATAATCAAAAAGATCAGTGAAATACTTCCAAACATTAGCATTGCCGTACTTCCTCAAGCATTCATCATAAAACCCGTACCTGGTATTAACACAATTAGGACAGAGCATAAGCACAAAAAAACTGAAAGATTTGTTTTTATTTCTATTTCTGATACTGAAGGGGTAGCTCAGTTTTCACATCATAAAGGACGTGAAGATTCTGGACATAACATTAAATCACATGTTTCACAAATTCATCAAGCCGCTGTCATTTTGGAACACAACCAACGACATATGTATTGTAAACAACAAAATCAGGCTTATTATATCTCCTATAATTAATTTAGGCTTTTCTTGTGAATTTGTAAAATACTTTGGCTATTCATTGTTTCCGAAATTCCTACAGGTCTATTAAATTATACGAGTATGAGAGTAACATGTTTCTAAAGACCACACAGAAGCAGCACTTTAGAGCATGTATGTAATTTGTGTATCTTCAATGTCTTGTGACCAACAAGAAAACAACATAATTTTAAATATATACATCATTCAAGCCCAATACTTGAGCATAAACTCTCGCTTTCTGTGTATCACTATTTTGTTAGCATCACACACCAATCTATTCATTATGTGCAAAATGACAGACATTTCTCGAATATATATACATTATGCAAACTTTTTAGTCGAATTCGGCAACTCTAAAATTCATATTTTTTATGAAATATATAACATATTTATAACACAAAGATATATGCAAAGACGATGGAACTCAATGAAACAGCAGAAATGTACACTTACAAAAAAATTCATCTACAAATTTTCAAAATGTATTTCGTTGTACAGATCACCATGAGAGTATTATCGCTGATATGTGGAATAAATACCAATTTTTGGTAGGACGGAACATTCATATCTCAATTAATTAGAATATGATGCACAACAATTTAATGGTACCACAGTTGCTAATGGTGCGGGTGGCACATGACACAGGTGGCAAACCTCTACACCTTTTACAGGGTCTCGTGGCACACATCACGCACACCTTATTGGAGGGTGACAATCAAAAGGGAAGTCAAAGTCTTAAACATGAAAACTTTGGGTACATTATTGGTTCAGCCGTTTTGAACACCAGTCTCAGAAAGATCCATTTATTTTTCCTCTTCTTTTACCTTCTTTTTCTTTTCTCACGCTACAGGCTAGCCCCAATCCATGCTCTTTCTTTTCTTACTACATTATTTTCCCTTTTCCTTATTTTTTAATTAACTTTAATTGTCTTTTTTTTTTTGGGTGAAATTGCTTATGATGTTTTGCTTCTTACTTCCTATCTGAAATTATTGCAAAAATTACTTATATTTAGAGCTTAGATTGCTTAAGTTTCTTAAATTTCGGAAATTCGATGAGCTAAGTGCTAACTGGCAACTGCTAAAATTTCGAAAATTATTGTGACCTAAGTTAAGTTCTCTTCTCTGTTGTCTTAATATTTGTTTATTTGTGTAATATTATTTGTTGAGTGCTACTAACATTGTGAATATTAATGAAAAGGATGCAATGCAATTGTGTGCCTTACTTTAATAAGGTGTGTGCCATGCCATGTGCAAAGGCTCCAAGGCACCTTTGGGCCTTGAGCCTTTAACACAAGCACTTAAGCACACCACACCAGAAAAGACAGACTTACACTTGAGTGATTTGTCGACTTTCATGATTTCCCCTAAGGATTGTGATTCTATCTCTATAGCGAACTTTCAGAGCCACTAAAAGTGTGACGGTCTCCACTGAGTAGTACCCACGGTCTGCATGAAATGAATACTTATTAGTGTAATATGTGGTGCGCTAAAAATGCTATGCTAAACTTAATAGAGTAAAAATCTTAGTAATCCATAAAATTTACTATTAATTGAAGCGATTAATCCAACACAAAAAATAACATAAGTTCATCTAATAGTTCAGAATAACAACTCACCAAAAAGCACAAGGCTTAATGCAATTGTTAATGATAAATTATGATCTTGTGTTTTTCGTTAAGAAACACCAATATTGAAGTCCCATGTAAAAAAGATGAACAATGATAAGAACCAGAACCACAAGAGAACCCTTGTTTCCTTACGTGCATGAGCAAACTATTGCTTTGTCCTCACCAAAGACTTGTGAACAGGTGGCATTTTCAGACCTTCATTACATATAGTTGAGAACATGGAAAGCAGACGCAATCATAATTGTCTATTAGTTTGTATTTTAGTAAGTTCCGTTAAAGTCTTGTATAAACACTATCCAGGAATAAATAGGATGAAAAGGCAGTCTCATAGAAAAGTGACATGTCTTAAGCCAAAATTTCCTCAATCACATTTCAACCACCAACCATTTGCGCCATTCCATCTAAGCGCAACTGCATCGAAACAACTTAGCATTTCAACGTCATCGTTCAAAATAATATAACATAAACTAATTCCCCTAGCCCAACAGTTTAAGAGCACTTTGCTCCACCATACCCAATAACTTGGCCAATGGTACAAAAAAATAAACACGTAAGCAAAATTAATCCCTATTTGTTGAATTCCAAGCTGCATCCTGAGCTTCCTGAGCATTTTCGGTTGAATCAAACTAAACAATTTGCAACAGGAATCAGCTTCCATGGGCATTTTTTCATTATCCTCAAGATAAGTAAAAATTCAATGGATATTCACAACAAAACTTAGTTATCAAAATATTGTATCTTAGGTGTCAATTCATATATCTTCAAATAGATTACATATACCTTACATTCAAATCCACTTCTTTATTTTTTTCCAATATTACCTCCATAACCACCAAAATCAATCTCAGTCAAAGCAAATCCACGATTTCACCCAAGTTCCAAGCAACTAAAAGAGCTCTCAGTCAAGGAGTTAGAGAGAGAAGCTCTCAACTGGGCGAAAAAACCTCTGCCAAGTGCTCCTCCCTCTGCTGATCGATTTCTTCCTTATTTTCTTAGATTTCTTGCTGAATCTTCCATTCTGCTCACAGATCTGCTGTTTATTTCGACTTTGCACCGATTATTTTCTTTGTTTTCACAGATTTGAACCTGCAAAAAACCCATATCACTGTAGCTTTTTGCTGGGTTTTTCGAATTTTGCTTTGGGAACTCGAATTTCTGGTTGGGTGTTCGCAGATCTGCTTACCCAACATCCTTAGAGGATGGGTAAGTCAAGAACGAAATCCAACAAGGCAAAAATCCAGCTAAATCTGGCTGAGTCTGAAAAAGCTGTTGCTGCTACAGTAGGTAAGACTGCAGAAATTTCTGATAAATCTGATAAATCTGCTGCTACTAAGGGAAAAGATGTTGTTGATCCCCTAAGTGATGCAAGTTCACCTGGGGAAAACTATGATTCTTCCTCCTATGAGTCTGATGAGGAATCTGAGGAAGAATCCCGAAAATCCAAGGTGGGTGTGAGTTCTGCTGCACACCAAGTGTTTGTTGAAATTCCTAAACCAAAGTGGAAGGCTTAGAACCGAGCAAACAACTAAGTCCCCACCCAAGCTCCATGGGCTTCGTTGTTTTTGTGGTAACCGTAAGCCGCAGGTCAAGCCACCCGACTCAAAGTCATCGAGTCCAAGTCCGATGACCTTGATGATATCATTTTTGAGGAGCAAAGACATCTTTGATAATGTTGAAGATTCATGGGCTTCGTCTCGTTGGTTGTTTTGTCTTTGGGCGTTTCCCGGGGAAGATTTGCAGACATCGATATGTGTAAGAAATGGCGGTGTGCCATTTCAATACTATACACACACAAGTAAATGGCTCATTTTCAAGTTTGCGGATGAGGCGGCCCGTGATAAGGTCTTGCTTGGAGGACCTTACTATGTGTTTGCGTGCCTTTCTTTAAGAAAATGCCAGTACTTTGAATTTGATGATATGGAAATCCAAACTATACTGTTTGGGTGCGACTCACGGAGTACACACCGGGATTTCTCGAATCCGATTGCACTAAGCATGGTTGCCACCAAGATTGGGAAGCCATTGCATACGGATTCCCTTCTTGTTTTGAAGGAACGATCTCTTTTCCAAGGATTCTGGTTGAAGTTGATGCCTAAGGAGCTTAAGAGGGAACTTCGCATTCGTTTGCCATCCGGTAAGAGAAGAATGCAACAAGTGTTGTATGAGCACGAACGAAAATTTTGCACCAAGTGCAAAGAAATTGGCCATAGTACTCGAGGGGATGTACCAAGGAAAATAAAGCGGCAGATGGACAAAGTTTTAAGCCGGGGTTAGGAAGCTTTGTTGCACAAAACCAACCGACAAGTGCAAACGTTGAGGGCTCCCGAACCCGCACGAGTTGCTAATGATGTGCAGAAACCCGACTTATCGAGGATAAGGAACTGATTGAGATTATTGAAGAGGCTCAAGTGCAACCTTCAAAGGAGAAACAACTTTGTCCAAACGACAGGTGAATCCTGCCATTCACCGAGGTGAGAGGCGCGGCAGACCAAGGAAAAGGATTACTCAGTTCCTATTATTGAAGATACGAGGGACATGCGGCTCCATCCACCGCTGCGAGAAGGGCACCCAGGATAATCCAAATGCCCAAAGGAACCGCCAAAACTCGAGAATAAGAAGGATAAGGGAAGGGATTCAACCCTTCCTAAATCAACATGAGGATTGCTAGTTGGAACATCAAGTCATCGAAACAAAAGGGTGTCATGAATCTCTCAAGACACCATAAATTAGATGTATTTGGAGTGTTGGAAACAAAGTTGGATGAGGCAACTTTACCAAACTTATGAGAACTTGGTGTCTTTGGTTGGAAGTTTATTTGCAACTTCCAAACGCATCCTAATGGTAGGATTTTGATCTTGTGGAATCCGCCACCGTCATTCTGGAGGAGCTTGACATTTCTCCACAAGTTATTCATTGTCTATTACTTGCAAGGTATCTTCTTTCCCTCCTTGCAAGTTTCATTTATGGATTTATCTTGTTGGTAGTAGGAAACCATTGTGGGACAATCTTATATCATTTGGTGAAAATTGCTCCTTGCGCTTGGATTGCGATCGGGGATTTCAATAATGTTCTCAATGCCAATGAGAAGTGTAATGGCAATGATGTTACCACTAAAGAAATTAAACATTTTGAAGAGTGTTGCGTTCTTACGGGCCTCACGGACTTGAGATCTATGGGATGTCACTTGGACAAATAATGAGGTTTGGTGCAAACTTGATCGGGCGATGGTTAACAAACATTGGTTTGACCAAAGCCTTGATGGGATGGCAAATTTCTTGCCTTCGGGATGTCTATCGACCATTCCCCATGTATTGTCTCTTTGTTGGATGTGGTTGCCAACACCAATAGGCCTTTTCGATTTTTCAATATGTGGGCTAGTCATGCGATTTCAATGAACTAGTCGCCACAAATTGGAATTTGTATGTCGGGGCACCAAACAATTTATGCTTTGTAAGAAGCTTAAGCATTTGAAACGGCCCCTCAAGGAGCTTAACAATAAGCATTTCTCTCATATTTCAAGTCGGCGGCTAAGCGAAAGGAGGATCTAGAAGCGGGGCCAACTAAGGGTCGCATGATGATCCAACGAATGTGGATTTACAAAATTTTGTGGCTACCATGAGAAACAATCCATGAGTTTGAGTGAAGTCAACGGTGCTTTTATTATCAACATGGCTAAGTCAAGCACTTAAACCAAAGTGATAGGGGCACCAAGTTCTTCCATGACTTGTTAAAAGGAATAAGAAACGTGTCGCATTGTTTATGTTTGCAAGGAAGACGGTCTTCCTACCACTTCTATTGATGAAGTAGCTAAGGAGTTCACAAAGTTTTATGAGTGTTTGCTGGCACACGGTGACTCTGCGAACCGATTGATCCTGATATTATAAATGTTGGTCCGTCCATCTCTTTGGAACAGCAAGCAATTTAGAAAGGGACATCTCCCGACAAGAAATCAAGAATGCTTTGTTCGACATTGAAGAAGACAAATCCCCTGCCCGGACGGATTTAATTCATGCTTCTTCAAGAAGTCAGCGGCAAATTGTAGGGGATGATTTTTGTCGACAAAGAATTGAAGAATTTTTTTGTTAATGGGTCTTTACTAAAGCAAATTAATCACACTATAATTGCTTTAGTACCGGAAGGGACAAAGATGCTCAATCGGTTGGGGACTATAGGCCCATTTCCATTAATGTGTTTTATAAGGTGATTACGAAAATCATAGCTAAGCGAATGGCACCACCGTTGGAGAATATTGTGGATCAAGCACGCGGCTTTTGTTGGGGAAGACTTATGACCGAGAATATTCATCTCGCACAAGAACTCCTCCTGAATATAATCGAAAAACGAATTTCTCCCGGATGTTTTCTCAAAATTGATCCGAGAAAGGCTTATGACTCATTGAGAGATTTCTGCGGGCCGTGTGCTTGAAGGTTTGGACTTTCCTTCAAAATTCACTCATTGGATCATGGAGTGTGTGACTTCTCCATCATATTCCATTGCGCTTGAATGGAAGTTTGTATGGTAAATTTGCGGGCAAGAAGGGACTAAGCAAGGAGACCCTTTATCACCTTTCCTTTTTGTCTTTATGTCTTGAATATTTTTCTCGTTTCATTAATCTTTAGCCGCTAATAGGGACTGGTTTTCTTATCATCCCAAATGTGCCAAATTGAATATCACTCATTTGGCGTTTGCGGATGACTTGATGCTTTTTTCCAAAGGAGACATTATCTCCGTTGGTGTGTTGTTAGATTGCTTGAATAAGTTTAGCGGTGTTACGGATTACGGGCGAATTTAAATAAATCCACTTATACACACCGGGTATCAATGGGCGTAAATTGGTTGATATCTATAAAGCTTGTGAATATGCCAATTGGATCAATGCCGCTCAAATATCTTGGTATACCGCTTGCAGAGAAAAATTGAAAATCGGGCACTATGCTTCTCTTGTTGAGAAAATTGCAGGCTACATTAATGCTTGGGCCAATTGTACTCTTACTTATGCGGATGAGTGGAGTTGATCGGATCGATTGTGCGAGGGTTGAGTGCTTTTGGTTATCAATTTTACCAATCCCCAAGACCGTGATTGATAGAATAACGAACATTTGTCGTCTTTTCCTTTGGGCGAGCGCAAGGCGAAGGTTGCTTGGAAGGATATTTGTCTCCCCAAGACGAGGGAGGACTCGGCCAGGGACGTCAAAACCTGGAACTTTGCCCTCCTTGCAAAGGTCCTTTGGAATATACATGATAAAAGGGACTCTTTGTGGATCGGATGGGTGGACCAAGTGTATCTTAATGGGGCTTCCGTGTGGGATTGGACACCGAAAGGAGATTCTCCCCTCCTCAAGCGCATTTTTGAAATTCGGGACATCATTGTCAGCAAGGAAGGAAGGGACTACTCGGCTTGTTATTGCCAACCTTAATCGGTGGTTCGCAAGGGATAATTCGGGTTGCTCGAAAGCATATGATTATTTCGCATCGAGGGCGTTCCGAAAGTTTGGGCAAATGATGTTTGGAGACATTACATTCCTCCCAAACAATCATTTATCCTTTGGCTTGGTATCGAGGAAGGTTACAAACCAAGGATCACCTCCACTATATTGATATTGATCGAAATTGTGATTTATGTGGGACTGCACCTAATGCATTGGATCACCTATTTTTTCAAAGGCAACATTACCAAACAAGTTTGGCTACAGATCAAGAAGTGGCTTCGCATCACAAGAGCCATGAGTACAATTAAAAGTGCATCAAATACATGAAAAAGGAAGCTCGTGGGACTTCGTGGCAATCTCGTGCCAAGAAAAGTGCATTGGCATGCACCGTATATCATATATGGACTGCTCGTAATAGGTGGCGTTTTGAAGGGGCGTTAGTAACTTCCGAGGCATCATTCGCAAATCAAAACACAGGTATACAAGATCATGTTTTCTTTGTATCCTCATGTTTTGGTTCAATATGAACACCTTGCGTGGGACAATAGCTCTATTGCATTTTCGGTTTGTTTGTTGTGTGTAAATGGCATGTATTAGCCATTAGTTGTACTAGCATTCTAGGGACGTTTAGTCCCTTTGTGTTGTAATCATCTGGGTATGCCCAGATTATATTGTACATTTGCGATGATTATATTATTCACATTTCATCAAAAAAAAAAAACTTTAAACATACCTAATATTCAAAGCATATGCAGCCACACAAATACAGATCAGGAAACAGCTACTCTCAATAAATTCACCAAAACCCGCAGGAAAAGGTAAACTCACCCACGTAGTCCCCATGAAGAGGTAATTCGTATCCGGGGCATTGCCGCCAATACGGAAAAGCTCGATCAGATCGTAGAACTGCCCATGGATATCACCGCACACAGTAACGGGGCATTTCACCGGCTGCACATTCCATTCCTCCACTAAAATCGCTCGCGCTTGATCGCACAAAATTTTCACCTCCGCCTCCGACAGCGGCTTGCACTCCATCAATTGCTCTATTTGCCTATCCAAATCCCCATGCCCTGGCATTTTCTCTGTAGAAAAACAAAACTCCCTCACTCTTTCAGCTGCTTGAATTCTCAGAACCTCGATCTGGAATTCGAATAGAGAAAATACGAAATTGAGTGGCCGCCTTGATCACCTGAGATCTAGATTTGGAAAATTTTCAGTGAAAAAGGAAAAAAAAATTGGTGTAGGTTTTTTCATGAGTTTCTATTTCTGATATTCGTTTCCATTTTCATGAGAATCTAAATTCGGAAATGATTACACAAAATATTTTTAAAACATTTATTTAAGCATTATCATGTGTGGATACAGAAGAGGTAGATGTAATATATGTGTGTATGTTTGACGAACTGGGAGAAGAAATGGTGGAATGCCAAATGAAACTCAAATGAGCTCTTAATGAACCGGAAATGTAACTCCATGTATGTCGATTATATTTCGGTTAATTCCACTTGCATCCCTATATTAATTTTCTCATTTTATTTTAGGTGTTCTCAATTCTCATTCAATCTCAGTTTATCCCTCGATACTTTCATTATTTTACTTTAAGTCATTATACTCTTCAAGTACAATCAAATTGCTCTTAGTGAAAGTACTTAAATTTACTTTGATTTTGGTATGTTTGTAACTATTCTAATAATGTTTATCGACTTGACTGATTTACATGTAATAGTAAATTCATTAAGATTTATATTGCACTTAATTTAGAAAGTTACCCTTTAGTTTAACACAATTCCTATTAAATTACTATAGTAAAATATTTTTACTAGTTAATATACTTTACTTTAGAATTCATGTTTATTACACTAAAGTGTATATAAAAATACTTTTATACATATTTTTTTAACTATGTAAAGTTTTAATATTTTGTATTATTACCATCTCCGCTAAGAATGCTTTTAGAGAATAGCGTTGAGCGCTATATTTGTTCTCCAAGATTGAGTTACTTTTTACGTCATTTTGGCATTTTGCTTTCAAATGTAGTAGCCACAAATAGTGTTGCATTGTAGCAAACTATTTTTTATTATTTAATTGGTTATTGGTTCGTCTTTTTTGAATGAATCGAAAATAAAAGAAAATGAAAAAATGATCCCGATCACAAGCCGACCAGGTAGCTAAATGGTTGGGGGCCGTTAAAACCTCCCGCGATAAAACTCACCCTTGTAAGAAAAACTCCCGGCGGAAAAAGAGTACTCCCATAAAAATAAATGTCCCGAAAGATAAAAAAAAAACACCATGACATATTATCTAACAAATCAGTAAGTTGATTGACCACATAATCTTCCGTGAGAAGGGACACGATATCCTTAGGAGGAACGCTCCACCAAGACACCGAATGCGTTTCTTACTCAGAGGTCCAAACCGATTGCGCTTCATGATAAATAAGCGAAACCACCAAGTCCATCCTGGGAAACCAAATGAAGAGTATACCGCCATTTACTCGAGTGTAGCCAGGGGATGCCGAAGATCTTTTATGAAGCGGATCCACCACATCGCCAGAATTTGATTCGAGCCAAAGCCGAGTCCGCCTTTAACAAATGCATAGTAAATTGCCCACATTGTCGCCACCAACTATGCCTCAAAAGCATAACGACACCACATCGCTCTACAAAGCAACCCCGAAAAAACCTCCGCAATTCCTGAAGACCCCAAATGCCGTAAGACTTCCCGGCGCTCCCGAAGCGCTACCATCCGTATTCACCTGATCCATCTAGGAAGGGGTTTGCCAATCGACCGCACAATTTTTGGAGGTTTTCTTGGCGACCAAGAACGTGAAGTCTCCTGGAGGATGAAAAGATCCCTTTGATCATTATCCATTAACCCCGATCTAAAGATGAAGATTCAACAATGAGAACTTCGGTTGGACAATAGCAAATCCACCATCCATTTCTTATTGTTGAAAGCCAAATCATTCCCGATATGCCAAATAAGTCGATGCAAGATAATGATGTTTTGCTTGCTATAAAAAAGAGACATGCTTTCGAAAC
The DNA here is from genome assembly GCA_016081115.2 of Rehmannia glutinosa. Taxonomy (NCBI): domain Eukaryota; kingdom Viridiplantae; phylum Streptophyta; class Magnoliopsida; order Lamiales; family Orobanchaceae; genus Rehmannia; species Rehmannia glutinosa. The sequence continues at coordinate 20,503,415 of CM071926.1, read as the reverse complement.
AAAAAGACATCAAGCGCACCAAGAATTCATTGAAACCGTGAGCCATATAAAAATGAACATCAAAGATGGTAAAAATCCAAAGACCAAAGAGCCCCCGCAAAGACACGAGAGACAAACAAGTGATCAGTGGATTCAAGATGAGCACAACAAATGTAATACCCCAATTTTACCATAATTTGGGTTATAGTATATTGGCCCTTTAGGATTTTTAATTTTGGCCCAAGATAACATTTTCGATCTTGATTATTATCAAGCCTAGTCTTAATAATATCGACAGACCCATTTTATAACTTATTATTATTATTTTATAAGCCCATGTCCAACTTTAGAAGATGAAAATCTGCAGAAATCTTTTTAGTTAAATTCCAAAATTTGAAATCTATTTATCTTTACCTTAATATATTATTTCAGATAAAATCAAATCTTTTTGTTAACTAGTACGTGGCTTATAAGATAATCCAAGAACCCACACTCCCACAATAACTCCTCAAATACAATCCCCACTATCCCACATATTCCCCACATTCCATAACCCATACAACTCTCACATCCTAGTGAAAATATTCAGATAAAACTCTCAGTTTCACCTTCATAATCTCACTCACATTAACAGCATACCATCTTTTCAAATCAAAATTTCCTTCATCCCCAACCCTTCAACTCCAATCAGGTAATATTTGAGAACTATCTTACTCTTATTAATTCCATTAGACTACAACCACGAATACTTTCGAAGACCGTCGGAATCTACACCTTCCAAGTCTCTTTATAAAAAAGGAGAAACCTCAAACCCATTGTCAACCCCTAGGCTCGAAACCATGTCGCCGGAAAATCCAAGAATCCATTTCTACCAAATTTCAGAAAATTTTCGAAACCTTCCGAGAAAACCCATAAATTTCGAAACCATCGAGAACCCCAACCCGCCACTGCCTACCATCGCCGATTGCTGCTGCTACATCTCAGGGCATAGGGGTGTGTGCATGGGGCGGTTTGTAAGAGATTGAGAGACGAGAAAGAGACGAGTGAGACTGAGACAGAGAGAATCGAGAGAGAATAGAGAGATTCAAAAAAAAAAAAAAAAAAAGAGGGACGAGAGCTTTGAAGCAGGGGCCTGAGAAGATGACCGGTGAGAGTTGTGAGAGAAAGGTTAAACAGATAAGGGAGGCTGGGATGTTTTCTTTTGACAAATAAGGGATTTCTCCTTACTTTTAGAAAATTCAATTTTTACCTCATATTTCTTATATTCAATTCAAACAACCCCTTCAATTCAGCCCCACTCTTTTTTTTTTTTTTTTTATTATTTTAAATCTAAAGCCATTTATCAGGTCAAATTATTTATTAAGTTATTTTATATATTTTATTTATATGAAATTATTCTTACGAGGTCTAGATTTTCAAGCTGACACATTCGATATTTCTACATTTTATTTGAGGTGGGATTTATTCTTTTGTTTACTTTAAATGTCATTTTAATTGTTAGTTGCATGTTCATGGTAAATAAATGATGCGAGACTTTGAGATTATTTGTACTTAATTGTCACGCAAGACTACGAGTCTATTTGTGCTAATCGTGTACGCGAGACTTTGAGACTATTTGAACTTAATTGTATGTGAAACTATGATCTTTTTCCATGAATATTTATGCTAATTGTTATGCATGTGTATTTGACTTGAACAATTACTTCCCACTGAGTTGACAATAACTCACCCCAAAAATTTTAACATTTCATCTTTGAGGAGTCCATCGTGGCGCGTGGCGGTGAATTGATCATAATAGTTTGTTTATTATCAAATTTTTCGTTAGTAGTAGAAATTTCTTAAACAATGTTGGTTCTTTAATTTTTCGTATTTATAAAATATACAATGTTTTAGTTTTATTTCAATTGTATATGGAGGATGAATTTTTTTAGTTAAGTTAGTTATTTTTATTCTTTAGAAAAAAAGTCGTTGACTCGTTCACGTTAAATTTTTAATCATTTTGTAGATATTATTATGCGTAGTTGCACTTTCTAAAAATTGGGGTGCTACTTTAGTGGTATCGAAGCAGTCTACGTTTACGTAGACTTGAAAAAAATGTTGGATTTTTTTAACAATCTATGATTAATCACCTTCGCCATACCACGTCGACTCCAAGGTAATACTTAAATTTTTTTATGTCATGTTGCATTCCGAGTTTTGAGTTATATGTCATGTATTATGCGATTATGCTACTTCATGAGACTTGAACCTTATGTTAATGCCATTTATTACGAAATTGTAAGATAATATATGTTTTCATGTTTACTATGTTATTTACTAAAGAGAATTTCATGGCTTTTATATATATATATATATATATATATATATATATTTTTATGGGCCTACTATATATATAGTTAGATGGCTAGCCCTCAGACCACAAGGAAGTCATTTATTTATCCCGCAACCCTGAATAGGAAACGTATTAGAGACTTTAAGAACTATAAGAGATAAGATGATGATGATGGAAATCTTTTACGTGTTCTTTCATATATTGTGGATATCTTATCTAGTGATTAATTGATCGCTAAACTATATTTTTGTCTTAGAGCACATACCTCCCGCAAGTTTTACTAAGTTATGATTATACTTTGACTATAGGAAAATGATTCGAGGACGCAGATCCGGAGCCCGAGCTCACGCTATCGCTACTAACAACAACATGAACCGAAACAACGAGGCAAACCCACTACCGATATGGAACCAAGGGAATGTCGAATTAACGCACATTTAACCAAACACCCGCATTAATCCAAGCCCAGTGGTGGAGGGAGCGTTTACGGATCTCACCCCAATCTTTAATGGGCAAGACCTACCTTGTGGACGAGTGGTTCATATCACTAGAACGCACTTTCGAGTTGATCGGGTGTCTTGAGGCACAACACATTCTTTGTGCTCGATACCAACTAAGACAAGATCTTTGGACAATGATGGATGAGTTACTAGAGATTAAGGTCTACCGAGGAACGAGCAACCCTAACATGGGAAGGGTTTAAGGAGATAGTAATGGAGAAGTATTGTCCTTAACACTATCGGGAACAATGGAGTGCGAATTTTAGGATTTAAAGCAAGAAAGGATGTGTGTTACGTATCGACGAGAGGAAGTTCAATCAAATGAGCTTTTTCGTGGAATATATTGTGGATACTGACCATAAGAGAGCGTTAAGGTTCGATGAGTGGGCTTACGACCAGGATACACCACACCGTGGTAAGCCATGGGGTTCTATCATCGTTGAGACATTATTCCGTGCTTAAGAGATTCTTTGCCGCTACCGGAACTAGATCGGCAACAAATAGGGAGTTTGGAAAAATGGAACTGAATGGAAATCGGGACAAGAACATAAATCGAAATAAACAGGCAAGGGATCGACGCGAGACCGGCCTAAACCCTAAACCGCTAAACCGTTGTGTGCAAAATGCGGGAAGAATCACAATGGGAGTGCCTAGTGGGACATAATAAATGCAATTGATGTAAAATTCCAGGACACTCATCATGGGATTGTCCTCTCGAGAATAAGAGAGGAAATGGAAAAGCTCGGAGGACATGCGCGAGTATATGCTATGACCCAGGGTAAAGCGATCGAACCCCGGCACGATGTTAGGTATGTTAATATATTTGGAATACCTATTTTCGTATAATTTGACATGGGTGCCACACACTCATTTATGTCTTCGAGGTTTCATAATATGATTGGACATAGTGATACTTTAGGATCAACGAACCTCTTGAGATTAGTTTGCATTCGATAAGATAATTTTCATTGATTCAATCATTAAGGATGTAGACGTTGACATAGGGGGAAAGGATATTAAAGCCAATTTATATGTGATTGGTATGAAGGATTTCGATATAATAATTGGTATGGATTGGCTTAGTAGATATCGAAATGACATCCGATGTAAGGAGAAGGAAGTAACACTACATTTATCCTGAGAAGAATAAATAAAGTTTTACGACTAAAACTAAGACTACGCCTAGAGTTATATCAAAGAACGGATGCTTCTACCTTCTTTGAAAAAGGAAATTGTCAAGGGTATTTGGTGAATATTGTTGGAACTCCAATAATCGAGTTGACATCAAATGACGTTCCTGATCCGAGAATTTGTAGATGTCTTTCCCGAATAGTTACCGTATACCACCAAACCGACAAGTGGAGTTCTCTATCGATTTGATACCCTGAGCGACACCGATGATCTAGGGCACCCTATCGGATGGCGCTAAAGGAACTGCAAGAGCTAAAATTTCAAATATAAGAATCTGGAGATGGGATGTATTCACCGAGTGTCGTCACTGGGGCGCGCCAATCTATTCGTGAAGAAGAAAGACGGATCACTTAGAATGTGCATTGATCATTTTATGGATATTATTATGCGTAGTTGCACGTTCTAAAAATTAGGGTCTTTGCAACATGTGCCACGCATGGGGCCGACAAAACCTTAAATGCGCAACAAATCTAAGATCGCCAAACGATTGTGAATAGACGCCAAACTATAATCAAACGCTTTTCCGCTATGTGTGGGTACCAGATCCATAAATCCCTATTAACTATAGGAGATGAAGGATGAATATGAGAATATGCGACTTTCAAAGTAATCTCCCCATCAGAAAGTGCATCCAAATTCGTGTGTCCTTCGAGGAAGTGGCAATAGAAAAGCGTCAATATCCCGAAAAAAGATCCAAATAAGCCTAAACAAAAGAGAATGTGAAATGCCAGAATCATCGTAGAAGTACTTTCGAAATACGTTGCCCAAAGAGATATCTCGTACTCATGAGGAATTCCATTCTATCAAAGATCAAGATCCCAACCAGTTATCAATCCAAAATAAGACCTCCGAATTATTCCCGGAATTCATGTGACTCATAAACTGTTCTTGATGCGAGGCTTAATCCTTGAAATAAAAGAAGGTAAAACATACGATGAATAGAGCCATCGAGAGAGCAAATAACATTTCCTGAGAATCAAAAAACTACGATTTTGACGTCATAACTTTCCATCTTAGTTTCATCGTAAAAGCACTATTTGCCACAATAATAGATCGAACTCAAGACCACTTTCTTCCCGGGGCATACAACAACAAGCCCAACCGACCATCACCGAACCCTTAGAGTTGACATCACTAGTCCAAATAAAATTGCGCATGGCTTTCTCCATTTGTTTAAGCAAAGATCTCACCACTTGTAAATCATCATAGTATGTACAAAGGAACTAGTAATCATAGAATTAACCAAGCAAACTCTCCCAAAGAAGTGAGAGAGACGCCCGCTTCCATCTTCTAAACTTTAGAATAATCTTATAAAAAATCACTTTGCAAAACGGTGGGCTTTGGAGCACCTTTAAAGATAGGGACTCCTAAGTAAACCATTGGTAAGGTCCCTAATCAATACCCATAATATTTTGAATACGACCACACATGATTAGAAACACTACTGTCAAGAAAACTTTTGATTTCTCGAGGATTGAAGGCCCGACCCAAAATAGTAGCATAAACCGTGAGGATTTGAAGAAGAATATGCGCATTTGCCGAAGAAGCCCCACACATTATAACAATGTCATCTCGTGAGAGAATTGAAGTAGGAAAAATAATACTTCTCGGTGCAACAAATGACACGAGCTGATTATGGGACACCGCTTACCTCAAGAAATTTGCTTAGAACTTCCTTCGCAATGCAAAAAGCAAAGGGACAAGGGATCACCCCCGTCTAACACCTCTAGAACACAGTAAAGTAACCCACCGCGAACCATTTAATAAAAATCAAAATCCTAGCCGATTGTAGAATAACCTTTATTTAATGAATGAAGGAATCATATAAAAACAAACCGATGCGAAACATGGATCAAAAAACCCCAATTCAAAGTATCAAATGCTTTGTGGATATCAATTTTCAAAAGTATTTTATTATCGAGCCGATTGTGCAAAATATCAAAACCCTATGAAACCAAAGCAATACAATCGTGAATCGCTTACCCTGGAATAAAACCAAATGCGTAGGAGACAAATAAGGAGGGATGATCGACCCCACCGTGTAGCCAAAATCATAGTAATCACTTTGAAAAGGAAATTACTCATAATAATAATCGGCGAAAATTATCAATAGTGTTCGAATCCTTGCTTTTCGAAATGAGGGCCATAAAACTAGCATTCAACCCGGAAGATAATGTCAAACGGTGAAGAAAAAATGGACATCTATGATCACCTCGATCAAATAATGTCCCAACAAAGTGTTGATAAAAGGTACCGGTGAAATCGTCAGGGCCCCCAGAACTATTTGAGCCTAGATCAAAAACTCCTCCTCCCGAATCTCGAATTCAAGGAATAACCATTAAAAGAGCATTATCACCGCCACCACTTCCAAGAGATGACTTGATCGACCATAGAATAGTCAAAATAGAACTCCCTTAATTTAGAAAACCTCCTCGTAAAAAGAAGTAATGTTATTCCCAAGAACTGCGGATCATTCAAAAAATTATCATCAATCATCAAACCTTGAATCCCGAGCGACTCTCCTTAATCGACAACGACGATGAAAAAAGGTTGTATTATGATCCCCATCTTTAAGCTAGGCAAGATGGGCTCTCTGCCTAAGAAACTTAGATTGCAATAATAGAGTTTTGGAAAGAAAACTTTGAGCTTCGAATTCAAGCTCACGATGGTCCGTAGTGTAACCCAGTGTCAATATCCGACTAGAGTTGGCGTCTTTCTCCATCCGAATATCTACCTTATGATTAACATCACAAAAATATTCTTATTCCAACCCTTAATGGTCTCACGTAACCTTTTGAGCTTCAACATAATACGCAAAAAGGGTTGGGAGAAAGTAACAAGATCTCAAAATTTGTCGTGAGAAATCCACATGCATTGAAAATGAAATAGAACCTGACCTCTGCTAATGGAGGACGAACAAGAAACTAAGAGGGGAGATGATCCGAACCAATGTGAGAAAGAACCAAACATTTAACCGCTTGCCAATGAGTAAAAACGACAAGTGGCAAGAGCTTGGTCCAATTTCGCTGCGAAGAGAGAAAGTGGCGTGCGGTGGCGCATCATGTACCCGTAGTAGGCACGAGAACAAACTAGTATCATCCAAAAGTTCCCGAAATCGACAAGAAGCCTCGGGAGAGAATACCACGCCCAATCTTTCATGATTACCCAAACCGCATTAAAGACCAAGGAACAACAAATCATCAAGACCCAAATTCACCAAAGCTAACCAAAGCGTGCAACGGTCAATATGATTGTATAAACTGTGAACAAAACTAATATGAAAAATCGAGAAGCCACCGCACCAAGAACAATACACCGAGAAAGAAACCAATACATGCTTTGTAGAATAGATATCCCCGATTCACGTTAACACCCAAATATCCGCCCGACCATATGATCGAAAGTTCTCGAGTTACAAACCTCAAACCCATACTAGTCCAATAGGAATCAAAAATTGAATTGATGTCAACCTTAGGCTCACAGATAGCCGATAAAGACGGTTTACGCTTATGACATAAAACCTTAAGAACATTACGAGAAGTAATGTTCCCAATCCCAGAATATTCCACAAGATGCAATTCATTTGGAGATAGGTGGGGAGCAATCCGTGTTGGGTACACAAAAGTGTCGAAGTAAGATGGTCTCCGATCGGCGCGTGCTCATTAGAATCCTCATCAAAGCATAATCCGCCCATTGCTTTTTAGCCGCAATATCTAATTCCTTAGGCCCATTAGAATCCATAATAATCGAAAGGTCATGAACTACCAAAGTCGATCCTTGGCGACATTCTCAAGCGATCGAGCCTTGTTGTGTCTAGAGTGCTATCCCCGGGCTATATACTAATAGTGCGAATCGATTTCTCTAGGGGTGTTGAATCGTCGGTTAGCGGTTACGAGGATCGAAAAAGTTAGAGATGGAGCCAAGATGAGAAACCTGGGAGGAACCGGAACCGATTATGTGCAACCATAACAAGAAGAGGATCCAGGAATTGAGAATCGGAAACATCATATATGTCAAGAGCCCAAAAGCATTGCTAAGTGAATGGCAAGAGGGCAAGTGACTATGGCACGAGGATGGAGAACTAGCCCGCATAGTCGAACCCATTTTTTCCATTGAGTTATCAACACCTTACCCTTGTCCTTTGATGATAATCGGCGATAAACTTTTCGAACTCGAACACCCCATTGCGAACTAAGGCGTCCGGTAGGAACAAAAGTCCCCGTGGAAGCATGACGTCAAGAAGTAGTTGAGTGACCCGTAATACAACATATAGAACAAAATTCGGGAGTTTTACATAGCTAACCGACACAAAAGAGTATTGACCAACCCGTTCCACCATGATATGATTGTCTAATGGTTTAGAAAGGTCCAAGTCAATCAAAGACACGTCTTAAATGACCAAGGGAGCCATCTAAGGAATGATGATTAATCAATCGGATTATCAATATCATTGGCAATCCCCATAATAATATTTGGTCCCAATATTCCAGTTGAGCTCAAAAATTCTAACCCAAACACTAGGAATAGAAGTATTAACCTTGTAAGGTTGATATTTGGAACCCAAAGGAAAGCCAAATTGTACCGGGTTGAGAGACCAAGTGACACGTAATCGAGCACGGAACGATCCTGGCCATTAGAAAATTTAACACAAAAGTAATCCTTACCTAAGGAAATAAGTTTCTAATCATTTTTAATACCCCATAACTCAAAGACGTTTATGCGAGCATAATTGGCCACGGCTTGTTACCCTTACCCAAAAGCACACAACCAATCAAAGAATAAGAAAATTCAAGTAAACGTTCTTTGGTAAATATTTTCACCTATGGTCACAGAATAGTAATCACCTTTCCTAACAGGTTTAGGGATAGAATTAATATTGCGAAACAACACAAGAAAATGAAGAAAGATTACCTAGGGCATGAGGAAATGTAGAATCCATAGCATTGGGATTACTCAAACAATTTTAGCAAAGGTATTACCCAAAACATTAGCACTTATTTATGAGCCGAATGTTGGGGTTCAAAGCATCGAGAGGAGGCCATTGTAGAAGAACACCTCACAACCGGAGAAACCACTTTGGGAGGACATGACGCGTCGGATGCTATGCAGTGACAAACGAAGCCCGGGGGGTCATCACCCCGGGGAGTGGCTCTGGTGGAGTGTATGGTCGCCAACCACCCATAATAAGCAAGGAGGGGATTTCCCCCCATGGCGTCTGCGGCGCGCCATGGGGGTAGAGGAAGGAGAGCCCACCGCCTCTATATAGCGTCTTGGGGGGGCCCATAAGCCCCAACCCCTTTGCGACGAGGAAGGATCGGGAATAATCGGCGCACGGGAAGAGGACACATGGAGCACTTGGAGCAAGCCAAGTAGGATTCAACGAAGATCAACCCCGTTTCAAACATCGAGCGATCATTATTCACCTAGGATGGTTGTGATGCATACCGAGTAAAATTCGATGGAATAAAACCTCCATGGGTGTGAACACCATGCAACAATCTTTGAGAAGATTTGCTAGAGTTTTCCAAAACCATGCCATGGCGTTCGATCGTTGAGGCTATGCGGATTGAGATGGGTTCTTTGAGTCATGCAAATTCTCCGACAATGGACATAAAGGTGAACGCGGATGAGAAGATTACCAAGGAAAGTTATTAGTATATCCGTGGAAATTAATTCCACCATCAGTATGCCTTAAAGAAGGCGAAAGCGGTGGTTGACGTCAATAGGGTAGGTTAGGAGAGAGCATGTTCGACCTTTTTTTTTAATTTGGACAAATCAACTTTTTGTTATTGGTCCTGTCTTAATTGTAAATACTATTATTAATTTTATATTTCGCTTAATCTAATAAAAGTAATACTAAAATCAATTCAATTATATATGATAATTTTTTAAATAATATAATATGTAATTTTATGAATTGTTATTTTAAATTTCATTGATTTCGATTAATTTAATGTTTTTTGAATTTGTATTATTTTAGAAATAAAACAATTTAATAAATATTATATTGAATAAAATTACTTATATATTATTTTTATCATTATAATGTAATAAAATTAATATTAAATGTAAAAAGAAGGAATCTTATAGAATATTCTTTTTAGTACGAAATTAGTGCAAATTTGGAGATGTAATACGATTCTCGCACTAAAATAGTGCAAATTCTCGCATCAAAATAGTGTAGACTACAAGATGGTCTTAATAGGATCGTCATAAGTTCATAGAATTATGCTAAATTCAAGTATATTTACTAAAGTTAAGTGATAGTAATAAAAAATGTCTAATTTTTAATTTAACATAATATCTATTAAATATGATAATTGGACTAGTTACAATTTAATTAAATGTATTAAATTAAATATGAATTTTTTTGTATTTAACATATTTTCATGAAATTATATAATTTTTATTTAGAAACTTAATAGAAGTATGTTGATAAAAACACATATCATTATAACTTTTTTTTGAAACTAGAAGGAAATAACTTCATTAAGAAAGCGATCGAATCGCAAAGCTTTACAAATGAAGAGAGGAGGGACAGAGCTCCACTCTTTCACACTGCATAGAACTTGTTGCTCTAGCTAACACATGGGCAACAACGTCACGATCTCTTTACAAAAACACAAGACACATAGGCATATCATCTAATAGACCCTTACATTCATTAATAATGTTAGCAAAATAAGAAATTTCCTCTAACTTTCCTCTTAAAGCCTTAGTGACCTTAAGGGAATCGGACTCCATTGCAATAAGCGAACTACCCCATTTCACCTTCAACCAACCGAGGATATCACGAAAACTTAATGCCTCAAAGAATCTCGGTAGCATTGGACCCGCGAAAGAGCCATGAACAACAACAAGAAATTGACCCTCATCATCTCTAATTATACCACCATATCCAAGTTTATTAGACTCCTTAAATAAAGTCGCATCCACATTACATGTAAGCCACCCGCTTGGTATTTACCATTTAATATCACCATCACCGAGTTAATGTGCCAATCTTGCTACCTCTCAGAACTGAGCCACTTGCCAATGAGATAACATCAAACTGGCAAAATTGAGAACTTGGGAGCGAGATCGAAATTTTTGATTCCAAACAATATTATTCCTATTTTTCCGCACACCCCATAACAACTCAACAAATTGACATTTCAAATCAAAGGAAAGTCACGCCAAATATTGTTGAGGCAAATCAAAAGGATGAAGGTTCCAAATCACCAATATTAATAGATAGCAACTCCAAGTATTTTCCGCAAAAGGACATAAGAAGAAAGTCTGGAGATAGTTTATGTACAATGGTTGCAAATGGACATAAGGATGAAACGAAACCTTTCTTGAAATTAATCTCTCTTTCGTAGGTAATGAATTATGACAAGCTCTCCACACCAAGTTTTTAATCTTTGAAGGCACTTTCGGACCCATAAACCCCTCCAATAAAAAATCAAAGAAGAGGACCGAGAATCCAATTTTTTATAGTCTTTGGTAACCAAATTTAGCGAGAATAAATGCCTTTTTTATTGCCCGTCCAAACTCATTTATCTCCCGAATGGCCCTCACTCAAAGGCATACTAAGGATTAATTGTTGATCCCTATAAATAAACAAATCCTTAATAAAATCCTCCTCCCATTTAATCAACCCCGTGTATCAAATCGCTAACATAAGTATCACCCAAGTTTATTTGAGGGGAGGAGATAAATGTATTTTTATCCGTAAGCCAAAGATCCTTCCAAACAAGAACATGTTTCCCATCGCCAACTTTCGTTATACAATTGCTCATACGTATTCTTTTGCAAAATCAAGATACTTCGCCATACAAAACTAGGATTTGATCTAATTTTAGCGCTGAAATTATTAGAGGATAGAAAATACCTAGCTTTAAAAATGCGAGACATAAGTGAGGTGTTGTCTGTTAAGAATCTCCAAATTTGTTTCCCCAAAAGAGCCAAATTAAATTCATGTATCCTCCTAAAACCGGGACCCTCGCTTTTGTGAACACACATTTTCTTCCAAGATTGCCAATGAATTTTCTAGAGGAGTCACCACCTTTACCCCACCAAAAGGAATTCATCATTTTTTCCAAATTAGAGCACAATTCTAGAGAGGAGTCAAGATGATCATGGCATAAATGGGTACGGCTTGAGCAAATGATTTTCAACAATTTTCCTTACCATCCCTTGATAAAAGTTTTTCTTTTCCACCTTGCAACCTTTGCCAAACCTTCTCTTTGATGAAATAAAATACTTCTTTTTTATTCCGCCCCAAACGAAGGTAAACCCAAATACGAACCATGATTAATAATGAAGACACATTAAGCGGATAAACAAACTTCCGAATATCATTATTACAAGCATTATTACTAAATGATATAGATGATTTCGAAATTTATTATCCGACCAAGCATGAGAGTACAAAGCGAGACAATTCTTAATTCTTGAACATTCTTCACGGTTGCCTCTAAAGAAAAGAAAACTATCATCCGCGAAAAATAAATGAGACACACTTGGCGCACCTCTAGCAATCGACACCGATTAAAAATCCCCATGAGTAATCTTGTATCTAGCAAACTGTCACACATGTCAACATATGGTCGATCCACTTCTTATGAAATCCCAACTTGGTTAACATGGCCTTTAAATAAGGCAATTCAATTCGATCGTATGCCTTACTCATGTCGATTTTCAAAGTCAGTAACTCCTCGTTTACCACCCGCCTCTTTCATTTAAGATAATGTCTAATCTCGATTGCAATCACAATATTATCGTAAATAAGCCGCCGAACAAAATCACTTTGAAAATTGGAAATAACTCCTGGAAGAATCCTCTTCAATCGATTGGCAAGAACCCTGGATATCACTTTGTATACCACATTGCAAAATGCAATTGGTCTTAAAACGATATAACATCCTGATTGTTGTTTTTTGGAATAAGAACAATATCGGTATCATTGAAACCTTCTCGGGAATGAGCACGTATTCAAAAAATAAAGACAAGATGAGATAACTTCATTTCCTGTGACGTCCCAAAATTTTTGAAAGAAAGCTGGATTCATCCCATCTGGCCCTGGCGATTTATCGATTCATCGAGAATAAGGCTTCCTTTACTTCCAATTCAGTAAAAGGCGTGAGTAGCTCTTCATTATGCTCCTCTGAAATTTTAGCTTCTATGCACTCTATAATAGGCTCAAAGTTACAAGCAAATGAAGAGAAAATATCCATATAATATCTGATGATATGATTGCCTAATCCGTTATCCCACGTTAACCATGAACCATCATCGCTTTAAGTACCGAGTGAAAGTACTTTGAATTCGAATCCCCGCCTTTCAACCAAAAAAGTTTTGCTCGTTGCTTCCAATAATCTTCCTGTTGCGCAAGTAGAGAATTATAGAGTTGTTGAGCTTGTCGAAATTCCTCCACTGATCGTGAATCTCTACACCCCCGGAACGTCATCATCTTCTTCTTGGCTTCGAATTTTATATGAAAAGATTGTTCAAAATATCTCCCCATTTGAAAAGACGAGTCTCTATTTTTCCCAAAAGATTACCCTGTACCCTCTGTTCCAACCAATCTCAACCACACTCATGCATTTCTTTTCTCAAAGCCAGAATTCTCGAAATGAAATTCGTGAGTTTTTTTGATACGATACTGACCACCCAGCTCCAAAAAAATTGGAGAATGGTCAGAATAGGAGGCTACCAAATTCCAAATCTTGCAATTCGGGAATAATGCACACCAATTTTGAGTAGCAAATCCTCCGCCAAGATTTATTCCACCCAATTAATAAGACATCTTCCTCTTTCCCAAGTAAATTGGTACCCCAACAACCCTAAATCGACCAAACCACAATCGTCTACAGCAGCTCGAAAACCAGAAATAAGCCAACCAGGGTGATCTAAGTTACCTTTTTTTTTGAGTTTGAGAGGAGATCATTGAAATCACCAATGCAACACCAAGGAAGATTAGACTAAACAACCAGGATGGCGAAGAAAGGCTTTTAGGATAATTAGGCTAAACAAAGATCATTTTCAAAATTGCACACACACGTGGCTTTAATGAAGATACGAGCAAGTTCTAGACTTCTCTCAATCATGAATGACACACTCAAGAAAATAAATAAGTTGCATAAGATAAAGCGGTTTAAGACACAAAAGCTCACAGGATTATTTTTCGCAATATGCTCAAATACCCAATTTTCTTAACTCATGCCAAACAAATAAAATACTTCTCCTCAACTATTCGTTGCATTATATCATCGCATAAAATTAAATGCTCATCGTAAATTGTACTAAGCATTGCACTCTTTCAAAAATCTTGATTAAATTCACAAACAAAAGCAATTAAATGTGCTAAAGCAAAGAACGTGCTAAAAAATATTACAATTAAAAATCAAAAATAAAAAAATGAAAAATTTCAATGCAAAATTTTATGTTCTACATGCAATCCTAAATGCAATTGCAAAATGCAACAATCTTAAATTACGCATTCTTGACAACCCACCCAAACTTAAAATATGCTTCATCTCAAACATATGAGGAAATTATCAAAAGTAAAAAGGAATGCATAAAATGTACTTACCTGGATGGTTGACACGGCCCGTGTGTATTTCACACGACCCAGCCATGTAGCCTGGCGATCTCTATTTTCTCTATCTCCACCCACACATTGTTGTGCGACTCACTCACACGCTACCCGTGTGGTTGGTCTTTGTGGGTCGCACGGCTTTGTGTGGAGTTCCATACGGTCGTGTGAAGTTGTTTTTCCTTAAACCCTTGGATTTGTCGCGACGCCTCTTGGGTTGCCTCCCACAAAGCGCTAAGTTTTACGTCTTGACCCAGGACTTGATTTCTAACATCACCGCCATTTGAACCGTATCGATTGAAATCCTTGAGCCCTCATATTTTGTACCATCAACTGATGAATGGTGTTGCACTTTGTTTTTTTTCTGGATTAAGTTTAGTATCGCTTGGGAATTTGCCCTTTTGATGTTGACCTCCCACTACAAGATGCGATTTGGACAACTTGTGTCTCCAAAGATTTCACCTCGCATTCAACAAAAACAATGTTAGAAACAAAGTAATAAAAAATATTTACAAAAGAAGGAAAAAGCAAAGATAAAAAAAATTATTTACAAAAATAGAAAAATAAAAAAATATTTACAGATTCACAAAAGGAAAAAAATCGAAAATAATTTTTTTTTACAAAAACGAAAAAAATAAAAACAATATTTACAAAAAAATCGAGAATAAAAAAATAAAAAAATATTTACAAAAGCTTCAATTAAGATTGAACTACTTATTACTATATCTAAGTAGAATCTTCAATCCCCAAAAATCGGCGCCAAAAACTTATTCGCCAAAAATATTTGGATCGCACAACCCGCAAGTGTACGTTGTAGTTCATAGAATAATGGCAAGCAAAGTTGTATTCCTCGGGGATTGACTAAGAAACACTTAAAGGCTATAATAACATCGCATTCCATTTTATTGAAGCGGCCGAATCTCAAGTTTTAGTAAAAATCAAAAATAAAAGTAAAAAGAAATAAATTTGCGAACTCCACAAGTATTTTCGACAACTACGAAAGCAACCTTAGGCATATAATCTCAACATGCTTCTTCAAGATTAAATCCAATTAATGTTTAACATAACCAATTCAATTAATTCTATGGGTTCAATTCCTAAGTTAGTCCGTTCTCCCTCTCGGCGCGCATAAATAGTAGATTAATAACAATTGTAGGTATCCCAACTCGTAACTATTATTAACTTCCAAAAGATCTATGAACCGAATGACTCCCCACAAACAAGCAGGTTGTAGGTCTCGACTTGATACACCCGCTTGTCCGAATTCAATTTTAAATCTTTGTTAGTGTTGTTAGAACTCTTCTTCCGAATTTCGCACTAACAAATATGACATGCAAATTATTGGCAACATAATAAGTAATTAAGAATAATCAATCAAATTCATAAAATAGAGCACATGAATCAACTAAGAAAACAATTAATCAAGATTTAACATGAATCCACAATTTTGATTATGCCCTAAGATCCGAAAAATTTAGCCAAACATTGATCACAAATTCATAGACAAACTTGAAATCAACATTGTGGCATCGTTAAGTACAGACAAGAGATCTAAACTAAGAAAGAAAATCCATTCTTGTCGGGATGGATCTTCCTTCCAAGCCTTCAAGCTCTTGTGCTTCCATAAATGTGATGTGGCTATAGAATTTTGCTTCTTGCTAAACCATGAAATCGATCTATTTCAAGCATTTGACATGTACCGAGGTAATTTTCCACAACTCTATATCCAACATAATCGTAGTCCGAGTAGCCAATAAGCTTGAATCCACCTTCCTTTGGATACCATAAGCCAACTTCTTGAATCCCTTCAAATATCTTAAGATTCTCTTAGGCATACTCATATGGCTTTCTTTTGTGCAGATTGGAATCTTGCACATACTCCTACTACAAAGATGATGTCCGCCCGCTTGTTGTTAAGTAAAACAATGACTCAATAAGTGCTCAGTATCTTGTTTGATCTATAGGCTTGCCATCCGCATCCATGTCCATCTTGATGATGTATTCATTGGTATTTTCACGAAGACTTCTCTTCCACACCTTGGTTGCACCTTTTTAATGTACTCAATAAGTTGTCGACAATAGGTAACATATTACTTGCTTAATATGTGGACCCTAGAATTTTATTACATAGGCCTAATCGAAAGAAACATAAGCGGCCATGGGGATATTCTATCGGGATTCTCGTTAACGATGCTAATGATATAAGTAAATAGGAGGTTATAATTAGAGCACTTTTAAGTATTAGTAATACGCACGCAAGGTCCGTGACGTAATTCATATAATTCTACAAAAATTATTTACTAATTTTGTTGAAAGATTAATGTAAATTTAAGATGTATTATATATCCTTACGGGTCTCGGAAGATTGATTTGTAATAATGACAATGAAATTAGTCATTAAAATTCAAAAACCAATGTTGTATTCAAGAAATATTGTGTAGTTTTTATTGATTTTTGATATTACACACATTGTACTCACATGAAAACAATTTTCTTTTTCTTACCGCATAGTCCGTTCATACGTGCATCGCACGGAGAAATCTAATTACACCTAATAATCCCTATTTTAAATAAAATATATTGTTAATAAGCTCACCTAAATTAGAACTAATTAAAATGATATCATCCACCTAATTAAGGTCATTAAGTTGTAAATATGTATCATATTCCCGGTAGCACTAACAATACAAATCAAATTGCATAGTGCATGACAAACTATTTAGAGATAAATAAATTTAAACATCCAAACTTTACCAATTTTTACACTTTACGCATCAAACTTTAATTCGTGATACTTTGTCCCCGAGCTATGAAAATCCTTACACTTTACCCTATATGAACAATCTTGCCCCCATGGCTTTACTCTTTTATAACAATAGTTCTAGTTATCCCTTTAAACTCAAATTTGTGGCAAATTACTACATAATTATAATTTTATTGCATTATTCAATAAACATAAAATTTTACTCCATAATCAATTTGTTTTTCGGATTTTTCGAGAAATGAGAGCCTTTACTTTCATCACTTGTTTTGTTCATGACATTGTTACACCTACTTAGATTCACCTCTCTATACGAGAGGTTTTAAATGGATTATGTAAGGTTTCCGACTATAAACTCAATAGGACATACTTCTATCAAAGATCTCATTTTAGGTATATATCCGTATACAAATTGGGTCTTTAGACTAAAAATGAAAATAATCCATTATGACCATATCAAGCCCAACATGCTTCCGTAAAATTAATAAATCCCTTAAAATTCATACATTCTTTGACCGAAACAAAGACCGGGGTGAGATGACTCGCAACACCACCAAAAAAAATTACGCCTGACCTTTTGACAAACAACTTACACTGCTTCAACTTCAACTAATTAGGGAAGATGATCTACAAGTTATCCGACTCCTTCAAAGAATCGCCAAAGACAACCTCGGTTCGTTTCCTACTCCAGAATATAAGATAATTCTCAATAGGGATGAATTAATAGAACATTATGAACACATGTTGAAGCGAGGTTTATTTTTATTAAGAACTTAACGAAATATTTATTACATCGCAATCTCCTTTTGGGAGGAGAATAGTTGTTTAGCCTCTTATATATGAGGGTTGCACTCGCTTACACATAAACAAAAACTTAAAACTAAAACACTCAGTTAATACAAATTTTTCACTCAATTTATTATAAGAAAACTAAGGAAAATGTTCGATGTCTTGATTTCCTTCAACTTCGCTACTTTCAAAGGCGAATTTTTCTTTTCGCGTGACTCGGCCCATGTGATAGGCGTTTGGAGTCTTTTAAAATTTTGGTTTGTGTGGTCCCCGAGGATAACGCGTCTTGTGAGTTGGGCCCTTGTCCTTTCCAAATGCATGGTCTTGTCGGTCGGGTTTGGGTCGAATCTTTTCCCAAACTCGGTTCTTTCTGTTTGGGGCATGTTTGACAAATTCGGTCGATCCAACGGCCAATACACCTATGCGGGAAAAGCCGACTTCCCGAGGAGGTCGATCACTAACTTGAAATTTCCATTTCATGCGTAAAGCCGACTTTGACTAGAGGTCGACCATGAACTCGAAAATTTTCATAACATTGATACGCAAGTTTTCATTAAATTCTGGTTAAATTATAGCTCTTCATTCAAGATTAGTCTTTTGCCCGTGCATCAAAGGCGTCTATTTTATATCGTGACATGTGTATTTTCCTAATAGTTCTACGAATTTTATCTCCTGCATTGTAATAATTTTAATATAGCATCAAACAATAAGCACAAAATAATATTTAATGTTTTTTTATTGATAAAATCAAAAACGAAAAATATCATACCACGTAATAATAAAAATACATTCAAGTCTATGTATTTGTGTTCAACCTTTGAAAATTCATTTTTCATAAAACCGCACAGTGCACCTTCATCACCCATTTCGTTTTAGTCATGTTTAGGTTCCTAATAATTGTGGAAATATGCGTCATATTTTTTTCAAAGGTTATAGTTATAAATTCGGATGCAAAATTATTTTTCAAAGTCATCTCGTATGTGTAGGAGTGCTAAGTATATTAATTAAGGAAATACGAGATAATAAAATATAGTTTTGGTAATAATATTTATTTTGTTATATTTATTTTAGGGGATATTTTTATTTTTGCGAATTTTTTTAATTTATTTTATTTATTCACGTTGTTAAGTTAATTTTTAAACTTTCAAATTTTGTTGTGGGCATTTGTATTATATTATTTTGACTTTTCACTTATTATGTTCTATCGGGTTCTCATATTTGGTATTTTTTAGATCACAAACTGTTTTTTTATAATTTTGAGTGATCTAAAAAGTTTAGAATTTTAATAAATAATTAAAATATAAAGATAATTAATTTAATTATAAATTATATGATTAAATAATATAAAAATAAATTATTATAAACTATGAAAAAGACTTTTTAAATATAATATATTTGATTGATAATAAATTTTGTGAATGTGAACTCGTATCTATATATTGAACATGTTTATCTATAAGAAAGTAAAGGTTTGAAAAAAATTGCCAATGCTTTGAAAATTTAATGTATTGTTTTTCAACGTAATCAATAAAAAAGTCATTTCAAATTCGAATATCTTTTAAAGGTTTTGAAAGTTGTATAGTTGTTAAAATTATTAAAGAAATTTAACAAAAATCATGTTTATATGTAGTAACATAATTTTATGGGGAAATGAAATATTTCAAAAATAAAAACTATTCTATTTTTATATATACACATATGAAAAAAACATCAAACGAAAAATTCATAGCCAATAGTCCAAATGTACAACTTTAAAAGTTTGAATATCAAAATAACTGATAAAGACAAAAACTCATGTAGGACCGTCTTACGTCTCGATCCGTAAGACGGATCTATTTGACCCGCGGATCTGTTGACCAGGTCCGCGGTCAAAGCACTCTTTGCTTTATTTTTTTTTTTTTGTTTTTCTTCCTCAATTAAAGTAATGATTTTTATGAGAAATATTATCGGTTATTTTAGATAAAGTATCATATTTTTTAATATAACCACAGATTATGATTACATTACATTTAAGGGAAAATAAATATATCGAGTTAAAGTAACACCTTTATGAGTAAATATATATATATATATATATTTTGAGACAAAATATCATGTTTTAAGAATAAAAATATCTTTTTTAAATAAAGTATTATATTTTTAATAATAAATACAAAGAAAGATGAATAATAAATATGGTAGAGTTAAAGTAATACTTTTATAAGTAAAAGTATTTGTTTTTTGAGATAAAGTAACATATTTTTTAATATAGTCACAAATTATGAATATATTACAATAAATATATATATATATATATATATATATATATAATTAAAGTAACACTTTTATACGTTAAAGTATCTATTATTTGAGATAAAGTATCATGTTTTTTTAATATAGTCACAAATTAGGAATGAAGTAAAGAAAGAAAAATAAAAAATAAAAATGATTTAGTTAAAGTAACACTTTTATAGGTAAAAGTATCTGTTTGTTGAGATAAAGTATCAAATTTCTTAATACGATTACAAACTAGGAACAAAAAGAGGAAAAATAAAAATAAATATGATATAGTTAAAGTAACACTTTTATAAGTATCCATTTTGAGATAATGTATCATATTTTTTAATAGACGTGGGTTCGATTCTTAGCCTCTTCATTTAGAGGCGTTTTTAATTTTTATTCAATTTACCGGCATATTTATGAATGACTTTATCTATATGGTTATACTTGAAATTACACAACAAACACTAGTGGTGTAGTGTTAGAACACCACCTTAAATCAGATAGGCCGCGGTTCGAATCTTGTGGAGCGTTGAAGTGGTTTTTTTTTTTAAATAACGGTGGGGGCGGTGGTCAGGCGGGTGGGTTGGGCGGGTGGATCCGTCTTACGGAATAGGATATGTAAGTCGGTCCTACAAGAGACCTACTCACCGATAAATATAAAAAATAATTTCTATTAACATGAAGGCAAAAACTTATATAGACCGTCTTACAGTCTAAACTAAAGACGGATCCTATTGACCAGGTTCATGTCAAAGCCACTTGCTCCTTTTTTTTCCTGTTTTTCTTCCTCGATTAAAGTAATTGATTTTATGAGTAAAAGTATCGGTTTTTTTTAGATAAAGTATCATATTTTTAATATAGTCACAGATTATGATTACAAGAAGGAAAAATATTTGAGAGTTGAAGTAACACCTTTATGAGTAAAAATATATATTTTTTGAGACAAAGTATCATGTTTTAAGAGTAAAAGTATCATGTTTTTTTTGAAATAAAGTATCACGTTTTTTAATATAGTCACATATTATGAATTCAACACAAAGAAATATGAATAATAAATATGATAGAGTAAAGTAATACCTTTATAAGTAAAAGTATTTTTTTTTAGATAAAGTAACATATATCGATTACTAATCTGATTACAAACTAGGAACAAAAGAAAGAGGAAAAATAAAAAATAAATATGATGTAGTTAAAGTAACACTTTTATAAGTAAAAGTATTCATTTATTGAGATAAAGTATCATATTTTTAATATAACACATATTAAGAATATATTACATCAAGAAAGAAAAATAAATATAACAGAGTTAAGGTAATACTTTTATGAGTTAAAATATCTATTTTTTTGAAATAAAGTATCAGGTTTTTTCAAATAAATTGGAGAATGAAGAAAAGAAAAAAATAAGAAGTGAGAGAAAACATGAGGAAAGAGAAAATTAAGGAGTAAAAATAATAAAAAAAGGACAGGAGAATGTTGTTGGCGGTGAGCGGGGAGGGGACAGAGAGTGTTTGTTGGCGGTGAGAGGAGGGAGGAGAGAGAGTGTGTGAGGAAGAGAGAGAATGTGAGGATCTATCTATGGATAAATATCCGTTAGATGGTCTTACAAGAGACTTACTCTAACATGAAAAGACGTTAAAAAATAATTTTTCATATATAAAAACTATTATGAATATAATTTTATATTAGATAAAAATTTAATTATTTCTTATACGAATATATCAAATGCTATGTATGGGATATTATATATATATATATAGGAATAGGATCAAATGAGACCACATAATTAGAGTGAGACAAAGTGTGGACTAATCCTATCCACAAATTTCAAAGATGGTTGAGATTTACCCAATTTAATGGCTTTTTTATTTTTTTAAATCAACAAAGGGTAAGATGGTAATTTTATGTTAGCAATTTCATTCCCATTTGGTAACTCGCTCGGATCGATTCATGCTCCGTTATTCTTCAGAATCGTCTTCCGCTTCGCTAGCCATCACGCAAATCGTCTCCCACCGAAAGATACCATTCATCGCTCGGTGGATCGAACTCATTTCCCCACGCATTACTAGCTAAGAAATTATTCCCAAAGATTTACATGTTCGGGAGTCGATCTCGGATTTAGACTAAGTTTTACAGAAAGAGATGAGATACACCTGTTGTTTCATCCGAATTTGGTGAAAGGCTTGATTCGGGATTGTGGAGGAGTTAGCCGAGTATTTTGTTGAAGAGGGGATCGGAGTGCTCTGAGTTCGAGAGATATTTTTGGGGTTTTGAGAATAAAGGACGAGGATTGGAGGATTGATGAAGAAGAAGATCTTGACGTGGAGAAAACGAGGGCTACAAGGATTACGAGATACTTATATGTTTTTCGATGTATACTTATATGTGTTTTGATGTATAAGTAGTTAATTTTTTATGTATGTATTTTTTTGTCAGTATACTTATGTTTTTTGATGTATACTTATATGTGTTTTGATGTATACTTATATGTGTTGTGTTGTATACTTATATTTTTGTTTGACAATTGTAATATGCGAAGACAAATATGTTTAACATACAACATAATAGTGTTAAATATACAAAGAAAATATATGTTAAATATACAAATAAATAATGAGCGTGATTTTTTTCTCTCTCTCTCTATAACTCGATTTACTTAATCCACGGTCCCCACATGTTAATGAGCGTGATTCTCTCTCTCTCTCTCTATAACCAAAATAATTAAGTGGTTTCCATTAGTGAAAAATAGAATTAAATTATTTGTAAAAATTCTACTAAGAGAGTAGATGAGAATAGCATTTGGAATTTCTCAAAATCAATTCCGGTGAATGAGAAATTAATGCTAGAAATTAGCCACTTAATACTAGAAAATGGTATGAAAAATGATAAATGTGGGAATGAGAATACTCCATCTCACATAGAAAAGGAGGCAAAGTCTCAATTGATATATCCCAAGTTGACTTATGGGTTTGGGCCTTTGGAGGCACCCAAGTTTTTAAAGGGGTGAGGACTACATGCTTGTGAGATTGTTCAAAGTACACGCAGCAGCTGCTTCCAGCCTCGGCGGCCGGGCTCGGCTCGGCCCGGTCGTGCGCTGGGCTTGGCTTCAAGGACCTTATTCTTTTGGACCAAAACCTTTAAAATTAATAATTAACCCGAAGACGGGCGGCGCACAACCCGCGTGTGGTTTCCGTCGTGCGTCAAGTCGAAACTTTGTCATTCTATTCGCATCCGAGCATGGGCACACGCGCGGGCCATGCGCTGGTCGTAAGGCCGATGCATAACTTTAAACGGATGCATCTATTCGGTGTAAACATGTCTTTCCGAGCAAAAAAACATGATCTTTCCATACGGGCACCTAATGCCATATAATAGAAGCCCCTGCATGATTTGAGAATCCGGAACGAAAAACATCAAATTACAAGATTAAAAACGGTCATTGCATTTCTCGCATATTGATCTACCTTCCTTCAAAAGCTTGAAAGTTAAAAATACCCGTTGTTCAGTAGTTCCGCTTTTGCAAGTGCCGCTAAACCGGAATTGTTAAAGTCGTTGTATCTTAGAGACGAACGCCGAATCGTAAAGCACTTTGTATATGGGACGTCTTTTGTCTTGGAGACTAAACCAATTCAGCCTCGACTAGCCATACACTTCAAGCACTAGCCATTTTCCTTAAACAAACCTCCAAATATTTTTACCTCGACAAATCAGATACCATTTAATAACTCGATCAGTACACTATTTTATATCTAATAAATCATTGTATAACTAATTGTTCATCATCTAAATGAACTATAAAGAAAACATGGTGTAACCATCTTCCCATTTAATAACTTAACTGTGCACCATTTTATTTCTAACAAGACATCATTGTACAACTAATTGTACATCATCTAAAAACCCTATAAAGACAAAATGGTGTAACCACCTTCCCATAATGACGCCCTACAATCATGGATATGATAAAGATCACGTTTCCATAATCAATTATGCACCACTTTAATAGATGTATTGTGCACTATTTAATAAATCGATGCACCATTTTATATCGAATATTGCATCATTGTATAACTAATTGTACATCATCTAAAGGAACTATAAATACAAAATGGTGTAACCATATCTTCCCATTTAATAACTTAACACCATTTTATATCTAATAAAACATCGTTGTATAACTAATTGTACATCATCTAAAAACCCTAGAAAGACAAAATGGTGTAACCATCTTCCCATAACGACGCCCTACGATCATGGATGTGATAAAGATCACGTTTCCATAAATAAATTATGCATCATTTTAATAGTTTGAATCACAGACCATATAATAATCGATCGCGCGCCATTTTATATCTAACAAAGTGCATCATTGTATAACTAATTGTACATCATTGTGAGTAAACCACAATTGAATGAAAAGCAGACCAATCGTAAACCAAAACCCATAAAAATCGCTAGGATTGGATGGTGTACAATTATTTATACAATGATGTATTGTTAGATATAAAATGGTGTACATCGTTATTAAATGGTGTACACTTCAAAATATTAAAGGTACATAATTCATTATGGAAACGTGATATTAATCAATCCTTGATTGTAGGGGTGATTTATAGCATTTTGCTACACTACAAGAAAAATGCTCAACAAGAACACCCCAAAGACAACAGATTTTAGCTAAATCATTGTCATATAAGCATTCACAACGGATTTTTGTTAAACCGTTGTGAATGAGCGAATTTGTTGTTAACGACAACGATTCACTCGAGCCTAAGACAATATTTTCGTGAAGCGTCGTCTATTATCGGTCTTTTTATTTTTTTGACAACACGCTTTCTGGGTCTTCGACAATATTTTTGTAATTCGTTGTCGATTAACGCCTAATATTTTTCAAAAGACAATATTTATTCATCCTTTTCACAATCGACGGTTTGTTACACCGTTGTAATTAGCGTCATTTATTTTCTTAAAGACAACAATTTTAACAACGATTATAAACCTGAGTCTATAAGCATTTTTCATGTCCTTATTTATTATTTATTTTAATTCTATAACTAGCAATTTTAGTTAGTTTATCAATTTCATTTTAACAACTTTAGCATAATTCTAAAAGTGCTGAAAGTTTTAATTTTTATTTTTTATCAATTTTTTATCTCATGGTATAACTATCACTTTTAGTTAACTTATCAATTTTATTTTAGCAACTTTAGCATAGTTCTAAAAGTGTTGGGAGTTGTAATTTTTTGT
Source organism: Rehmannia glutinosa (assembly GCA_016081115.2). Taxonomy (NCBI): domain Eukaryota; kingdom Viridiplantae; phylum Streptophyta; class Magnoliopsida; order Lamiales; family Orobanchaceae; genus Rehmannia; species Rehmannia glutinosa. Next base: position 20,477,778 of record CM071926.1, on the reverse strand, counting down.
TTATATCAAATCCTAATTTTATTTCATTTGAAAAAAATAGTAATCAAATATAACTAGCAACTTTATAGGTTAAACCTTTTGGTTTAACAACTTAAACATAAGTTTAAAAATATAACTAACAATTTTAAAGTTAGACTTTTTAGTTTAACAACTTAAACATAAATATAAATTTAAAAAACTAGCACCTTTAAGGTTGAGTATTTAATCAAACAACTTAAATACAATCTAAAAGTTAGGATTAACCACTTAAATAAAAATATGAAACCTAATACACCTAATACACCGATTATTATTTTAGGAATATAAAGATGGGTGGCGCTATTGGCACCCCCAAATTTGATGAGTACACCCACCTTATAAGTTCACCCACCCCCACTTTTTCAAATATGACCCAATTGATGAGTTTACCCCCTTTTTTCCAATTTTGCCCTTAGTCTTATTTTCCCAAAATACACCCTCCAACCATTCACCCCCCACTTTCTCAAACCAAAAAAAAAATACACCCATCCTCTCAAGCGACTATTCTATTCGACTAGAGTCGATTACAAAAAGTACTAGTTTGCTGTGGTATGGATAAAGCCCGCAAATGGTTAGAGATTTCCAAACATACCGGAGAAAGAATGATGGTTCTTCCCGATGATGATGACGACTTCGTGGATGGTGCACCACCATCCACAACAAAGCCGAGACGAGACACCGAAGACGGCAAGCCGCCCCTGCCCCGGCAGCTCGCGAAGAAAATGATGAGGTATTGTTATAAATCAACTTTTCCTTAAAATAACTTGCATTTTTGTAGTTTGTGTGTGCTATGTAGTTGTATGGGTATGGGTTTGAGATGGGTATAGTTATGGCGCCATTTGTACCGTAAAATTTGAAATATGGAACTTTGAAGAAGACGAAATTGCATGGTCAATGAAGCCCTGGGTAAGACGATCGATTGAACGATCGTGCCACTTAGCACGATGGCTTAGTCATCAATCGTGCCACCGTCGTGCCACTTAGGCACGATGGCTTATTCATCGATCGTGCCACCATCGTGCCTTTTTGGCACGATGGCTTTACTCTTGGCACGGTCGATGAATAAGCCATCGTGCCATAGTAGTCAGTCAATTTTTTTGAGTTCTCTATGTGATTTGGTCGATAGTGGTTGATTGCTAATTTTGATTTTTTACTATTTTTCACAGTGGGCTTGGAAGAGGCCGAACTTTATGGCAATAAAGCCAAGATAAATTTGTATAGCAAAAGTTGTCGATTCTTGATGACTTAGAAATCGAGTTGCAAAAATGCGGGGATTTTGTGTACGAAGAGTTTCGAAGTCATGTTTTGGTTTTGTATTGCGGATGGACAACCGTGCGGTTAGTTGTAATGCCGCCTTCATGCCTTTATTGCGAAGGAGGTTGTTAAGAAAGGTGCAATGGACAAATTTTGGTTTCGGATTGGAAACCGCTTTGATTCGATTCTCCAAATATGAGTACGCTTTGATTATCGGCTATCCTTTGCCCCCACCACATTTAATCCGAACACCAACCACGTGCCGCCTCCCAACGGGTTGTATGATAGATACTACCGTGGTGTTAAGGTGTCGATGGAGGATCTACTCTTGCATTTTGCAAAGGTGCATTCCGTGATGATCCTTCGATGAGTTGAAGGTGGCGAAGTTGTTGGTTGCATATTATTTGCTATTCGCATGGGATCCAAGGTCCACATTGAGGATTCGTGGTGGACTTTGGTTGATCACGTTGATCGAATGGGAGTCTTTCTGTGGGAAGTACTGCGTTCCGTTTTATGCCACTACCTTTCACCGTAACACAATGTTAATGTTTTTTTTTTCTTTCATTTCCGTGGTGTTATTTGTTCATGTTCATTGACAATTGATCTTATTGTTTGCTTGTTACAAAGACAACCTATTGAAACACAACATGAAGAACAGTGGGACATTAGCAACAAATATGTCATGTGTACATGCACAAATAAAAGAGACGATATTTACCGGTAGCTTTTGCCTCGATCGGAGAGAACATAGGTTGATTCGATGGACCAACATTAAAGATTGCTTCTTCACATGGTGAACAACTATCTTTAATAGACTCGACATATTCGAACTTACTCGGTCACGTTTGGTTGATTTGGATTGTTTAACCTTTACGGACTTAGGGCGACCACGTGTGCGGTCGTCGCACTTGTGCCCAATTAGTGAGGTTGTTCTTGGATTCGTAATCTCCGTAATTCTTTTCAAAATTAATAACCTCTCTAATTCGGTGCTTGTTCAAATTTGGTGAAAATATCACCGAAACACCGAGTCCATCGAGACCCAATTTCGGCCCAACTCGGCCGTCTTTGCTAGTCGGTAATATATCTAATTTTCGCCAAAATGAAGCCACTTGATCAAGTGGAATTGGCTTATCCAAACTCACATATTCAGAAAGTTCATGAGCACATGGGAGTCCGCACGTCTTTCTCAATACACAACCACACAACAAAGGGTCTACGCTACCCTCAGCTACACGATGCATTTCAGTATAGATCAAATTCAATGCATGTATAGAAACCATACCTCGTAGTGACATGAATACAACCGATTTGTATTTATGTAAGACTACATTTCTGCTCTTCTCAAGAGAATGTTTGATTGCATTGTGTGATGTCTCGAGGAGGTGTGAATCTGCATTCCAACATGTCTCGAAATTACCCCGACTAGACGCAGTCGCCTTTTTCAATGCTGCATGGTGACTCTCCGCCCTATAATGATTTTTCAAACAATATTATATTAATTTTTAGGATTGTATATGATATAACATAAACGCAATGATGAGCACAATAAAGTGAATTACCTATTTGTTGTGGTGTTGTCGAAATGCATGACATTATTCGTCCCAAGCGCGTATTACAAATCTTTCTTTATACGGCCCCATCCATTGCTCCATTACATATTGTACTATGGGTGGATAATCACAAAATTCTCGACAATCTCCTAATTAAGTCATAAAATGATTGCTCGGAATCGCGATGACCAATAAATTACAATAGAGGTTAAAAGATTCCCACTTTTTGTGGCCAATATTTTTTTGCGGTTTGCCAAAATGTTCCTACTAATGTGCCACCGACAGAGAAAATGTCTCGAAGTGGGAAATGTCGTCTCTATTGCATTCATTAGAGCTAATTCTCTATCAATAATAATCACATTTGGCAGGGAAGATGGGTCCATCAATGATTTTAAGACCGAGCAAGCCCATATGTAATTATCTTCCCGCCAGTACTCCATATAAGCAATCGCAATACAAAATGTCATATGTGTCGATGTCACACCAACAATCTCCAACAAAGGTAACTTGTACCTATTAGTTTTGTATGTGCAATCCATAAAAATGACACTCGGAAAAGCACGCAACAACTCAACGCTTGTAGGGTGAGCAAATAATATATCCTTCACGGTGTTACTCCTCGCAACGCCTATGATGATAGAAATATCCATGCTCCTTCAATTTATGCATAAGTTGTTGCATTTGAGATCGACCTCACGCCGACAACTCTATTCTTCATACGGGCATTGTAGATAGTCCGTATGGTGGACTTATTATCTTGAAACTTATTTTGTAGGACAAACAAAATGTCCTTCGCCGAGTATTGCCATGTGACATATCCAACACATATTCTTCCTCACTTCTTGATAATCGACCTAGGCATAAGAGTGACCCTCCAAATATTGTGCAATTGGATGATTATGCACACCACATTCAACATTTAGTGACCATTCTCCTTCAATTGTTACTTGCGACCCTCAAACGAAATGGGCAACCACATTTCTTAGTTCCAGATTCTCTCTTAGAGACTTTTTTTCAAATTTCTTAGATCATTTTGTTCGACATCTCTAATCTTTTTTGAATCACGGTAATGCCCACTACGTTCACAAGCCAAAAATATTTGAGGTCTTTTCTTTCCTTGACCACCGTCCAACCTACTTATTACAATTACCATGCCGTGCTCATGTCCTCTCTCACGCACCCAATCAAATAATTTATCCCGAGAAACAAATAACTCGTAAGTCGTGAATACGTGTGTGTAATCGGTAACAACACCAAGCTCTTCAACATTCTCATCATTCTTGGGAGGACAAACAACACTATTTTCCGTGAGCAACGAGGCCATACCCTATTAAAACAGAATCAACAAGCTCAAAAACAAATCGTCAAAATGGCACGATCAATACTATGATCGTTCCACCTTCGATCGTGTCACATGGCATATGGCACGATATGACACGATCATTGAACATGTGATCGTGCCATATTGCCATGTGGCACGATCGACGTGATGATCGTCGTGCCATCTTTGTTGATCGTGCAATCGGCGGAAAACAATGGTGCAAATGTAAATATCGAACGGTAAAAGTGGATAAATTACATAATTTTGAAATAAAACCAAGAAGATACTTACAATATTTGGAGGAATCAAATCTTTGTTGTCCATTTAAGTCGTTGTGTTGGTGTCGAAAAAACTAGGGTTTATAAGAACAAGGTTTGACTTTTCTCAAGAAAGAAGAAGAATAAGAAGAATGTAGTTGAAGGATGTGGGTGAGTGTGTTTTAGTAGATTTAAGTGTAATGAATGATGTGGGTGTCTTAGAGATTGGGGGTGTATTTAACTTGGCTTTTAGTAAGGGTATTATAGTCGTTTAACTTAATGACGTTTTGAAATATTAGAAAGTGGGTGTCTCAAATTTAGGGTGCTTCACCCTGTAAAGATTTGCTTCATGTGACAAAAGAGTGAAAAGACTAGAATATAAAGAAAATAATAAAAAAAGACGATAAAAAATGCTAAGGAGAAACCTAGCTGAGAAGAGAACGCCGTCCACCGCTCTACGCCGTCCACCGCTCCACGCCGCCGCTCAGCTCCACCGCCGTCCACCGCGTCAGAATAGGAGCTCGGCCGCTGCATCTCGGCGTGGTTTGTTGGTGAGTTTTTCCCATCCACTAAAATCCCCAAATCTTTTAAAACCCTAATTTCTGTACAGTGATTTTCATGCCCAAATTTTCTTTCGCGTGGTTTATTTGATTTTTGTGTTTTTAGAGACATTAGATCAGAAACATTACAGTTTTATTGAATTAGGTATTGCTCGATTTTTGCTGCGTTTTTTTTTTAAAGTTAGTATTATTGGTTTTTTTTTGGAATCTGATTTTGTGTTGCTAAAGCTACTGATTATTTGTTTTGGATAAGAGTATTAGCTAATGAGAATTCTTCTTTATCATGATTAGTGTTTGGCTTTTCCAATTGTTCAACCGGTCGCCATATACCGTTTTATTCGTGTTTTACACATGTACATGAATCACAACCTCCAAAAAAAACTATTTGAATATTAGATTTCGTATCAGGTTTTTTTATGCAATGTTGATATCATATTATAGTTTCCTGCTTGCAATTTGCTGTCACTAAGTATAATTTAAAGTTGTGCTGAGTTTGGCTTTTCCACTTGTTCGACTCACTTGCACATCCAAGTCTTTGCTATTGTACAATATACTTTCTTCTGCTTCATTTTACTAAGCGTCCGTTTTGTATATTGAAACAATAGGTAAAACAGAGGATAAAGCGTTGTAAGAATTTCAGGACAATAATCTATAAGTATTTGTTACATTTTATTTGGAGTTTGTGGTTACTTACCAATTATTTTCTGTAGAGACCTGCATAATACTTCTCTTGCTGGATTTATACAGAACTTGGGTGGCCTGCAACATCTTGAAAAATTGTATTATCTCCTCCAACAAATGTTACTTTAAAATTAGTCTCATTGAGATTATTGTAAGTCTTGTAAGTCCATTTTGAAGTCTTGTAAGTATCATTTTTGAAGTAGCCATATTGATCACTAGGTTTGAGATTATTGAAAAAGGACCTTCTCTTGTACTTGTATTCTTTAGGGTAAATTTCCTAAAAATAATAGTTTGCAGGGAATAGTGCCTGAAAGCTTGGGGAGCTAAAAGAGCTTCATTTATTGTGAGTATAGAAAATTTCCTCAAAAATCTAATTTCCCCTTGCTGATTTAATACCTTTCTAAGTAATTTCACATAAGAAAATTAATGGCAATCAGATACACTGCTGATACATATATTTGATTTTTTTCAATTTTGCAAACTTAAGGATTCTGGAGAATAATAAGCTACAAGGGCCACTTCCACAATCACTCAACCGAGAAAGTTTAGAAGTCAGGTACTGATCAAATCATTCATTATTCTTTGGGTTAATTCCATAAAGCATTCACAGACAAGTTGTTGTCATTCCCGAGTTATTACACTCTCATTTTGAATGGATGCTAATTATGCTCAATCTGTGTTATAGATATATCAAATATATCCCTTTGCAATTCATTTGGTTAGTTTTCTAACTACAATTTCTAGCTTAAAACCTGTAGCTTAAAACAAAATTCACTTTTATGTCTTGTGCACTTTGACCCACAAAACTATTTAACTTTCTGAGTTTATGCAATTTGACCCCACAGTTGCAAATTTAGTCCAAAAATAATATAAAATTGTTTTGTTTGCCATCCCATTCCATATGTCTTAATTCATGTCTATTGCGATAATAATGAATGAACTTGTGAATTTAGGGCTCTACGAATGTTCAATACGGAAATCCACAAGAATGTCAAGAAGCTACCTATTTGGGACATACTTAAAGAGGTATTTTGAACCGTCCAATTTTACATGTTTCTTAATATTGATTTTTTAAGGCTTTATCATTCCATTTGTTTCACTTTGTAGCTGTTTTGTGATCGATAATTTAAGACCATATTTTCAAAAACACGTTTTTCCAAGAACGTTACATGGTTTTTTATGTTTTATTATATATTTTCTTGTTGGTAAGTTCAGATTTCCTGGTTGTTGTTAGTTTGAGTTGTTACCATGTATTGTGCTTTAGTTATGAGTACTTACATTGTTACCTAGAAAAATGTTACCTGGGAGAGTGTATGTGGAAATACTGCATCAAAAAAGTTTATTAAATGGTAAAAAAATAGCAGCAGAATGAAGATTTTGATGGAAATGGTTTTTTTTTTGCTTCTCTTGGATGTTTTTTTTTAAGAGGAATGGACGCAAACAGGAAATTAGTATATTCTCTTTTACATGTATTCCGAATTAAGAGTGAGTCTAAAACCAACCTCAATCAGCAGGATAGGTAGCTTAAATGCCTAAAGGTTAAAGAAAATAAACTAACATGTATGTATCTCTACTAATTTAAAAACATGACTGTTAACAGATACACAAACATAAGTTCAAGGAAAAAGAAACAAAAGAAGGTTCTTATCATAAAATCAAGCAAACTGCAACATCATAGGCAACAGGGGAGCAACAAAAAAAAAAGGAATGTAAAAACAAAAATTTGAGTATCTTTTATTATTTGTGAATTTATAAATTTAGCTTGCTACTCATGTTATTTAAAATTGTTTCAAACATAGGCCCCTCTTCAACCCGATGCATTCCAATGCGGTTATTTTATGATGAGGTACATGAGGCGATTGTTAGAAGATTCAACTACGATATGACTTCATTGTGATCAATGGTAAATTATATTAAAATTTGGCGTTCTCATATTTTTTTGCAAATGTTTAATAATTGGAGCCAATTATATTATCTATGTTTTCTCACAGTTCTCAAATGTTGAGTATTCTCAAGTTCAAATTGATGAAGTGCGATCGGAGTGGGCGAAATCGTCCAAGACCATATACATGAGTGAATAGGTATTTTGTTCATAGTTATATGCAAATTTTCAGAGTTATAAAGAATGCACATTCTCAGAATTGAGTGAATCGATTTTAATGTAAATTGATGTATATACTTCTTATTTGGAGGTATGAACTTAAATTATGTAAATTGATGTATATACTTATTATTTGCGGGCATGATATTGAGTGCTTTGCAATGCCCTCAATGAAAGAATTAGTGTAACTTTCGAGAACACTTGTTAGACATTTTGTTAAACACTTGTTATACGTTTTGTTTAACACTTTTAGATACATTTCGATATATTTGTTTTGTTAAACATTTGCGGACATGTACTAGATACAATCACTTGAATGCCATGTTTTGTTTTAATTAGTTATATGTTGTTTTCTTGTATTGTGTTTTATTTTTGCATATATGAAATCAAAATTTATATTACCACAATGAAAAAAGCCCGACACCAAATAGAAAATACATTAGCCATGGTCCAAAATTACAACAGTTTTTATGGCTTGTTAAAGTGTTGTAATACTTTAAAACTACAACGGATTTGATCATTGTTGAAACGATTAAAAAGTACAACGGTTTTAAAGCTTTGTAGAACTGTTGTGATACTTCAAAACCACAACGGATATTAACCGTTGTCAAATCTATTGTTGTATCTCATAATTCAAAAATGATACCAGTAGTTGTCCCAATTGTTGTCTTTCAAAGATCAAAAGACAACAGATTCTAACCGTTGTCTTCTTATTAACGACAACGGATTATAATCTGTTGTCGTTGAGCGGATTTTCTTACAACACCATACGACAACGATCGATTATTGTAATACACAACAGATATAATACACAAATTATTATATCTTTGTTGTTGAGCATTTTTCTTGTAGTCTTTAGTTACTATTATGCCCTTTCCACCTATTAATTAATTGATAAATCAATTATTTTTTATAGCAATCGGGACCATTGAATAAAATGTGTGGATGAATTGGATTAATCCACACCGCCACACCACGATAAGCCCCCATTTAATCCTAACCATATATATATATAGACACACACACACGTATATATATATATATATATATATATATATTATAGGCATGTTATATAAGAAATAAGGTCTTGTATGGTTATATTTTCAAATGACAATTTCCATTTTTTGACTATTTAGAAAAATAGAATCATGTTTGTTTATAAATTTTTCTATTGGAAATCATTATTTTGATTTTTTATTTTACATATAAAACAACACCTCACACCTATAATTCTAATTTCCAACCCTATATACTTGGGGGACCCCATTACTAACTATATCTACTTAAAATGTTACTAATTTTAACTTTTATCTATTTGATGAGACCCACCACTTATAAACTTACAAATATAATATTATTTATTTAATTTAAATGTTGAAAGTGGACCCACCACTACCAATTTTTCATATATATATAAAAAACTACTTTAAAACCTGCTCAACCAAACATATTCCCATCCAAACATACATTAAATCTAATTTCATTCATTCATTCATCCAAACATAATTTACATTTTCACGAAAGCCAATATAGTTTCAAAACTTATTTTTCAACACTAAAACGAAAATGGACCACGAAAACAAGTAGTTTTTTAGAGACTTGTATATGAGGCTACTTTGAAAAATATTTTGTATAGATAGAAACTTTGATTTTTGGGATTTTATTTACCTTTTAGATAAAGTTGTCGATTAATATATCATCTTTCACAAATCATTCTTAGTATATCTTAACTTTTAGATAAAGTTGCCCAATTTTATCTTATGTAAAACTAAAAATATTTGATTTTTAGATAATTTGTTACCTTTTAGATTATAATAAACAATATAGATAGATTTTTTGATTTACGAAAATAAAATAGATGTATAGATAGAATCCTTGATTTTAATATTACTTGTTATATTTTGATTATATATGGAAAATATATATATAGTGTTCACATGGAAACTAAGAAAAAAAAATCATTGAAAAGCCCAAAAATATAATCATCCAGGCCACCTAGCAAGAGAATGGGCTATACCAAACATGCGCTTATATCCCTAGTTAATAGTTATATCCCTAACCATCCATTTCCAGGCTCCTGCTGGCTGGATCCAGTTGGTCTTAGTGGGGGTTGCTGTTGTGCTGGACTAGTAGGGTTATGATTAAATAGATTTTGAGTAATTCATTTTGTATGGAAGTGGAGTATGGGCTGACTGATTCCCCAGAGGTAGGGTGGGTTATATTTGTGTTTGCTAGTACTAACCATTCTGAGAGAAGGTATCAATGGGACTTTCATTTGATTGGAGATTACAATGATATTCTGAGAAGTGAGGAGAAAAAGGGGTAGAACCAAGACTACTTCCAGTTTTGCTGGTTTTAGAAAGTTTGTGGGAGATATGGGTATGGGGGATTAAAGTTCACTGGTTATGAATTTACTTGGTCTAATCTAAGGGAGGGTGAAGGCTTTGTTGAGGAAAGATTGGATATGGCCCTTTGCTTCTCCGGATTGGATGGTCTCGAGACCCTGATAAAAACAAGAGTAGGGGAGATTTACATTTGATAGAAGATGGGTTGGGATGGAAGGTCTTTGAAGAGATTGTGAAAGAAGGATGGAAGTATCGGTCGGAGGGTACCCCAATGTTCGAGCCGTGCAGAACAAAATAAAAAGTTGTAGGCTTGACTTCTCAATTGGAACAGAGGCAATGCTTGTAATGCTGCAGCTGTTATTAAAGAAACTTCCGAGGTTATGAATAAGATGTGTGAAGATGGTCATATGAGAGATTGGAGAAGGTGGGAGATGCTCGAGGGGTTTTGAATAAGGCTTATGCTAATGAAGAGTTTTTTTGGAAACAAAAGTCTAGGAACCAATGGTTGAAAGAGGGTGACAAAAACACAAAAATTTTCCATGCTTGCACAATCCAAAGAGAGAAATTTAACAACATTGAAAAGCTAGTGTATGCATTCGGGGGTGGTTTGTGAGACTAAAGAGGAGATTGAGGGAGAAATTACTCGATTTCTATCGGTCTTTATTTGCATCTTCAATCCCAAAGAACCGATACTACATTATTGGAAGGAATCCCAAGCTCCATTGCTCATACTCAAAACCAATGGCTCTCAAGATCTCTGTGGAAATACAGAAATCAAAGAAGCTCTGTTCTCTTTGAATCCATTTAAGGCCCGGGGCTTAATGGTATGACTCTTATTTTTTCCAACGAGATTGGAATATTGTTCAATTTGATATCCAGAGTCATTAGGAAATTTTGTGTTGCTCTAAACTTCTCAAGAGTATGAACCACACTCTTGTCACTCTTATTCAAAAAATCAAAATTCCTTCCTCTTATTTCCCATTTCGGACCTATTAGCCTTGTGTAATCATGTATAAAATCATTTCAAAAATTTGGTTAATAGAGTTAAACCTTGTCTTAAGGATTGCATTTGTGATCTTCAAACCGCCTTTGTTCCTGGAGACAAATTCTTGATAATATCATAATGGCACATGAATATTTTCACTTTATTAATAATAAAAGAAGAGGGCTTAAAACATTTATGGCTATCAAGTTAGATATGGCAAAGGCTTATGATATAGTAGAATGGGGATTTTTGAGGGATGTGATGAGGAAGATGGGGTTTTCATCTCATAGATATTGGCTTGTGTGAAGTCCTCTTATTTCTCTTTTCTAGTTAACGGTGATGCATGTGGGTATATTACTCCTACTAGGGGGATTAGACAATGAGATCCTATCTCTCCTTATCTATTTCTTATTATTTCGAAGCTTTCTCTAATATTATTATCCATGCTAATTGAAGTGAGCTTCTCAAGCACCTAAGAATTTCCAAATCGGTATGTGATTAGCCACTTATTCTTTACTTGATGATGATCTATTATTTTGTGAAGCTAGTTGTGAACAGGTTAAGAATTTTACCTCTTTTTGGAAAGATATTGCGATGCTTCGAGACGAAAAATTAACTTTGAGAAATCATCGCTTTTCTTTAGCAAGAACACTAAGGAGAGGGTAAGAAAGGATGTTTGTGGGAGTTTGAATGATATGCGGGAGCGAAAGAAGATCAAACACTTGGGGCTGCCTATTCTTTGTTGGCAAAGCTAAAAAGGAGGTGTTTAGATATGTGGTTGAGGTGGCTAGAAGTAGAGTTCGAATTGGAAGTCTAATTTTCTTAGCCTGGCGGTAAGGAAATTATTATTAAATCAATTCTTAGTGCCTTGCCTAATTACGTCATGTCATGTTACAAGTTGCCTAAAGGAGTTTGTGAGGAATTTGATAGGGTGATTCCAAGTTCGATGGGGTAGTGGGATGGAGGGGCGAAATCTAAAATGCATTCGATGAAGTGGGAGTCTCTTACTAAGCATAAGGAGATGGGAGGAATGGGTTTCTATGATATTGGATTGTTTAATGATGCTCTTCTTGCAAAACAAATGTGGAGGATCATTACACAACCTAAGTTAATAGTGTGTAAGCTCCTCAAGGCTAGATATTTCCCTAAGGAGGGCTCATTAATACCATTTCTAAACCAACTGACTCGTGGATGTGGAAAAGCTTTTTGAAAGCCTAATATATGTTGAATGAAGGCATGAGATTCCAAATTATTAATAGTAAGTCTATGAGAATTTGGGAGAATCCATGGCTCCTAAAGTTCTACTCGGCCTACCCCCGTGTTGGCAAGGAGAATGCAAAGGAGGTTGTGGTCCGGGTGAGTGAACTCATGATGGAAGGAGGTAGGGGATGGAATACTTTGAGTGATAGAGAGACTGTTTAACCATGAAGAAGCTAGAGCCATTTTGGATACTCCCATACAGTTTCAAAAGGAGAGGGACAGCTATTTGGACTCGACCAATAATTGTCGATTTTACGTGGGATCTGCTTATAAGAGCTTTGTGAATCAAAATGGAAGAGGCTTGACAATAGTGAAGGTCGCTTATGCAAAGAAATAGGAAGAGGAATATGTGGAAGAAAGTGTGGAAATTTAAAATTAAAAACAAGTTGAAACACTTTCTTTGGAATGCATCCATGGTATTTTACCATCAAGACTTTACTTGAAAAGAGAGGCATGAAGTGGATTGTATGTCTTTGTTGGTGTGGGGATAAGATGTAATCTGTGATCATGTGTTATTTCTCTCGTGATAGAGCAAGATTGGTTTGGAAACTTGCAGTTGTAAATTGGGATGGTATTTATCATGAAAGCCGAGTGCTTGTGAGTGGTGGCAAAATATCGGTTCATTATCATGGAATCCAAATTGTTAAAGGATAGAATTCACTTATCAACATACATTCTTTGGTGGCTATGGAAAACCATAAATTCTTGGATCTTTAAAGGGGAAAAAAATTCTGAGTTCATGATTGCTTCCTCGGCTCTAATGGATTGAATTCAAGTTGTGGTTTGATTTGTTGATGAAGAAGTGTTATGAGTTTACACCCCAAGTATTATCTTTTTCTTCTTTTTGGCATTATCTTGCCTTTTGGCCTGTTTGTAGTTATGATCATGCTTTTGATAGATGTGTGTAGGATTGAAGGTTAGATTGTTTTGTGTTCGAATTTTTGCCCCAAGTGTGGTGGTTGTTTCCCCTAGTCCGGGGACTAAGAGTGGCTTGGGACAAGTGTGTCCCGTGATGTAAAGTGCTCGATTGAGTTATTCTTTGGTATAAATCTATTGCTTTAAAAAAGGAAATATTTTACTTGTATTGCAAAATAAAGTATAAAGGGGTGTAAACAAATAAATTTTAATTAATTGAATACGTTTAAAGTTCAATGGGCTTAGAAATTAGGTTAAACTAAATTTCGTTATTAGTTCAACTGAGTTTGAGAACTTTAATTGAGTTGAACACAAATCGAACTTGATTACATTAATCTCTCTTTACTTATTTTATATATTAATTTTTTAATTAGTTTAGTCTAGTTCAAACCAAATTTCATATCTTATCAAACAAAAAACATCTTCAAGTTTGGGGTCATTAAACATAACAAATTCAAGCTTAGTTCAAAGAAACTCCCAACGATCGATTCAAAATCGGGCATGAAATGATTTAAGTTTAATTTATTATTATTGTGCTTTTTTGTGAGTACTAATAAGAAACATGTGCGTCGCACGTGATCCACATGACTTTACTTAAATAATTATATTATTTAGTAATTTTATTAATTAATATTTAAATATTAAAAAGTGATTTATAAATAAATAAATATTAATTAAATTTAAATATTACAAAGTATTTAATATATTTTTCTTTACTTCAAGTAAGTATAGATCGATATGAATTGTTGAATAATTATTTTCAAAATTCAATCCAACAAAAAATCTAAAATTAGTTTAACAACAATATAAGTTTTATATTAGCTTACAATGACATTCATCAATGTTTTATTTCATTTTTATGGCTAGAAAAGTATTTTCTTCTTAACTAATCTTTGAATTTTCTTAGCATTGGATGCTTTTCACATAATAAGACAAGCAATTTAGCTTATAATTCATAAGCTAATAATTAATAAATTACATGTTATTGAATTAATTAAAAAATTAATTAATTAACTTTTATACCAAAAATCCAAAGATAATGTCATTATTTTATTTGTTTATGTTATTCAATTCAAAAAAATAAAAATAAAGGTTAATCAAATTCTTATACTTCATATGCTTACTTCTTTTATTCTCTCTCGCTTTTGATCAAAGAAATTAAAAAATAAAATTACAATATAATATATATGTAAAAAAATTTATTCCATATATTATTTTAATTCTAGTAACAAAGTCAATATTTTATCATAATACTTAAACTTAAACTTAAAATTTGCGATCTTCATGTTTCCACTTTGTCTTAGAAATAATAAACATTAACTCAATATATAAGTTAATTCATTATGTTCATCGAGAGTCGTTATTAAATAAACTATGAAAAATGATAAGTCGAAATCGAGTTTTGGAACTCTATTCAATTGCACACAGAATAATTTCACTTAATAAATAATAAAATCAAAGATAACTTTATGAAAGAATAATAAGCTAACAATTTTCATGTGTCGAGTCTTTAATAATTAAATATAATACTAATTAATTATTATGTTTGAAAATTATTGCAAACACTTAAGGTTTTAAAAATTGTATAATAAACTAAAAACTAATTTAGTTTTTTAAACTTCATAAGATTTTAGAAAGATACGTTATGCTATTAGAGTTTGTATTTGCAATTGAATTTGGCTCTTTTGGTCAATATTAAAATTTATATAGTTAGTGAATTTTGTCGGGACGTATAGTCAAGAAAATAGCTATTATTCTTAGTATACTAAAACTAATCTAAAATGTACATTTAGAATTGATCTCTTTAATCTCGTTTACAAAATCATATTATTTATTATAAAATATAATTATCAATCCATTTGTAGTGCCTTTATTGCGAAAAAGGTATATAGTACTTTAATCATTATTTGAAGTTTTTATTGAAATTTTGATCAAATAAGAAATATAGTTGCCAAAACCCAAAAGTTTAGATATCAAGTTGTAAAAAAATCCCTTAACTATTCTCTTATGCCCAAGAGAATTCATATTACTTAGCACTAATCATGGTCACTCCACTCTAATTTATTTTTGTATGGTTTAACACAAAATTTGATACATAAATAGTATTTTGAATATTCTATTGGCACCTGAATTAACATGTAATTTAAGAAATATTAAACTTTGACATAGATATCAAATTATTTCATATTAAATAAGTTTATTTTATTTATTTATTTTAATATAATTTCACATACATACAATGACTTTCCATTTCGATTCTAGTTTAAAATTTTCATAATATTTTATTTTATAAAAATAAGAATAATTTTTACCGAATTTTATAATAATTATTTTTATTCTTGAATCTTTATAAGTTATAAAGGTGTACTTTTATAATGAACTGATATTTTACCCAAAATGTCAAATTATACATATTATGAAAATCATTTAATTGTTTTTTTAGAATTTTCTACGCTATGACACACACACATTTTTTAACTACTTACTTTTATTCTTTCAACTTTTTATAATATGTTTCATTTGGTTTAATCTGAACTATCTATATATATGAAATTAATTCTTAAAATTATTTTGGCAAGTCTCAACTCATTATGTCAAATATAACTATTTCTTTTAAAATATTTTTTATTCTTAATTTTCACTTTAATTTGTAATTATTTAATTTACTTAGTTTGTTGTAAATGTTGTATTAGTATTTGAAATAACATACAATTTAAGTAATATATTAATTTCTCAACAAATGTTAACTTGTATATGTTAAATGAATTTGTTTTTTCCGTTTTGCGTATCATATTTGATATTTTAGACTTAATCTGATTTTAGCTTATGTTTCACTCTTTCATATCATTTAATTAAAATTTAATTATTTTGGTACATGTTTTTATTATAAATATATATCATACTGATATTTTAAACTTATAATATTTTAAGGGTGTAAGTTTCAAACGACATTCAGGTTTTATCATAAATGTCAATTTAATACATATGGATTTTTTTATTAAGTTTTCCTTATGATTTTTATATAAATATATTTATACACAATTTGTAATATGTTTTTGCACTTGCTCTTTTATTTTATGGGAAATAAAACAATTAAAAGATTGAAATCATAACATATTCAAAATAATAGTAAATTAGAAACTAAAACTTATTATGTAAGATAAAAAAATTAAATAAAAGTCATAATAACACATATAGTTAGAATTTAAAAGGTAAATTTTTTTATTGTGACAAACTTGTTTTGGTTCTTATTCTCTTTTCTTTTTCATGTTAATCTCAT
This sequence comes from Rehmannia glutinosa, assembly GCA_016081115.2. Classification (NCBI taxonomy): domain Eukaryota; kingdom Viridiplantae; phylum Streptophyta; class Magnoliopsida; order Lamiales; family Orobanchaceae; genus Rehmannia; species Rehmannia glutinosa. The sequence goes on along the minus strand of CM071926.1, from coordinate 20,461,251 downwards.
TCCTTTTATTTTATAATTTTTATTTTACTGTATGGCTAATTAAAACAAAATATGCTTGGGATTTAAATAAAAATAAAATAAGGAACTCTCTTGTTTTCAATAATATTTATTTAACAACCATAAACAAAATTAATTTTCAAAATTACATATTACTAATTGAGGGAGTTTTTCAACCATGGAGATGGAGAAATTATGTATTTTCTCTACTTTTTATTTAATATCAAAACCACTAAAATATTTTTTATTTTATTCTTTCTTATCATGCCTATTAAATTTTGATATGTTTCTTATAAACTATAATAAACATATTTAATTATTGAAAAATTCTAAAGAATATAACAAGTATACAATTTTTCATCATACTAATCTTTAAATAATTAAAATTCTCTTCTATAACGATACATGTTCGTAACATATGATTAACGATTTATTGAAACCAAATTTAATTTGAAAATAATTTTATAAGAAATTTAAAGTATTCTTAGTGTTATGATTAAAAAAATATATTTGTGGTTGTTTGAAAAAAAAAGGGTATAAATAAATATTTTAGAAAAGTTTAAATAAATAACAAAACTATAAGAAAACATAAATTTTTAATTCTACATAGTCTTGAACTTTATAAGGTTGAAATAATTTCATGTGAAATCTTTATATATGCTTATGACATATGGTTAGAAAGCTCTCGAAATGTAGTTTAATATGAAACTAATATTATTTCAATATTCAGAATATTTTAAGAGTTATAGATGAAAGAATAATACTTTTGATGTGTAGAATATAAAAAGTCACTTCTCTTGTAATTGAACAAATAAAAGCCAAATAAATATCCAATTACTTAGTTGCCCATAAATTTTACCATGTCAAATTGATATTTTTGTCAAATCAAAAATTCTAAGAAATATTCACACTTTTAAGATAGTAAAATAAAATAAAATAATAATAATAATAATAATAATAATATAATATAATATATATATATATATATATATAGATATAGATAGATAATGAGGATAATAGAAGATGGAACACACTCACTCATATGTGATCGAACCTCATTCACCATCACAAAACAAACTTCAACTAGTGGTAAAACGTAAGGAGCCAACACAAAAAGAGAAAAATAACATTAATTTATTTTTTACTGTGACCAAACATAAAATAAGAAAAGAGCAGCGGCAAATAACAAATTCATTAAATTCTAATTATTTGAAGATTATAAATGTGGAGTCAGTAGGATCAATATTATTTTTCAGAAAATAATATACAGCAGCTGAAAATAAGCATTAATTTCCCTAAATCTGCAGGAATTGTCAGTCTTGGTCTGGGAAGAAATGGGCGGAGATATCGTCCATAATTTCCTTTGGTTTATGAACCAATTGTTTATTTGCTTCTGATCTAGTCCCGTTGATTTTGCCAATGCAATTTTATCTGCTTCCTGCGTATACACATACATTTGTATATGTTAGTGTGTGACAACACTTGAATAAAATCATGGCTTCTTTATCATTCACAAAGATTCAATAGTTATATTGATGTCCGAGCATTTTTTTGCAAGAAATGCAACTTTAAAATACGAGATAATTGCAAAATTTACCATGAGGTTTAATCTATTTACAAGAAAAAACAAGTTATCATTCAGAATTACAAATACTCCCGTGAGACTTGTATTTACCTAACAAATACGTCACGTCTCTTGAGGATCAAGGTACTTGTAATTTCAAAAAAATAACTGTGTCTTTTTTTTTTTTAGCACATGTCTCCACATTGATATAATAATGTTCACTCTGGGCCTAAATATTCCATGGTTTAATTTGTTTTGCGTTTCAACAGAGAAGCCTTACAATGATAAAGATATCGTTTACAAGCATGATGATCCTTACTTCTAGCCGATGTGAGATATTATTCACACAACAAACACTAATCACTAACTAATCCAAATACGAGAAATTGATCTAAGTATCAATATTTCATGAAGAATTAAGTGCATACTAATAAGGTTGAGATACTAACCGTAGGGTACGGCCATTTACAATGCAAATCCCACCATTCGAGCAAAGTTTGCCTTGCCTCTCCTTTGGGAGTTTTCCTTTCTTCTTCTTCTTGGAAAATTCAAGCTTCGTGCTACTAATGTGGCTACCATACCTACGTAAAAGCTTGTCCTTTAGTTGTCGATCTTCGCTCTTCATTTGTGCATCGTGTATTTCTCTGTCCCCTCGGCTCAACTCCTCATCGGACGACAATGCACCATCATCTACCCAAAACATTGCAAAAGCGTAAACACAAACTCGATACCTTAACAATTACGATGTAATGAGGAATTAAGCCATGAACCCATGACATTAGTTTGAGTAACATGATGTTTTTATTGGGGCTAAATTGCAATTTTAGTCCTGTATCTTTAGGCCAATTGTAATTTTAGTCCTTTAACTATTTAGAGTTGCAATTTTGGTCTTTGACAATTTTGCCTTTATGGCGAGAATAGCGATTTTGGTCCTTTATCTTTCCAAAGGTAGCAATTATAGTCCTATAACTTTTGAGAAATAACAATTTCAATCCTTTCATACTATAGCTATTTTCAATAAACACAAATTTCATAGATTATGAAAATTTACACTTTCTAACACCTATTTTGTTCGTGACATTGTTATACCTACTTAGATCCGAGTCTATTCATTCAGGTTTTAAGTGGATCATATAAGGTTTCCAACCGATAAACTCAACAGGGCATACTTACGCAAAATTCTCATAAATCTAAATAATTTGATTTCGGACTAAGCTTTTGATAAAACGAATATAGTCCATTATGACCATATTAGGCCCAACATGCTTCCGTAAAATTAATAAATCCCTTAAAATTCATACCTTCTTTGATTGGTGAAACAACACCGGGTGAGATGACTCGCAACACCACCAATGGAAAATTATCGCCCCTGACCGCTTTGAAAAAATGATTCACACTGTTCAACTTCAACCAATAGGAAAGATGATCTACAAATTATCCAACTCCTTCAAAGAATCGCTCAACACAGCCTTGGTTCGTTTCCTACTCCAGCGTATAAAGTATTTCTTAAACGAGATAGATTAATAGAACATTATGAATACATGTTGACGCAGAAAGCCCCTTTTTATTAAGAACTTGAAGAAATATTTATTACATTAGTAATCTCCTTTTGGGAGGAGAATACTTGTTTAGCCTCTCACAGATGAGGCTTGCACTCGTAAACACATAAACTTTAAAATTAACTCACTCAAAATCATTACAAATTTTCTCTTAGAATTTATTAAAGAAAACTAAGGGAAATGTTCGATGTCCTCGCTTCCTTCAACTCCTGTCATTTATAGAGGTAAGTCCGGACTTCAAATCTTGTTAAGATCTAAGATGCCATCGCTACGTCATACTCCTGAATTATTGCTTCACCATTGTCTTCATTTTCTTTCCACGTGACTCGGCCCATATCTTTGGTTTGTCGGGAATCTTTTAAAAAGTTGGTTTACGTGGTCCCCAAAGAAAATGCGTCTTGTGAGTCAGGCCCTTATTCTTTCCAAATGCATGGTCTTGTCGGTCGGGTTTGGGTCGGAATCCTTTCCCAAACTCGGGTTCTTTCTGTTCGGGCATGCTTGACAGATCCGATCGATCCAACGGCCAACATGCACCATGTTACAGAAATTTCTAGTAAGTTTCTTTGCTAGCCTAATCTTGTTCTCCCAGAAAATTCTTCTCTTTGTCTCGAAAAGTTCCTCTTGAGATCATGTTGTTGATCCTGTCATTGAATTGAAGGAAAGACCCATTTGCTTGGTTCTGAAAGAACTTGAATGGATATTTAACTTTGTCCATTTCGATTAGACAAACCCAAAGACCCCATGCTCGTCGTGTAGAAGCTTCATCTTCGTAATTGCTCCTACTAACAATGGTACTTCTTTCGGTGAAGCCGCTTAATATATTTTAAAGGATTGCCATCCTGGTCTTCTCGAGCTTGATGAAATGAAAAACTTCATTAAACCCTTTTTTATTTGGTTCAAGAGTGCACTAATAAAATACTGAGTTCCAAAATATCTCCTCCGCCAAACGTGGATTGTTGGCCCAAGTCTCGTAAATTGCTTCCCAATCCATTTCGGTAATTTTAAAATTTCGAGAATCCGGTGACACCGACACAAGATATATTGAAGCTAAAGCTCCAAAATTATACCATTCTTGTACTTCATTTGGATGACTTCCTAGTTTCATCCAAACTGAAACTTGCTTGAGATATCAACTATTATTTTTTGGGTTAATACCTCTTCTTTTAACCAATTTCTCCCATTGTCGTTGATATACTGCATTGGGAAAATCTTAATCTCGTTAGTTTGAACCTTAAAATTTGTCTGCATGTGTGCCTAAGATTCAACTCTCCTCTTTTACCCCAGTCTTGCACTACAACATAAATGACATTAGGTAACACAAATTTTGTAGCACTTTTTACATAAGGTACATATGTAACATGTGTTTGTAACACTTTTTACATTACAATATTTATGTAACACTTTTATAACATTTTATCAATATGCAACGCTTATATGTAACACTTTTAAATATGTAACACTTTTTAAGTATCACTTTTTTGTTATTTCTTTTGTAACGCAAAATAAGTATCACTTTATTTAAGAAACACTCTTGTGATCTATATTTTATTAATTATAACATTTTTAGGCTATATTTTAGTAACACAAAATCATATGACTATCATTAAATCATATCAATGATTTATTTAATTAATTGATGTCACAAAATAGGTGAAGACAAAAAAACACTAAACCTAAAAATTGTAGACATCATGTACTGCTTTTTTTTACTTGAATTTTTATTTTCTTTTTATAAAGTATTTTAGTTTTGCTTTTATTTTTTTATTTTTTACGGAGGTAATTAATTCCGTTGTAATACCGAATTTTAAAATGCGCATGTATATATTTTATTATTATTTATTTATTTATTAATTTTTACAAATAGAGACCAATTTCATCATTAATCTTTTTTTTTTTTTTATTTTTTCAAAAAATTACCAATGAAAATTGATGTTGTCGGTAATTACTTAGGAATTGTTTTCGTTGGTAAATGTTTTTCATTATTTTTTTTGTTAGAATTTTTTAATCTATCGGTAAATTAATTTTATATATTTATATATTTTTTATTTTTACCAATTGAATATTGATCATCGATAAATTTATTTTATATATTTTTAATTTAATTTTTGTGTAATATATAACATAACATGATTTTCAAACTATATACCATATAATATAAAATTTGATATATATACAATGTATAATATAATTTAATACATATATTATATAATATAATCTTTATTATATAAAATATATTATATATACATATATAATAATTTTTATACAATTTTAATATATATATATATATATATATATATAAATGTGTGTATGTGTATATATAAAACAAAGCAAAAGTTGTAATAAAAATCAACTTAGCTTAGTGGCAAATTGTCACTTCCACACATAACAGTCACGAGTTCGAATCTACTTGGTGGAAAAAAATAGTAATTCTATGAAGTGCTACAAAAGAAGTTTTACATACGATTCATATGTGACATTTGAATAAGTATTTTTTAAAGTGTTACAAAAAGTGTTACATAAGATTCATATGTAAAACTTTAGAAATATTGCTTCAAAGTGTTACCAAGTAGAGAACTTAATGTAACACTTAGAAAAAGTGTCACTAAAAGCTAATAAAAGTGATACCTTAGACTATAGGTAGCACGGACAAGTGCATCACCATAAAAGTGCTACTTATTGTCTATAGTATTATTTTATGGCCATTAGGCAATATTTTTTGGGCGTTATCTAATATCATTTATGTTGTAGTGTGGGTTGACTTGAAGACTCGGGTTGTGACACTGGAGCTTCAACATTAAATTCTGATTTGTACACCTCGGGGATGCATCACCTGCAACACTTGTGATTATGGTATTTGAATCCATAACCTCGGGGTTAGATCCCGTTCTCTAACCGCCCCTTTTTGCATCGTAGGAGATGCGACCTGGAGGAGAGGCCCTTGCAACGCTAAGAACAATTGTCCTTGAGCGAATTGGCATGCTCGTATTTGACTAGACACGGATTTTTGATCGGCTGTTGAAGTCGTCCGGCAATTCCGCATTGAGACATAGCGTCCCAAAATCTCGTTCTAGACTCTCCAGGTTTTCCCGAGATATCTTACTCGTTTAAAGACCTCAAATCGAACGCGTCCTTCCATCTCGTGTCAAAAATCTGCAAGAACATTTTCATGAGATTTTATAATAACAATATCATAATCATAATATTGACATTCACTTGCCATCTAAGTAATCTAGCTTTTACGGTTTTGATTCAATTTTATTTTTCGAGAAAAGCCTTGACACTTGAATTATCAATTTTAAAATAAACTTTTTAGCCAAGAAAAATAGAGGCCATTTTTTGAAAGCCTTTCGATTGCGCAAAGAATTCTTTCTCGTTAATATGCCACCGATTTGCTTCACATGCGTAAAAAGTGTTAGATAAATATTTTTATCATGATTTTGATGATTATGTTTTTGAGTTTTTATACCAAAACAATGTCTCCTATTATGGTCCAAATACTCCTTATTGGTTTTAAATTAGTTTTGGAGTATTATCTTGAGGTTTATTTTTCGATTATTCAAACAATTCGTTTGGGCGATATTAAAAGTGATTTTCATGTTTTAAAGTGTTTTTAACATTTATCGAATACCATCAAGGTAAAACGGTGCCGAAAAATGAAGTCGGAATTTTTCACGGACCCAAAACTCCGTGGAATTGGTGACCGGCCGACCCCTAGGTCAACCGGTGCAAAGCTCAAGATTTCATTTTTAGAAGAAAATTGCACCGAGGGGATAGGTCGACCCACAGTCGGCAGGGCCGACTCACGAGGTTGACCAAAGATTTTGGTTCCCCGCCTCACCGACCTCCTTCTTTCATTTGTGAAAATGCGGTACAAACTCAAAGTGGGTTCCACCTCAACGGACTTATTTTTGAATATTTGTATTGGTGACCGACCGGTTCACACATGGGTTGACCAAAGATAAAAATCAAACGATTTTTGAGTTTTGGGAGACAACTTTTCCTGGTTTTAGGGAGTTGATTTGTAATAGCTATATTGATGAATTAATCAGTATTTCTTTGATTTCACTCCCCAAGAGAGGAGCTATCAATGTACAAGATCTCTTCTATAAATAGAGGAAGATTTGAAGCAACAAGATACAACACAAGCAAATACATACAAGCAAACACTTTGTTCTTCATTGTCAAAATTCTTGTTGTAATAGCCTTATAAGCTCTTACACTTACATATTTTGAGGTCTAGACTTTTATTCTTGATTATACTTGCACTCTCAAATTGTATACGTTATTAGCGAGTTGTACTCTTGAATTTGTCAATCATCCAAAACAAGATATCCTTGTTGTTCTTATGGTAAGAGCACACTTGGGTGATCTTAGGTGTTGAAGAGTGTGGTACTCTTCATAGGTGAAAGAAAATTGTGGTAATCTTCTAAGAGGTGTTGTAAGAAGATTGTGCTAATCTTCAAATGTGGTGGCGTAATAGTTTTGGTAAATATTAATAAAATTTCTTTTTCTTTTGAAATCCATCCCTGGAGATACTTGGGGTGGTAGAGGATTAGGCCCTAGGTGGGCTGAACCTCTATAAATCGACGTGTGTTGTTTATTTTTACGCACCTTCATTCGTGTCTTTGCTTGTTCATTCGGAAAAGAGGGCTAAATCGGAAAAATCGGCATAATCTATTCACCTCCTCTAGATTATCGTAGCCACTTGGACTAACAAGTGGTATCGAGCCAAACTCTTTGGCTAGCTCGTTCCACATCGCGAGTAAAGAGGAAAGATCCATGGCTACGAACGAAGCCTACCTCACCACCGGCGCCTCCACTAATCACCACCGCTATTTGACGCCAACAACTACGCATTTTGGAAAGACCGAATGGAGTGCTTTCTACAAGAGTGCGGATTTGATATTTGGAATGCGGTTTTTGAAGGGATTGATCAACCAACCAAGAAATTGGAGGATGACACCTCGGTTCTCAAAACTTTCAAGGAATTTGATGACAACGACAAGAAGTCATTCTCTCTAAACGGTAAGGCCTTGAATATTTTACATTGTTCACTCACCGCCATCGAGTACAACCGTATTCGAGAATAAGATCTGCACATGAAGTATGGGAAAAATTAGAAACCATCTATGAGGGCACAGAAAGTAAAAGCAAGTAAGAAAAACAATGCTTGTGAAAGACTTTGAAAATTTCAATATGCATGATGGTGAAAGCATATCAAAAATGGTGGAAAGGCTTGACAACATTGTCAATCCTCTTGTGACTCTCGGAAAGTCATCTCCGAAGAAGACAAGGTGACTAAGGTATTGAAACCTCTTCCCGGCTCATGGTCCGAAAAAGGTGACGGCAATCACGGAAGCACAAAATTTTGAAACACTCAAGTTCGATGAGCTCATTGGGAACCTCCTCATATATGAAGTCTATCTTAAAGAGAGGAAAAATTCCAAACCATCCACCTCTCAATCGGGTACGCAAAATATTCCTAAAGGCTTAGTATCTTATTCTAATAATGTATATTATGCTAGTGATGAAGATGATGAGGAGATGGCGCACTTGTCCGGAAATTTGCAAAATTTGTGAATAAAAATAAGGCAAGAAAACCGAGAGACAACTCGTGTTTCAATTGGGAAAAATCTGGGCACTACATAGCCGATTGCCGAAACTAGCGAAAGAAGAGCAAAAGAAGAAAAAGTATTTTACGAAAAGATGGCTCTAAATGCGAATGTCAAAACTTGGGACAAACTACTCGCCACATTCGACGAAGAAGAGGAAGCCGAACATGGTCTCATGGCCATAGACGATGAAAATAACGAGGTGCGCTCTAATGCTTCATCTTCTTCTTTAATTGATGAATTGCAATGTGATTTTGATGAATTGCAAAATGAGTTTCAAAATTTAATTGTTAAATACAAGACTTTGAAAAAGGAGCATAAAGAGCTTAAGTTAGAAAAGGATAAATTATTGATTTCTTATGAATCTCTTGATCATGCTCATGCTATTACTCTTACAAAAGTTCAAACTCTTGAAACCGAAAAAAAAATGCTCACAAATGATATTGAAATTTAAAAAAGGATGTGCATCAATTTAATTTAAGTACGGACAAAGTTACAAAATTCTAGATGCACAAAGAGGTGTGCATTTAAAATTAGGACTTGGTTATAAACCATTTCAAAATTCTTTCAAGAAAAATGACCACGGTCCAACTTTAAATGCGTGATAGTAGTTACCATAATCTTATTTGTTTTTATTGTGGTAAAGTTGGATATTATGCTAATAATTGCAAGTTGAGAAAAAGTTTTAGTCATGTTTGAAGACCCAAAGGTCTCAAAACTAACCCCATGGACCTCAAAATTATAGGGTACCTAAAAGAAATTCATTTGTAGGTAATAGGGGCTATAATAACCATGGAAGATTCAAAATGGCTAGTGGACAGCGGGTGCTCGCGCCATATGACCGGAATGAGAGAACTTTTTACCAACATCAAGCTCCAAGAAGAGGGTATGGTCTTCTTCGGGAATGGCAAAGGAAAAATTCTTGGAAATGGAGAAATTGGTAACTCTTCCTTCTCTCTTAGTAATGTTCTTTTAGTTGAAGCGCTTAAGTTTAATTTAATTAGTGTTAGCCAACTTTGTGACTCAAATTATAATGTTGTTTTCAATAAAGAAAAATACCTTATTCTTAAAAATGATAAAATTATTTGTGAAGCAAATAGAAAAGCCAATCTTCACAAAATTTGCACAAGTGATTTGTTTAGTCAAAATGTTTCTTGTCTTATCGCTAATAATGATTTAACTAGTTTATGGCATAGGCGACTTGGGCATGTTGGATACAAGAATTTGAAAAATATTTACAAAAACCAACATGTGAAAGGACTACCCAAATTGAATTTTGAAAATTTTGGCTTATGTGACACTTGTCAAAAGAACAAATTAGTTAAAAGTAGTTTTAAGCCCAAAAATAAAATTTCCACATCCAAGACTCTACAACTTCTTCATTTAGATTTGTATGGGGATATTGGTACGACTAGTCTAAGTGGAAAACATTACACTTTTGTTATAGTCGATGATTTTTCTAGATATACTTGGGCTATTTTTCTTGCAAATAAAAGCGTCTGATTAATGAGTTTGTTAAGTTGTGTAGATTTATTGAGAATGAAAAATAAGATACTATTAAGTCTATTCAAAGTGATCGAGGTGGTGAATTTGATGGAGAATTTAGAGTATTATGTGAAACCAAAGGATATGCTCATAATTTTTCGGCTCCAAGGACACCACAACAAAATGGAGTAGCCGAAAGGAAGAATCGGACACTTCAAGAAATGAGTCGGTCCATGCTCAATGAATTTTCACTTCCAAAATATTTTTGGGCCGAAGCCGTAAGTACCGCATGTTATGTTATTAACCGTGTTTTACCTTCGTCATAAATCGAATAAAACACTGTATGAGCTTTGGAAAGGAAGAACTCCAAATATTAGTTACTTCAAAATATTTGGGTGTAAGTGTTTTATTTTGAATACTAAGGAACAATTGGACAAACTTGATCTTAAGGCCGATGAAGGAATATTTATGGGGTATTCAACCAAAAGCAAAGCATATCGGGTTTACAATAAGACTAGTACGGTTGTGAATAATCTATCCATGTCAAATTCAATGAAGCCTTGGGTGTTGAAAGGATACCCATGATGAAAGTGATGGAGAGGATATTATTGAGCGAATTGTTCAAGATGATGGTCAAAATGATCAACCTTCTACTTCAAATGATCAACCGTCAACCTCAAATGTTCCTCAAGAAGACAAAGGTGATACTTCGGATCTTCCCATGGCATTGAAATTTAAGGAGATCACCCAAAAGATCTCATTATTGGTGATCTCCTTGATAAAGTGATGACTCGAAGAAAATTTGCCGAGAAAGCTCTTATTTCTCAAAAAGAGCCTAAAAATGCTATGGAAGCTATTTAAGATGAGAATTGGTTTTTAGAAATGCAAGAGGAGTTGAATCAATTTGAAAGGAATGATGTTTGGGAATTAGTACCTTGTCCTCCATCACAAACAATTATCGGTACATAATGGGTATTTCGGAATAAACTCGATGGCCAAGGCAACATTGTTCAAACAAGGCAAAGTTAGTAGCTCAAGGGTATTGTCAAGAAGAAGAAATTGATTATGATGAAACTTTTGCACCCGTAGCGTTTAGAAACTATTCGTATTTTACTTGCCTATTCTTGTTTTAAAAATTTCAAGCTTTACCAAATGGATGTTAAATCCACCTTTTTAAATGGTTTTATTCAAGAAGAAGTCTATGTAAAACAACCTCCGGGGTTTGAAATTTTATCTAGGCCCAATGATGTTTACAAACTTAAAAAGCCTTGTATGGTTTAAAACAAGCACCCCTTGCATGGTATGATAGACTTAACTCTTTTCTTTTACAAAATTGATTTGCAAGAGGTAAAGTCGATACTACTCTCTTTATTTTTGAAAAAGTGCAAGATTGCTTACTAGTTCAAATTTATGTTGATGATATTATATTTGGTATTACTAATGAATCTTTGTGCAAGAAATTTTCTAAGTTAACGCAAGGTGAATTCGAGATGAGTATGATGGGGAGCTAAATTTCTTCCTTGGACTTCAAATTAGGCAATGCCAAGAAGGTATTTATATTTCGCAATCAAAATATACAAAAGAACTTTTAAAGAAGTTCGGCATTGAAGAAGGAAGAACCGTCACTACTCCAATGGCAACAAACGTCAAGCTGCAGACAAGGATGAAAAAGGCAAGTCGGTTGATGAATCCAAGTATCGAGTATGATTGATAGTTTACTTTATTTAACCGCAAGTAGACCGGATATTCTTCATGATGTATGCTTATGTGCTCGTTTTTAAGCAATCCCAAAGAATCTCATATGAGTGTCGTTAAAAGAATTTTTCGATATTTGAAAGGCACTATTTCTTATGGTTTATTTTATCCAAAGAATGAAATTTTTTCTCTTAAAGGATATAGTGATTCGAACTATGCGGGAAATATTGATGATCGCAAAAGCATCTCCGGATCATGTCAATTTTTAGGCGATTGCCTTGTATCATGGTTTTCAAAGAAACAAAATTGTGTATCCTTATCAACGGCCGGCCGAATACATTTCTGCGGCTTTTTGTTGTACTCAACTTCTTTGGATAAAACAAATCTTAGCGGATTATAAATGTTTTCTTGAAAATTTTCCTATTTTTGTGATAACATATCCGCTATAAATATTGCTCAAAACCTGATTCATCATAACCGTACTAAACATATTGAGGTTCGTCATCATTTTCTAAGGGATTGTGTTTCAAAATGAAAAATTGAGATATCTTTTGTCCCGTTCAAGATCAACTCGCGGATATTTTTACTAAACCTCTTACCGCCGAGTCTTTTGCTTCTATACGAGCTCATTTAGGCATTATGCATATTGAATAAGGTTTATGATTGCATTTTGTACGTTTTTAAAACTTAGGGGTGAAAAATCAGATTTTTGGTTGAAAATTCGGACAGAGACTGGACTTTAGTTTCGAGACACGTTGACCCGGCGATCGACCGATCGACACCCTGGTCAACCGGTCGACCAGTGCTCCTGCAGAATATAATTTGCTCCCCGTCCTTCTCTCGTGTTATGTTTTGATCTTTTCTTCAAACTCGAACCCCTTTGCAAATTTCACACACAATTCACTCAAAATATTTTATTTCTTGTATATTCTATATTTTGGTTATTATATTGCTCGTATATCATCATTGTTGCTCGACTTCTCCGATCATTTGGTAAGTTTAATTCATTTTTAATCTCAATTGGGTTGAACCCTTGAGAAAATGCTTACATTTTGATATTTTGATGGAATTCTTGTATACTTGTGTTGTGTATGATGATTGTTATTGAATAATATTTATAAAATTGCATTTGGTGAATAATTTTTGGGCATGATTACATGTACAAAGTTTATATATATCTTCGGTTTTATTCTACGTACACCAAGTGCTCGATAAAATGCTTCAATGAACAATTCATTGTTTACATGATTCTCTCGGTTTCAAAAAGTTTTATAAGTTTCTAGAGATCATGTTTTGTCACTCAAATGAACTTTTATAAATTATCTTATCGAATTTTCCCTTGTTATTTGGAATTTTACGTTCTTTGATCAAAAGCTCGATAATTCGATGAAAATGCGCTCTTTGATCTATGTTTATGATGTTTTTATCGTGCTAACATTATTTTTGATGATTCCAAAGGGGAGAAACAAGAAACAAGCTCATTAGCTCAAAGAAACTAAAAAGCTCGCAGAAAAAGCTATAAGTTGTGGCTATTAAAAGCCAAAAATTGTGGATGTAACTTAGTCCAATGAATGTATTATGGACATTTATACTTGTCTAATGATTCTCTTGACGGGGAGCTTCTAAGCTCATCTTATTTGATCTCATATTGTAAAAGCTAAGCTTTTAGCTTATTAAGTTGTTTACTTCTAATTACTCTTGTTGTGTATGTTGATAGGGGAGCTTTGCTTAAAATGTTTTTTGAAAATCTTTGCTCCTACACTTGTGATTAAAACGTTTTGTCATTCTGTTTTTAAAATCAATATCCTAAAATTGTTTTGGTTTGTAATCATCAAAAAGGGGAGTTTGTTAAATAAATGTTTTCATCATGATTTTGATGATTATGTTTTACAAAGTTTTTATACCAAAACAATGTCTCCTATTATGATCCGAATACTCCTTATTGGTTTTAAATTAGTTTTTTGAGTATTATCTTGATGTTTATTTTTTGATTATTCAAACAATTTGTTTCGAGGCGATATTAAAAGTGATTTTCATGTTTTAACATATTTTTAACATTTACCAAATACCATCAACATAAAACGGTGCACTGAAAATGAAGTCGGAAGTTTTCACGGATCAAAAACTCCCTGGAATTGGTGACCAGGTCGACCCCTAGGTCAGTCAACCGCTACACAAGCTCAAGATTTCATTTGTGAAAAATGCGGTCAGTCAGTCAACCTCTTGGTCGACCGGTCGACCACCCCGACGACTGTGTGGGCTCCACCTCAACAGACTTATTTTTGAATATTTGTGTTGGTCGACCGATCGACCGACCACATGGAATTGACCAAAGATAAAATCGATTTTTGAGTTTTTGAAGACAACTTTTCCTGGTTTTGGGGATTTGATTTGTAACAGACTATATTGATGATTTAATCAGTATTTCTTTTGATTTCACTCCCCAAGAGGAGCCTATCAATGTACAAGGCATCTTCTATAAATAGAGGAAGATTTGAAGCAACAAGATACAACACAACAACACAAGCAAATACATACAAGCAAACACTTTGTTCTTCATTGTCAAAATTCTTATTGTAATAGCTAAGCTCTTGCACTTGCACTCTCAAATTGTATACGTCATTATCGAGTTGTAATCTTGAATTTGTCAATCATCCAAAACAAGATATCCTTGTTGTTGTTCTTGTGGTAAGAGCACACTTGGGTGATATTAGGTGTTGAAGAGTGTGGTACTCTTCATAGGTGAAAGAAGATTGTGGTAATATTCGAAGAGGTGTTGTAAGAAGATTGTGGTAATCTTCAAAGGTGGTGGTGTAATAGTTTTGGTAACTATTAATAAAATTTTCTTTTTCTTTTTGAAATCCATCCCTGAGATACTTGGGTCGTAGAGGATTAGGCCCTAGGTGGGTTGAACCTCTATAAATCGATGTGTGTTATTTATTTTCCCGCACCTTCATTCTTGTCTTTGTTTGTTCATTTGAAAAAGAGGGCTAAATCGAAAAAATTGGCATAATCTATTCACCCCGCTTAGATTATCGTAGCCACTTGGACTAACAAAAGGACCTCTGCGCAATATCTGCATGGCATGGCACTTTGCCCCGGTGTGGCTTTTGTACGAACCGCCGCCCACCAATAGTCACTGGCATCTATATATAAAACCAATTCATCTTCATCTTATGGAATTGCAAGTTTTGGAAGCTTTTTGCAAACTTTTGTAAGTGCTTTATTCCTTCTTGATGTTCTTCTTCCCATTTGAATGTAGCATCTTTTTTTTGAGCAATGGGCCAAACACCTTCCTCATAATGTGTGCTAGATTGTTTATGAACAATCCAAAAAAATTAACAACTCCAAGAAAACTCTGAAGCTTCTTGTCTTTCAAGATATATGGAAATCCTTATATCTTTTCTAAAATATGACTTTGTAAGATGATTCCGTTCATCGATTTCAATTCCGAGGAAATCGTCTTGTAGCAATCACCGCCTTCTTCTCTGCGAAAGCACTAATCCTTCCTTGTGACAAACATCGAAAATAGTTCCAAATGTGTGAGATGCTCCTTCATGTTCTTTGATGCTATAAGAATGTCATCAATATATACGAACATGAAACTCAAATAATCCTTAAAGAGATTATCCATCTTCCTTTGGTATATCCGTGCGTTAGCCAATCCAATAAGCATCACGTTCCAAATATAATGTCCTTGTGGTGTGGAGAAAGTCAGAACTTCTTACTTTCTTCCTCCATCTTAATCAAAAATCCAGATTTGCAATCGAACTTTGAGAATATCCAGGCACCTTTGATGCAATTAACCGGATGTTATATGATTGGGAAATAGTATCCGTCGAACTCCAAAATGTTATTAATCCCTTTGTAATTAATAACAAGTCTTGCTTTCGTCTTTTAATTTCTCCATGATTTCTAACTAAGAATCCTGGATTGTTGTATGGAGAAACTCCTGGTGAAATAAACTTAAGGTCAAGATGTTCCTTAAGTATTTTTGCATATCCTCACGATCCTCCCGGTTCATAAGGATATGCTTGAATCTTACGAACTCGTGCTCCTTTCCTGGTTTAACTTTTAAGGAAGCTTTGAGCTCGTTATTTTACCACCATGCCAAAGGATTTTCATTATAATTCCTTTGGATTTTCTTCTTGATATCCTCGAGTGATATTTGATCTTTTATGGTAATATCACTTTGTGGCTTCTCCATTAGGCTCATCATAAATTCTGTAATAGCCTCGGATATACTGTTCTTCTCCTTGTATTCTTAATGAATACAAGTCATTATCCCATCGTTTTATATCTTTTTGCTTGAACCATATTGTCGAAAGGATAATAATGCATCACCAAATCTTCTCTTATCCGCCATTTTTGGATTTCGAAGTTTGGCTTCATCACCA
Source organism: Rehmannia glutinosa (assembly GCA_016081115.2). Classification (NCBI taxonomy): domain Eukaryota; kingdom Viridiplantae; phylum Streptophyta; class Magnoliopsida; order Lamiales; family Orobanchaceae; genus Rehmannia; species Rehmannia glutinosa. The sequence continues at coordinate 20,444,942 of CM071926.1, read as the reverse complement.
CGCTTGCTGCGAAAATTAATAGGCATTTTTCTGTAAAATGCTTCCCGCAGTCTCTGGACAATGATCTTATGATCACATAATGTTGTGAAAATAAGTCTTCTTGTCTCATTTTCTGTGTAAATTGCTTAAATGTTTGTAGAAAATTGTTTCCTAGCAAAACATCGCTCCTGGATCATGGAAATAGATTGGTGGCGTCTTCACTTTGTACCATTGGGTACCTCCCCGCACCTCCGATCATGATTTATGCTTGTTTAATTCCTCGATTAAGGATAAGAATCCTTTTAGAGAAATCTCTTCCTGCAATAGTGGTAAATTTTCTCCGATTGCTTTAGGAAAAATCCTACTTTGCGGTACATATTCTCGTACTTGAATCAATAAAGACGGCGAAATATTAGGCCTTGTATTCACATATAACATTCCGATAGAAATGTATATGGAGAATGGGCTAGTGGTCATCGATTCTATATCTTTTGTCACCATGTGAACTCCATGTTAGATAAATGTTTTTATCAAGATTTTGATGATTATGTTAAATGAGTTTTTATACCAAAACAATGTTAATAATTGTTGTCCAAATACTCCTAAATGATTTAAAATATTTTTGCTAATTTTTGGAGTATTTCTTAGAATTTATTTTTCGATAAAAATGGACAACACTTTTGATGGTTTTTTTTAAATTGGTTTTTGCACCAAAACAATGTTTTTAAATGTTGTCAAAATACTCTCAAGTGATTTAAAATATTTTTACTAATTTTTTGGAGTATTTCTTGAAGTTTATTTTTGATAAAAATCGGACAACATTTAAAATTGGATGTCGGCCGTCCGCCCAATAGGTCGCCAAGATGCAAAGAGTGCAATTGAAACGAAAAATTCTGAGACTTGAAAAATCAAGAGGGGGGACGGTCCGGGGTGCGATTGTAGCACCTAGCACCCCCTACAACCCCTACCTGGATCGCACTATTTTCATTCAAACGTTCGAAATCTTATACGGCAACCGGTCACCCTATGTAATTTTTGACAAAAAAATTCCAACCGCTGAATCCTTATCAAAGAAGATTTACTTTTCATTTTTGTACAATATTTCTACATCTTGTGATCCTCTTTTTGTAGACAAAAGTGAAGAAGAAGGAGCCTATGTTGGGAGCCTATGTTGGTGAAGACTCTCCTATAAATAGAGGATGAATTGAAGACACAAGACACAACACATACAAGCAAAATACACAACAAGAAATCTGCAAATTCTCAAGCTTTCATTTTTATACTCTTGTTCTAATAGCCTAGTTCTTGCACTTGCACTATCTTGAGGTCTAGGCTTTTCCTTCTTGATTACACTTGCACTCAAAGTTTGTATACTTCCATTATTGAGTTGTAATCTTGAATTTTTCTATCATCCAAAACAAGATATCCTTGTTAGTGTTCTTGTGGTAAGAACACGCTTGGTGATCTTAGGTGTTGAAGAGTGTGGTACTCTTCATAGGTGTTGAAGGAAGATTGTGGTAATCTCCTTGAAGGTGTTGTAAGAATATTGTGGTAATGTTCAAAGGTGGTATTGTATTAATTATGATAATTAATAAAATCGTTTTTCTTTTTGAAATCCACTTGATATACCGGGTGGTAGTAGATTAGGCCCTAGGTGGGCTGAACTACTATAAATCATCGAGTGTTGTTTAAATTCGCATTTACATTCTTGTCAATTACTTGTTCATTCGAAAAAGAGGGCGATTTGCAAAAATCGGCATAATCTATTCACCCCCTCTAGATTATCGTAGCCACTTGGACTAACAAGTGGTATCGAGCCAAACTCTTTGGCTAGCTCGTTCCGAGTAAAGAGGAAAGATCCATGGCTACGAATGAAGCTTATCTCACCACCGACGCCTCCACCAACAAGCCACCGCTATTCGACGCCAACAACTACGCATTTTGGAAAGACCGCATGGAGTGTTTTCTACAAGGGTGTGGATTTGATATTGGAATGTGGTCATTGAAGGAGTTGCTCAACCAACAACAAAATTGGAGGATGGTACCACGACTCCCAAACCATTCAAGGAGTTCGATGAAAATGACAAGAAGGCTTTCTCTCTAAACGGTAAGGCCTTAAACATTTTACATTGCTCTCTTACCGCCACCGAGTATAATCGTATAAGAGGCATAAGGTCGGCATATGAAGTTTGGGAAAAATTAGAAACCATCTATGAGGGCACAAAGAAAGTGAAGCAAGCAAGAAAAACAATGCTTGTGAAAGACTTTGAAAATTTCAATATGCATGATGGTAAAAGCATATCAAAAATGGTGGAAAGGCTTGCAATATTGTCAATCCTCTTGTGGCTCTTGGAAATGTCATCTCCGAAGAAGACAAGGTGACCAAGGTATTGAACGCCCTTCCGGCTCATGGTCCGAAAAGGTGACGGCAATCACGGAAGCTCAAAATCTTGAGACACTCAAGTTTGATGAGCTCATTGGAAATCTCCTCATTTATGAAGTATATCTCAAGGAGAGGAAAAACTCTCAACCATCCACTTCTAAACCGGGTGCGCAAAATATTATTAAAGGCTTAAGATCTTCTTCTAATAATGTTTATTATGTTAGTGATGAGGATGATGAAGAAACGCGACTCTTGTTAGAAAATTTGCAAAATTTGTAAACAAAAACAAAGCAAGAAAGCCTAGAGACAATTCTTGTTTAAAATGCGGAAAATCCGGCACTACATAGCCGATTGCCCAAAATTAGCGGAAGAGGAACAAAAGAAGATAAAGCCTTTTCCAAAAAAGAAGGCGTTAAATGCGGACGTCAAAACTTGGGATGAATTACTTGAAACAACCGACGAGGAAGGAGAATCGAACATGGCCTTATGGCCATAGACGATGAAAATACCGACGTATGCTCTAATGCTTCATCTTTTTCCCTAGTTGATGAATTACAATGTGATTTTGATGAATTGCAAAATGAGTTTCAAAATTTGATTGTTAAATACAAGAATTTGAAAAAGGAGCATAAAGAGCTTAAACTAGAAAAAGATAAATTATTTACTTCCTATGATTCTCTTGATAAGGCTCATGCTATTACTTTTACTATGGTCCGTACTCTTGAAACCGAAAAACAAATGCTCACAAATGATATTGAAAATTTGAAAAAGGATGTGCATCGATTCAATTTAAGTACGGATAAAGTCACAAAAATTTTAGATGCACAAAGAGGTGAGCATTCTAAATTAGGACTTGGTTACAAACCTTTTCAAAATGCTTTTAAGAAAAAGACCAAGGTCCAACCTTTGTACGCGTGCTAGTAGTCCTCGTATTATTACTTGTTTTTATTGTGGTAAGAATGGACACTATGCTAGCAATTGTAAATTGAAGAATAATTTTAGCTATTATTGGAGACCTAAAGGTCTCAAGGCTAACCCCATGGACCCCAAAATTATAGGGTACCTAAAAATAACTCCTTTGTAGGTTATAGGGGCTATAACAACAATGGAAGATTCAAAATGGCTCGTGGACAGGGATGTTCATGCCATATGACCGGAAAGAGAGAACTTTTTACCAACATCAAGCTCCAAGAAGAGGGTATGGTCATGTTCGGCAATGGAAAAGGAAGAATTCTTGGAAATGGAGAAATTGGTAACTCTTTTTCTCTCTTAGTAATGTTCTTTTAGTAGAAGGGCTTAAGTTCAATTTGATAAGTATTAGCCAACTTTGTGATTCAAATTATAATGTTGTTTTTAATAAATAAAAATGCCTTATTTCCAAAAATGATAAAATTATTTGTGAAGCAATTAGAAAAGGCAATCTTTACAAAATTTGTATAAGTGATTTGGTTAGTTAAAATGTTTCTTGTCTTGTCGCCAATAATGATTTAACTAGTTTATGGCATAGGCGACTTGGACATGTTGGATACAAAAATTTGCAAACTATTTACAAAAACCAACATGTAAAAGGACTACCCAAATTGAATTTTTAAAATCTTGGCTTATGTGACACTTGTCAAAAGAACAAATTAGTTAAGAGTAGTTTTAAGCCCAAAATGAAATTTCCACTACCAAACCCCTACAAATGCTTCATCTTGATTTGTATGGGGATATTGGTACTGGCAAGTCTAAGTGGAAAACATTACACTTTTGTTATAGTTGATGATTTTTCTAGATATACTTGGGCTCTATTTCTTACAAATAAAAGCGATGTCGTTAATGAGTTTGTTAAGTTGTGTAGACTTATTGAGAATGAAAAGGAAGATACTATTAAGTCTATTCGTAGTGATCGAGGTGGAGAATTGGACGGAGAATTTAGAGTCTTTTGTGAAACCAAGGGATATAGTCACAATTTTTGGCTCCAAGGACACCTCAATAAAATGGAGTAGCCGAAAGGAAGAATCGGACACTTCAAGAAATGAGTCGGTCCATGCTCAATGAATTTTCACTTCCAAAATATTTTTGGGCCAAAGCCGTAATACCGCTTGCTATGTCATTAATCGAGTTTATATTCGTCCTAAAATGAATAAAACTCCATATGAGCTTTGGAAAGGAAGAACTCCAAATATTAGTTATTTCAAAATATTTGGATGTAAATGTTTTATTTTGAATACTAAGGATCAATTGGACAAACTTGATCCTAAGACCGATGAAGGAATATTTATGGGTATTCAACTAAGAGCAAAGCTTATCGGGTTTACAATAAAACTAGTGGAGTTGTTGAAGAATCCATCCATGTCAAATTCAATGAAGCTTGGTGTTGAAAGGATACCCAATGATAAAAGTGATGAAGAGGATATTGTTGAACCCATTGTTCAAGATGATACTCAAAATACCTTCAAGCTCAAATGTTCCTCAAGAAGATAAAGGTGATACTTTGAATCTTCCCGTAGCATTGAAATTTAAGGAGATCACCGAAAAGATCTTATTATTGGTGATCCCTTTGATAAAGTAATGACTCGAGGAAAATTTGCCGAGAAAGCTCTTATATCTCAAAAAAGAGCCTAAAAATGCTAAGGAAGCCATTGAAGATGAGGATTAGTTTTTAGAAATGCAAGAGGAGTTGAATCAATTTGAAAGGAATGATGTATGGGAATTAGTACCTTGTCCTCCATCTCAAACCATTATTGGTACAAAATGGGTATTTCGAACAAGCTCGATGACCAAGGCAATATTGTTTGAAACAAAGCAAGGTTAGTAGCTCAAGGTTATTGTCAAGAAGGTATTGATTATGATGAAACATTTGCACCCGTAGCACGTTTAGAAGCTATTCGTATTTTACTTGCCTATTCTTGCTTTAAAAATTTCAAGCTTTACCAAATGGATGTTAAATCTGCTTTTTCTAAATGGTATTATTCAAGAAGAAGTCTATGTAAAACAACCTCCGGGTTTGAAAATTTTCTAGGCCTAATGATGTTGTTAGGAATTCTATTGTTTAGATTTTGATGAATGCCATGTAAAACTTAGAATAGAAAGTTGGCTCCCCAATTCTTGCTTTGAAATGTATTGTAACAATTAGAGCCGCCAAGCCGAGTTAAGTCGCCTACGCTCCAACTTGCAAGAAGACAATGAAGGCTTGAAGGAAAACTCTGCGAGACAAATGAGTACAACAAAGAAGAGCAGACAGAACTCGATCAAGAAGCAAACAAATGCACTGAGTGGAACATCACAAGTCAACTCAAGAGAAGCCAAGTCTCAAGTCAAGTGACAAGAGTCATCCAATGATTGGAAGCCGACTCTAAGTCACCTGGGGAAAGCGAGGAAATGCGATCAAGTCGAGATAATCGAAAAGAACCGTTGCGTAAATCAAGAGATTTACTTAAACAAGTAATATCTCCATACTACCTTTCTTGGAGTGCTCACCCCCGAAAGCGTGCAAAAGAAATGAACCAATGGGAAGCATTACACCGTGTCGAACTCGAAAAGGTGATAAAACATTTCATACGAGGAAATGGCAATTCCAAGAATCGCACACCAACGATCGCAAAGTGATTTTCAAAAATGAGCCTATCTCTTCAACGGGCAAATTTTTGAAAGTTCACTATAAAAGGCTGAGGAGTTTGATTGAGAAAAGAGGATGCGTGGATGAATGACACACGTGAGATATACAAGCTTATCAATAATCAAACATTCTCAATCCTCAAGCCTACATCTCAAGTACATCAATCCAACACTTACCTGTGAAGGAAAGAGAACTTCAATCGAGTTGAAGAGGAAAATATCGAAAACAAGGGGTCTACATTCCAAGAAGGATTGTAGAAAGGTTCAAGGCGAACCAAGTCTTAAGCTTTTGGAGGGCTTCGTGATCAAATCCAAAGTGCTTGAGCAAGTGAGTCAGAGTAGCAAAGCGCAAACTGTGAAGAAGCCGAGTCGTACGAGAAGCATTGGTGAGTGATCAAGGCGTCTCAGGCGAGTCCCAAAGGATCAAGTCGGCTGTTTGTGATCAAGACTTGTATCCGGACCTTACCACTTTGTAAACCGATCATTACTTAGTGGATTCCTCCAGAGTTGGAGAAGAGAGGAGTAGAAGAATTACCCCATCTTCGAACCTCTATAAAAACTTTACCGTGTCATTTACATTTCAAAGATTTAAATTTCTCGCACTTTTAATTGCTTATATCTCACGATAAATTTGCTATCCATTTGATAATCTATAAGTACTAAATCAAGTCAAAAACTTGCTTAATCAAACTTAAGGGTGTTAAGTCTTCCAGAAAACAAAACCACAAAATGAGTAAAATTATAGCCAACACCGAGTTACTCTATTAATTAACAGCTCACCGAGTCTGTTGAGAGATTAACTCTACTGAGGACTAATTCGATTTGTCCATCAAGGACACAAATGTAGAACTCAGAGATTTAAAAGGCCTAAATCGAAAATTTGGTAAGGTTTATTCAACCCCCCCCTCTAAACCTTACACTTACACCCCTTGGGACCTACAAGTGGTATCGGAGCGGTTGGTTCATTGAACCCTCCGCACTCGTTCTTGAACTAGATCTCCAATCTTTTCAAAAGTCCGCTTTAGTACTTATCTTTCAAAACTCTTTTCTATCATTAAAAATTATTATCATGGAAGCAAATCTAACACGCATTCCTATGTTCACTATTGAAGAATTTGATGATTGGAAAATTCAGATGCAGAGCTCATCTATCAAAGATTACATGATGAGATGTGGATAGTGATAGAAGATGGGCCTCTGCAAATATTAAAGGTGAACACAATTTGTCAAGAGTTGCAAACAAGGGGAAGAAGATCTGAGACCTGGACTACCATGGTTGAAAACCAAGAACGAGTGGACAAATGATGACGAGAAAAAGATACAACCTGACAATGTAGCCAAGGACATTCTTTACAAAACCTTGGATAAAGCCATGTTCAACAAAGTCAAATCTTGCAAAACGGCTAAGAAATGGGACAAGTTGACTTTGATTTGTGAAGGTTCGAGCAAATCAAAGAAAACAAATTATCGATGGTCGTCTGAAGTTTGAAAATTTCAAAATGATCTCGGAGAGAACCTGGACCAACTAGACGCTCGATTCTGACGAAATCACAAATGAGTCATCTACACTTGGAAAGGAATATACACAAAAGGAAATGTGTATGAAGATCCTAAAAAGTCTTCCAAATGAATGGGAAATGAAGGTCATGGCATTGAGACACTCCATGGACCTATCAAAGACATCCAATCACGAGTTATTCTCGGACCTCAAAGCCTACGAGTTTGAGCCGAGAAGGAAAGACCGAGGAAGAGACAAACACCCAAAACAATTTTGCTCTAGTTGTCAAAGACGGAAGGAGAGCCGAGGTCAAAGAAGCAATTGACCCGAAGAAATAGCCCTAATGGTTAAAAGATTTAACAAGTTCTTTAACAAGAACTACAAGAGAGAAAGGGTGAATCCTCCGTAAGACACTCGGCTCCCTCCAAATCAAGAGATGATAGGCCAACCAAGAGAATGATCATCAACAAGTTGAGTATCAAAGGGTGACAACTCAAGAATAGAAAGAGCTGATCAAAAGGTGAATATCTATGTTGGAATTGTAGACAACCAGGTCACTATGCCATTGATCGCTCATATCCTGTAGTCAACAAGTACAAAAACGAAGAAGAAAGAAAGGTCTTCAGAGAAAGAAGACAAGAGAAGAAAAAGGCAATGATGGTCTGCAGAGATTGCTTTGAGACAAAGTCAAGAGAGACAAATGACTCGAGAGCAAAGAAGTGACTATTCAAGTGACTCGAAGAAGAAGCTTTGATCCGCTTAATGGCCAAAGAACAAGATCAAGAAGATGAGGTACAATCTAACTCAACAAGCTCGACACTAGTGATAGTGATCATGACACACACACTTCATCACCCACTGATCTTTATGATTCATTAGGCAAAATGATGAAAGATTTTGAGCACATTAAAACCTCACACACACTATTGAATGAGGAAAACAGCCTACTCAAAAATCAAAACTCAAAGTCGACTAAGGAGCCGAGTACTCTAAGTCAAATAGGCGATGAGAATAAAAGTTTAAAAATTTGAAAATGCTAAATTAATAAAGCGAAATTGCTGCTATAGAAAAGAGGAGAATGACCTCAAAAATGTTATTGCCTCATTCACTAAGGCATCTAAATCATTGGATGATCTTATTATGAGTCAAAGAGAATGTGGAGACAAGACAGCTTAGGATTTAATTCCTTTGTGCCATGTCAAACCTCAAGAGTAATTTTGGAAAAAGGATCTTCAAGTCATGAAGAGTCCTAAAAACCAAAACTCTAAATGATGCACACACTTTCAATCCAAAGCACAATGCTAAGCAAACGGCCTTGGTTACAAAGGAAAAGGAAAATGACCGATTGAGAGTCTTTGAAAGGATACCGGTGAAAGAGATTCACCGAGTCCTCAAATACTCCAAACAAAAAGTACTCAGTAAAGAAGAAGCGAGCTACCAAAAATCCTTAAAACTCATAGAAGAAATACATATGATGGGAATGGTAGAAAATATCCAAGCCAAGTGATGGAATAATGTGAACTACCAAAATGAGACTTATGGAATACAAGCCCAAATGGCAAAAGGCCTAGAACTCAACAAAGGCCATTCCAAAAGCATAAGAGCTTTCATCAAAGACACATATGCACCTAGGCACTACACTCAAAGACACCACAATTACCCAAGAAAGGCAATTGCTAAAACACATATGCAGTATCATACGACAAAAGAGACAAACAGATGAACCTGGACTCCCAAAGCAATTTGCCAGGATTGATTATAATTATGGCACCGATAGATGGCAACCTCTTAGAGTCAAATCATTTGGCTATAGGTTGGTTGGATCATCTTATAATTCTAACCCCTCGGGACCCGCACAAGAATGGGTACCTAAAACTTAATTTCCTTGATTGCGTTCAAGGAACAAAATGAGTGCCAAGGAACCTGGTACATGGATAAAGGGTCGCTTCCGCACATGACAGAAATAAGAGAAATCATCAAAATTCAAGGAAGTCAAAGGAGCAAAAGTCATATTTGGAGGAAATGAAGCTCCTGGTGAAATAAGAGGCAATCGGATCCATCAAAAGGAATGGTTTAGAAATCACAGATGTTGCATATGTTGAAGGACTAAACTTCAATTTACTAAGCATCGACCAACTACGTGACAAGGGCTACAATGTTGGATTCAATATGGGAATATGCCAAATCAAAAATATTGGATCTAATGAAGTTGTGCTTTGCAAGGATGTAGACAGAAAAAATATGTATGTAGTGGATTGGTCAACCGCAACACCCAAAGACTGTCTACTAGCAAAGAGCACAAACTGAATCAAGTTGGCCGTGGGCACAAAAAAGCCGAGTCACCTGAACTTCAAAACAATTAATAAGCTAGCAAGAAGTCATCTTGTAGAAGGACTTCCGGACTCGATACAAGAAGGAAAGTATATGTGATGCATGTCGGAAGGAAAACAAATCAAGTCGTCATTCAAAGAAAAGACATGCCCATTCTCAACAAGAATATTGCATCCGCTTCATATGGATCTATTTGGCCCAAATGTGGAACCAAAGAAGCATAAGTGGAAAGAAATACACCTTGGTGGTAGTAGATGACTACTCAAGATATACATGGACAATATTCATGTGCAAGAAGAAAGAAACTCTACAAAAGCTACCACAAATGATGAAGAGAATACAAAATGAGAAGAGTCAAACCATTATCAAAATAAGATCGATAGAGGAACCGAGTTTGTCAATGGAATAATAACTCAATCTTTGTATTGAGAATGGTATTGGTCATGAACTATCACCGCAAGGACTCCACAAAAAATGGAGTTGCGAAAAGAAGGAACGAACTCTCTCAAGGAAGCAGTAAGACCATGTTAGCAGGGGTTACCAAAAAGATTTTGGGTCAAGCAATCAACACAAACTTGCTACACCCAAAACAGATGTATGATAAATAGGCAAATGACAAAGACTCCTATGAGATCTGGATCGAAGAAAACCAAATGTTGCATATTTCAGGATATTTGGATGTAAATGCTTCATCCACAATAATGGCAAAGACAACCTAAAGGCTTTTGATGCTAAAGTCGATGAGGTATCTTCTTAGATACTCAAAGAAAGCAAAGCCTACGAATACTCAACAAAAGAACTATGGTTACGAAGAATCCATTCATGTAGTATTCGATGAGCCAAACATAAATGGAAAAGACATTGAAGAGTCACCGATAAGTCAAACATCCAATCTCACGAGAAGAATCCCTATCTCAAGTCAAGCGGGGATTATCAATTGAGTAAGAAGATGAGATAGTCAATCTCAAAAGCAGTGGAAAATCATGCCGAAAGTGATCACGAGAGAGTCGACCACAAAGAACACACCGCAAGTCGATCAATCCAAATAACTTACTTCAACCTTGACGTAAGATGGCCGAGAGACCATCCACCGATCTTGTCATTGGAGACATGAGAGAAGGTGTCAAGACAAGATCCAAACTCAACAAGAAGCAATGTTCACATGCTTCATCTCGCAGATGATAGAGCCCAAAGATATGTCACAAGCATTGATGACACACATTGGATTCAAGCTATGCAAAGAAGAGTCAATCGGTTTGAGAGAAATAAAGTATGGGAATTAGTACAAAGACCCATACATCAAAATGTTATTGGAACCAAATGGGTATTCGAAATAAGATGAACGAGGAAGGTTACGTGGTAAGAAACAAAGCAAGATTGGTAGCCAAAGGATATTGCCAAGAAGAAGGAATAGATTTTGATGAAACATTTGCTCCTCGTAGCAAGATTGGAAGCTATAATGATGTTTCTTGCCTATGCACTCACAAAAACTTCATTGTATATCAAATGGATGTAAAAAGTGCATTCCTAAATGGATTATTGGAAGAAGAAGTGTATGTTGAACAACCTCCGGGATTTGAGCAAAGACTCTTGGAGACAAAGTGTACAAACTCAAGAAAGCCATGTATGGATTGAAACAGTACACCCAGAGCATGGTATGATACCCTGTCACAATTCCTAATCGAAAATGGATTCACTAAAGGAAAAGTAGATAGAACACTTTTCGAATTCAAGACAAGAAGAGTATACTTGCTTGTTCAAATATATGTGGATGACATCATTTTTGGATCCACTAACAAAGAGTCATGTGAAAATTCTCAAACCTCATGCAAAGTAAATTTGAAATGAGCATGATGGGAGAGCCGACATTCTTCCTTGGACTTCAAGTGAAACAATTTGAAGGATGGAACCTTCATAAGCCAAACAAAATACACCGTAGATTTAATGAAGAGATTTGGTATGGAGGAGAAGTCTTCTCGAAAAATACCAATGAACACATCACCAAAATGGACATGGATGCACGGATGGCAAGCCTCAGTAGATCAAACAAGATACGAGCACTTATTGGATCATCGCTTCTATCTCACAAAGCCTAGCGGCCGGACATCACCTTTGTCGTAGTGTATGTGCAAGATTTCAATCTGCTCCAAAAGAGAGCCATATGATCACTAAGAGAATATTGAGATACTTAAAAGGAAATCAAGAAGTAGGGCTATGGTATCCAAAGGAAGGTGGATTCAAGCTAATTGGCTATTCGACTGACTATCTTTGGATGCAGAGTGGACAGAAAAAGTACTTCGTGCACATGTCAAATGCTTGGAAAGAATTTCCTGGTTTAGCAAGAAGCAAAACTCAATAGCCACTTCTACAAAAATGAGCGAATACATAGTTGCGGGCAAACAAGCCCAAGTCCTATGGATGAGACAAAGAATGAGAGATTATGAAGTTGAAGAAAAAGAAATTCCAATCATGTGTGATAACACAAGTGCCATTGCAATCACTCAAAATCCTGTGTTGCACTCAAGAACAAAACATATTGATGTCGATATCATTTCATAAGAGATCATGTTGAAAAGAAGGACATTATCTTGGAATATATCTCAACCGACAAACAACTAGCCGACATCTTCACAAAACCATTATGTGAGTCAAGATTTGAAGAACTCAAACATGAGTTGGGGCTAATTGAGCTAAGCCGAGACACGTAAGAGTCAAAGAAACGAAATGGAACAGAAAGAAGGTGAAAAAGAGTCGAAAACAAAAATTAGCTCAATAAATCACCAGATCGGAAAAGTCAATATACCAAGTCACCGATAATGAGTCACTAAGAGAAATGTGAGAAGCAGAGTTAAATCGGCTAAGAGATAAGTCGAATAACTTATGAGCAAAGAGACAAAAACGCAATGCTTTTGACTAAGCGGAATGTTTTAAGAGACACGTCAAAGATAATGATGATGTGTACAGACATAAAGCCGCACACAAAGCCTATGATTGGATATAAATGCTGCCGCATTAAATACGAGACATGAATCGCTCAATATGCGTGCGAAAATCCAAGCCGTTGATTTCGATCACGATTCAAAACCGTCCTGCACGCCCTTTCATAAACCATATTTAAACCATTTTTCGTCCGTTTCTCTCTCACACTTCTAAAAACTTTCAATCAATCTCTCTCTCAAAAAGCAAAGGCAAATACTCTCGAAACCCTATCAACCTTCAAATCAAATTTCTCAATTTTTCCTTGAAATTATTCTCGAGAAATGGCACCAACGTATAACTTTACCAAGTTGGGAAAACAAATCCACACCGGTTCGACGTGGATTTCGACGGAATGGTGAAGCAGGGTCCGACGACACCCTGGTGAAGAAAATCGCGGAAAAGTTAGAAACGCCAGATCAAAACCGTTTCTAACACCGAGTATCCTATGACCTATGTGGAGGAGGTCGCACACCCTACGTGAATGCCGAGATTCACGATGAAGGAATCAAGTCATCTTCTCACGGGAAGCGTGACTATCACGCCAAGGATTTGGCTGAATATTGCTCACTACCACCAGAGGGAGCATCCGAAATCAAAGAGGCTGATGTAAACTTGGTGAAGCATGGAAAGAAATAGCCAAGTCCGACGTTGTTTACAAAATAATATACACAAAGAAACAAGAGATCCGCCAAGGAGGATTATCACAAATTGTTGGATATTGTTGCCAAGTGTATCGACATAAAATTTGGCGGCTTTGACCAATCACAAAGGCAAAATTGATTGTGATGGCTGCAATAATCGAAGAAAAGAAGATAAACTGGCTGAGTTTATCTACAAAGCAGACTGCCCGAACGTGGGAACAAGTCCTTCAAAGAAGATGGGTCATTTGGAGGATCTTCTCGGGATATGGCCTGGTGATTGGCCGGCTATTGGAGGTGAAAGGAGTACCTCTTAGACATGGGAAGGCCTTCCATGTTAACAAGAGGATGTTCGAGCTAATCTCTCGGTGCTCGAAGCGTGCGTCGCCAAGAGAGCCGACACCGGTGAGGGGAATCACCACCAAGACACAAATGCTTCCTCTCCAACTAAGAAGAAAGCCGCCCCCTACAGCCTACCAAAAAGTCTCGCTGCCCTCTGCAAAGAAAGAAAACCAAACATGCTCCCCGCCCTCAAAGAGTCACCGCCCTGCGCAGCGAGTCACCCGCCCAAGCAGTGTGTCACCCCCTCGCAGCGAATGGATCGAGAAGGACTCACAAATTCCTTCTCTCGATCGTCAAAAAGAGGAGAATCGACAAGCCTAGACGGCCACTCCTCGTAAACAAACACAAGCACCGGCCCCCCGCCAAGACTCGGAGGACACCGCCTCGAACTAAATTCCCCAGTACAAACCAGAGACGAAGAAGACTCGTCAAGCATCGAACAAGAGAAACCACCGAGTCGGCTACTCGGCCTAGACAGATATCTGAGACTACCGGAGAAGTAGAGTCTCCGGATGTAATTGATGAAACGACCAAGTCTCACAAGGTGATCAAGAGGCAACTCAAGACACAACGTAGTTCATACAAATTAAACTCAAGAAGAACCAAATTACCAGATAGTGATGTAATGATCCTATCTCCACCTTACCCGGACATCCAAAATCGTCTGCGTGAGTGGAGAAAATGGAAGCCGAGCGGTGAAGGGAACAGCCCAACGGCCTGAATTCATAGAAGAAGAAGAGGAACTCGCTAAATTTCCTCGGATTATCTATGTGCTCCCACTCTAGATGAAGACAACTCGCATGGATATTCTCAGATCTACAAGGACAAGGAGAGAGAAAAGCAAGTCAAGAAGCCGAAGCACGCGAAAAGGCAAGTACCCCCTATCTCCGTGACAGAACACTTCCATCCTCTCCTTGATGTCTTCTCCGAAAGTGATGAGGAACACGAGAATGCCGCCGCCACGGAAGAATTGCGGATGCAAAGCAAGCATTGCATGAATCAAGAATCCTTCACGAGCAAAGACCGATGGAGGGACCAGAGAGTCCTCCGAACACACCGAAATCGATCCAATGGGAGTGGTTCAAAAAATAGCCACCGATGTTCCGCTACCACTTCCCACTCACTCAAGAAGGCAATAAGGAAGATGGCGATGAAACGGGCTAGTGGGGACCCCAAATCGAGCCAACCCCTATTGAAGGTGTGCCACCACCGCCCCAACTACAACCATCAATTGCAACAAGGGGGAGTTTGGAGACGAGTAACCCCACTCCAAGTCACTCACTGGTGCGCCGCCGAGGGGGAAACTCCTCCACCGCAGCAAGGTCGGAGGATGCCGCAGATGACTCCACAAAGAATGTAGGAGGCGAAGCAAAAGACACTCAAACACAAGAAGAAAAACAAGTTGCCACCAACGAAGCTCGAGGCGATTGAGATCTCTCACCGAGGTGCCAACAGCTCTGAAGGCTAATGACGCCGCCGATGCAAATCGAGGCACAGGAAGGAATGTACTGGGAGTTAACACTGGGCGATGAAAGCGCAATCCATGGGGTTGAGACTCCAATGGATGCCATCGTAGAAGACCCTAAGACACCGACACATCGCCGAAAGGAAGGCCAAACCTCGCAGCAGAGAGACTGCTGGAGGAAATGAAGGCCCACGGAGGTTGAGACTTCCCGGTAACACAAAGAGAGAACATCCCTCCCGCAACCATCGATCCATCCGAGAAGGAGATCAGCGCACTTCATGATTCCCGGGACAACCCCGATGTCACATTTCGGGATCGGGGAAGAAGAAGCCGAGTCAACCCCATGACAAATCCAAAAGACTCACCACGATGTTCCAGCACGAGCAAGTCGATCCCAAGACTACTCGTCGGACCTTTAATTTTGATGATGAGCCACCAATGGAAATCTCATCATCGTCCGATGACGCTCGATAAGGCCGAGGACCGCCTCTACTCAAAGGAGAAATCACCAGACCAACGGGAAGGTGTTAAGATAATTGAGGCTCGAAGTTTAGCCCATCGCACCACAAAACCCACCAACCAATCACCGCTCCGCTCCTCAAGCTTACACCGGATCGATTCCCAAAAGAACTTCACGCCACCGCTTATCATCGAACAAATCCCGGATGGCGGTGATGAATCCTTTGAGGAATCTTTCCTTTCTCACCGGAGATACCGAGAACTCCACGAAGAGTCGAAAAAATGAGCAAGCACGCTATCACGCACCAGCTCTGTTTTCACTCGAGCACCATTGTTCCAAAGATTTCGATTTCGACGGATGGATGGCCATCACCGCAAATGAAGAATCACCAAGTACGAGAAGTGTTCAAGGCACTCTTTCTCAAGTTGAAAAGATGGAGAGGCATCAGCCTCCTTGGATATGCGCCGGACAACAGAGATGCCAACCTTACAGTGACTTGAGAGGCATCACATTTAGGGTAAGGAATGGTGGCAACAAAGAAGAATCAATGCGTGTGGAATGTGAGATACTTGCACAATTATTCAAAAAGTCAAGGTGTGGAGAGTCGAAAATGTTGATGCGAAAACGGTCAAGGCTGGGAACACATTGAACATATGCACGAAGCTCACACCGCCGAGATCAAGTCGCTGCGTGAGCGTAATGCAAATGATATACTGCGTTTGGAAGAACACATGACAAGAAAATTCAGCCTTCTCATGGCCGAGATGAAGCCGATTTCAAAGAGAATCCAACGCTACTCGGTCAATTCCGTGCAAAGATACAACGCAGCGACTTGAAGCAAAATTCAACCATCGAGAGACTCGACTTCATGCTTGCCAAAGATGTTCCCTGGGGTTCCTCTATCCTTTGATGATGCCAAAAAGGGGAAGAGGAATACCTTAAAGCAAAGAAAATCAAGGGAAAATTTGAAAAGAAAGGAGCAAAACAACAAGGAACAATCGAGAAGGAAAATCACCGAGGAAATTTTGAAATCAAGAAAGGAAAATCACGAGGGGAAGGATCAAAGAATATGACCTTGATGATTGCACAAACCCCCAACAGGTCCTCTGTCACACAATGACATTATAAGCGGCAAACTCCCCGTGACTCGCCACTCCAACACTCTGCCGTATCTATGGCCGAGAAGAGAAAAGAAATTGAAGCGAGGGATGAAGGAGGTGGAAGGAAGAATGGATGCCGGGTGATGAACATTTTGAAAGAACACGGAGGCATTCCAGTTGACAGAGACACGTATGCCATTTCGTATGTCGGGACATAGCCAAGATCATTACGAATTCAAAACGCTCGAATCAAGGTTATTTTGCAAATATGTCCTTGCTCAAGCTTGGGACTGATCTTGGGAAAAGGTCTCACATTATGTGAAGAAAGGCCGACAGACAATGCAACAGACAACCTAATCCTCTGGCTGGTCACTCCCGGAAAGAAGAAGGCCCAAGATCAAAGATACGCCCGCAGAGGTAGAGGAAGAAGCGGCAGATGGAGGAAGAAGCTTGAGACTGGGCCTCCGCCAAGAATATTGAATACGTAGATCCAGGAAAGAAAGGAGGGATCTACTGGGCTGGCTTGACCATGTGGCGAACTTGCAAGTGGCTAAAACCAACGCCGAGTATGCAAAAAGGATAGAAGAAGAAAACAAGAGACAAACTCGGCTATGGCGGAGAGACAGGAAAGAATAAGGAAAGATGAAGTGCCAGGAAGGCATATGAGAAGAAAAAGAAGGCGGTGATGACGAGAAGAAGAGAAGAAGAAAGAAGATGCTGATCAAGATGAAAGAAGGAGACAAAAGGAGATGAAGTGTTCACCGACAACCCTTCGTGTATTTTATATGTAAATACATACAATGTAAGTCTTCCGTAATAGTGCAAAATTTTTTTCATACTATGATACACCTTGTAAACAACAGTGTTAAGTACAAGAATGATATGATCAATAAAAAGATTGATTATGCGCATACATTCTATGTCAATACACTATCTCAGTATGTATCTGTTATTTGCATCTTTGTATGATTTAAGTTTTGGCATCATCAAAAAGGGGAAATTGTTAGGAATTCTATTGTTTAGATTTTGATGAATGCCATGTAAAACTTAGAATAGAAAGTTGGCTCCCAATTCTTGCTTTGAAATGTATTGTAACAATTAGAGTCGCCAAGCCGAGTTAAGTCGCCTACGCTCCAACTTGCAAGAAGACAACTGAAGGCTTGAAGGAAAACTCTGCGTGAGACAAATGAGTACAACAAAGAAGAAAGACAGAACTCGATCAAAGAAGCGGTGAAATGCACTGAGTGGAACATCACAAGTCAACTCAAGAGAAGCCAAGTCTCAAGTCAAGTGACAAGAGTCATCCATGATTGGAAGGCGACTCTAAGTCACCTGGGAAAGCGAGGAAATGCGATCAAGTCGAGATAATCAGTAAAAGAACCGTTGCAGACGAAATCAAGAGATTTACTTAAACAAGTAATATCTCCATACTACCTTTCTTGGAGTGCTCACCCCCAAGCGTGCAAAAGAAATGAACCAATGGGAAGCATTACACCGTGTCGAACTCTCGAAAAGGTGATAAAACATTTCATACGAGGAAATGGCAATTCCAAGAACTGCACACCAACGACTGCAAAGTGATTTTCAAAAATGAGCCTATCTCTTCAACGGGCAAATTTTTGAAAGTTCACTATAAAAGGCTGAGGAGTTTGATTGAGAAAAGAGGATGCGTGGATGAATGACACACGTGAGATATACAAGCTTATCAATAACTGAAACATTCTCAATCCTCAAGCCTACATCTCGAAGTACATCAATCCAACACTTACCTGTGAAGGAAAGAGAACTTCAATCAGTTGAAGAGGAAAATACTGAAAACAAGGGGTCTACATTCCAAGAAGGATTGTAGAAAGGTTCAAGGCTGAACCAAGTCTTAAGCTTTTGGAGGGCTTCGTGATCAAATCCAAAGTGCTTGAGCAAGTGAGCTGTAGTAGCAAGGCAACTGCCTGAAGAAGCCGAGTCGTCGAGAAGCCACCGAGTGATCAAGGCGTCTCAGACGAGTCCCAAAGGATCAAGTCGGCTTTGTTGTGATCAAGACTTGTATCCGGACAAGTACCACTTTGTAAACCGATCATTACTTAGTGGATTCCTCCAGAGTTGGAGAAGAGAGGAGTAGAAGAATTACCCCATCTTCGAACCTCTATAAAAACTTTATCTGTGTCATTTACATTTCATTTAAATTTACTCGCACTTTTAATTGCTTATATCTCACGATAAATTTGCTATCCATTTGATAATCTATAAGTACTAAATCAAGTCAAAAACTTGATTAATCAAACTTAAGGGTGTTAAGTCTTCCGCTGAAAACAAAACCACAAAATTGAGTAAAATTATAGCCAACAAATGAGTTACTCTATTAATGTACTCAAATGAGTCTCGTTGAGAGATTAACTCTACTTGAGGACTAATTCGATCATCCATCAAGGACACAAATTGTAGAACTCAGAGATTTAAAAGGCCTAAATCGAAAATTTGGTAAGGTTTATTCAACCCCCTTCTAAACCTTACACTTACACCCCTTGGGACCTACAGATGTTTATAAACTTAAAAAGGCTTTATATGGTTTAAAACAAGCACCCCGTGCATGGTATGATAGACTTAGCTCTTTTCTTTTGCAAAATGGTTTTACAAGAGGTAAAGTTGATACTACTCTCTTTGTTTTTGAAAAAGGGCAAGATTGCTTATTAGTGCAAATTTATGTTGATGATATTATTTTTGGTGCTACTAATGAATCCTTGTGCAAGAAATTTTCTAAGTTAATGCAAGGTGAATTTGAAATGAGCATGATGGGGAGCTCAACTTCTTCCTCGACTTCAAATTAAGCAATGCCAAGAAGGAATATACATCTCACAATCCAAGTGTACAAAAGAACTTTTGAAGAAGTTCGAATTGAAGAAGGAAGAACCATTTCTACCCCAATGGCAACAAACGTCAAGATTGACAAAGATGAAAAAGGCAAGCCGATTGATGAATCCAAGTATCGAGGTATGATTGGTAGTTTATTTTATTTAACCGCAAGTAGACCGTATATTCTTCATGTCGTATGCCTATGTGCTCGTTTTCAAATCAATCCCAAAGAATCTCATATGAGTCTTTGTTAAAAAGAATTTTTAGATATTTGAAAGGCACTATTCAATATGGTTTATTTTATCCAAAGAATGAAATTTTTTTCTCTTAAAGGTTATAGTGATTCGGATTATGCGGGAAATATTGATGATCAAAAAGTACTTTCGGATCATGTCAATTTCTAGTTGATTGCCTAGTTTCTTGGTTTTCAAAGAAACAAAATTGTGTTTCACTTTCAACGGCCAAGCCGAATACATTTCCGCCGCTTTTTGTTGTACTCAACTTCTTTGGATGAAACAAACCTTAGCGGATTATAAATGTTCTTTTGAAAATGTTCCTATCTTTTGTGATAATATATCCACTATAAATATTGCTCAAAACCCGGTTCATCATAACCGTACTAAACATATTGAGATTCGGCATCATTTTCTAAGGGATTGTGTTTCTAAACGAAAATTTGAGATATCATTTGTACCATCTCAAGATCAATTAGCGGACATTTTTACAAAACCGCTATCTTCCGAGACCTTTGCGTCGATACGAGCTCGATTAGGCATAATGCATATTGAATGAGGTTTACATTTGCATTTTGCACGTTTTTAAAACTTACGGGCAAAAAATTGGATTTTTGATTGAAAATTCGGATTTTTGAAAAATTGGCAAGACAAAGGGCTGAAGGGTTGAGGGCAACCGGTCGCCCTTAGCTTTTGTTTTTTGGTTAAAATCGTTTAAATCTTGATCGATCATTTTGATCTTTTATGTTCATTTTTCGTACCTTTCGCCAAATTCACTCAAATTTCACTCAAAATTTGTTTTATTGCATACATTTTATATTTTGGACTTCATGAGGCTCGATTATCATCATCATTGCTCATCTTTACCGATTAAATGGTAAGAATTTCTACTTTTAATCTCAATTGGGTTGAACCCTTGAGAATGTGCTTGTATCTTGCTATTTTGATGAAATTCTTGTATTAATATGTTGTTTATGATGATTGTTGTTGGATGAATATTGTTGTATTGCAAATGGTGATGAAATTTTTTGGCTTAAACGAATTACAAAGGCGTTATATTTCTCTTGTTTTATTCGACGCACGCCAAGTGTTCGACAAAATGTTTCAATGAAAAATTCATCACCTACATGATTCTCTCGATTTGAAAAGTCTTCTAAGTTTATAGAAATCATGTTTTATCAATCAAATGAGCTTTTGCAAGTCAAATGATCAATTTTTCCCTTTTATTTGGAATTTAAGCTTCAATTTTCAAAACGCTCGATAAATCGATTAAATTGCGCACTTTGATATAATTGTATGATGTTTTTATCGTGCTTGCTAATATTATTTTTGATGATTCCAAAGGGGAGAAACAGAAAAAACGCTCATATGCTTAAAGAAGCAAAAATAAGCTCGCAAGAAAAGCTATAAGCTAGGGCTCTTAAAAGCCAAAAGCTGTGAACAATACTTAGTCCATGTGATGTATTATGGATTTTTATGCTTGACTAATGATGTTTTGTGACAGTGGAGCTTATAAGCTCATGATATTCAAGCTTAAGTTGTAAAAGTTAAGCTTTAAGCTTTTAGTTGTTGCTCCTATACTTACTCTTGCTATGCTTGTTGATAGGGGAGCTTGTGCAAAAATGATTTTGAAAAATCTTTGCTCCTATCCTTATGAGTTTGTACTTATGATGAATCTTGCTTAAAATGGATTGATGTTTTAGATCGGAAAATTTGTTTCGTTTTAAAATCAACTTCCTAAAATTGTTTTGGTTTGTAATCATCAAAATGGGGAGTTTGTTAGATAAATATTTTTATCAAGATTTTGATGATTATGTTAAAATGAGTTTTTATACCAAAACAATGTTAATAAATGTTGTCCAAATACTCCTAAATGATTTAAAATGTTTTTGCTAATTTTTGGTGTATTTCTTAGAATTTATTTTTCGATAAAAATGGACAACACTTTTGATGGTTTTGTTTGAATTGGTTTTTGCACCAAAACAATATTTTTAAATGTTGTCAAAATACTCCCAAGTGATTTAAAATATTTTTACTAATTTTTTGGAGTATTTCTTGAAGTTTATTTTTGATAAATATCGGACAACATTTAAAATTGTAGGTCGACCAGATCGCCCAAAGGTCGACCGGTACAAGAGTACACGAATTGGAACAAAAAGTTACAGACTTGAATATCAAGAGGGGGACTACCCATCCGGGCGGGCCGACCGGTCGCACCCTAGAGCGACCGGCCGCACCCCCTTGACCGTCAGCACCCCGCAACCCCTACCTGGATCGCACTATTTTCATTCAAACGTTCAAAATCTTATACAGGAAACCGGTCGCCCTATGTAATTTTTGACAGCAAAAATTCCAACCGTTGCAATCCTTATCAGCAAGATTTACTTTTCATTTTTGTACAATATTTCTACATCTTGTGATCCTCTTTTTGTAGACAAAAGTGAAGAAGAAGGAGCCTATGTTGGGAGCCTATGTTGGTGAAGACTCTCCTATAAATAGAGGATGAATTGAAGATACAAGACACAACACATACAGCAAAATACACAACAAGAAATCTAAAATTCTCAAGCTTTCATTTTTATACTCTTGTTGTAATAGCCTAGTTCTTGCACTTGCACTATCTTGAGGTCTAGGCTTTTCCTTCTTGATTACACTTGCACTCAAAGTTTGTATACTTCTATTATTGAGTTGTAATCTTGAATTTTTCTATCATCCAAAACAAGATATCCTTGTTAGTGTTCTTGTGGTAAGAACACACTTGGGTGATCTTAGGTGTTGAAGAGTGTGGTACTCTTCATAGGTGTTGAAGGAAGATTGTGGTAATCTTCTTGAAGGTGTTGTAAGAAGATTGTGGTAATCTTCAAAGGTGGTGTTGTATTAATTGTGGTAATTAATAATTTTTTTCTTTTTGAAATCCACTTGATATACCGGGGTGGTAGTAGATTAGGCCCTAGGTGGGTTGAACTACTATAAATCATCGAGTGTTGTTTAAATTCGCATTTACATTCTTGTCAATTACTTGTTCATTCGAAAAAGAGGGCGATTTGCGAAAAATCGGCATAATCTATTCACCCCCTCTAGATTATCGTAGCCACTGGACTAACACTCCATTCTCTCTTGTAATCTTTCCCAAGGTTTATGATCCTCAAGAAATTCAATTCCCAAGTATTAATTGCTCGGATTTTCCCCGCTATTCCCGTGATAGTCACTTCAATTTCACCCATCTTTAGGCTTCCTTGATATCTTCCAACTATAGGTTGTTGGAGATAATATAGAACATCACAAGGAAAAATATTATCCTTTTGAGTGATGTCAAATATTACTTCAACTTCTCTCCATCCTACAGACATTTCAATCTCTTTGTGTTTTGAAAATATCCGGGATTCGCCGAATCGCATTTCTGGCCTTTTCTCTTCCCAATGGCCGCTTATCATTCTGTCTTGTTGGAAAAACATCCTCCTTGGCTCAACTCGAGACTTCGACTTTTGTTGAAGACCGGTTGATCTTGAATTTTCATATCGGTCTTCTTTATAGTTGAAGACTCAATAATTTCTCGTAGAACCACCCTGGCAAAGTCCTCAAAGATTCTTGGAACTTCAATAAATTCATTTCTCAAGAATACATCCCGAATGATGTGTATTCGAGAGAGCATAGAAATCTTGTATGTGATCGAGTAAGGTCTATTCCCTTCTTTCATCAAATAATCTCTTTTGAAATCTTGATGAAGGGTTAGGACTCTGTTAAAATCTCGATCTCCCATTATATGCAATTCTAGGATAGACATTAAATGCCAATTTTCCCGCATACAAATTTCACAGAATCGCTCCAAGCATGAATCCTTGATTTGAGATTCGCTTGTCAAAGATAGCAGGATTAAGTGGCGAATCTATCCCTTCTTTGAATGTCGCCTTGATAATAATCAAGTTATGGCTCCAATATGAATCCATGAAAGTGTGTTGGCAACATCTCTTTTGGGATCGTGCTTTTGATCTCCTGGATTTCTCCGTAAGGGACCAATTGCATCTCGATCAGTTACCGTGAATTCCATTGGGATGGCAAATTCTCCTAGTAGTTACCCTACGGATAATTTGGTGTTTCTATTATGAAACCCAATCTTATCCAAAGCCTTTTCCATAGCTCCAATTGTAAATCCGTCATAAATCAAGCTTTGGATATTCTTCATAATTCTCATAAAGAGTCTTATGAGAAACCGTAGTGTGAGAGAGGAATCGACATCTCCTCCCGACGTCTGTTGAAGAAATTCTTCTTTATTCTAATTTTGAATCGATTCGATTCCATCGTCGAATAAATCTCTTCCTCGTAGATGCTTTCATCCTGGGGTAGATCCTCAAATTGATACACATGGATCAAATATTGATAATAGATGCCTTCTTCAAATTCTCGTGTAGCTTCAACTATCCGAGTCCTCGTTTTCGATTCTCCGGCAACTGTTGAGATATGCCCCTTGCTCCGCATGTCCAACAATTACGATCTCTTTAAAACTTTCATTAGCTCGTGTGAGCTCGTCAAAGTTCTTCGTCCCGGTTCTACTCGGTGCTTCCCTGGTTAGAACTTGATGAAGAGGCTCTACTCCCGCTTGGTGTCGGTCTTTGCCCTGTTTTGTAATCATGGGCCTTTTGTTTTGACCAAAACCTTCTAGGTCTCCATGAAGATCTACTCTTTTTGTTCTTTCTTCCATGACTGTATGGATGGCTTCTCTTTTCTTATGCTTCGTGTTGACATCCCACAACAATTGGGATGTCATCGCTCGCAACATAGATGGACTTTTTGTTAATTCCTCTTAATCTCTTATAATTCCTGTAAAGTCTTGTCACAAGTAGCACCATTCGGATAGTTTGGCCTTCAAGAATGACATTCTTCCTCGCCACCGTATCCAAATCCGTTGCGCTCTTGTATTCCCGATAAGCATTTCTCTCCGAGGGACTCGGAATCTTGCAAAGAATAGTTGTGAAGCTTCTTTGTCTCCCACATTGACTTCCACCCCGATTTCGGTGAACAAGCCGATATACTCATCAATGATGACAAATATCATGTAACTCGAGGCAAGAGAGGGCTTGTTTGTATCTTTTTCTTTTTTTCTTCTTCTAATCCCTCCAAATAGCTTGTACCGATAAAATGAATTTTGAATAATATGGCCATATTATCGACAATTCCTTTCATTGATTCTCCACCGTGACCGTGCTTTTCATATTTGCTTCGGTCATATCCCATGCAATCTTTACAGATCCTTCAAGACTCATCTCAATGAGTAAGATGAATCCTTCCTTCGTAAGATCGAGAATACCACCGCAATCCTCATAGTACGCCCACTCATCAATAAGGACTTCTCGATTTTTAAAATGTAGGATATCCAGTTTAGCATCAATCCATATCGATGTACGGGATCGAAGTTGCGATTTTGCATAAGGCGTATTATATAAATTTGGCTTTTGGATTATCGAGTTCCTATAATAGGATCTCTCCTTGTAGTAAAATCCCGATGTGAGGCATTCTTTCCTCCGGGTATTCGGGGTTTGAGCCCGAACTTTTTTAACGTTGGGATTTCTTGGTGGTGGTGGAGGTGGTCTTCCATATTGGTCAAGTGTAACCGAAGCTGATCCATCTCATGCGTTCATCTTTAAATCTACAATACCTAATACCGCGAAAGATTCTTCAAGGTTATGTAGATCGTTGATTGATCTTCTCCATATCCATCACTTTTAGTTTATGATGGATTTTTCTTTAATGATAGCAATGAGCTTTTCATCGTCCGTCATTTTTCGCACCGTTTCCCCTTTTGATGTAAATAGGGTACTATCCCGAAATCGATATGCTTCTTTCCTCCGAAAGAACTTGGTTTGTCCTCCGATTCTTGACTCGTTTCGACTATCAAGAAGGATTTCAAGAGTTTCCTCGATATTTCACCATCGTCTCCATCCGGTTTTGGATCGATGAACTTGTTCGGTAGATGAATATGGCGGTTGCCATAATTCTCGCACCGTCTTCCGATCTTATATGTATCTAGAAGTATCTCGTTCCATTCTCGTACACCATCGGAATCATGATTTTGATGGACATTTTGATGGATCGCTTCGACGATTCATCGGATCGACATAAAATATCTAGTTTCTTCAGTAAAGAAATTCATATAATATGCCGCTTGTCTCTCGCAGATGTCTCAAGGTTTCCTATCGGCTCTTTGCAAGTTCCTTTTCAACATATTGGTTGTTCCAATATGCTATCTTATCTTGGTGTTCTTGTGTATACATCGTCAAAATTTGACGATATGTCCCGTAAGGTGTACATCTTGGACAATTGTCCTGATCCATATTCTCGGAGAAAACTCTCCTCACCAATTGTTAATTACATAAATATAATAAATATAACTAAAAGTTTTTAATAAATCAGGGCTCGATACCATCTTAAGCAAAATACTTAGTCAAATCAGCCATTGGTATGAGAAAGGGTAAAACGGTATTATGAAAGTATGAAATTATTCCGCTGGACCAGTTCTCCGCAACAACTCAAAACTTATAGGACTAAAATCGCTTAGGTATAAAACTTATAGGACCAATTTTGCAAAAGATTTTAAACTTACAGGACTAATTTTGCAAACTTAATACTTATAGGACCGAAATTGCAAACCGTCCATAGTTACAAGACCAATTTTGCAATTTACCCTTTTTATTGGCACGTAATTAGAAAGCTTAGAGTGCGTAAGCTATGATTAGTGTCATCTGTTGTCATTATCTCTGGCTTGCAAAAATATAAAGAAATATACTTTGCACAACCGCAATTTCGTCGCCGGAAATTTTTAAAGTGTTCTACTAAAGAAATATTCTCTTAATTGAAAAGGATGAGGTATTATCTAAGACCTACTCATGGACTTTAAGTTCATGAGATGAAATTACAAAACATAAAAACATAGGTCTTTTTTTATGGGTTTAGGTTTTTGTTGAAATTCTATTTATATTTAGCATTCTTCTCATGGACAATGTCCATGCCATGATACCATCTCATACAAGTTTTTGCTATTGAAGGATATTAAATAGAACATTATTTAAGCAACAATAACCACCTAAAAAACTTATTGAGTCCCTAATAAGCCGGACAAAATAAGAAGAAAATCTCTCGTTAGTTAATACGCGTATCATACCCGTATAGTACCCGTGCGCATGAATAATTAAAAAATACTTCCATTTCCGTACACATTCGAGCGGCGTTAAATACTCCGTACTTTTCAAATAAAACGCGTTTAATACTCGTATTATAGTTATCTCAGTATAATACTTGGCGAATAAAACTTTATTTAATATTTTTATAATATTTAAATAAATCAAAAAATCATTAAAAAAATCATTTATAAGTATAATTATAATATTACAAAATAATAAATAAGAATATTAATAATATATAAATATAGTAATTATTATTAAATAATTATTTTGGATTTATGTTAAGTTATAATTTAATATAATAAAAAATATATATTAAGTTTTATATAATCCAAGTATAAATACAATTCACTTAAAAACTCACTAACTATTATTAAATAATTATTTTCAATTTGTGTTATAATTTAAAGTAAATTAATAGAGTACCTAAAATGTATTTTAATATAATCTAAACATAAGTAAAATGAATTACAATCTATGTAATTATAATATTAAAATAAGCTGTTTTAGTACTCACGAATAATCTTATTATATTCATATTAAACTCGTATGTCTACGGATCCGTATATTAAATATTTTTGTATTTTTGCCATTTTTTCCCGTAACTTTCAGAAAAATATTTATAATATACTTCGCAATTCTAAATAACGAATTTTTCCCATCCCGTATTTAACTAACAGAGAAGAAAATAAGTAATAATATATTACACCAAATTCTGGCGCAATTTATTCATCATTTTTATTTAGGTCAGTCAGTTAGACCATTTTTTATTTTTTTAATTTTTTATTCAATTGCGGAGTGCCGCGTCAGTAGGGCAGTGAAATCAAAGCAACCCGTGCAAGAAGAATAGAAGTATAGAACCACTACATGTTTGGTATGGGCCTCCGTCAGGCCGACCCCAGTATATTCCTTGGCCCAGTGGGTCTATTAGTAGTGGTGAACATTAATTCTGACCTCACCATTTATGGGCCCAAGTCAGGGGCACAAAATTCGGCTTCAACAAAAATTTACAAAATTATTCTCTAGTACTCCACCATTATGTTCACAACATGCAAAATGAGGAGTCACAGTTTGATTCATGAAAAAGGTTGCATGTATAAGAAAATATAAACAGAACTAACATACGAATACATGTTCCCACAAATATTTGGATCTCTATACTTTGCAAGTATACGATGTAATTTATAAAATAATGACAAGCAAGGTCGTATTCTTAGGCTATAATAACATCGTATTCGATTTTCCCACAAATATTTGGATCTTTATACGGCAAGTATACGATGTAGTTTATAAGATAATGACAAGCAAGGTCGTATTCTTAGGCTATAATAACATCGTATTCGATTTTATTGAAGCGACCGAATATCAAGTTTTATAATAAAATCGAAAATTAAAAAGAAAAATAAATAATTTTTCGAACCCCACAAGTATTTTCAACAACTACAGGAGCAACCTTATGCACATAATCTCAACATGCTTCTTCAATATTAAATCCAATTAAATTTTTAAACCAATTCATTCAATTCTATGGGTTCAATTCATAAGTTAGTCTATTCCCTCTCCCGGGTGGCGCATAAACAGTAGATTAATAATAATTGAGGTCTTCCAATCCATCCCAACTATTATTAACTCCCAAAAGATCTTTGAATTGAAATACTCCCCATAAACAGGAGTAGTCTCCCGATACATTACCCTGTTTATGTCCAATTTGATTTTCGTCTTGATGGAACTCACCTCCCGGATTACGGACTAACAAGTATGACATGCAAATTATTGGCCAAATAATCGACAATTATAAATAAGCACTTGAATTTATAAAATAGAACACAAGAATCAATTATGAAAGCAATTAATCAAGATTTAACATGAATCCACGCTTTTGATTATGCCCCAAGATTCGAAATATTAGCCAAACATTGATAACAAATTCATAGACAAATTTGAAATCAAAATTATGACATCGTTTAAGTGCGGCGAGAGATCTAGACATAGAAAGAAAATCCCTTCTTGTCGTGGATAGATTCTCCTCCTAAGCCTTTGAAGCTATTGTGCTTCCGTAGATGCGAAAGGCTTTGTGGTGTTCTTCGCGACCTAGCCTTCCTCTCTCGTAGACTTGAATCTTGTATTCTGCGTAATTTGATGTGTTGTATGGTGTATTGATGTATGAACTTGTGCTTAGT
The DNA here is from genome assembly GCA_016081115.2 of Rehmannia glutinosa. NCBI lineage: Eukaryota > Viridiplantae > Streptophyta > Magnoliopsida > Lamiales > Orobanchaceae > Rehmannia > Rehmannia glutinosa. The sequence goes on along the minus strand of CM071926.1, from coordinate 20,415,732 downwards.
AGATGCTTGGAGAGATCACTTGTAGAGTTGGAACGGAAGCCAACTCACGAAAAACGTCAAAACAGAGTCCCACATGGTCCGGCCGTGTGGTGTGTTCTTCGACCTTTTTTGCACGGTTGTGTGAGCCCACACGGTCCGGCCATGTGGTGTGTGCCCTTTCTCACACGGGCGTGTGAGTCCACACTTTGTTGTGTGGCCCTGGTTCCGATCCTCTTTTTGCCTCTTCTTCACATGGTTGTGTGGTTTCACACGGTATTTTCACACGGTCGTGTGACACCACACCGTCCGACCGTGTGAAGTGTTTTTGTCCATTTTTTCGTTTTGTTCTAACTGTTATTTCTTCATTTTAAGCTCCGTTTCTGCAAGAATTACAAGAACACGCAGATCATGCCCTTTTAAGGAAACCAAGTGAAAACATTGTAAATATGCGTGCAAATGCATTAAATATATATCATTTTAAGCCCCAAAATGCACGTATATTTTACGCACATCAAAATCCCCAAACTTAAAGCATTGCTCGCCTCGAGCAAATTAAGAAAAAAATAATATAAGGGGAAAAAGAACGAACACCCAAGAACACTATGAACATTAAATAACATTTGACTCCATACTCAAGGAAACCATGTAATTCATCATCAAGAAATCATTATTCATAAAGTCGGCATAATTAATACTCTTTTCGGTACTTGACATCGCGAATCACAAGTAAATAGTGTATCATTCTACTCGCAAAAGTATATGGATAGTGTTTACGCTCAAATTCAATTCATTGAATGTAGAACTACCATAGGCTTGCAAATCATTTTAACATCTCTACCACTTTTGTGTGCACAATCTAAGAACCAAAAAGGAATTTTATTAGGTTGTAATGTAGGCTCTTTGGTAAGGGTAGAGAAATTTGGATTAAGTGACTTGACTTGAGCAAATATAATTTAAGCTTACAGACTTGCAATTCACCAACCCAATTTCAACTTAATATCGCTTTTCTTTTTCAACTCAATTCCACTCTTATTTCTCATTTTTTCATTATTTGGCCTTTTTGCCTTCTTTTTTCTTTAGCCTCAAGCTCTCATGTTTTTCACATTTTTTCCGTAAATGTGCTCGATTTTCTCTATATTTGTTTCCCGTAGATTTTCTTTCTTTTTCGAGCTTCATGTATTTTTTTCATTTACTCGAATCTGCATCTCCCTCTTTCATAAATTTTCTAAGAGATTGCGTTTCTTAACGAAAAATTAAGATGTGCTTTATTATGTCTCAAGATTAACTCACGGATATTTTACAAAACCATTAACCACCGAGTCTTTTACCTCAATTCGAGCTTGTTTAGGCATAATGTACATTGAATGAGGAATATGATTGCATTTTGTGCGTTTTTAAAACTTAGGGGTGAAAAATAGGATTTATAACTCAAAATTTGGATAGAAACGAAAAAGCGCCGGGGACCGAATGACCAAGGGTTGACCGGTCGACCACTTCCTAGACCAGTCAAACCCCTTCAACCGGTCGACCTAGGCAAAATATTTGTTTGAAATCGATTCTGTCCCCGGACTTAGCTAATTTCATGTGGTTCTCTCTATTTTCGCACCCTTTGCAAATTGCACACACAATTCACTCAAAATGATTTCTCTCTTGTAATGTCTAAATTTTTGGACTTATATTATGAGTATATCATCCATATTACTCGACTTCTCCGATTGATTGGTTAGCTTAATTCCTTTTTAATCTCAATTTGGTTGAACGCTTGAAAATGTGATCTTTACTTGATAGATTAATATATTTGTTGTATCATTATGATGAGTATGTTTAAGAGTAAAGATTAATATATTTGTTGTATCATTATGATGAGTATGTTGAATTTTGATGGATTATGATTATAGAATTGTGATTGATGATGATTTTTTGGGCACGATTATATTTACAAGCGTTATATACATCTTTGCTTTTATACTATGCGCGCAAGTGTTCGATAAAATGTTTCAATGCAAATTTCATCCCCTACATGATTCTCTTGGTTTCAAAAGTCTTATATGTTTATAGAGATTATATTGTATAAATCAAATGAGCTTTTACAAATCATCTTCTCAAATTTTCCCTTATTATTTGGATTTTTAAGCTTTATGTTCAAAAGCTCGATAATTCGGATGAATTGCGCACTTTGATATGATTATATGATGTTTTTATCATGCTAACATTTTTTTTGATGATTCCAAAGGGGAGAAACATGAAATAAGCTCAAAAGCTCAAAAAAGCTAGAAAAAGCTCATGAAAAAAAGCTATAAGATGTGGATGAAAAAGCCAAAAGGAGGATGAATATTAATCCAATGGATGAATAATTGACTTTTATACTTGTCTAATGAATTCTTTTTTACAGGGGAGCTTCTAAGCTCTTGATACTTAAGCTCAAAGTGTAAAAGCTGAGCTTTTAGCTTTTGGTTATTTGCTTTTATACCTACTCTTGTTGTGCATGTTGAAAGAGGAGCTTTTACAAAATGTTTTGCAAAATCTTTACTCCCATCCTTATGATTCTTATGCATGAAAAGTGTCGCTCAAAATGGATAGTTATTTTTGACCGGAAAAACATGTTTTGTTTGCAAAATCAATCTCTTAAATTGTTTTGGTTTGCAATCATCAAAAAGGAGAGTTTGTTAGATAAATATTTTTATCGTAATTTTGATAATTTTATTTTCTTGAGTTTTTCACCAAAACAATGTCCCCAAATATTATCCAAATACTCCTAATCGATTTAAATTATTCTTTCTAATTTTTCTGGAGTATTTTTGAAGTTTATTTTTGACAAAAATTGGACAACTCCTCTGCTTTTGAGGTCAACCGACGCCAGAGGGAAAACCGCACTGAACGTGTTTTAAACTTGAAAATAGAGAACATCTTTGAGGGGTCGGCCGACCCGACCCCCGTCCTGAAAAAAAGTGTTTTTCAAAAAATCTCTCTGTTTCTATGTTGCACGGTCGAACCCGAGGGAGACTCCAACCCTTGTTCGACCGTCCAACAAGGTATTTTTGGGACAAAATTTGACTTTCACATATTAGTGGTCGGCAAATTCCACGTCCGATCTAAGGTTTTACCAAAGAAACTATTCGTTTGCACAAATGAGATAACTTTTCATGAAATTGTGGGATTGATTTCTAACACTATATTCTTTATTTGTGTAATATCCCGTATTTTTCAATTATTATTATGTGGATTATAATTTTATTAATCAGAAAAATATAATTTTAATTAGCCACTTTTAAAGAAAATTTCGATTCAAATTTAGAAGGGCTCAAACTTAATGAAAATAAGATGAAAGGTGAAGGGTTATAATTTTTAATGTAGGAACTTAATTCTCAATCATAAATTCCAGAATTCAACTCCATAAATTGAAATTTCTCCTTTACAAACTTCACCCCATTTCTCTACAAATCGATTCAAGAATCGAGAATAAAGAGGATTAGAATAACCGTTTTAGTTACTACGCGGATTAACAAAAATCGATTGAGGTAGGGATTTTTAATTCCTACATTTGTCTTTATATAATGCTTCGTGTAAGTATTTTCATTTATATAAGATATGCAAAGGAACTAGCCAGGGGCGTAAATAGGTCCGGGATCGAAGTTGATCTTGGGGTTAATCCGCCGTGCTAATTATTAATCGGCCAGTCGGGGAAAATCTCTGAGAGGAAAATTTACAGAGGAAAATTTTAGAGAAAAATTACATGTTATATTATTTTGATTATGCTTGTATGTTGTATTTATAATGACAAATTGATCAATACTTGAGCAAGTGGAAGCTCACCCTATTATTTTCATAACTTTTCATGTTGAGAGCCGAGCGAGAATTGGAGGCGGTGGATGCGAAAACAATAGATTTTAGTTTATTTTAATTTTTAAGGAAAAAATTATTATTGTCAATGGTATTGAAATATTGTTGATAATTAGTGTTTTATTTTTGGAAGGATATGTATTTTATATGGGTAAAAGTGCTTCTATTTATTTTGATGACAATTTTAACTATATAAGCTTTGTTTTATAAAATATGTCTTTTATAGCTCTTTTATTTAATTACTTGACTTGAATTTTTAAAAATAAAACACTAATTATCAACAATATTTCAATACCATTGACAATAATAATTTTTTCCTTAAAAATAAAATAAACTAAAATCTATTGTTTTTGCATCCACCCCTCCAATTCTCGCCGGGCTCCTCAACCCGAAAAGTTATGAAAATGATAGGGTGAGCTTCCACTTGCTCGATAGGGATCAATTTGTCATTATATAATACAACATACAAGCATAATCAAAATAATATAACATGTAATTTTCCTCTAAAATTTTCCTCTCAGAATTTTCCTCTCAGTAGATTTTCCTCCTGTCAAGGCTAGTTAATAATTAGCACGGTGGGCTTAACCCAAGATCAACTTCTATTACTGATCGGATCCCCCGACTAGTTCCTCCGCATATCATATATAAATGAAAATACTTACACGAAGCATTATATAAAGACAAATATAGGAATTAAAAATCCCTACCTCAACCGATTTTTGTTAATCCGTAGTAACTAAAACGATTATTCTAATCCTCTTTATTCTCGATTCTTGAATCTGATTTGTAGAGAAATTGGGTGAAGTTTGTAAAGGAAAATTTTCAATTTATAGAGTTGAATTCTGAATTTATGATTGAGAATTAAGTTCTTACATTAAAAATTATAACCATTCACCTTTCATCTTCTTTTCATTAAGTTTGAGCCCTTCTAAATTCAAATCGAAATTTTCATTAAAAGTGGCTAATTAAAATTATATTTTTTAATTAATAAAATTATAATCCACATAATAATAATTGAAAAATACGGGATATTACAAGCACCTTGAGCATTTATTTACAACGCAGACCTTCTAGCCGGTCAAGATAACGCAATTATAATAATAGTGTTCACTTAAATTAAAACTTTTCAATTAACTCACTAAAAATTAGGTTGATGGCACTAGTTCGGTCTCAAATATTAATTTATTTATTAGTGAAGTTTCTAATAATTTGGGATTAATCTTGTGCTCCAGTGGTTAAGACATATGTTATTAGGGCGATTGATTGGGGTTCGATCTCATACTAGAGTGTATCCCTTTTCCTACTACCCCTATTGTACTAAAAAAGATTCAAGTTTCCGAGAAAAGTGAGACAATAGTTTTGTATATTAATGCGAATAATTATGTAAAGCATGAGTCATGCATACAACAGGGGCAAAAATATGAGCACAAGGGGAGAAAAAACAATTTTGGCCTGCAGAAGTGAATTCCAAATTACATTACTGGAACATATTTGAGCTATTGTTACTTCTAAAATGCCCTTGTAAAATCAAGAGATGCGAAGATAGTCTATTTGTGGTTTGACCAAAGAGACATCAAGAGATTTTATTTCTAAAAAAAATGATACACTCTCCTATTTACAATAAGTGTTTTTTTTTTTACTCATAAAAACTTATTCAAAAAGAATGTCATTTTGATATTTTCAAGACTAATGGAAAAGATTTTCCCAAATTACCCTTATATTTATTAACAATAATGTCTAAATTTTATTTTCTTTCAAAGAAATACTTATGATTAATTAAGGGTATATTAAGTATTTTAATACATTCCTTAATATGTGTGTTTTTTCTTAAAAAGACACTATAGATTTAAGGTATATTCATATATTAAACGTGTAATTAAAAAAGAGTATTATTTATCAGTATTTTACGGAGTAAGTATATCACATATATTATAATTGTTCATTAAAAAATGTGGAGTATTAATATTCGACTGCAGAATGCATTAGAGAAAAAAAAAAAAGAAAAATTCATATAATTTTGTCTATCACATATATTATAGCACAAGATTTTTTTGCCAAATATTGGAAATTTTTGACATAGTTTCAAATGCTTATTTTTAATTTTATAATTAAAATTTTCATTAAACGGCATTTTTCGAAGGAATATGATAAACGTTATAGTGTGGCCTATAATTTATTGAACTAGTCTCCTATTAGACTCTGTTAGACGGTCTAGCGGTTTGATGGATCCAACCTAATGGATCTACCCGATCCGTGGACCCAAAGTGACCCAACGGAATATTAATACTTTTTAGAGATCTCTACTAATACTTTTCAAATATGACTACTATAATACTTTTGGGAATTACTCGAAACCCTTTAGTGGAAAATAATCATCTCGTTCATACTTTAGCCCAACGGAACCTTTTAAAGACCAAATATTCAAAGGGTAAGAGTCGTTTAGTGTAGAGATGTTAAAGGGCCGCGGTCCGTTGGGTCTTAACCATTTAAACCGGAAAAGAGAGGGTTAGGGCCGAATTATTTTGGCCTGTTTAAATCGTGGGCCTTTTTGATCCGGACCGTTTAAACCGAAGCCCGTTAGCCCGCTTTTTTATTTTTTAAAAAATAAATATAATTCTAATATTTTATATCTACTTTTATTACCAACTATTACTAGTAAATTTATTTTTCAAATTCACATCTCCCTCATATTTAAGTTTAACTTTATTAAACAAGTTATAAATTCTTGAAAAACTTCTTTTTTATTTGTTTTATTTATTACTTAATTTAGTTTTCCATTTTTAAAAGTGTTAATTTTGGGTAGCTTTAGTTATTATTATTTTATTTTCAAAATTTAGATAATAATGTCACGCCCCAAACGGAACGCGACGACGATCCACAACTTAAATACAATAACCAAACAAGTCTAGACAAACATCAACGAGAACCCAATGAGACAGAATCTAAATAGCAAATGAAATAATAACAAGTACAAATACAACTTACGACCACCATTCATAATCCGAATTACATAACCGAAAAATCAACCAAATATAACAACTTAAAGTCAAAGGGTCCTACGCCCTTCGATTACAAAACCGAATGGAAAGAAATACAAGAGTCCAACAACAACAAGAAGAATTAGTAAATCCAACAAGCGGAGTACAAGGTCTCAATCCGGGGCCGGTTCAGATCTTCAACGAAATCCTCATCTAAGGTTAGAAAATAGGTGGGGATGAGACATAAATCTCGGTGGATGGGGTGATCGTGTGCAAGTGTGGCGCAATATATAGTTAATGTGAGAAAATAGTTATATGAAAACGCGCGTGAGTATGATGCATGAATTCACACACAGTCCACAAGCGTCGTGATAAATATATTTAAATAATATACTTATACGATTCAGAAAAGCGATTCGTGGTCACACAGCACTATGTGATTCAGATCAAGCAGTAGGATTGCGTGCGGAAATGTAACGCCAATCCCATGCAAGGCGATTAATGGTTGCGTGCACGGATTTGTAGCTCCAACCAATGCAAAACAAGTAGCGGTTGCGTGTCATGATTTGTAGCGCCAACCAAACGGGTCCGATAACTCCGGAATCATGTGGATCGGACATCGATTCCTTCGTTCTTCCTTGTCACTCCCCGGGCGGGATGGTCCAAGACCGTCACCTTATCGCTCCATGTGCAAAGACAAAATCCACAGTGGAGCTTGCAAGGCTCGGATCGATCGTATAATCATGATTATACCTCAAGTACTACGACCCGCTTCCCTTGGACAAACTGTGTCCCTCGGTTGCGGGATTAGGACAATGGGGCCTAAAGAGTGGAATAGCGGCCGAGCTGTCCAGTTCCATCCCCGACGTATCCATTCCGACGTATGAGCTCGACACACCAAGTTGACTCGGCAGAAAGTAAATACAAGTACAAGCAGTCCAGCAGGCAATCGAGTATTATTTGATTCAGGGAAGCATTCAGAAAATTTTTGAAATAACGCGAGGGCAATTTTGGCGTTGGTGGAGTTTTTGGATGAAGATGATTATCGGAAGGATAAGCAGCCTTTCGATATCTTGAAAGATTAGGTGGAACATAAGTCCCGTTATAGATTCAAATCGCAAGGCGAGGGCAGTCGCTCGCGATCGGGTATTAATCGGTCAAATTGATCGATAAGTCAAGGGTTTTGGGAAAATAAAATACTTTAATTAAATCTCCAAGTCAGAGGGTCCAGGGCTATTTTAGTAAAAGAGGAAATAATTTGAGTTAGGTCCTTTATAAAAGAAAAATTGTAATTTAGCCCTGTTTTGTAAAAACCAACACTTTTGGGGTTAAAAATTGAATAAATAAATATCCCGGCCTTGAAAAATTATGAGGTCAGTTCCTAAATTCTATAAATTGTTTAGAGATTCAGGTTTTTAAAATCTTGAGGTCGAGTTTTTATAAAATTCTCACATTGGCCTCAAATTTGTAAAAATTGCCAATTCGGACCTTAAGTTTAAAATAATCGGAACTCACAAACTGGAAGGGCTTTTAATGTGATTCCAGTTGGAAAATGTCACTAATGTTAGTGGGATATTGGGACAAAAGCAGTTTTTAAAAGAAATAAGTGTAGGTCCTTAAACTTTTGAAAATATCATTTTTGTTCCATTTTGAAATAATTGTCTTTAATGCTTTTAGGGGTCCAATTGTTATGAAATTTGAACCTTGAGTCCAAAATATAATTAAGTTATAGTTAAGTTAGTATTTCCAGGTGCATGGGCTGCATAAATCCTGAAAATTTCATTTGGGTCCTCAAGTTTAATATTTTACACATTAGTCGCTCAATTTTAGTAAAATTGCTTTCCAAGCCCTAACCACTAGGATTTTTGGAATACTTTTAAAATATGTAATTCCCAGTACCTTAAAAGTAAAAATTTCAAATTTTAAAGTTTAGGTCTGGTGCAGTTTTAAAAATTGCAAAGTAGCCCTTAAACTTTCAAAATTTTACAATCTAGTCCTTGGGCTTTAAAGGTTGATTTTATTTATCTCAAAACTCTTAAAACTTTATTAAAATATCCAAAAGTCATTTTTGAACCTGAGACCAGTCCCAAAAATTCAAATTTGCAGAGAGGTCCTTTAACTTTTATTTTCTTGCAATTTAGTCCACCAACTTTCCATTTTTACATTTTTAAGTCCAAAATTGAAATTTAATCAATTATGCTCGACTTGTCCAGGTTATAGGTCATCCAAAACATAGATTTTAAAGATCATCCACATGCATGTCCAAAACATACAAGAATTCATCAAATAAAACATTAAATTGCACATGCATGCACCTAAAATTCAATAAATAGTAATTTTGAGCAACTCTTGAGAATTTTCATGACTTGATACATAAAATTGACATGCAATACATAAATTATATATATCTCAAGGCTCATGATCAAATTTCTACATGCATTTTAATAAAAACACCTAATAGTTGGAAAATATTTTTCCACCCACCTTAAAATTGGAAATTGTGAAATAAAAGGATAAATTTCACAATTTTTGGATGAGGCTTCTTAGGTCAGCCCCTAATTCAAGAAATATCAAAACTTTAAAGTTAGAAAAATGAGAGAAAAATTAAGGAGAAAAAAGAAGGAGATAAGAAAATGCGAAAGACAACACTTTACCTTGTGTAGTAGGTGATTGGAGACTAGTTGAAGCTTTAAAATTGGAAATTTTGGTTCAACTCCAAAATCACCTAAGGTCAGCCCCTATTTCTCAAAAATAAAAAAGGGGTGTTAAAATTTGAAAAAAATAGAAAGAATAGGAAAAAGGGGTCTAGTACTCAATTCTTACCTTGTAGTCCAAATTCTCTACTAGTTCTTCTTCAAGTTTTGAAGTCCTTCTTCAAAATGATGTCAAGCTCTAATCTTCGAATGGTCTTCTAAATGTACCTCCAAATCAAATTCAAACTTAAGTTAAGAAGGTGGAAGAGATGAACTATGTGATATCAAAAATGGATTGAAGATAAAATTTCTTACCTTGTAGTATAGGTGTGTTCGAATTTTTGAAGAATAAGGAGAGAATTCTTGAAAAATTTTCTAAGTGTTGAAGAAGAAAGTGAGAAGAAGAGTAGAGAGAAGTAGGAAGATTTTAGAGAGAAGGAGGAGGATTTTGTGTAGGAGATGAAGGTGTTGGTGTAAAATTGAACCAAAACTTGCACCTCCAAAGGCCTCTTGGCCGTGTACAATGAGAGAGAGGGAGGAGAAAAATTTGTTTAATTGTGTCTTGCATTTTGCCTCATGCATGGGAGACAATTTGAAGGTCAAAGGTATGGGCAAGAGAATGTTTGAATGGAATGTTGGAAGACTTCCAACATGTTGGCAAAAATAATATTAAAGAAGTAATGTGAGAGATGATGTGTATAATGTTTGAATTAATGGTATAATTATACACAAGATGACTAATATAAGGTGTAGGTGTACAAGAGTTGGATGATATTTTTACTCCAAAATTTCCATGTTGGTCATGTCCACTATAGGGGTATTATGGTAATTCCATATATTTTTTTTTGTCCAATAGATGAAATATATCAATCTCCAAAATAATTAGTGATTTCCTTGATCACTTATAAGTCTCATGATTACTTATACTAAATCAAAATCTTAATTCTATAAGGTAAAAGTCTCTAAAATAAATAGTCTCTTAAAATTCTAAGGTCACCAATAAATACAAAAATAGTAATAATGATCAACCAAATGATCATAAATGCAAAATAGAATTAATAAGGATCGTGATCACAAGTAATTAAATAAAATGAAATAAAATACAAAATATATATATTATTAATAATTACCCGCCAAAATGACGCGTAAAATAGTCGATCAAATGTATAAACGACAATAAGGATCAATTATAAGCTCGGAAAAATCGGGGCTTCACATCCTCCCTCCTTAAAAGAATTTGGTCCCCAAATTTTCTTGAATAGTTCGGATATTGATTCCTTATATCTTCTTCCATTTCCCACGTTGCGTCTTCGTCTCGGTTGTGGTTACGCCACACTACCTTAACCATCGGGATTTCTCTCTTACGCAATTGTCGTATCTGCTGATCAATGATCCGAATTGGTCTCTCGGTGTAGGATAGATTTTCCATTAGAGGAGGAGTATCTCGAGTGATGATATGCTCGGGATCGGTTGATACTTCTTCAATCTCGACACGTGGAATACATCGTGCATTCCCCGCATATGGTGCTGGTAACTTGAGTTGGTAAGCTAACTTCCCGATCCTCTGTAAAATCTTGTAAGGTCCAATATATCTCGGACTCAACTTGCGTCCTTTCTTCGGATTGATCAATCCTTTTCGTGGTGAGAGTCCGAGAAATACTTCATCTCCGACTTCAAATTCCAAATCCTTTCTTCTCTTGTCCGCGTAACTCTTTTGGCGGCTCCGAGTGTGCAAATCGCTCCTTGATCAACTTGATCTTCTCCATGGCCTCCCGAACTAAGTCGACCTTTGGAATCGAGGGCGACTTCCGTTTCTTTTTCGGAGTCCATTGGTCATCAATCTCCCAGTGTAGTGGGGATCTACATTTTTGCCCATATAATGCCTCGTCGGGTGCCATTCCAATCGTGGCCTGATAACTGTTATTGTAGGCGAACTCGGCTAATGGTAAGTGTGAATCCCAACTTCCTTGAAAATCCAATGTGCAAGCTCGCAAAGATATCTTCAAGGGTTAGAATTGTTCGCCGGATCGTCCATCGGTTTGTGGATGTCTTCTTTGTCTTTGAAACTTAGCGAGGTACCCAATTCCTCGTGCAAGCACTTCCAAAATGAGACAAACCTCGGGTCTCTGTCGGATACTATGTCGACCGGTACTCCATGCGGTCGAATGATTTCTGATATAAATCATGCAAGTTTCTGCAAGCTATCGCTTTTCTTGATGGGTAAAAATGTGCGATTTCGTGAGTCGGTCTACCACCACCCAAATAGCATCATGGCCTCTTCTGGTCTTTGGTAGATCCGTCACGAAGTCCATCGTTATGTGTTCCCATTTCCACTCAGAATTCTCAACGGTTGTAGTAAACCGGATGGTCATTGGTGTTCTCGCTTTTACTCATTGACAAGTAAAACATCTCGCAACGAACTCGCTACCTGGTTCTTCATGTTTACCCACCAATAACTCCGTTTCAAATCCTTATACATCTTGTTTCCTCCAGGATGTATAGTGTATTTTGAACGGTGTGCCTCTCTAGGATTCTATTCCTAATCCACTCGTCATTCGGTACACACACTCGATTCCGGAATCGATAACTCCATCTTCCAAGATCACGAGAATTCGATCTTTCTTCTTTAAGTATCTTCTCCTTCAGTTTTTGAAGATGTGCATCTTTCTCTTGTGCTTCCTTGATCTCATTCAGTAGATCGGGTTTAACCGAAATATTAGCACATGAAATCTGAGTATTGGTTCTCGTCAGATTCCAATTGCTCACTCTTCTAATGATTCCCACTCTCGAATCATAAGTCCGCTAAGCTCGCCTTTGCGCTTGAGCGTCTGCTACGATGTTAGCTTTCCGGGATGGTATTGAATATCAAAGTGATAGTCCTCAATCAACTCCATCCATCTCTCGTTGCCTCAGTTGAGGTCTTTCCGGGAGAATAGGTACTTCAAGCTCTTATGGTCCGTGAAAACCGTGAATGTTGCTCGTAGAGATAGTGTCTCGATTTCTTCAACGCGAACACTATTGCTGCCAATTCCAAGTCATGCGTTGGATAATTGGCCTCATACGGATTTTTTAGAGCTTTCTTGATGCATAAGCGATAACTTTTCCTTCCCCGCATGAGCACTTTGCTCCTAGTCCTTCTTTTGATGCATCAACAGAGACGACAAAGTTTTTTCCCTTTGGAAGGGCTAAGACTCGAGTTTAGTAAGTCGTTTCTTCACTCTTGGAAACTCGCCTCACACTTGTCATTCCACTCAAACCCGACTTGCTTCCGGGTTAGTCGAGTGAGTGGTCCGGCTATCTTGGAGAAATCCTGGATAAATCTTCAATAATATCCAGGCTAGTCCTAGAAACTCCTGATATCCGTTCTGCACTTTTTTTTGTTTCCATTCAACCACCTGCCTCAAACCTTCGAAGGATCCATTGCAATCCCAAAGGTCTTGGATACTATGTGTCCCAAGAACGCGACTTCACTAAGCCAAAATTCACACTTGCTGAATTTGGCATACAACTTATGCTCGTAGTGTCTCTAAAACGATTTTCGGATGACGTTCGTGCTCTTCTCTAGACTTAGAGTATACGAGTATGTCATCAATGAATATCACCACGAATTGATCCAAATAAGGTTGGAAGACTCGATGCATCGTGTCCATAAATGCTTGGTGCATTCTTGACGAGAAAGGCATTACTACAAACTCGTAGTGTCCATATCGGGTTTGAAATGCGCTTTTGGAAATGTCTCCTTCATGATCTTGATTGATAATATCCTTCTTTTAAGTCAAACTTCGAGTACACCGCTTGCTCCTTGAAGTTGATCAAATAGTTCGTTTATCCTCGGGAGGGGATATTTGTTCTTGATGGTCACGCTATTAAGACCACGATAATCTATAATTAGTCTTAATGTGCCATCCTTCTTTTGACGAACAACACAAAGTGCTCCCCACTGAGACGTGCTCGGTGGGATAAATCCCACATCTATCGGTTTACGTAATTGTGTTTTTAGCTCTTGTAACTCAAGAGGAGCCATTCTATACGGTGTTACGGCACCGGGCGGTCCCTGGTAACACCGATGGTGAACTCGACTTCCTATCTGGAGGGATAGTGGTGAGTTCTTGTGGAAATACATCCGTATATTCTGATACTATAGGTACTTGGTTGATTTGTGCCTCAACCTTGGGTTTGTTAATTACAAATGCCAAGTATCCTTGAGCCCCTCTAGTGATCGCCTTCCTCGCTTTCATTGCTGTAATGATTGGGGCAATCTTAACTCGTGCCCTTCCCGAAATTTCCACTTTGGGTTTTCCGGGTTCACATAGCTTAATGGACTTGTTATGACAGTCCATTTGTGCATGGTGTGCAGATAACCAGTTCATTCCCAATATCACGTCGTATTCGGATATAGGTAATAGGATTAAATCGGCAGAAAGTTTATCTCAAGAATCTTAACTTGACAAGCGTGCATTATAGATAATATCCTCATTATCCGACTTGCACCCATAGGAGTTGACACTTCTAGACATATAGGCATATGTTCCATACATGCATGCGGTTTGTGTACAAAATGCGGTGCAACAAATGAATGCGTTGATCCAGGGTCTAACAATATTTTAGCGTAGTGGTTAGATACAAGAAGCGCACCTTCCACCACATCTGTTGCCTCCCGAGCCTCCCGTCCGGCTAGTGCAAAAGCTCGAGCGGCATCCTTGCCCGATTTCCCTGGCCATTTCCGCTTCGTGGGCGTGGTCTGTTGTTTTTGGTTGATGCATCGTGCCGGGCAATCTTGCGGTGGTGCTTTGATTACTACCACAAACGAAACACCTTCCTTTTGTTTACGCCAAATCGTTGGCGGTATGTCCAGTTTTCGCAATGGGCACACACTTGACCCGCTTTCCTTGTAATCGTCTCTTTCCTTTATCTGCTTTTGTTAATCGGTCCCTTCAAACTTAGCAAAGGGTTTAGATGGCTGTCCCCAGTTGTCCTCTTAAGATCGTTTGATGGCCTACTCTGTTGAATCATGGCCCAATACGGTTCGATTTTCCGACTCAATGCGGAGAGTTGTCTTTACCGGCGGTGAGTAGGTTGTCGATTCAACATCAACATTGTTTCAAAGTTCCAGTTTCAATCCTCGAGTGAACTTTTAAAGCTTATCCTCTTGATCGATTGTCCCCAGAGCATACTTGGACAATCGGTGAAATTCCGACTTCAGACTTGAGCTACGATCATGTTCCCTTGCCTCAATCTGTGGAATTCATCTCGACGTGCTTCTTTCACAACCTGTGGAATGTCTTCGTTCATTGAACTCGGCCAAGAAATTTCCCCATGTTCGCTACCCGGTCATGTTCCCATCTCCTTTCAACTACCCTCCTCGGCGTCGTACGGGCTCCACCTCGGGCGGTGGCAATGGCCGAGCATTAGCCGCCAAAAACAAACCTCGGTGCGGCGTCTCTTGAGCTAGGGCTTCACATCCTCCCCTCCTTAAACGACAATATTGATTCCTTATATATTCTTCCATTTCCCACGTTGCGTCTTCGTCTCGGTTGTGGTTCTCGCCACACTACCTTAACCATCGGGATTTCTCTCTTACGCAATTGCCTCGGTCTCTCGGTGTAGGATAGATTTTCCATTAGAGGAGGAGTATCTCGAGTGATGATATGCTCGGGATCCGGTTGATACTTCTTCAATCTCGACACGTGGAATACATCGTGCATTCCCGCATATGGTGTCAGTAACTCGAGTCGGTAAGCTAACTTCCCGATCCTCCGTAAAATCTTGTAAGGTCCAATATATCTCGGACTCAACTTGTCTCCTTTCTTCGGATTGATCAATCCTTTTCGTGGTGAGAGTCCGAGAAATACTTCATCTCCGACTTCAAATTCCAAATCCTTTCTTCTCTTGTCCGCGTAACTTTTTGGCGGCTCGAGCCGTGCGACCGCTCCTTGATCAGCTTGACCTTCTCCATGGCCTCCTGAACTAAGTCGACCTTTGGAATCGAGGCGACTTCCATTTATCTTTCGAGTCCATTGGTCATCAATCTCCCAAAGGTAGTGGGGATCTACATTTTCGCCCATATAATGCCTCGTAGGTGCCATCCCAATCGTGGCCTGATAATCCTGTTATTGTAGCGAACTCGGCTAATGGAAATACATCCGTATATTCGATACTATAGGTACTTGGTTGATTTGTGCCTCAACCTTGGGTTTGTTAATTACAAACACCAAGTACCCTTGAGCCCCTCTAGTGATCGCCTTCCTCGCTTTTATTGCTTTGAAATGATTGGGGCAATCTTAACTCGTGCCCTTCCCAAAATTTCCACTTCGGGTTTTCCGGTTCACATAGCTTAATGGACTTGTTATGACATCCATTTGTGCATGGTGTGCGATAACCATTTCATCCCCAATATCACGTCGTATTCGGATATAGGTAATAGGATTAAATCGGCAGGAAAGTTTATCTTAGCAATCTTAACTTTGCATGCATTATAGATAATATCTCATTATCCGACTTGCACCCATAGGAGTTGACACTTCTAGACATATAGGCATATGTTCCATGCATGCATGCGGTTTGTGTACAAAATACGGTGCAACAAATGAATGCGTTGATCCAGGGTCGAACAATATTTTAGCGTAGTGGTTAGATACTAGAAGCGTACCTTCCACCACATCTATTGCCTCCCGGAGCCTCATGTCCGGCTAGTGCAAAAGCTCGAGCGGGCATCCTTGCCCGATTTCCTGGCCATTTCCCGCTTCGTGGGTGTGTCTTTGGTTCGATCATCGTACTTGAGCAATCTTGCAAACAGGCTGATTACTACCACAGTCTGCAAACACCTTCCTTGTTTAGGCAACAACGATCGTTGGCGGTATGTCCCTGTTTACGGCAATGTGCACACACTTGACCCGGCTTTCCTTGTATCTTGGTCTCTTTCCTTTATCTCTGTTTTGTTAATCGGTCCCTTCAAACTTAGCGGTGGTTTAGATGGTTGTCCCACACTGTCCTCTTAAGATCATTTTGATGGCCTACTCTGTTGAATCTGTCCAATACGGTTCGATCCCGACTCAATGCGGAGAGCTTTACCGCGGCCGAGTAGGTTGTCGATTCAACAATCAACATTGTTTACGAAGTTCTAGTTTCAATCCTCGAGTGAACTTTTAAAGCTTATCCTCTTGATCGATTGTCCCCAGAGCATACTTGGACAATCGGTGAAATTCCGACTGCATCGAGCTACAATCATGTTCCCTTGCCTCAACTGTGGAATTCATCTCGGCGTGCTTCTTTCTCAACCTTGTGGAATGTCTTGTTCATTGAACTCGCCAAGAAATTTCCCCATGTTCTCGCTACCCGGTCCTGTTCCCATCTCCTTTCAACCCCTCCACTGTCTCGGCCGATTCCCGCATTTAAATACGGCGAGTGTGATTTTCTCGCTTCGTCGGAGTATTGGAGAGCATTGAAGATATTCTCCAACTTCTCTACCCATTCTTCTTCTGCTTTTAAATCGTCCGGCTCTCCCAAGAAGGCTGGTGGGTCAAATCGCGAAAATCGTTCCAACATGCGATCGTTCGCCTCTCCTGTGGGTTCGGGAGCACGGGGTTGAGGCTCTTTGTTGCCTCATGAAAACTAGTATTTCTTTGTAAGGCTTGTGCGGTCAAATTGACTCCTGCAGCGGGTGGAGGAGGCGGTGGTAATTCGGGAGAGGGTACCGGTCCCTGGGTACATCATCATCCCCTCGTGGAATGCGGCGAGGTCTCCCACGTCCTCGATGTTCGGCCATTCTCAGTATCTTGAAGCGATAGTTGCGATTCACGAGTAAATGAATACAATAATTATTAGCGTAAAGCAAGTGATATCGCAGGAAAGTAACAACAAACACAAGATCTTTGAATAAATAGCAATAGGCATATCCATTAATCGTCAAACTTGAATACACCCATAGTACAACAAGAGAATACTTTGAGTCAAGATAAATCGGAACCAAAATACATCTCGAATCTAGTACAATAGAAAGTAAGGTACAACAACACGGAATATGCGACTACAACAACGAGAAGTACAAACTAACAATCGGCTAACTAATCGGTGAGATCGCCATCATCGTCGCTCGCAGCTATGTCCATAATCGGGCGGTCGGGCCGAGGTGGCGCCTCGACCTTAGTCCATCTACGAAGTCCAACCACCGCTCGAATCCACGAGCCTTATCAAGTGGAGCAGCCTCAAGTGCCTTAGGCTCTCGGATGTCGATGGATCCTCCTCGGATCCTCCTCGGGATCCTCCTCGGGATCCTCCTCGGCGTTAGGTACGGGCTCTACCTCGGGCGGTGGCAATGGCTAAGCATTAGCCGCCAAAACAACCTCCAAAGTCGGCGTCTCTCTCGACTATCATATGCTTGATGAGGTCTCCTCCAAGCGCTCGACGGTGTCGCGGGATAGGCGGGCGTCAATCTCCCATTTCTCGGCCGTCACTTGCCCTCTTCATCTTCTCTCGCATGTTATCCAGCGCTCCGGATACTCAGTATTTGGTCCTCCCGCGCTCTTACGGTGTTGTCGCGTCCTTGATGACATGGTCGGCGCTCGCTCTTTTCATCTTGGCTCCTCGCCAAGTCGAGTCAGTCCCTATTACGCTGGCGCTCCTCGGCTAGCTCCGAGGTCGCGCGATCACTCTCCGGTGCGGTGAATCATCGATTGCCCGTAATATTCCCGCCGAGCACGGGCATGGAAAACATCCCACCATGAAGGTGGCGCCGCTCCATCCTAATCAAACAAAACTAAGGCGCACTACCAAAGATAGAGGAAAGATAGGAGAGAATAAGGTAAGAACGAATAAGGGAAATCAGTCAAGAATCAACTAAGTCAAAACAAGTATGACTATGAAATCTCAAAATATGCGTTCTAACTTAGTTCAAATATCAATAAGATGGTTCTATGCCAATTTGAAATCGATTTCACACTTAATTGGTCAAGTCGCGGTACTACCCAAAACACGACCGAGGTCCTATCACGGGTCACTTCGGTGTAAGTTTCCATCTTACTAGCTGAGCTTTGATACCACTCTAATGTCACGCCCAAACGGGCGTGACGATCCACAACTTAAATACAATAACCAAACAATCTGACAAATATCAACGAGAACCCAATGAGACAGAGTCTAAATAGCGGCGGAAATAATAACAAGAACAAATACAACTTACGATCCACCATTCATAATCCGAATTACATACCCGAAAAATCAACCAAATATAACAACTTAAAGTCAAAGGGTCCTACGCCCTTCGATTATAAACCGGAATGGAAAGAAATACAAGAGTCCAACAACAACAAGAAGAAGTAGTAAATCCAACAAGCGAGTACAAGGTCTCAATCCAGGGCGGTTCAAAGATCTTCAACAAAATCCTCATCTAAGGTTAGAAAATAGGTGGGGATGAGACAAAATCTCGATGGATCGGGTGATCGTGTGCAAGTGTGGCGCAATATATAGTTAATGTGAGAAAACAGATTATATGAAAACGCGTGAGTATGATGCATGAATTCACACACAATCCACAAGCGTCGTGATAAATATATTTAAATAATATACTTATACGATTCGGGAAAACGATTCGTGGTCACACGAGCACTATGTGATTCATCAAGACAGTAGATCACGACGGAAATGTAACGCCAATCCCATGCAAGCGATTAATGGTTGCGTCACGGTTTGTAGCGCCAACCAATGCAAAACAAGTAGCGGTTGCGTGCGGATTTGTAGCGCCAACCAAACGGGTCCGATAACTCCTAATCATGTGGATCGAGGACAAATGATTCCTTCGTTCTTCCTTGTAACTCCCGGGCGGGATGGTCAAGACCGTCACCTTATCGCTCCATAGGCAAAGACAAAATCCACAGTGGAGCTTGCAAGGCTCGGATCTGTCATAATCATGATTATACCTCAAGTCTACGACCCGCTTCCCTTGGACAAACTCGTCCCTCGCCTGCGGGATTAGGGCGATGGGGCCTAAGAGTGGAATAGCGCCGAGTGCCCTTCCATCCCCGACATATCCATTCCGAGTGAGCTCGACACACCAAGTTGACTTCGAGGCAGAAAGAAAATACAAGTACAGCGATCAACCAGGCAATGAGTATTATTGATTCAGAAGCGATTCAAGAAATTTTTGAAATAACGCGAGGGCAATTTTGGCGTTGGTGGAGTTTTGGATGAAGATGATTATCGGAAGGATAAGCAACCTTCGATATTTTGAAAGATTAGGTGGAACATAAGTCCCGTCATAGATTCAAATCGCAAGGCGAGGAAGTCGCTCCCGCGATTGGGTATTAATCGGTCAAATTGATCCGATAAGTCAAGGGTTTTTGGGAAAATAAAATACTTTAATTAAATATCCAAGTCAGAGGGTCCAGGGCTATTTTAGTAAAAGAGAAAATAATTTGAGTTAGGTCCTTTATAAAAGAAAAATTGTAATTTAACACCGTTTTGTAAAAACCAACACTTTTGGGGTTAAAAATTGAATAAATAAATATCCCGACTTTGAACAATTATGAGGTCAGTTCCTAAATTCTCTAAATTGTTCAGAGATTCAGGTTTTTAAAGTTTTGAGGTCGAGTTTTTATAAAATTCTCACATTGGCCCCAAATTTGTAAAAATTGTCAATTCGGACCTTAAGTGTAAAATAATCGAACTCACAAACCGGAAGGGCTTTTAATGTGATTCCAGTTGGAAAATGTCACTAATGTTAGTGGGATATTGGGACAAAATAAGGTTTTAAAAAAAAAAAATAAGTGTAGGTCCTTTAACTTTTGAAAATATCATTTTTGTCCCATTTTGAAATAATTGTCTTTAAGGCTTTTAGGGGTCCAATTGTTATGAAATTTGAACCTTGGGTCCAAAATATAATTAAGTTATAGTTAAGTTAGTATTTACAGGTGCATAGGCTTCATAAATCCTGGAAATTTTATTTGGGTCCTCAAGTTTAGTATTTTACACATTAGTCCCTCAATTTTAGTAAAATTGCTTTCCAAGCCCTAGCCACTTGGATTTTGGAATACTTTTAAAATATGTAATTCCCAGTACCTTAAGAGTAAAAATTTCAAATTTTAAATTTTAGGTCTGGTGCAGTTTTAAAAATTGCAAAGTAGCCCTTAAACTTTCAAAATTTTACAATCTAGTCCTTGGGCTTTTAAAGGATGATTTTATTTATCTCAAAACTCTTAAAACTTTATTAAAATGTCCAAAAGGCATTTTTGAACCTGAGAACAGTCCCAAAAATTGAAATTTGCAGAGGGGTCCTTTAACTTTTATTTTCTTGCAATTTAGTCCACCAACTTTCCATTTTTATATTTTTAAGTCTAAAATTGAAATTTAATCAATTATGCTCGACTTGTCCAGGTTATAGGTCATCCAAAACATATATTTTAAAGATCATACACATGCATGTCCAAAACATACAAGAATTCATCAAATAAAACATTAAATTGCACATGCATGCACCTAAAATTCAATAAATAGTAATTTTGAGCAACTCTTGAGAATTTTCATGACTTGATACATAAAATTGACATGAAATACATAAATTATATATATATATCTTAAGGCTCATGATCAAATTTTCTACATGCATTTTAATAAAAACACCTAATAGTTGGAAAATATTTTTCCACCCACCTTAAAATTGGAAATTGTGAAATAAAAGGATAGATTTCACAATTTTTGGATGAGGCTTCTTAGGTCAGCCCCTAATTCAAGAAATATCAAAAATTTGAAGTTAGAAAAATGAGAGAAAAATTAAGGAGAAAAAAAAGGAGATAAGAAAATGCGAAAGACTACACTTTACCTTGTGTAGTAGGTGATTGGAGACTAGTTGAAGCTTTAAAATTGGAAATTTTGGTTCAACTCCAAAATCACCTAAGGTCAGCCCCTATTTCTCAAAAATAAAAAAGGGGTGTTAAAATTTTAAAAAATAGAAAGAATAGGAAAGAAGGGTCTAGTACTCAATTCTTACCTTGTAGTCTAAATTCTCTACTAGTTTTCTTCAAGTTTTGAAGTCCTTATTCAAAATGATGTCAAGCTCTAATCTTCAAATGGTCTTCTAAATGTACCTCCAAATCAAATTCAAACTTAAGTTAAGAAGGTGGAAGAGATGAACTATGTGATATCAAAAATGGATTGAAGATAAAATTTCTTACCTTGTAATATAGGTGTGTTCGAATTTTTGAAGAAGAAGGAGAGAATTATTGAAAAAATTCTAAGTGTTGAAGAAGAAAGTGAGAAGAAGAGTAGAGAGAAGTAGGAAGCTTTTAGAGAGAAGGAGGAGGATTTTTGTGTAGGAGATGAAGGTGTTGGTGTAAAATTGAACCAAAACTTGCACCTCCAAAGGCCTCTTGGCCGTGTACAATGAGAGAGAGGAGGAGAAAAAAATTGTTTAATTGTGTCTTGCATTTTGCTTCATGCATGGAGACAATTTGAAGGTCAAAGGTCCGGACAAGAGAATGTTTGAATGGAATGTTGGAAGACTTCCAACATGTTGGCAAAAATAATATTAAAGAAGTAATGTGAGAGATGATGTGTATAATGTTTGAATTAATGGTATAATTATACACAAGATGACTAATATAAGGTGTAGGTGTACAAGAGTTGGATGATATTTTTACTCCAAAATTTCCATGTTGGCCGTCCACTATAGGGGGTATTATGGTAATTCCATATTTATTTTTGTCCAATAGATGAAATATATCAATCTCCAAAATAATTAGTGATTTCCTTGATCACTTATAAGTCTCATGATTACTTATACTAAATCAAAATCTTAATTCTATAAGGTAAAAGTCTCAAAAATAAATAATCTCTTAAAATTCTAAGGTGACCAATAAATACAAAAATAGTAATAATGATCAACCAAGTGATCATAAATGCAAAATAGAATTAATAAGGATCATGATCACAAGTAATTAAATAAAATGAAATAAAATACAAAATATATATATTATTAATAATTACAAGTCAAAATGACGCGGTAAAATAGTCGATCAAATGTATAAACGACAATAAGGATCAATTATAAGCTCGAAAAAAATCGGGGCTTCACACATAAAATATTTAATTTTATAAATTTGTTAATGCAATGTAATTAGAAACTTTGCATTAATTTTATTTATGATGAATAGTTTAACTTAAAATGTTATATATATTCGAGTTTAAAATTTTAAATTTAAATATATAATTTTTAATTTTTTGACTATAGCCCGATAGTGGCCCGTTGCTCAAATTTGCTAGGGGTTAGGGTTAGTTAATTCAATATTGTCACCGTTTAACACCGTCTCTAGTTTCGTGATTCTATCGGATTCCATGTTCAAGTTGGAGAGTACTATCTAGATAGGGTCTTGAATTCTGATTAGTGATTACATCGTTTTATCTGAATCTTTTCCAATACGATGAGTAATGTGTATGACTAAATTACAACATCTATATCTATATCTATATAATATATAAAAACAAGATAGTCTCTATTTCTGTCAATATCCCGCCAAAGTGTAGTTTCTAAATATGGAAAGTAAGCTTCAGTTATTACAAAACGTGTATTGTTATCTTATTTATTTCTGTTTTAGATTTCTAATGAAACTCTTCGTATTTTGTGAAGGGCATTATATGATAATTAAATGTTTTTGTTGTATATGAAGTGGTTGCAACTAATAATTATAAAATTAATTCAATTCATTAATTCCGCAGCTCAATGTCTTGGGCTTAAAAAAAATATCAATTCAAAATTTGAAATCGGAAATAACTGCAGTCCAAACTAACAAAACAAATACCCAAGTAATTAAATACAAAACATTGGGCTGATAAAAATATTTTGCTAGGGCCCCTTTTTTGTTTGGGACTTATAACTTCTATTATAAATAGACTCATCACCATTCAAAAACACACAAGAACTTTGCTTTTATGTATCAACCAAAAATTCTGCAGAATGGATCCGTGATTGTTCAAGGCCATAAATCCGACAAAATGTACTGGCAACAAGACTGCGAGGCCTGAGTGTCTACAGTGTACCTGCATATGCCAATAGCTCAAATATTTTCAGTGTTATAAGATGCAACATGCATTACAGAGGTAAGTTTAGTTATTTTTTTCCATCCAGTCATCTTTTACAGTTTAAATAAAGTTACTATCTTATTTTTCTGTTTTCTTTGGGGTACAAGGATTCATGCAAAGATTATAACAGAAGAGGTATGATCTTTAAACTATATTTTTCAGTTTTGTGTATATAATGGATTTTTATTTAATTTTTTTACTCTATTTTTTATTTTTAATTAGGAATCAAGTTTCAATCAAGGTTCAAGAAGCAAAAGAGAAGAGCAATGATTCACAAAATCAATCAGTTGACACAGACGCATAACAACAAATTCGTTTAAGTACCATTAATATGAAGATCACAAAAAGACTATCATCTCTAATAAGTGTAAGATGAACAGTAGTTCATCCAACAATGTGTTTTTTCTTTATTTTCTAAATTTATTTTATAAGGTAGATAAATGCTCTTACCTGAATATCAGAGTATGTGAAATGCCAATAGCTTAGGTTCCCCTCTGTTTTATCTGTTAATAAATAATTTCATAATCAATAAAACATATGATGATATCTTAAAAATTAATTATGTTTTAAGTAATAAAAATAATTATATAACTTATTACCTGATGGTCAACTTAGTTTGTTCCCACTAGCTTAGCTTCCCTTAATTGAAGCTGGTAGTCGAGAATATGAAAACATATTTTCTCACTTTGTTAGCTTCTCTCTGTGTGTGTGTGTGTGTATTTGTGAATGGGAACTATGTGTAAATCGATGTGAAAATATCGAATTTTGAAAACCGAGAATAAGTATGTGATTAATGTAACCATATCTTATGAAAATAATACGAAATTTGAAATTTATCTTTTCCAAGTCTATGATAAAATAAACTTCTATCAGAAAAATGATTTAATTTATTTACCTATGATCTGGGAAAAATATAAAATAATGAACCTCAAACCAAATCTTATAGTAAAATTAAAATGTAGAACTAAGAGAAATGTACTTACCCGACTATCTTGCATAGGCATTTCCCTTCCAAAATCAGCAATCTTGATTTGTCCATCTTCAGCAAGTAATATTTTTCCGATTGCCATGGTCGAAATTAACTATTAGCCAATTGTAATATGCCAACATGAAAAGACTTCATTCACTTTATTTGCCAATCTGAAAGTTCTGGTGAATCTTTCACACTAGATAATTTCTTCATTCCGTTTATCTGTTAATCTTACTTCTTTCACTTCACTTTCTCCTCTTCATCAGCGTTACATACATACAACTATTACCCAAGATCATCATAATATGAACATGATGCCAGCAACACAACATATAATAACCTTTTAATAAGAGCATATTTATCAAAAGGAATCAAACTGGTGTCTTTGATTACCAAAAAGTTTGTTATATGGTCTATTTATGATTGGAGTTCCATTATTGATTTACCTACAAAATTGACAGTTTTCCTACTTTCATCCGTTAATTTTCTCCATTCACAGTTTAGATTTACCTTGAATTCCCCACAAAATATTCAAGCGCCATGTTTTCGGAATATTATTAAATATAAGATCATCAAATTATCTTAATAGGTGGCATAATAACATAACAAAAGAACAACATAATTAAGTTTCTCTGTAATTAAAAAATTGAGTTGATCGAACATGCGAGATATGAAACAATCAAAATCTTTAGAATATAAGCATCAATAAAAACCATTCTACATTCTACTGGTAAAAATTCCAGACATATAATAAACATACATTGACTGTTTTTTTTTTTTTTTTTTTTTTTGGTTATCGTTCTCCAAAAAAATACACATCTATTAAAAAAATACAAAATCCAGTTTTTACATTCCTGAAATTGACTACAAAATCATTCTCGAACTCACGAGAAAAATATACATATCTAACATTTATTAATATTTTTCTCCAAGCAAAATTTAAATATGTATTCTAATGATTCGTTTATTTAGGTCCCTAAAATTTTTAGGGTGTTTGTAACTATGTTTTTGTGAAAAAAAAATTTAAACACTAAGAAAATCAAACCGATCTTATAGAAACAAATATCAATTTTAAATTCTTATGTTTCCTTTCTAAAAATTCAAGTGAGGGTATATAGAAAACAATATGTTGAGAAAATACAATTATGGTTAAAATTCGGAGGTGATTATATAGATATGAAATTTGGTAGTTCATTCATCATTTCAAATATTTATAATTATAACAAAATAAATATGAAAAAGAAAACAAAAGCATTATCCGAAAACCATTCAATCGGTAGAAATTCGATTCTATAGAAATAAATATATCTTTGATTTTTTTGGTTCTTTTCGTCCGATCCGAGGTAAATATAAGTTCGTAGAAAAAATCAATCGGGGAAAAAATGGGAAAAAAATACTCATCCGAAATAAACAAATGGGAGATAGCTAGAACTTGAAAGCGGTGCATGTAACGTTTTTGTGGAAATGCATTTAGACGGACACTTTAGGGCTGCATAAAATCTGATTCATTTTTCTGGTTTTGGTTTTGTTAATTTCAGTATCTTTTTGTAAAGTACAATGGGTTATACCGGACTCCTAAAGGAACTTGTGGTTCTTATTGAAGTATGTGGGCCAGTTATATTGGGCCTCTAACCAATTTTGTTGTATAATTATTAATTATATCTACCAAAAAATATGGATTTTGTTAAGGACATGTCATGCCCACATAATGTTTTTTTACTCTTTTAATGGTAGAAATATGATAATTAATTTTAATCAATTCGGTCAAATTTTACGTGTGTTTTTTTAAATTGAGTTGTCATATAAAAATTATTTTGCAGAAAATGGTGATTTTCATTGTTGTATTGTTGAAGGTTCTATGAAATGAATTATTATATCCGACATCAATTTCTCCTTTATTTGATATCACAAATGGTAAGGTATTTTTTATCGTTAAAGTAATTTTTATCTTTTTAGTAATGTTTTTCTAATTTGTTGCAATTTCTCATATAGATTGTTTTTTATAACGTTAGTATTTTATTGTTTTTGTTGTTGTTGTTGTTGTTATTGTTGTTTGTTTGGTACTTTTATAATTAAAATTTTATGGATATATAATTTTGTAGACAATGTTGGTGACAAAAGTGGTATGAAGAAAGTTATATGAAAAGTCTGTCATCAATTTATTCTTTGTATGTTATCACAAAAGATATGAATTTTTTTAGTCATATTCCCAATCTCCTTTTTAATATATTTTTTCCAAATAATAAATAATAAATTCGAATATTTTGTTTTTTGCAAAGAAAACACAACATTACAAAATATGGAAAATTATTAATTTCAACAATTTTCTTGATTAAAGCTCGAATGTCTCTACAGCTATTGATTTAACGAACGATGAAAATTCTCATGATACTTTTAATGATAATGTTGTACATAATAAGAAAATGCATTTAGATGAAATTCCTCATTAACTCACTATAAAAAAATAACTTATTTTTAATTTTATTTTATTGTTTCGAGTATTAGGGTTTTACTCGGCCAACACAATTTGTTGTTTTTTTTATCTAACTAGCGGTCCACCACGTGCGATGCACGGAGTATATAATATGTATTAAGAAAATATAATTTTAAAGAACTTATAATTTGAGCTTTGAAAAAACATTAGTCATCATTATGAAAAAATTTCCTGTTTCGATTAGTCTCTATCTAGACGCTAAACTTTTATTGTTCCTCTACATTATTCTTCCGATTAAATCTTGTTTATTCCTTGTCGGTCCTATCTAACCCCATCTAAATGTTAGGCCTCAATCTACCATATGCTTAGCGCCTAGCATTTTTTATGAATATTGGTTATGAAATATAACTTGTATATCCAATTATTTTCATTAATCATCCATGTTAACTGCAAAATAAAGAAAAAAGGTAAAATTATAGATCCAAACATAATGAATGAATTGGTGAATTTTGTTGGATCATTACTTAACCATTTTATCGAAGCATAAAAATATCATACTTGAGTGAAATTTATTTATGAACCTACGAAAAAGAACAATTGAATGTCTATAAAATATACAGTTAATAATATTTATTCCAAAAAAAAAAAACTTCCAGTTTTGATAATTAAAGATTTTATAAATTAGTTCCAAAAATAATAACCAAAAAAAGGCATATCAATCGAATATTTTCATATTAATTCAAAAGAATAATTATACTTTTAAAAAGTAAATGTACTACATATAAAAAACACTAACAAATCATGTAATTAGAATTTTTGAGAATATATCATGTAAGAAATATTAAATTACAGATGGATCTTTATCCAATTGCCTTCTTCTTTGTATTACACTATCGAAGTGTACCATCGATCTTCTTTGTTGTTTGATCTATAATCGTACGAAGATTTGTGGTTCTGAATAATAAAAATTGTCGTGAAAAATAGTTTCCTATAATCTATGACAATGTTGTCTGTAAAATAAAAAATATGGCACATTATTATAAATCTATATAATAGTAAAAACAAAAATAATGTAACGGATAAAAGTACCTTAGCCTTTGTAATGTCAAGCAAAGAAACTGAGGTCGGGTATAACATGTCTTTAGTAGAACCATTAACACTAAACCATAAAGGTGAACAACACAAAAATCAACATGTTATGCACAGTTATTTATATACTAATTTTGAAATTTAGTTATCTATATGCTAATTACTATAGCCCAAGAAAACAAACAAAAATAATAAAAAAAAGTAACATAATTAAAATCAATGAGAATTGATGAACAGAGAACTAATTGTAATATTTTACATGATTTATATTTTAACTAAATTGTCCAAGTAAACAATAAAAAAAACACTATTTTAAAACAAAATCTGCTTCTAATCACCTGTTTTTTAAAACGATTATTTTTATTTTTGAAACATTTCATCTAATTACATTTACCTACCCCTGGTATGTAATGATTTTACTATTTCAGAAGTGTGACTGTGTGAGCCCTTGTGATTTTCTTTTTCATGGGTATAAAACATATTTTCAGTATATGTTTTGGATAGGCAGGAACAATTTTCATATTTTTATTTTTTTCTATAACATCTACTTTAATTTATATGCAATGCAGGATATAAAAAATAAATAATGATAATAACCAAAAAAATTAAACATGAAAACTGTAAATTATGGATGAATTGAAAAAAATGTACCTCAATGTCATGAAAATTTTATTGTAGATTGAAAACTTTCAAGCTATTGGCATATGCAGCTACACATTGGACACATGCATCACATCATAGATATTCAGTCGGATTATGGTCCTTGTCAAATGCAAATTGAGTCATTCTGCAGACTTGAATAGCAAGATTTTGGTGCGTTTTAAATGGTGATTGAGTTATTTAATTTATATCACAGATATTATAACTCCTAACAAAAAAATGTGCCCTGGCAAAGTCTTTTTAGTTGTCCAATGTGTTATATTTAATTACTTTTGTCGTGTTTTTCATCTGGATTGGTTCATTTCATATTAAAATGTTACTCATTCCAATTACAAACTTTGAATTCATTTTTCCGTATCCAAGACAAACTGTTGGCAAATTGATAGATTAATTCCAATTTGTTATTTGTTGTTGCAACCTCATGGAGGGAAGATAATTAATTTGTTATATTAAGTCTGATTAGCCCCTCGGAATGCGAATAGTTTCTTCAGAAATCCAAAGCTGAATTAAAAAAGTTAAACATAGCCCTGTATTATACCAAGAACACCTTTGCAATTAATGAACATTTCTGTCCAGAATTGGCAACTAATTTTTGGCAGAATTATTCCAAAAATAGCACTATTCTATTTTTATATATTATATAGATATAGATAAGTTTTCTTAGTGTGTATTTACATAATTTTTGTCAAGTGTTGGTAATTTCTTCTATTCATATTTTGTAGTTTTCATCTATATTTTTCTTTACATTTTAATTAATTAAAATAACTAAAATATTAAAATTGTATTTACTTAATATATAATCGTGCATCGCACGGTGGATCACTAGTAATATATAAAAACAAGATAGTTTACAATTCTGGAAAGTTCCCGTCGGAATGTACTTTCTATATTTGTCTATTTTCTGTCTTTTTTATTTTTTAATTTTAATTAGATGATTAAATATTCAGTTATTCGATATTAATTGCAGTGGTCTAGAAAATCTACAAAACTGATCATTTAATACAGCCACCCATCCTTGAAAAACAAAAGTACAACCCACCAATTGAAATGGGTTTACAAGTGAGGTATTATTCAATTTCACAATTCATTTTATTTATATTCATAATCAACTGGTCGTATAATAACAATTTTTTTATTTGATTTCATATATATAAATATAATATTAACAAAATACAAAATTGAGTTTAGCTTACGTAGCATAAGCATACATAATACATTGGTTCTTCATTATTCATAAATTAATTAAATAAAAATAAAGCACGTAAATCACATTTCCAGATATCAAATTTTTTGAATACAAAACAAAAAACATATACAAAATTTGAAAGATATTAACTTTAGAGCAAATTGTTCAAAATACACATTATGGATAAGACCGATTTCAAAATAATATACAATTTATTAAATTGTCTCAATTAGATGTTGTGACATCCTTTTTGTCTTGGCGTGAAAATTTACATTCAATTATTCCTTTGGTGCAAGTTTTTCTTGGGCATATAAAGTTACATTCAAACTCTTTCTTTTTATGCAAGTTATGCTGCCCTGCAAGCCCTATTACCAAAAAACAATAAACACAAGAATTAATATACAACCCTCGGTATTTGAAAATATTCAATGTTTTTCTCTTTTTTAGCATTACGTCGTGTATATAAATAGTTTCCACACCATTCAACTCCTTTTATCTTGATTTTAATACTAACTATATATCTATCAAATCTGTAACATGGCCTGACTGTTCAACTAGATTAAAGACTAACATCGCACTAAACTGTTATGAGAATTGAGACTGTAATCTCCAGCAAGTGGAAATTGAAGCTGACCAAATCATTGAATCAAAATTGTAAGAGCAACACGAAAATGAAACTAATTAACCAACTATAATCCCAGCAAGTGATAGAAGAGCAAAATTTCTACAATATGGTCAGTTTTCTTATTTTTTTTTTTTTTTTGTAATAAGAGAAATTTATCTACCTCTTTAGAGTAGATACATGTCTTTGTTGTAGTTCGGCAATATATTCCAGTGGTTGCCGCAAGGAATGATGTCATCGCACCTGCAAAAGTAACAACAATCAAAGGAGTAGGTGGGTATTCAAATAAAGGGGAGCACCTTACTATCATGAAAACGTCAGTTGTTACCATCGTAGCTGCATGAATCAAAGGTACCACATCGACGTGTTTCGATTCTTCCGAACAAGAGAGGTTTGATGCTTTTGAATTCATTGCTAATCCATTTCAAATAATACAAAATATCTGTGCTAACCCCACAGATAGGATATCAATGAATTCCTCGGAACTGAGGAAGCATTTCTTAACCTTCTCTCATATGCGGCTAAAACAGAGCTCGGCCGTCATCAGAGTTCAAGAAATCACGTCGGCCAACCTCAATCCCCTCCACCCGAGCCTGCACTAAATCATCTTTGAGCTCGGCTTTAAGGTTGGCTTTTTCCTTGTACAACTCCTAAATTTTTAATTCAGAATTGGTGACGGATCTTTCAAGCCCGAGGAGCTATTAGATAAATGTTTTTATCATGATTTTGATGATTATGTTTTTTGGGTTTTTACACCAAAACAATGTCTCCTATTATGGTCCAAATACTCCTAATTGGTTTTAAAGTATTTTTCGGAGTATTTCTTGTAGATTATTCTCGACTATTCCTTAACTCTCTTATCGAGCGATATTAAAAGTGATTTCAATGTTTTAAAGTGTTTTCATCTTATCTTGAATACCATCAAGGTAAAGCAACGCTCGGAAAATGAAGTCGAGAATAATTTGTCGGATCGTAAGTCCCCGAAATTGGTGGACCAATCGACCAAGGGGTCAACCGTGCCGTCGTCGATCGGTGCACGAATGTCTTTCATTGTTCTATCTTTCAATCTCTTCCAGGGACAGTCGATCATGTGGTTGACCGGTCGACGCCACAGCCGACCAAGATGCTTTTGCCCTCCCCTGCGCCTCGGACTCCGATTTTCTTATTTCATGTTAAAGCAGCGAGGGGCAGTCGACCCTTGGTCGACCGGTTGACTTGATGTCTGTGTGGGGCTCCAACTCAACGAACTGATTTTTGAATATTTGTATTGGTCGATCGGTCGACACATGGGATGACCAATGTAAAATCGACGATTTTTTTGAGTTTTGGAAGACAACTTTTCTGGTTTTAGGGAGTTGATTTGTAACACTATATTGTTGATTTAATCAGTATTTCTTTTCAGATTTCACTCTCCAAGAGGAGCCTATCCATGTACAAGATCTCTCCTATAAATAAAGGAAGTCTTGGAGCAACAAAACAACAAATCTACACACCACAACAAGAGATATACTCAAGCAAATACTTGTTCTTTCACTTTCAATATTCTTGTTGTAATAGTCTAAGTCTTACACTTTCACATTTGGAGGTCTAGGCTTATTTCTTGATTACACTTGCACTCAAAATTGTATTATTCATTATCGAGTTGTATTCTTGAATTTGTGGTCATCATTCAACACGGGATATCCTTCGAGTGTTCTTGTGGTAAGAACACACTTGGGTGATCTTAGGTGTTAGGTGTTAGAAGATTGTGGTAATCTTCTTATTAAAGAGTTTGGTGGTCTTTGAGGTGTTGAAGAATTTGGTGTTCTTCAAGGTGGAAGATTGTGGTAATCTTCATAAGGTGTCATTGAAGATTGTGGTAATCTTGAGGGAGATTGTGGTAATCTCCAAAGAGGTGTTGTAAGGTGATGTTGTATTAATTGTGGTAGTTAATAAAATCTTTCTTTCTTTTTGAAATCCATCCCTGGAGATCTTGGGGTGGTAGAGGATTAGGCCCTAGTTGGGTTGAACCTCTATAAATCGACGCGTGTTGTTTACTTCCCGCACTTCCATTCTTGTCTTGGCTTATTTATCCGTAAAAGAGGGCATAATCGAGAAAATGGGCATAATCTATTCACCCCTCTAGATTATCGTAGCCACTTGGACTTACAAGTGGTATCAAAGCCAAACTCTTTGGCAAGCTCGTTCAACATCGCGAGTAAAGAGGAACGATCATTGGCTACGAATGAAGTCTACCTCACCGCGCCTCCACCAACAAGCCACAACTATTTGATTCCAAAAATTATATTTTTAAAGAAAAAATGGAATGCTATTTACAAAGTTGCGGGTTCGATATTTGGAACACGGTCATTAATGGAGAATCCATCCCGATGAAAGACAAACCACTCACCTCCAAAGTCCTCAAGGAGCACAATGATGAAGACAAAAAAATTCTCTCCTTAAATGGTAAAACTCTAAATATTCTTCATTGTTCACTTACTTCTTTTCGGAATACGGTCATATTCGAGGAATACGATCGGCACATGAAGCATGGAAAAATTAGAAGATATCTATAAAGTATAAGCAAATGAAAGGAGCAATTCAAAAGCATCTACCTCTCAAATGGATACAACATCAAATCCAACAACATGGGATGGGCTTTACAAACTTCCAATAATGAAGAAGCGAAGCAATGTTTAATGGGCATCGACGAAGACAATGAGGTACACTCAAACTCTTCTATTTCTTTTATTAATGGATTGTATGATGATTTGCAAAATAATTTTGATGAGCTTCAAAATGAATTCCAAAGCTTGCTTGTTAAATACAAAAATTTGAAAAAGAAATTCAATGTTTTGAAAAATGATAAGGATAGTTTATTTACTTCCTATTAATCACTTTCTTGTGCTCACACTACCATACTTGATAAGGTTAGAAACCTTGAAAATGAAAATAGTACTCTTGTTGAGGATATTAATTGCATGAAAAATGATTTATTGAAATTCAACTTGAGTACCAATAAATCGACCAAAATTCTTGATGTTCAAAGTTGTGATCATATGAAACTAGAACTTGGTTATAAGCCTAATGTTGTTAATCATAAGAAAAAGAATCAAGTCTCTATGCATGGTGGTCATTATGCTCCTAGAATAATTACTTACTTTTATTGTGGTAAAAAGGGTCATACGGTAAATATTTGTCGGGCTAGAAATAGCTCTAATTATTGTTGGAGACCTAAAAGTATCAATGCTAATCCCGAAGGACCCAAACACTTAAGGGTACCACAAAACAATATCATATTAAGTACACGGTGAAATTATAATAAAAAAATTCATACCGCCAAAAAGACGTCAAATGCCCGTTTCATTTGATCGAAGGAAAATACATCACCACAATAAATTTCCAAGAGGGAAATATTATCAACAATGGGAAGGTAACAAACCTTGAAATGGAGCAATTGGAGAAGACATCATCAACAAGATGATTTCCCAAGAGGAAGATATCATCAACAACGAGAAAGACTCAACCCGTAAAAATGGCGAAATTGGTAAATCGTATCTCCTCATTTAAATAAGCATATTTTTTTATGTATGCTTGTATTACTTGTTTTAATTGTCATAATGATTTTTCAATTTTTTGTAAATTGGAGGTCTTCACTAAATACTCTTATTTTCTTAACCCTTTTAAATACTCTTACCTACACTTTTATCATTATGCTTTGTGCAATATTGTTTTTTAGAATTGTGTTGGACATATATATCCTCATCAATAGTTATCTACTCATTATTTGTCAAAAGAGGCATAAGCATAAACTATTGAGGTACGTTCACTTGTGTTATTCTTATTCTTTTAGACTCGATATTCTTCACGCCATATGCCTATGTGTTTGTTTTCAAGCCATTTCAAAGAATCTCACATAAGTGCCACTAAAAGAATTTTTCAAATTTTGAAAGGCACTACTCGATATATATTGTTTCAACCGTCTTGTAAAGGATCATATTTTATAAAATATTCCGTATATTATTTTCTCTAAACTCGGCTCTTTAAAATCGATCGTTTTATAATGAGATTCGAAAGATTCTGTCTCGATAATAATAGCTTGATATATGTTTTAAATTTAGCGATTTTTTTTAAAATCACTATCATACAAGACTTCTTGATTCGAGCACGCTTAGTCATAATGCATTAAGAATATTACACTTTGTTCTTTCACTTTCAATATTCTTGTTGTAATAGCTTAAGGTCTTACACTTTCACATCTTGAGGTCTAGGCTTATTTCTTGATTACACTTGCACTCAAAATTATATTATTCATTATCGAGTTGTAATCTTGAATTTGGGGTCATCATTCAACACAAGATATCCTTGTGAGTGTTCTTGTGGTAAGAAAACACTTGGGTGATCTTAGGTGTTAGGTGTTAGAAGATTGTGGTAATCTTCTTATTAAAGAGTTTGGTGCTCTTTGAGGTGTTGAAGAATTTGGTGTTCTTCAAGGTGGAAGATTGTGGTAATCTTCATAAGGTGCCGTTGATGATTGTGTTAATCTTGAGGAGATTGTGGTAATCTACAAAGAGGTGTTGTAAGGTGATGTTGTATTAATTATGGTAGTTAATAAAATCTTTCTTTCTTTTTGAAATCCATCCCGGAATCTTGTGGTAGTAGAGGATTAGGCCCTAGGTGGGTTGAACCTCTATAAATCAACGCGTGTTGTTTACTTCCCGCACTTCCATTCTTGTCTTGGTTTATTTATCCGTAAAAGAGGGCATAATCAAGAAAATGGGCATAACGCTACGGAAAAAAATGGGTTTAGCGGTTTGAAACCGCCGCCAATGTATTTTACTGGCTTTTAAAACCGCCGCCTAAGCGTGTGT
Organism: Rehmannia glutinosa; assembly: GCA_016081115.2. NCBI lineage: Eukaryota > Viridiplantae > Streptophyta > Magnoliopsida > Lamiales > Orobanchaceae > Rehmannia > Rehmannia glutinosa. Next base: position 20,380,364 of record CM071926.1, on the reverse strand, counting down.
CGCGAGTGATTTGGCGGCGGTTTTCAAGAACCACTGGAAAATATGTCGCTAAACAAAATTCGTTGCCCGAATGAATATTTAGTGGCCGTTCCAAACCGCCATGAAATTAGCAAAGCTTTTTTATGTTTTTGCGGCGGTTTTGAACCGCCACTAAATAATAGAAATAGTTTTTTATTAGCGATTGTTTAAGAACCGCCCTAAAATTTGTTTAAATTTTTTTGTTATTAGTGGCGATTTATAACCGCCACTAATACAGGATAATAACCCAACAAAAATTATTTTTTGAAAATGCATTTATTTTTGCAGCCATTTTCTACTTGTTCTTAACATTTGCTAGATTTGAATCGTATGAAGTATTTTTTGTCACGCTTTATATAGATGCGGCTAAATATACAATATTATAATTCCTTTTCATGTCCCTGTACATTCAAATTTCTTAGAAAATCTTTCTTCTCAAAAAAAAAAAAAGAAAATCTTAGAAAATCAAATATACCATTTAATTGTAACGCATATTTATCCAAGAACATGATTCAATAATATAAAAGCCAAACATTAATATCATTCAAAATATAGAGTCAAACAATAATATCATTCACAAAATAGAAAGTAAACAATAATATCATTCAATATCTCCAACAAAAGTATAATTTCTTGAACATAATAGAAATATCGCAACAACGTCATGAAGAATGTGAATGCATGCCCATTTACATGATCAAGGATGAATATTGTCTTCCATTCTCTGATGGAGGTTGATGACCGCTTCCTGCATCCGGAACCAACATTAAAAAACAAAATATAAACAAGTAGTCAATATATATACATATATATATATATATATATATATAAATCAAAATACAACACCTGACAGAAACCAGACAACACAACTGAATGACAATGGTAGGCCCGTTGAAGCTTTCTAATTATAATGTTCATAAATTATGATAATCAGCTAACCAAGTGAGCCCTTAAATGCACTGTAAAAATTAAGGATTAAGTGGCTTTGAAATGATTCTAACTTGGCCATTAATTTGGTGAAAAACTAGAAGTGCCTATAAAAATTGACGTTTAGGTAGTGTTTTTGTCAGTCATTTGTTTGCAAACATGAGTCCCTTGAGCATGCAACTTTTTTTTTTTTTTTCAGTGAATTAGATCTTGACTTAAAAGTTGTTTGTTGTTTTAGTTGTGCTAGCTTTTACCTTATTCTTATCTAGACGATTGCACGCGTTTTTAGATAACAAGAGATGCATGGATGAGTCTAAAATCAGATCTCCAAGCAAAAGTAAAAATTGTAACAAAAAATATGCAAAAGTACATACCACTTACCACTTCAATGTTTGGTTTCAAATTGTTGTGACCTCAATCGTCTCCTATTTACCATTCTTCTTAACCTCGGCATGGCTGCACGAAAATAAAGTAACAATTAGTAAATATAACTGGATGAGAAATCATGTCATATAGCATATAATGCAAAAATATGTATGAAACAGTACAAGATTAAATGTTGACTTTGTGAACTGAAAATTTACTTATGGTAACAAACAACACAAATCCTTCGTGCAATTAAGGCTATCATTTATTTCACTATACTTTCCAGAAAGTTTTCCATTCGACCTTAGCAAAATTCACTTTATACAACAATGGCCATCTGCTAAAAGAGGCTACTAAAAGAAAAGACATGGGTTTTGCTAAGGTACTAATAAAAGAAATCTATGTTTATATATATATTAAAATTAAAAAACTAACAATAAACAAGAGGAAATAATCAGTCAGTTAAGTTAGCTTCAGATTGCTATTAATATTATGATACCCATGCATCCATTTTCACTTCACAAACACAATATTAACTTATAAAAACTAATCTGTTGGCATATTCTACTATGTTCCAGATTAGTTGTGGCATTTCAATCAAAGTTCATGTGGTCAGTTTATGTTAAATTAAATTTCCATCATATATACATGATCAATGATTTAGCATATCCAAATCAAATATCTAGGCCATTATGCACTTATATGAACCTTAGAATGACTATATAGCTTGAAATAAACTTAGTCTGAATATATTTAACCAAATAACTCACCCAATCTGAACATGACCAAAATGCTCTCTAAAACATTTATACACAAATGCAATTTACAGTGCATACATTTCTAGTAAATGATATTGACTACAAATAAAGAGAACTCTGACCACAAAATGATCTAGCAGATTTCCTAACTATTCCATAAATATTTGTACACCCACAAAACACATTATGCAGGCAATTTTCGTGTAAAAATACCTGATGAGTTAGATAGTGATTCGGATGGTAGATCAAGAAAAAGTGCTCCACACATTCAGTCACCACACATTTTTAACATGAACCTGCAAAACCAAGTTTCATCACTAACAGTAATTACAAAGACAAGGGAAAAGATAGTTAGTGTAGTGTTACCAAAAACAAAATACTATCTCGAAAATAAATCGATGCCATTTTGTGAATACAAACAACAACCTTGTTACTGGCACAACATAGAAAATGCAAAAGTAGAATGAATATATTAATAAAGATACCATCGACTATAAAAAGTTAATAAGCATTTAAATATGTTTGTGAGAACAACAATTGTATTTACATATAAAACAAACTCAAAGAGATACAAAGAATTTAGACTGCCACTCGAATTTTCTGGAACCTTAATTCTTTTTCTTTGACATTTACCACTAACTTACTATCCACCAAGAATGACTATATATTACAATACAAAGTTTTTTCTGATTACATATTAAGTGAAATTACTGTTGGTGACTGGTTAGGATTCTAAATTCTAATGACAAAAGCTCTGTTGCATGATACAATTGACAAAACATAAGCACTTGCACAACAAAACAGTCTCAGTTGAATAGTGATGTCCAGAAAACATTTAACTAACTTAAGAAACACAGCAAAACAAGCATACCGCATCTCAAATAAGCATTAATGTTCTATGATATCGCACTGGAAATCCATCAATTTGGATTGCAGCAAACAAAAAAAAGTCATTCATTGTTCTCCCCTAGCAGTTTGCCTGCACAATAAGTTGGAATAATGAATGAATATAAAATTATCTAATCCATTGCCATCTTCAGATATAGATTCACATAGAACAAAAATTGGAAAAGCAAATACACATAAAACCTCTAGAGGTCCAGAATTATCGCTACTTGCCATATGAATTTCTTAATGAACACTAAAGGGTTTTCATACTAATTACATGGTTTTTCTACAAAAAATATTCTAATTTCTTAATATAAAAATTTAATTAGAGTTTTATACTAAAACTCACGACAAATTGAGGGAAACCAGAAACGTCTATGGCGCGGCGCACCGGAGCGACGGAATCCGCAATAACGAGCAGAAATAGAGTAAAAGTATAGAGAAAATTAAAAAAACCTTCGCTATATTTTGTTGGCGCCGCTGTAGAATTGGGAGATTGGCATTGTTCATGGAAATTGCAAGGTGATGACACCCGAGCCGAGCCGGAAGAAATTGATCCACGTCATCGATTATCACACATTTCACGAATTAGGCTCGCCGGCTCCCGAGCCCAACTGCTACGAGCCCGACCACAACACGGCCGCCGAGCCCCGAGCCCCGAGCCCAGATTTCAATATGAAACACACGCGCGACAACCTCGTAAAAATAATCACACGCCCATGCTTAGTACTTTATCGGTATCAGAAGCTGCCACATGTCAGAGAATTATGAAGAGAAGTCGACAAGTGGCAAATTTGACTGACATGCACAACTATAGAGGGACATGTGTCGTCCTTTTTGCTATTTTATTAATTAATGAATAGTTAGTGCAAAGATGACTATTGTAAACCCACTTACTCAAAAGGGGTATAAAAAGTCTGAAAAGGGAAAAAGAAAAGGAGAAGAAAAGGAACACAAATAGTAAAAAGACCGACCCCAATATTCCGGCTCGGCAAAATACAATGAAAGGCATAATTAGCCAGAAATAAAGAGACGTTACGCACGTTTTCATTTCCACGTGTTAAACCTTTTACGTATTTCTACTTGTTGACCAAAACGCACGTCAACAAATTGGCGCTAGAAGGAGGGGCCCGTATTGGTCCAGTCAGAATTCCAAGCACAGGCAAGTTAAGTAAAAACCAGGTAAAATTTAACGTTTGGCTTCTTGATACAGAAAAAATGAGTCATCACGAGAAATGCTCGTGTGATCAAGAGCAACATTTGAACAACCAAATCGCCGGACTACTAATGGCCAAAATATACCCCAAACGGAAGCAGGGAGCACTACTTTGTTTCCCTTCGCTCAGCTAATTGCCAACCCAACTTTTGTACAACAAATGAACCAACTCATATCACAAACTCTCGCTACCACGAACTCTCAAGCACCCCCTCCATTCCTTGCAAATACTAACCCACTCAATCCACAACTAAATGTTAACATTAATCCTCAAATTCCCGGGCTTCCTCGCCACGAAGCCCAAGAAGCCAGTTCGGGTAATGAACAACATGTCCGTCATGACAGAAGACGGCAAAGAGAAAATGAGGAAGAGCAAAGTCGTATAGCAGAGTCATTTCCAGAACAAACACGACATCGTCGTGCCCACTCAGTATTCGCCGGACGACTGGGAGTTGATCCCTTTCGCCCAGCTCGATCGATAAGTTCCCGGCTCAGGTTTCCGGACGAGCGGGAACAACTCGGGGTCGATCAAGTCCAAGGCCCTAGCTTGTGGCAGGAACGGGATGTAGAAATACATCGCCTACGTCGCCGTCTGAACGAATTGGAAGGCGGTCCGGATGGCGAACAATCTCGAAGACCGCCCCAAGTATGGAGCCACCACTGCTTCCGTCGCCATTTTCTCCTGGAATCTGGCGATCCTGTTACGCCAAAGTTGAAAATCCCCGTGTCGGCCTCTATAATGGGAAACCGACCCGACCACTCATGTACACAAGTACTTAGCATGGATGGAACTATACGATCAAAGCGATGCCATCCTCTGCAGGGCCTTCCCGACTTTGGGCGACCGAGCCCACCGTTGGTTTAGGACCTGCCTGCCGCAGGATCCATTCAAGCATGGGGGGATCTAGCCTCCGCCTTTACGACACATTTCTTAACGTCCAAAGTCCGAGCCGCGCCTAAAGACTCCCTCGTAAACATCAAACAAGGGAAAGACGAGCCCCTGAAGAGTTATATTTCTCGGTTTAACAAACAAGTTCGAGAGATGGAACCGGTGTCAGATGACGCCATTTTAATCGCAGCCATGGCTGGACTGGCTCCCGAAACATGGTTCAATTACTCCATCCACGAATCAGGGGCGACCTCGTATCAAGAATTTCTAATCCGCGCGGAACGCCACATTTGTGCGGAAGAAGCCATGGCAAGTAACCGCCCCGAGCACCGACAAGGGAACGTAAGAAAGGACGGAAGGAAAGAACCAGTAATTGGGCCGGGGTCAGGTTTCCGGCCATTCTTGGCAAACCCGACCACCGGATTTAGAGCTCGCCAAGAGGCGAGAGCCGAAGTCGCCGCGCTAAGGAGTACTTTGACCCACACTCCGTCGGCCATATGGAGTGAAGTACAGGGTCTGAATTTATTGCCTCCGGCTCGGCCTCTGAAAATTGAGCCATCAAAATTAGATTCGCGTCGATTCTGCGCCTATCACAAATCGATAGGTCACGATACTGACGAGTGCCGAGATCTAATTAGGGAAATTATGCGGGTTGTTCGACAGGGCGGCCTTAAAAGATACGTTCATGAGCTACCACCCCCACCGGCACTGGCTCAAGGCGTCAACCCGGAGCGCGTAATCAACCCAGCTCTCCTGCCGCCGCCCCCAGCTGAAAACCAGGGGAGAGAAATCCTCATGATGTCAAGTGTTAGTCGGATCAATACCAACTCAATGGAGGATAGACGCTCCAACAGGAAAAGAAAAGCCGATGTTAGACAGGCAACCAATGCCGAAAGACAAGTTCGGGTGGCCGAAATCAAGGAAGGCCAACCCACCGGCCACTTTGTGTTCTCGGATGCGGATGCCGACCAGGTGGTCCATCCTCATTCTGACCCTCTGGTCATCACGGCACCGATTCTGGGTATTCCGGTTCACAGAATTTTAATTGACTCGGAAGCTATTCATCATCATTTATGTCCGAGCATTTCAAGATTAAACGTGGATGATAGTTATATCCGTCCATGTAACGATAGCATTTTGGGGTTTGGAGGAGGAAGGATAGTCCCACTAGGAGAAGTTGATTTGCCCATCCAAATGGGACAAGGTTTGCATAAACGGATCATTATCATGACAACATTCAAAATAATCAATGCCGATTCGGAGTACAATGCTATCATTGGAAGGCCATTGCTTTATCATATAAAAGCGGCGTTTCAATATATCATTTTTGTATAAAATTTCCAACGTCTTGATGGCGAAGCTATACATAAAGGGAATCAAAGGGAGTCACGAGAGTGCTCTCTTAAACTCCGACCGATGGAGATTAACGTGGCAGAACAAGGGCAAACCAGTGGAATTACACGAGATAATCCCTTGCCCGAAGAGGAATCCGAGCAGAAAGGGGTGATCGTTCAGGAGGATAACCCAAGTCGTCGGCCTGGGAAGGAGCCAATGATGGAAGAAGGCGAGCCGGCAATCGAAACCGAGCCGGCCGCAGAAGACGAATTGCCCCTGCAAATCAAGGAGGGGCAAAGCAAGAAAAGAAAACGAGCGGAACCGGTAGAACAAGTTGATACGATCAATGTCGGTAGGCCAAGCGAGGGGCGCCAACTACGTATTGGTCATGATCTTCCGAACCATATCGGCGAGTTGGTCGAGTTTTGGGAAATAATCTTGACGTCTTCGCATGGACTCATGCGGACATGCCCGAATTGATCCCAGTATGCGTGCCACCGCCTTAACATTGATCTAACGTTCCGCCCAAATCATCCGAAAAAGGCGCAAACTCGGCCCCGATAGGCGGCGGCGCGAAATCGAGGTTAACAAACTACTAGACAATCGCTTCATCCGGAAGCCCTCTATCCTCGATGGGTCGCCAATCTGTTTTGGTAAAGAAAAGCATCGCCGCGGTGGCGCCTATGCGTGGATTTTATGACCTCAACAAAGCATGCCCTAAGGACGCTTATCCATTGCCAAATATCGATTACATGGTAGATGCCACAAAGAGACACGAGCCGATGAGCTTCATGGATGCATACTCGGGTTACAACCAAATACGGATGCACCTGGAAGATGAAGAAAATACCTCATTTTTCTCTCGCTGGGATTCATCATTTACAAGATGATGCCTTTCGGATTGAAGAATGCTTTGGTGCGACTTATCAAAGGTTAGTAAATAAGATGTTTGAAAAAATGATAGGTCACACTATGGAAGTCTATGTAGATGACATGCTAGTAAAATCATCAGTACATGTCCGATCATCTAAACGATCTTAATAAAATGTTTCTTTGTTTTGAGAGAGTACAAGATGATGTTAAACCCGAAAAAATGCACATTTGGGGTCGGCTCGGGTAAATTTTTGGGGTATATGGTCAGCCAAAGGGGAATCGAACCTAACATAAAAATTAAAGCCATCACCGACCTAGAATCCCCAAACTCGTAAAAAGGTACAAAGCCTAACAGCCGATTGCCGCCCTTAACCGATTTATTTCTCGGTCCACGACAAGTGCAAAACCTTTCTTTGAAATTATAAAGAAAAGCAAAAATTTCGAGTGGACCGAACAAGCACAGGTTGCCTTTGAATCCCTCAAACATCATCTATCTTCAATCCCTATATTACAAAAACCGGCCCAAGGGGAGGACTTGTATTTGTACTTGGCGGTATCCGAATATGCCATCAGCTCGGTGTTAATCAAAGCTAGATGGCTCTATTCAACATCCATCTACTACACACAAACCAAGCGTTACATGATGCCGAGCTCCGGTACCCACCAATGGAAAAGTCGGCTTATTCATTAATTACATGACACGGAAACTCCGTCCATATTTCTTAGAACACAAGATTATAGTATGGACGAACTATCCGTTGAAGCAAGTGTTACACCGACCTGATACTTCTGGTCGGATGATTAAGTGGGCTGTCGAACTTAGCCAATTTGACATTATATACGAACCACGTACTGCAATAAAAGGACAGGCTTTAGCCGATTTTGTGGCCGAATTCACGCCTTCCATACAATTGGAGGTCAAGGAAGACCAAGAATGGAAATTATTTGTCGACGGCTCTTCCGCTGCAGGCCGAGCAGGGGGCGGAATCGTGATAATCGATCCAAATGAAAAATGCTACTGCTCGGCCGTACGATTTCAGTTCCCCGCGACGAACAACGAAGCCGAATATGAGGCGCTCCTAGCAGGCTTAGATATGGCAGCCTCTATGGGCCTAAAACAACTATTGGTTCACAGTGATTCCCAGTTGGTTGTTCATCAAATCAACGGCGAGTACGAAGCGAAAGAGCAGAAAATTGCACAATATTTGGATTTGGTCAAGAAAAGATTATCACATTTTAAGACAAAAATCTTACATGTACCCCGAGCGAGAACATGCAACATGCAAGCGGATGCCTTAGCTCTCGGCTCGGCTCGATCCAGGGACGGATGTCATCACGGATGTCATGTCATCACACAATTGTCCGCCCGTCACTTGGTGCAAAGAAAATATATACAACGAAACCGTCGAGCATGACTTGGATGACCCCAATCATCCAATATCTAGAGAAAGGAGTTCAACCTGAAAACAAAGCTGAAGCCAGAACACTACGAACTCAAGCGGCTCGGTTTACACTAGTAGACGGCATCCTCTACAAACGAGGGTACTCCATCCCACTTCTACGCTGCCTTTCCGAGACAGGATCAGATTATGCACTTCGAGAGGTTCATGAGGGAATATGCGGCAACCACGCTGGGGGCCAAACGTTGGCCTATAAATTAATACGGCAAGGGTACTACTGGCCATCCCTGAAAAAGGATGCTACCGACCTCGTCAAAAGATGTGAGAGGTGCCAGAGATTTGCACCACAGTCGATATCATCCTCGAATGCTTACTTCCGTATTTAGCCCATGGCCGTTTGCCAAATGGGGAATGGACCTCATCGGACCATTACCCATTGGCAAAGGGGGCGTCAAGTATGCCATTGTGGCGGTGGATTATTTCACAAAATGGGCAGAGGCGGAGCCTTTGGCAAAAATAGATGAAGAAAAGGTTGTGAGCTTTGTATGGAAATCTATCATCTGTAGATTCGGGATACCACATTCGATTGTTACAGACAATGGGAAACAGTTCGACAACCGAAGGTTCCGAAATTTTTGTGAAGGTTTCCGTATAAAAAACCATTTCTCAACTCCATACCACCCCCAGTCGAACGGACAAGTCGAGGCCGTTAATAAAATACTCAAGTATACCCTGAAGGCGAGATTGGAGGAGTCTAAAGGCAATTGGCCAGAGGAGCTACCTGGCGTACTATGGTCATACAGAACGACACATCGAAAGCGACCCACGGAGAAACACCTTTTTCTTTAGCTTATGGAGCCGAGGCGGTGATTCTGTCCGAGATTGGAGCCCTACTTTCAATTGCAAATTTTGAAGAAGACCGTAATGAGGCCGCTCCGAGCCGAACTAGACCTGCTCGAGGAAAAAGGTGCAGCGCCGAGATGAAAAATGCAAACAGTATAAACAAAGGAGCGAAAGGTACTACAATTCGAGAGTAAAAGAAAGAAGATTTCGGGTCGGCGATCTTGTATTGAAAAAGATAACGGGCATTCAACCGAGCCCATTGAAGCCGACCTGGGAGGGCCCGTTTCGGATCAGCCACGTCTTATCCGGTGGGGCATACCAGTTAGAATATTTGAGTGGAGAAAAATTTACGCATCCATGGAATGTATCATACCGAAGCGGTATTATCAATAAAGATCTCGATCTACGATCCGTGATAGGATTCCAAAGAATTATCCCTTCATCTGGTATTTCGTGAGCTCTTTAAAGGAAAACGAAGTTTTTACTCACCACAAATCAAGACTCGGCTACGCACCGAGCACAATACCAAGACTCGGCTACGCACCGAGCACAATAAAGACTTGGTTACGCACAAGCACAAAGACTCGCTACGCACCGAGCACAATACCAAGACTCGGCTACGCACCGAGCACAATAAAGACTCGGCTACGCACCGAGCACAATAAAGACTTGGTTACGCACCAAGCACAAGACCAAGACTCGGCTACGCACCGAGCACAATAAAGACTTGGTTACGCACCAAGCACAAGACTGAAGACTCGCTACGCACCGAGCACGATACCAAGACTCGGCTACGCACCGAGCACAATAAAGACTTGGTTACGCACCAAGCACAATACCAAGACTCGGCTACGCACCGAGCACAATAAAGACTTGGTTACGCACTGACCAAGACTTCAACTCGCCACGACCGAAAACAATAAAGACTTGGATACGCACCAAGCACAAAATGAAGACTCGGCTACGCACCGAGCACAAAATGAAGACTTGGTTACGCACCGAGCACAAAATAAAGACTTGGTTACGCACCAAGCACCAAAATCAAGACTTGGTTACGCACCAAGCACCAAAATCAAGACTTGGATACGCACCAAGCACCAAAATCAAGACTTGGTTACGCACCAAGCACCAAAATCAAGACTTGGATACGCACCAAGCACTAAAATCAAGACTTGGTTACGCACCGAGCACAAAATGAAGACTTGGTTACGCACCGAGCACAAAATCAAGACTCGGCTACGCACCGAGCACCGAAATAAAGACTTGGTTAAGCACCAAGCATAAAGTGAAGACTTGGCCACGTACCAAGTACAAAATAAGGACTCAGTTATGCGCCGAGCACAATAAAGACTCGGTTCATAAACAAAATTTCAGAAACAAAATAAAAGGACAGGTTTATATCCCTGAGTGCAAGAATCGATTAAGGCGAGCAGACCCCCTCACTCAGAAGTACTGAAAACCGAGCCCCGTACTTGGGAAAATAAGAGGAAAAAAGAAGACAGGCAACAATCTTGCAAAAAGGAAAGAGCCGAGCATTCACAAAAAGCTTGAAACACATACACAGGTAAGGAAAATAACAATTCATTTCTAACTTCAAAAATATTTACATAAGAGGCCGGAGCCCATTACATCTCGAGGCACGAAGCCAAATTACCTATCTAGGGGTACCTATAAAAGCATCAAGAACGAGCAGGGGGCGGAATTTCGACGGCACCACTGGAACCAACTTCTTCCACGTCCTCCGGAGGAGAGCCCTGCGCATTAGAAGCCTCCGCAAAGTTCGGCCGAAGGGTATTGAGATCAGCCTCCAGAAGGGCCAAATCTTCCTCAAGCTGAGCAACAGTACGCCCGCCCTTAAGTAAATCCAGAATTTCTTGGAGACTGGTCGCATGGCCACAGGTCAACATGAATGCATACTCCTCGGAGTCTTTGTAAGCTTTAATGGCCTCTCTACGAACTTCCTCAGTTTGTCGGCGGGCGGCTTCTTCAGCCTCCCTGCGTACGTCGGATAGGCGCCTCTCCATTTCCTCAGCCCGGGCAGTGGCAGCACGTTCCAGCTCGGCGACCTTAATCCTGAGCTCTTCTTCAGCCTTGCGGGCCCGATCTCGCTCTGCCTCAGCCCTCGCAGCACTCTCTCTCTCGGAGTTGGCCCGAGCTGTAGCCTCATCCGCTTGAGTCTTAAAAGACTCTTGCACCCCTTGGAGGGTAGCATAGGCCTCCTGCAGATCCCCGTGCCGCCTTTCCAGGTCGGCATATTTTTTCTCCAACTCGCGGGTTCCCCCAACCGCATGCCATAAGAGCCCAATCATACGCCCAGACATGGCCATAGCATATTGAATTTGTTCTTGGCTTGATCTCTGAGCGCACTGCTCGATGCCTTTTGTCCAGGCACGGGTGGGATACATTGCGGCCCGACTGCCTCCGGTAAGACCCTTGATTGCTCCTCCGTCGGGCGTGGCACATCGAACGAATTCCACAAACCACCGAGGGCGTAGTCCAACCATTCCCTCGCAATATTCATCTCTTGCTTGGTTTGGAGGAATGAAATGACCTTCCTGCCGAGGTCATCCGAAAGTTCGCGGACCTTCATTTTCCGGAGGTCGCTCGGGATGTTCGGGCGCCGCTCGACCAACCCTTTCGATCGATCGCCTCCTCCATCACAATTCCCCCTCTTTTCCTTTGAAGGGGCGGCCGACCGCCTTCCGGCACTCCATCGCCAGGACGTTTACGGCCGGGATATCTTCTCTCCGAGCCGCCTCCACATCCGCAGTTGATCGGCGCCGCCGAGCTCGCCGTCTTTGTATTCCTCACACCTGCTGCTGCGTGCACGCAAATCCAGGCCACGCCCGCATAAAGCAACCATCAATTAGAAGAAAGATCAAAGGAAAACAAAAAGACAACTCAAAAGGAAATGGAAGAAATACGGTGTTTTTACCTCGAACGGCAAATGCACTTTTCGCGGCTCGGGAAACCAGTGGTTCGCCCTACGGGCGCAGATGATCTGCCCACAGACTAGTCGTCGCGAGGCGGCGCGGCTTGCTCGATTCTCGCCGGCCGATCCCCGGAGAATGGGGCCGTATTTCTTCATTAACGAGAGGATTCTCACAGAGGCACTCTCTCGACCTCCTCCTCCCGCTCGGCCACCTCATCCCGAGCCGCCCCTCGGGGTCGGGTCGGGCGAGCAGCGAGCAAACTCAAACCAATGCGGCCAAGTTGGCCTCGGTGGCCAACCTCTCAATCCGCCGTTGTCCATGATTCCCGGGCCGGATGTTCTCGACCTTCGAATAAAAGCGGCGACAGAGGCCCCTTTGATGCCCTAGTTCTCTGTAAAGGTGGAAAGAAAGGACAATTATGAAAAGAAAATGCAAAAAACAAAGAAAAGCGGGAAAGGAAAAAGATAAGACTTCACGTAACCAAAAACAAAATTTGATGGGGGATGAAGAACGGTCTCATTTTCTCCTTCCCCCACACGAGCTTGCCACTCGCCGCTCACCTTTAACCATTTATCCTTCCACTCCTTCGAGAGAAGAAGGTAGACCCTCCACCAAACCGTCCGGATACCCCGTCGGGTCTCAGACGTAATACCATCCGGATGGTCGACCCGAGACGATGGAGTCGCCGCCATACAAAAAGCTCGTTCATCTCCTTAAATTTGGGGCGAGGATATTTTTCCGGTGAAACATCACCAGAGACCGATGATCCTTCCCCAAGAAATAGGGTGCACTGGTCGGATGCATACCCCACTTGCAAAACCACCGCGTGAGGAAGGCCGGCAAAGGGAAATCTTAAACCGTATAAAAGGTCAGGGAGCAAATACAGCCGTGCAACCCTCTCGTGGATATCTTGGGAACTTCCGTGCCGTCCCTAGGTACCCAAAAGTAGATACCGCTCGGAATACGGTACATCCGCCGGAGCTCATCCACCTCCCGAATCATCAACATGCTCGGGATATCGTTTATGTCACTCGGCGTCCAACGAGTCTCGACACGAAGACGAGGTCCTCCTCCTTGTCGACCGTCGCCATTACGGTGGCCTATGGGCCCTGGTGGCCTTTCCGCCTCGAATCCCGGGACACTCATCTACTCGCTCTCGTTGTCACGCTCCGCTCGGATGGATCCATATCTTCTTCTTCTCGGCGGCACAGCTTTAGAATCAACACTTGGCGATTCTTCACCGAATTCTCTTGTACCAGGTCCGGTTGATACACCGTTCCTTCTCTATAAACGGTCACCAGGCGTCGGTCAAAGATAGTGTGCGTCCGCTCCAAGGACGTTCCACCTCTTGAAGAATCGGAAAGATATCCGGATAATACTCGACCGTGGGGCGGAGAGATCGCCGTCTTTGGTGAAAAATAAACAGAGGGTTCAGATGGAGGATCTTCAATTTCAACTTCTACACTATAGCTACGACTCCTACTATCTTCAAAAGAAGACATTTATAGGTAAAGGAAGAGTATTTCGAAAAAATACCTAAGTTCGAAGTCTCTGAACTTGGGAAGCCGACCCGAAATTTCTGCTCGGTTTAATTACTTTAGCTCGAGGTTAAAGGATGCGAAAGTGAATAATGAAGGAAAACAAAGGTATTTATAGATAAGTTTCCTCGATAAACGGGACGTTTATTCGAAAGGACGCTCCTTTTAAAAGCTCAAAAGCCGCCAAACATGACAGAAAACGTCGTGTCCCCACGCCCGCTGACAGAACTGACGTAATTTTTCGGTTCCTGCGCAAGATTGGTCCAACCACAAGATGCCACGTGTAATCATCATTATGGCAACCCAATTAATGCGCCGTTTCAAGCATTAATTGCTACGCGACAGGTACCAGGAAAGAACAAAACCTTTGAAAAATCCGTTTTCCCATTAATTGTTCATCATTAGCATTAAAGTTTAACTCCGACGTCAAAGAATTTTCTCTCGAAGTCAAACTTGGGGGCCTTTGATGACACCCGAGCCGAGCCGGAAGAAATTGATCCACGTCATCATCGATATCACACATTTCACGAATTAGGCTCGCCGGCCACGAGCCCAATCAAGCACGAGCCCGACCACAACACGGCCGCCGAGCCCCGAGCCCCGAGCCCAGATTTCAATATGAAACACACGCGCGACAACCTCGTAAAAATAATCACACGCCCATGCTTAGTACTTTATCGGTATCGAAGCGCCACATGTCGAGAATTATGAAGAGAAGTCGACAAGTGGCAAATTTGACCGACATGCACAACTATAGAGGGACATGTGTCGTCCTTTTTGCTATTTTATTAATTAATGAATAGTTAGTGCAAAGATGACTATTGTAAACCCACTTACTCAAAAGGGGTATAAAAAGTCCGAAAGGGAAAAAGAAAAGGAAGAAAAGGAACACAAATAGTAAAAAGACCGACCCCAATATTCCTCGCTCGGCAAAATACAATGAAAGGCATAATTAGCCGAAAATAAAGAGACGTTACGCACGCGTTTTCATTTCCACGTGTTAAACCTTTTACGTATTTCTACTTGTTGACCAAAACGCACGCCAACACAAGGATGTATCGGCGAGGCCTCACGGATGACGGTGGATTGATAGTACCGACGGCGAAGGCGTAATCGACGGTGAAGGCAAGCGGTGCCGTCGGCGGGGCGCAAGAGACGTAGAGAGAAAGAGAATTGCTCGTGCAACGTTGTGAGAGAGAAAGACGTCATGATTGCTAACTCAAAACCCTTCTTTTGATTTAATTAATTATAATTATAATTTTATAACCTAAACAATATATATATATATATATATATATATATATATATATATATATATATATGAGAGAGGGTTATATGAGACCACCTCATAGGGTGAGTCCATAGGGACCAATCCTAGTCATATATCTAATTTTTTCAAGGGTTGCAATTTAAGAGGCAAAATTACAAATTACAAGTTTCTTAATTAAACACAGGGGTAAATTAGTCATCCTCTCAAATCAATATTCATGGGATTCACGGTATTCATGGGATTCACGCAATCCTTCCAAATCTCAAAACAAAATCACGTAACAAACCCATCGCTTCTTCTTCAACATACTACTATGAAAAATCATTCATCTTTCTTATGAAGATGTAATTTGTTGCTTATATAGATGTGTCATGGTGCTTTTAGATATATTAACTACAAAAGCAAGTCATTAGCAACAAATTCATACTACATAAGCAACAAGTCTATACTACATAAGCAACGAATATACACTATGTATGCACTACGATATATTAACTACATAAGCAAGTCATAAGCAACAACCTCATATTACATAAGCAAAGAAGCCTATACTACATAAGCAACGAATATACACAACGTATGCACCACAATTACATTAACTACATAAGTAAGTCATAAGCAACAAACCCATACTAAATAAGCAACAAGTCTATACTACATAAGCAA
Source organism: Rehmannia glutinosa (assembly GCA_016081115.2). Taxonomy (NCBI): domain Eukaryota; kingdom Viridiplantae; phylum Streptophyta; class Magnoliopsida; order Lamiales; family Orobanchaceae; genus Rehmannia; species Rehmannia glutinosa. Next base: position 20,364,444 of record CM071926.1, on the reverse strand, counting down.
TGAATATACACTACAAATGCACCACGTATACATTAACTACATAAGCAAGTCATAAGCAACAAACTCATACTACACAAGCAACGAATATACACTACATATGCAACACAAATATATTAACTATATAAGCAAGTAATAAGCAACAACCCTATACTACATAAGCAACAAATATACACTACATATGCAATACAAATATGATTAAATTACACATGCAATATGGTTATACTACACATGCAATATGATTATATTACATAGGCGATTAACAATAGAATACACACACCGGAGATAAAAAAAAAAAAGTGAACATGAGGGATATGGGTTACTCAATAATCAAACCACGTGCCGCGTGAAAGGAGGAAACAAATTGAACGTGATTGAGATCTCATCAAATCTCAATAATCGATTCTATATTACAAAATGACCACCCTACCCTTTTTAGTTGTTGAAACAAAAAAATAAATATAAAACCCCTAAAAATGCGGACCACCAAAAATATTAATTTATGGTTAGGATTGGGTCCTATGGACTCACCCCAAATGGGAGGACCTATTTGATCCATATCCTATATATATATATATATATATATATACATAGGGATTGGATCAAATGAGACCATAAAATTAGAGTGAGACAAAGTGTGGACTAATCTCACCCACAAATCTGTAATTTTAGATGGTTGAGATTTACCTAATTTAATGGCTTTTTTTAATTTATTTTAAATCAAATAAGGGCAGATTGATCATTTTCTTTATTAGTGTTTTCACCCCCAATTATGTGGTCCCCAAATCCCGTTCATCTCATTCATCCCTCCCATGGAGGTTTCGACATTCTCGAACATGGCGACGTGTAAAAATTGTTGGATTAAGATTTGCCTGAAGCATAGGTTTCCGGTGGATCACGCCTGTGGGAAGTTGAGTTTGCCTTCGTCTTCGATTACTGTAGATAACAAGTTTTTGATTGCTTTGGCTGCGAGGATGGGAAAAGATTGTGGAAACAAGATTGCTTTGCTCATGGTTCACGCCCAAGCATTTCGTTACAGGGATTATTAAGAATTGATTTCCTACAACAATCAATTACCTGTTTTTTAAAGAATCAACAAAGTTGAAACCAAAGTAGGTAAAATAGCTAGGCCAAAAACTGAACCAACCTAGAACAATTTTTTTTTTATAATGAATTTTTTTGTTTACAATTAGATAAATCGATCTCAATGGCGCTTAATTGGTGCGATTAATGGTGGAAAAGGAGATATTGTGAGTGGTATTTACACTGTGGTTGAAAGATGGAATTGTGTAGCTGTTGTTGTAGATGGAGGATTGGTGAAGAAGACGATGCTGACATAGATGAATTACAGTACACTTAAATGTTTTTCGATGTATACTTAGATGTGTTTTGTTATATAAATAGTTAATTTGTGATGTATATATTTATGTTGTTGTATACTTATGTTTTTTGTTGTATATTTATATGTGGTTTGTTATATACTTATATGTGTTTTGTTGTATACTTATATTTTTGTTTGACAATTGTAATATTCAGTAAAATTATGTTAAACATACAGCAAAATAGTGTTAAATATATATCAAATATATGTTAAATATACAGCACTAATGATCGTGATTTTCTTTCTCTCTCTATAATTGATTTACTTAATCCACGGTCCCCACATATTTTTGTTTGAACCATTTTAATATGCGGAAAATTATGTTAAACGTGACAAAAATAGTGTTAAGTGTACATCAAATATATGCTAAATATACAACACAATAATGAACGTGATTTTCTCTCTCTCTCTCCCCTCTCTCTATAATTGATTTACTTAATCCACGGTCCCTACATGTTAATGAGCGTGATTCTCTCTCTCTCTATATATATATATATACTCGATTCCTTGATTCACGGTCCCCACATATTTTTGTTTGACCATTTTAATATGCAAAAAATTATGCTAAACATACAAGAAAATAGTGTTAAGTATACATCAAATTATTGATAAGTGTACAACATACTCGCATTTATGAGCACATGCGGGATTTTCTCTCTCAAATAGCGATTTTCTCGCGATTTTCTCTCCCCCCACGTGATTTTCTGTCGCCCTAATAACTGATTCCATATTTGGATGGCCCCCACTTGGGTAATTTGACTACTATACCCTTATTTTGATTTAATTAAATATTTAATGTAATTATAACCCCTATTTATCTTAGCCATTGATATAACTAAAGGAGGGTTGAGATGAGTCCACATTGTCTCACTATAATATGTGGTCTCATTTTAACCTCCCCTATATACACATATATAATGTTAGTGGCGGGTAGCAAAATAAGCGTTGCTAAAATTTAGCAAATAAATTGTGGGCGACAATTACCAAAACCGTCCAAATAAACGCCACCAAAGTCATTTTCTCAGCGTTTTACTTAACGCCGCCGATAATGATGCTAAAATTTCAAACATTAAATTTATTCACTTAATCAATAACGGTTAATCTAACCGCATTGTTATATAGTCATTTAGCGGCGGTTGTAACGAACCACCACCTAAATTTGTGTCGCTAAATTATTCTTTTTTTGTAGTGTAATCTATTCACCCCTCTAGATTATCATAGCCACTGGACTTACAGAGCTTATCCTTGTGTTCTCGAACAAAGGTCCAATAGCTTGGCTTTTCGAGCTTTGAGCCTTTTGTTCTCCTTCTTGGTCTCTAACTTCCTCACCAGGGTTGGGTTATCGGGCTCGTTTGGGCTCGAGTAATCGAGCGGATAGCTTGACATGAGCTCGGGCCTAGTCCTCGCAGAAGAATTCACCACTCGGGCCCCAAAGTTTGTCCGGAATAGCTCGGTCGGGGTATGGACAATGCCTTTGGATGTACTTTGGCGGCTAATAGACCATCTTTGTTCTTCGTGATGGAGTTACCCGTGAAAAAGTTTGGTTTGGAGTGTCTATTGGGCTTCGATTAGCTCGCCGCATTTGAGCTAGTTTCTCGCTCGGGCTCTCTTAGAGGGTGGGAGCTCGGTGTCAAGATCCCCGCCGCGGAGCAAGGGGGAACAGGCGGCTGGGATCCGCCCGGCCAAGATGTCTTCTCGCAGAGGAGGGTCGGGTAGTGCGTGGGGATCGGGATCCACTGTGGGAAGCCCCATAACACCTCCCTAGGCTGCGATAAGAAGAAGCCCGAGCTAGGAGCTCACTTTTTTGCGAGCCTCGGTCTTACGAGCGACAACTCGGGCCAATGATGATGTCTGCACCAATGAACAAATATTAGTAACAAAAACACAAGGACTATACAAGGAGGAAGGGAAGAATCATACCGATATCTCTCTCAGAAAGGAACGACCTCAAAACTCACTCCCAAGTAATGAAGCAATGAAGGAGTAATGATTTGGGAGAGATCATATTTCACAACAGCTTAATTTATGAATGAGATCTCGCAGTCCGTGAGGGCGCTTTAGGCTCATGTTTTTCTTGAGGAGGTAAGGCCCATACCCATTTATGTGGAAAGGGCCAAGTTTACGCCGAGGTGACGAAAAATATCGATCCTTCCAAATTTATTGGAGGTGGGGTATTTCCCTAAAGAGTTAGTTTCATTACAAGCGGTAATGTAAAACAAGCCTTTAGGGGTGGAAGACTTGACTTGAAAGAGGGCAAAAATAGATCGGTCGAGGAGCTATGGATAGGAATTTAGTGATATTAAATAACCAAGAATAATCCTAAAAGCATTTGTGGTAAATTGGTTGAGAGTGATTTTATACATAGTAGATACATCGTAAAAACAATGGATAGGAAACCTAAGTCCTCTATCTAATTGACTGACGAAAAAGGTAAGACCTTGACGAGGGGGTCGGTAGGGCCTATCTGTATAGATCGAGAGGGCTAACTTAAAAAGAGGGGGAACCCTAGCATTCCTATGGATATTGTAAAGAGATTGGGATGTTATGGCTGAGTTGGAGAACCCGTGATCCATCTCGGGAGGAGCTCGTGGGTTATGATTTCTAACTTCTATGTGGGAGAGGCATCTATCGGAAGAGGAATCCGACTATGTGGCCTCGGGTCGGTAGATCGGGATAATTTTCCCTAAGATGGGCAACATCTAATTCATCTAACCACCTAACTAGGTCGGTCAAGTGTGGATCGGAATAGGTCAAGGAAGAGGCCATTATTTAAGATAAAAATAATAAAAGAAGGAATGGAAGGAATGTACCTAGGAAGTAAGAACGGAAAGAGGAGGAGATGGAAAGAGCACCTTCGGAAAGCTCACGGAAATCTCCGGTGAACGTCGGAAATCGCCTTAAGAGGGGGAGAGAAGTATTTGCTAAAAAGTGAAATGGTCCCCCTTCTATTTGCCTTTTATCGAAGTGGTGAAATGAGAAGATGATCAAGACCATTGATTTAAATCTCATCCAACGGCTAAAGGTGACCTCGAGAAGATGAAGGGATGTCCTGTCGGTTGAAAAGACGCCCTTGTGATCGAAATGGGTGGGAAATGAACTAGGGTTTAGAAACCCTAAATTTAGATCGCCTAGTCAAATTTTGAAGGTTGTGAAACCCTAGTTTAGATCGACAGAACAAATTTTGGAGGCTTTGAGGCCTTGGTTTAGATCGGGACAAACATATTTTGGAGGCTTTGAGGCCCTAGCTTTAGATCGGAAAATAAATAATTGAGAGGAAATTAAGTCGAATATATGAGAAGTTCGGAGGTCGGTCGAAAATATAACGAGACAATTATGTCCGAAGTAGGCGAATTACTTCGGGACATAATTGGGGGGACTGATTGATGGAGGCCTATTTAGACCGACATGTCTATATGGGCTTGATTAAAGATTTGGGCCAATGATAGGGCAATCCCGAGCTCTAGGAGAGGATAAGGCCGACCTCTCTGGTGGGCCGATTTCCATATGTATTGGCTTGGACTTGGGCTTATGTTTGTCTTGAATTGATAATTTGACAAGGCCGAACTCCGGGCCTAATAGGCCGACCTATTGGGTTGACGCCCAAATGGACCAACTTAAGGGCCTACCGACCTATTGGGTTGGACCCCTAAATGGACCAACTTAAGGGCCTACCGACCTATTGGGTTGGGCGCCCAAAATGGACCAATCTAAGGGCTTACCGAACTATTGGGCCTGAAAGGTTTGCGACTGTACGAATGATTAACCTAGGCTTCGTGTGTTAATTAGGGTTTTAGCATGGCTTGATGCCTACGCAACCCTAATTGCCAAACCTATAAATAGGGCATGGAAAAGGTAAGTCTCCGATTAGATTTTCAATACACTTTTAATATATTGTGCTATTTTTATATATTCTCTCTCTAGAACGATCTTGACTTGAGCGTCGGAGTGGGTACGCCGAAAAATCCTTCTCGCCCCCTTCTAATGGTGGTTTTGCGGGTCTCGGTCGATCGCACATCGGAGCGTGGTTTTATTGGAAGGTGGATATTCTAGGGCCGACCACCATGTTTGATCGCTTTTCAGAGCGGCCAGGTAGCGACCTCGAATCCGTGATGTGGGATTTGGTGTTGGCGCACCTTGGGATTTTTTTAATTTAAAAATATTGGCGCGGGTCTCATGTGCGCCAAAGAAAGATGAAATTTAAATCAAAAATAAATTAATATCTTTGGCGCACAAAGGTGGTGCGCTATCAGCTTATCGACGCACACCCCATGTGCGCCGTCGAGTAAAAGCACGACCCCCTCCAATTTTACCATATTTTAACAAATCAATTTGAGTTTTACTATATTCAAGCAAATTACCCAAGAATCTAACTTGCCTGTATTGTCATTGCAATTACTTGCTACCTAGATCCTTCTTGGCACCCTAGTAATAGTTTTTCTTTTTCTTCTCTTTTTTTTTTTTTAGGGGTTGGGGGAAGAGTGGTAATTTAAATGATAGAATATTTGGTGAAAATATCAAATTACCATTATCTACATGTTTTTTTTTGAAAACCCACAAGATATCTCTATACCCTGTCTGGGGCACGGCCCTATACTTCCTTCGAACAATAGGAAATACGTCCTTCCTGGATGATCCTAATCTCTCGTAGGAAGGACAAACTCAATCCCGCCGCGATAGTCAGGTTTGAACCCAGGACCTGGAGGTGCAATTGCAATCTCAAGGCCATTAGGCTAACCCTTGGTGGTTCATTATCTACATGTATTGAATGCCAATAAGTTGTCTTCTAGCAATTTGATTTTCAAAATTTCATAACAAAAATTCTAAATTGTATGTGTAAAGTCCTACTTTTATAATAACAACTCAGTGCAGATGACAAATATTGTTACTCAGTTGTCATTGTATATGAGTCTACTATAATAATATTCTTACACATAATTATTATTTTATTTGTTTTGAAAACCACATAATTATTTTATTATTAATTATCAATAGTTATGCTTTTAAACAAATAAGGACTACTTCCACTTAATGCATATAATTAATGAAAATTTCAACACTCAAAAACAGTTCATCAACATTTTTCTTTTTTTCTCTTTGGGTAGTGTATGTGATAAGATTCACAAATATATCCTTATCTTCAAGACTTCAACCCTTTAAGTAAATGTAGATGCTTGTAAATTGCATGCATTCTTAGCTTTAACCCTTATATGGAACCATAATGCCAGAATAAACCATTGGTACAATGTTCCCTGCAGTCCAAATTAAAGATATTGAAAGTATACTAAAAAAAAAAAAAAAAGTCATTGAAAAATGTTTCCTGGGTTCATCCTCTTTCAGACTTTGCAGTCTTTACCCTAAAGTTAAGGTATATATCAAGCAATATCATATAATGTGGTTTGGATATTAATTCAAAATATCCAAATTACAAAATATCTTCCCATCTGTTGCTTCTCACCTATATAACTAGTTGTACTTTGTAGTGTACTAGTATAATTACTACTACCCTTGTTGTATCATTTATATGCACAACTACAACACCACTTTGAATCAACACCACTTTGAATCAATGCTTCACTTTCTTATGAAGAAAATCATAGCTGCCAATGTCCCACACGGCACACATTTGATGTGATAATGTTGTCTATTGAGACAATAAAGACCAACAACATGAACAATCTCTTATCATTTGGTCCGCAAATTTTACGTTTTTTGAAACGTTATTTTCAATGAAACAATAAATGATTAATAAATTATTTTTTTCACTTTGAAGAAATAAAACACTTATTTGTAGACATATAATAGCGTGTATAACATAAGATTGTCCATCATTCCCGTGCTATAATCATACTATGAGATAATTACAAGACAAGATTACACCTAAAGTTTAGCCTAATTACTAAAACTTTCAGTTATCTTTCAAAATTACAAATACTCCTTAACATGTTATAAACACCCTTTCAGGTTTGAATTTACCTAACCAATAATCCTTCATGAGGGTCAAATTGGTAAATTAGAAGCAAATGTCAAGAAGTATTTGTAATTATGAAATATAACTGATTGTTTTGATAATTAGGCTAAAGTATTTGTAAGTCTCAGGGTAGTTTTTGCAATGACCCTAATGCTATTAAACCAAATTATAAAAATTACCTCTAAAATTTAGTTTAATTTATAAAATGAACTTTCGACATCACAAATACTCCTAAAACTATAAATAGGACTTGATATCTGTGTTTGTTGGACATAATGTTGAAATAAAATTCCCATGAATCCACGTATTTGAGATGGGAGTTTTAATTAGACACGTGTCTTATTTTGGTGGTCCACATATTGGTGGTTATTTGGTGGTTTTCTAAAAAAAAAAAAACTACCCATTTGATGTGGTAACTGCAGTAGAAGGTGGTTTTAAAACCACCCACTACCTTGATGGGAGGTTGTGATAAAGTTATTATAAATATAAACTAAAGGGTCCCTAATCTAGCCTACGAGAGATTCATTTTTTGCCTGTGTTTTTCCATCAAGTGCTCTCTAAAGGAATAGATTAGAAGATCTTTGGTTTTTTCACTTGGACAACAATGGCTGGAGGTAATTTAATTTTATTCCAGATTTGTTTAACATGTGGTATCAGAGCCACCTTCATCCTTGTTGTTCAGTATATCTATCATTATGAAATTTGTCTTTATTTTGGTATTTTATACGGATGAACACATGATATGCGTAGACATGTGTGCAAGTTTATTTTTGGGAATTAATATGTTCATTTCGTGACTCTCGGAAATTGCACTGATTTGTACTTATTAAGATCAGCCGTGTATATCTCTTAAGTTTAGTCAAAATTTTTGATTTGAGGATACTTATTTGAATCTGTTACGTGTTGTTCCTGAGGACCAATAAGTGTTGCATAGTCTTTTATGCCTTTAATATAGTAGAATTCATGCAAACTGGAAAAGGGCCTTTCATGCAAATTACGTACTGTAACTCTGTTTGTGAGAAAGCATGATGATTTATTCCCATAATTGTAAGATGTTTGTCATATTCTACCACATGAGTCATTAATGCTTTCTATAAGGAATTGATATGGAGTATATTTATGCCTTTTTTAATTTTGAGCTAATGTTCATGTGGAGAATTTTTATATGTTCAGTTTCGTAAATTACTACAGTTTTAAGGCTGCATGTATTCTGTTTTTCATGCTTACTCTGTCTATATATGGATGACCTTGACAAGTCAGTACTATGCTTTATTCAATATTTGTTATTATGTTTGGTGCTTGTGTCATTATAAAGTTCCAAATATGATTATAACTTTAAGAATAGCCATAGCATCTTTGAGTTATGATAATATTTATAAAGTTTTATCACATCAAGATTAATTAGTGATAAAATTATGACAAAAGTACCAAGTAAAACTAATTCATTAGAATAATTATTTGGCCCCATAGGGAAATAATTATTTTAGTGATTTGCTTAAAGTGAAATTGTAAATTGACACATAAAGTAATAATAAATTTTCCTATGCCCACAGGTATGGAAATTTCTAGTTCTGTTGTAGTGTCTATTTACAAATTTTAAAATAAAGTTTATGTAAATTCAATGTGTGTTTACAACCTCTACCCACAAGAAGGTCTGAATTTACAAATTGAATTGACATTGGTTAGTTCAATATTGAGTTTTTAAGTTTCATAGCATTTAATGTATGTGATTTTTCCTATGCAGTTGTTCCTACTATGTTTAATGATTCTCGTGTTCCAATGTTGTGTGGTGATAACTTTTCTGACTGGAAGGAGAAAATTCTCCTGGCTTTGGGGTGCATGGACCTTGACTTGGCGCTTCGTGAGGACGAACCTATCCTTACGGAATCAAGCACGCTAAGTGAAAAGGTCGCTTATCGGTCATGGAGCGATCCGATCGCTTAAGTCCGATGTTTATGAAGACTAACATCGATAAAGAGCATTAGGGGTTCAATCCCCGATCGTGATAAGACAAAGGACTTCATTAAAGGTCATTGAAGAGCAATTTGTAAGTTCGATAAGGCAATGGCTAGCACTCTTATGAAGAAGCTTTCGGTATGAAGTATGATGGTTCTACAAATGTGCGTGAGCATATTATGGAGATGAGGGACGTTCTTTGCTCAACTTAAGTCTCTTGAAATTGACATTTAAAGAGTCATTCTTGGTTCATTTGATTATGAACTCTCTTCCTAAGGAGTATGGTCCATTCAAAATTTCATATAACACACATAAGGACAAATGGACTGTTAATGAACTCCTTACTATGTGTGTTCAAGAGGAAGAGAGGATGAAACATGAGAAAGTAGAGGTTGCTAACCTTGCAGCTCATGATCAAGCAAATGACAAGAAGCCTAATGGCGGTCCTAAAGGAAAGATGAATCATGTGTCAAAAGGCAAAAAGGGCAATGTGGTTATATGCTTCTTTTGCAAGAAAAAAGGACACAAGAAGAAGGACTGTCTCAAGTACAAGAAATGGCTCGAGAAGAAAGGTAACTCTTTCGTTTATGTATGTCATGAATCTCATTTTATTGAGGCTCCAAATAATACATGGTGGATTGATTCGGGTACTACAATTCACATTGCCAATGTAATGCGGGGTTTTCTAAAGCTAAGGAAACCGACGAGCGGCAAATGAGCAATACATCTATTCGGGCAATCGGATGGGCTCAAAGGTTGAAGGAGTGGGAACTTTTAGATTAGTTCTAAATTCTGGTTTTTATTTAGATCTAAAGAACACTTTTTATATTCCGTCGTTTTCTAGGAATTTGGTTTCTGATGCAAGACTAGTACCTTTTGGTTTTAAATTTGTATTTGAAAACTTAAGCTTTGTTTTATTTAAAGATGGTACTATTGTTGGAAATGGTTTTCTAGTTGATGGTTTGTATAAGTTTAATTTAGATCCCACTCATGGTAGCAATCTTTCAACCACTACAGTTGATAATATTGGCACTAAGCGTTGTATTATTAATGAGCGCTCATCTAAACTTTGGCATAGGAGATTGGGACATATCTCCATAGAGAGAGTTAAGAGATTAGTGAATGATGGAGTTTTACAAACTCTTGATTTCACTGATTTTGATACTTGTATAGATTGCATAAAGGGAAAGCAAACTAACAAGAACTCTAAAGGTGCCAAAAGGAGTTCTCAAACTCTTGAGATCATACATACGATCACAATGTGGACCTTACCCTCATTGTTCAATGGTCAAAGATATTTTATATCTTTTATAGATGACCATACAAGGTTTATGTATCTCTATCTTCTAAATCATAAGGACGAGGCACTAGATGCCTTTAAGATTTATAAGACAGAAGTAGAGAAACAAAGGGAACGAAAAATCAAAATCGTTCATTCGGATAGGGGTGGAGAATACTATGGAAGGTTCACTGAAAAGGGTCAAATGCCAGGTCCATTTGCTAGATTTCTCCAAGAAGAAGGTATTATGGCAAAATATACCATGCCAGGAACACCACAACAAAATGGTGTTGCTGAAAGGAGAAATCGAACATTAATGGATATGGTAAGAAACATGATCAGCAATTCAAATCTTCCTTTAAATTTGTGGAGTGAGGCTTTAAAAACCGCTGTGTATATTTTAAACAGGGTTCCCTCTAAGGCAGTTCCTAAAACTCCTTTGAGTCCTGGAATGGATGGACCTAGTTTGAAACATTTACACATTTGGGGTTGTCCAAAGTAAGGATTTATAATCCTCATTTAAAGAAACTGGATCCAAGAACAGTTAGCGGGTATTTTATTGGCTATCCAGTAAACTCCAAGGGATATAAGTTTTATTGTCCTTCACATTCTCCTAGAATCGTTGAAGCTAGAAATGCAAAATTTCTAGAGGATCATGACGTGAGTGGGAGGGAATTTCTAGAAATATCGAATTTCATGAAGAAAGGAAATTTACAAACCGGTTCCTCAAAATGATATAGTCATTTCTTATCAAAGAAATATTTGAGAATCTATTGAGGAGCCTCTCGGTTCAAGAACAACCACTAAATGAGGCTCTTTGCTCAAACTCTACCACAAGAGAATGAGCCAAGAGATATAAGGAGATCCTCAAGAATAAGGAAACCTGCAATTTCTAGTGATTATGTTGTATACCTTCAAGAGTCTGACACTGAAGTTAGAATTGACAATGATCCAAGTTCGTTTTCACAAGCCATGAATGGAGAAAATGCTAAGTTTTGGTATGACGCCATGACGGAAGAGCTAGAATCTATGGCTAAAAATCAAGTTTGGGATCTCGTTGAATTACCAGCTGGTCAAACAACAATTGGCTGTAAATGGGTTTACAAAACCAAAAGAACTGCCACTGGTAACATAGAACGATATAAAGCCAGACTTGTAGCTAAAGGTTTTACTCAAAAGGAAGGTGTTGATTATCACGAAACATTTTCTCCAGTTTCTAAGAAAGATTCTTTTAGAATCATTATGGCTTTGGTAGCTCATTTTGATCTAGAGTTACATCAAATGGACGTGAAAACGACATTTTTAAATGGGGATCTTGATGAAGAAGTATACATGAAACAACCTGAAGGTTTCAGTGAAAATGAGAATAAACACCTAGTTTGCAAATTAAAGAAATCTATATATGGACTAAAACAGGCCTCCCGACAATTGTATTTGAAGTTTCATACTATTGTTACTTCATACGTTTTTCAGAAAATATCATTGATCAATGTATATATCTTTAGATCAGTGGGAGTAAATACATTTTCTTAGTCCTATATGTAGATGATATTTTACTTGCAAGCGATGATTTGGGTTTGCTTTGCATAGCACAAAAGATTTTCTAGCTCAAAACTTTGAAATGAAGGATATGGGTGAAGCTTCTTATGTCATTGGCATAGAGATTCACGAGACAATCCAATAGGATATTAGGGTTGTCTCAAAAGGCCTACATTGAAAAAATTTTGGAAAGATTTAGAATGAAGGATTGTGCACCTCTCTTTGTAGCACCGTTGTTAAAGGTGATAAATTCATCTGAATCAATGTCCACAAAATGACCTGAACGAGAACAAATGAGCTAAATACCTTATGTGTAGTCCCAAGGGTGTAAGTGTAAGGTTTAGAGGGGGGTTGAATAAACCTTACCAAATTTTTGATTTAGTCCTTTTAAAAATTCGAGTTGATACTACATATTGTGTCCTCGGTGGACAATCAATTTAGTTAATCAAGAGAGTTAGTCTCTCAAATGGACTCAACCGAGCCGTTGATGGAATAACTCAAATTGTTAAGTCTAAATTAACTCAACTCAGTGGTTTGTTTTCATTGGAAGACTTAACACCCTTACGTTTAGTTAAGTAGAGATTTAGAGCTTGATTTAGTACTTAGAGATTATCTAATGGATAGCAAATATGTCGCAGAATTAAACAAATATGATGCAAGAATTAAAGTGTTGAAATGTAAATGACACAATGAGATTTTTATAGAGGTTCGAAGATGGGGTAATTCTTCTACTCCTCTCTTCTCCAACTCCCGGAGGAATCCACTAGGTATTGATCAAGATACAAAGTGGTAATCCCGTCCAGATACAAGTCTTGATCACACAAATGACTTGATCCTTTGGGACTCGATCTGAGACGCCTTGATCACTCACCGGCATCTCGTACGACTCGACTTCTTCTTCACAGGGCAGTGCTTGCTACTACAACCCACTTGCTCAAGCTCTTTGGATTTGATCACGAAGCCCTCCAAAAGCTCAAGACTTGGTTCGACCTTGAACCTTCCTACAATCCTTGGTGGAATGTAGACCCCTTGATTCTTCAAGAATTTCCTCTTCAACCGATTGAAGTTATCTTTCCTTCACAGGTGAGTGTTGGATTGATGTTCTTCGTAGTGTAGGCTTGAGGATTGAGCGTTTAATAATTTGAGAATATTTCAGTTACTGATTCGATAATTGCTTGAATGTTTGTGGTTCTGTCTGCTCCTCTCGTAGTCATTCCTCGGCCTTTTATAGTGATCTTTCAAAAATCTGCCCGTTGAAGAGATAGGCTTATTTTTTAAAGTCACTTGTGGTCGTTGGCTTGTCTTGTTGCGATCCTTGGAATTGCCATTTCCTCGTATGAATTGTTCTTCACATTTTCGAGTTCGACATGGTGTAGTGCTTCCCATTGGTTTATTCCTTTTGCACGCTTCGGGGTGAGCACTTCGAGAAAGGTAGCATGGAGATATTACTTGTTTAGGTAATTCTCTTGATTTACGTAAACGGATCTTTTTCGCTTATCTCGACTAAACCGCATTTCCTTGCTTTCCCCAGGTGACTTAGAGTCAACTTCCAATCATTGGATGACTCTTCTCACACTTCAACTTGAGACATACGATAGTGTATTCACATAGAATGTATGCGTAGAATTAACCCTTTTATTGATCATAACATTCTTGTTCTTTTACACAATCACAAGGTGTATCGAGCAAACATTTGTCTACACAAAAAAAAAAAAAGAATTTATAGCTTTATTGCGAGAAGACTTACATAGTATGTATTTACATAATAAAATACATGAAGGGGTGGACAAAGAACACTTCATCTCCTTCATTGTCTCCTTCTTTTTCATCTTGTTCAAAGATCTTCTCGCTTCTTCTTCTCTTTTTCTCATCGTCACCGCTTTCTTTTTCTTTTTTCATATGCCTTCCTGGCGCTTCATCTCTTTTTAATCTCTCTTGTCTTTCCTCCCATAGCTGAGTTTGTCTCTTATTGTCTTCTTCTATTCTTTTTGCATACTCGATTACTTTTAGCCACTTGCAAATTGGCTACTTGGTCAAGACCAGCCCAGTGAGAGATCCCTCCTTTCTTGCCTCGATGGATCTACGTGCACTCAATGTTTTTGGGCGAGGCCTGAGGTATGAAACCTCTTCCTCCACCACCGCTTCTTCCTCTACCTCCGGGCGTGTATTGTCTTTTGGGGCCTTCTTCTTTCCACCGAGTGACCGGCGGAGTGACCAAGTGGAGGATCGCTGCAGTCTGTCCGCGTCGTCGCCTTCTTCACATAACGTGAGACCCTTTTCCCGATCTGACAAGTCCCAAGCTTGAGCCATAGACATTTTTGCAAAGTATCCTTCGGATGCGAGCGTTTTAAATTCATCAACCGATCGTGGCTCGCCCCGACATCGAGATGGCATAAGTGTCTCTCTCACCGGAATGTCTCCGTGTTGTTTCAAGATGTTCATAACTCGGGCATCCATTCTTCCTTCCACTTCCTCCATCCCTCGCTTCAATTGTCTTTCTCTTGTCGGCCATAGATATAGCGAGTGTTGGAGTGGCAAAGTCACTGGGAGTTTGCTTCGATAATATCACCAGTGTGACAAGACCTTGTTGGGGGTTTGTGCAATCATCAAGGTCACATCTTTCGATCCTTCCCCCTCAACGGACTTTCCTTTCTTTTGTTTTGACACTTCCTCCTTTTCACTCCGATCTCTTTAGCGCTTTAAAGTATTCATCTTCCCCCTTTTTGGCATTATCAAAGGAGAGAGGAACACTTGGAAACATCTTGCAAGCGTAAAGTCGAGCCTGCGATAGCCGAGTTACGCCCCCGAGTCTCTGTGCGGTGTATGCGGCACGAAATTCGGAGCGAGTAGCGTTGGACTCTCTGAAATTAGCTTCATCTCAGCCGAGAAGGCTGAATTTTCTATCCATGTTTTCTTCCATACGCTGGAGATCACTCTTATTTTGCTCACGCAGCAGCTTTATCTCGGCGGTGTGAGCTTCATGCATGTGCTCAATGTGTTCTCTCAATTTCACTTTTGCATCGGCATTCTCCGCTCTCCATACCAATGACTTGTTGAACAATGTCCTCAAGTATCTAACTTGTTCCACACGCATTGTTTGTTCTTTGTTGCCACCATTCCCCGATCCGGACTGTTATGCCTCTCAAGTCGGAGATGAGGTTGGCATCTCTATTGTCCATCGCATGTCCATAGAGGCCTGGTGCCTCTCCATTCGTTCAATTTCAGCAAATAATGCCTTGAACACCTCCCAAACTTCACTTTTTTCTTAAATTGCGGTGATGGCCATGCGGCGTCAAAGTCATAGTCACCGAACGATGGTACCGATGGAATGACAGGAGCTAGTCTCGTGGAAGCGTCGAGCTCGTTCTCGACTCTTCATGGAGGTCGGGTACCTCCAGGAGAAAGGAAATGATTCTACAAAGGAATCATCACGGCCAACCGGGATTTGTTCAATAATAAGAGGTGCGCGTGAAGTTCCTTTTGGAGTCGAACTGCGCGACTTGGGGAGCCTGCGCAGCTGGACTCTGTTTGATTGGGGTCTCATGAAGTGGACCCGACTTTTGCCGAGCCTCGGCTATCTCAACAGCCGTTGGTCTCAATTTGGTTTCGCCATTGAGTGGACTGGTCCTCGGCCTTATCGAGCGTCATCGGACGATGATGAGATTTCCATTGGTGGCTCATCATCAAAATTGAAAGTTTGACGAGTAGTCTTGAGATCGAGACTTGCTCGTCTTTGGGAACATCCGCACGAGTCTTTTGGATCTCGATTACGGGGGATGACTCGGCTTCTTCATCGCCTTTCCGATCCCGAGAAGGTTACATCGAGATTATCCTGGGAATCATGAAGCGCGCTTATCTCCTTTTCGGATGGATCAATGATAGCGGGAGGGATGTTCTCTACTTGACTTCTTTACCCCGGGAAGTCTCAACCTCCCGTGGGCCTTCATTACCCCTGCAGCCTCAACCGCAATGAGGCCTGGACCTCCCTTTCGACAGTGTCACTGTCTTAGGGTCTTCTGTGGTGGCATCCATTGGAGTCTCACTCCATGGATTGCACTTTCATCGCCAGTGTTAACTCCCTGTACATTCCTTCCTCGTGCCTCGATGCGCATCGCGGCGTCATTTAGCCTTCGGAGCGGTTGGCACCTCACCGAGACGATCTCAATCGCCTCGAGCTTCGTTGATGGCAACTTGCTTTGTTCGTTTTGTGTTTGTACTTTCTCCACTTCGCCTCCTAGATTCGTTGTGGAGTCATCTCGCAGCATTCTCGACCTTGCTGCGCAGGAGGGAGTTTCCCCCTCACCGTGGCGTACACGAGCGACTTGAATGGGGTCACTCGTCTCCAAACTCCCTTTGTATCTCGAGTGTTCACCGTTGGGGTAGGTGGTAAGACACCTTCATTAGGGGTTGGCTCAACTGGGGTCCCTACTAACCCGCCATCGCCGCCTCCTTAATTCCTTCTTCCGAGTGAGTCAGGAAGTGGTGGCGAACGACGGTGGCGATTTCTTTGCACTCTTTGCCATTGGATCGATTTCTAGTCGTGTTTTGGAGGACTCTCCTGGTCCCTCCATCATACTTTTCTCATGAAGAATTCGGGATTCACGCATTGCTTGCTGCATTTGCAACTCTTCTCCGTGGGCGGCAAAGAGGGTCCCGATCCTCATCACTTTCTCGATAGAATGTCGAAGTGAGGATGTGTATGTTCTGTGGTGCCGGAGAGGGCGAGATGCTGGCCTTCTCTTGCCTCGCTTCCTCTGCCGATCTCTCCTTCTCCTTATCCTTGAAGATTTGCGGGATATCCGTGCGATTCTCTTCATCCATCTTGAGATCACAAATGTTAGTCCAAGGAAGTTCATGAGTTCCTCTTCTTCTTCGATAAACTCAGGCCGTTGGAACTGTTCCCTTGATCGACTCAATTTCCATTTCCTCCACTCACGCAGATGATTTTGGATGTCCGTAAGGTGGGGATAGGATCATCACATCACTATCATCTCTATCGCCTCTTCTTGTGTCTCACCAGCGAAACTACATTGTGTCTTGATTTGCCTCTGCTGATCGCCTTGAAAGCAGACTTAGTTTTCATCTATAGTATCCGGAGACTCTACTTCTCCAAAGCAGCTCTCTCATGTCTGCTCGGTGAGTGGTGACTCAGCCGGTTTCTCAAGCTCGGAGTGCTTGATGATTCTTCTTCGTCTCCTAGTTTGTACCGCAGAGGGATTTACGGTTCGAGAGAGTTTCTTCTCGAGACTTGGCGGCGGGGCCGCGTCTTGGTGTTTTCTTCTCGAGGAGCTGAGGTCGTCTTGGCTTATCGTTCTCCTCTTTTTGACGATCGGAGAAGGTATTTGAGAGTCCTTCTCGATCGACTAGCTGGCCGGGCGAGACACACACTGCGGGGCGGTGACTTACTGCAGCTGGGGGGGAGCGAGGTTTGTTTTTCTTTCTGCAGAGCGGCTGATCTTCTTAGCAACAGAGGCGCTTTCTTCTTTGGTGGAGAAGAAAAGCAGATTTGTATCTTGTGGTCACCGATTCCCCCTCACTCGTGTCGCTCTCTTGGCGTAGGCTCTCTTCTCAGTGCGCCGAGAGGTTTGATCTGAACATCCTCTTGTTTACATGGAACGCCTTTCCATGTCTAAGAGGGACTCCTTTCACCTCCATCAGCCGGCCAATCACCAGGCCATATCCTAGGGATCCTCCAAATGTACCATCTTCCTTGAAGGATTTGTTCCCTACATTCTGGCATAGTCTGCTGTAGACAAACTCAGCCCAGTTTATTTTCCTTTCTTCAATGATCGCAACCATTACGATCAACTTTGCTTTTGATTGGCCAAAGCCGCCAAATTTGATGTCTATGCATTTGGCAACTATGTCCAACAAACTTGTGATAATCCTCCTTCAAGAAATTGTTTTGTTGTGTAAACTATTTTATCAAAGATAGTCGGGCTTGGCTACTTCCTTCCAAGCAAAGAACCAGGTTTACATCAGCTTCGTTGATTTCGATGCTCCTTCCGCTTAGTGAGCAAAGTGTTCACCAAATCCTTGGCGAGATGGTGAACTTCTTTCCGTGAATGCAGATGACTTTATCCCTTCATCGTGAATCTCGGCGTTCACGTAGAATCGTGACCTCCTCCACATAGGTCATCGGATATTCCAACGTCGAAACGATTTCACCCAGGACATTTCCAATTTCTCAGCAATTTTCTTCACTAAGGTGTCGTCGGACCCCTGTTTCACCATGCCGTCGAAATCCACAAAGAGACCCGGTGTGGATTTGCTTTCCTAACTTGACAAAATCATAGGTTGGTGCCATTTTTCAGGATTTCACCGAAGAAAACTTAGAGGTTGATTTGAAGATAGATAGGGTTTTGAGAGAGTTTTGCCTTTGCTTCAAAGAAATGAACAGTTTTGGTAATATGAGAGAGAGAGAAAAGAAAGAAAGCTTAAGTATGGTTTATGAAAGGACGTGCGGGTGGTTTTGAAATGTGATCGAAATCGACGGCTTAGATTTTGCACGCGATGTAGCATTTAATGTCTCGTATTTAATGCGGCATTTATATCCAATCATAAGCTTGGTGTGCGGCTTTTGCCTTACATACACGCGTCATAATTATGCTTTGACGTAATTCTTAAAAACATTCCCGCTTAGTCAAAACAATCTGCGTTTTTGTCACTTTGTTCATAAATGACTCGACTTTTACCCTTAGCTGGTTTAACTCTTCTTCTCACAGTTCCCTTTGTGACTTAGCTGTCACCGACTTGGTATAAATTTCTTTCCGATACTGGTGATTTTCTTAGCCGATTTGTGAGTTCACTCTTTTTCCCCTTTTTGTGTTCCATTTCTTTTCTTTGATTCTTCTCCGGGTGTCACTCAACTCAATTAACCCTAACTCATGCTTGAGTTCTTCAAATCTTGACTCACATAATGGTTTTGTGAAGATGTCAGCCAATTGTTTATCAGTTGAGATATATTCCAAGATGATGTCCTTCTTTTCAACATGATCTCTTATGAAGTGATATCTGACATCGATATGCTTTGTTCTTGAGTGCAACACGAGATTTTGAGTGATTGAAATTGCACTTGTGTTATCACACATGATTGGAATTTCTTTTTTCCTAAACTTCATAGTCTCTCAGCTGCTGTCTCATCCATAGGATTTGGGCACAACAGCTGCCCGCAGCTATGTATTCTGCTTCAGCTGTAGAGGTGGCTATTGAATTTTGCTTCTTGCTAAACCAGGAAATCAGCCTGTTTCCTAGCATTTGACATGTGCCTGAGGTGCTCTTCCTGTCAACTCTACATCCAGCATAGTCAGAGTCTGAATAGCCAATTAGCTTGAATCCACCTTCCTTTGGATACCATAAGCCAACTTCTTGGCTTCCTTTCAAGTATCTCAATATTCTCTTAGCTGCTGTCATATGGCTCTCTTTTGGAGCAGATTGAAATCTTGCACATACACCTACAACAAAGGTGATGTCTGGCCTGCTTGCTGTGAGATAGAGCAATGATCCAATAAGTGCTCTGTATCTTGTTTGATCTACAGGCTTGCCATCTGCATCCATGTCCATTTTGACTGATGTATTCATTGGTATTTTCACAGAAGACTTCTCCTCCATACCAAATTTCTTCATTAAATCTCTGGTGTATTTTGTTTGACTTATGAAGGTTCCATCCTTCAGTTGTTTCACTTGGAGTCCAAGGAAGAATGTCAGCTCTCCCATCATGCTCATTTCAAATTTACTTTGCATGAGGTTTGAAAATTTTTCACATAGCTCTTTGTTTGTGGATCCAAAAATGATGTCATCCACATATATTTGAACAAGCAATATACTCTTTTTGTCTTGAATTCTGAAAAGTGTTCTATCTACTTTTCCTTTTGTGAATCCATTCTCAGTTAGGAATTGTGACAAAGTGTCATACCATGCTCTGGGTGCCTGTTTCAATCCATACAGAGCTTTCTTGAGTTTGTATACCTTATCTCCAAGAGTCTTCTGCTCAAATCCTGGAGGTTGTTCAACATACACTTCTTCTTCCAATAAACCATTTAGGAATGCACTTTTACATCCATCCGATATACAATGAAATTCTTGTGAGTGCATAGGCAAGAAACATCCTTATTGCTTCCAATCTTGCTACAGAGCAAATGTTTCATCAAAATCTATTCCTTCTTCTTGGCAATATCCTTTGGCTACTAGTCTTGCTTTGTTTCTTACCACGTAACCTTCCTCGTTCATCTTGTTTCAACACCCATTTAGTACCAATAACGTTTTGATGTGTGGGTCTTTGAACTAATTCCCATACTTTATTTCTTTCAAACCGATTCAACTCTTCTTGCATAGCTTGAATCCAATGTGTGTCATCCAATGCTTGTGACACATCTTTGGGCTCTATTTGCGAGATAAAGCATGTGAACATAGCTTCTTGTTGAGTTCGATCTTGTTTTGACACATTCTCTTATATCTCCAATGACAAGTTCTCGTGGATGGTCTCTCACCATCTTACATCAAAGTTGGAGTAAGTTGGTGGATTCATCGTCTAGCAAACTGTGTTGCTTTGATCACTCTCTCGTAGTCACTTAGCTGCAAATTTTCCAGATTGTTTTTGAGATTCAGCTATCTCATCTTCTTCGAGTTTATAATTCCAAATTGACTTGAAAGATAGGGACTCTTCGTATGGTTGGATGATTCAAATTATCACCGACTCTTCAATGTCTTCTCCATTTACATTTGGCTCATCGAATACCACATGAATGGATTCTTCCGCAACCATAGTCCTTTTGTTGAGTACTCAGTAGGCTTTGCTTTCACCGAGTATCCTAAGAAGATACCTTCATCGCCTTTAGCATCGAAGGCCTTTAGATTGTCTTTGCCATTGTTGTGGATGAAGCATTTACATCCAAATATTCTAAAATATGCAACATTTGGTTTTCTTCCACCCAAATCTCATAGGAGTCTTTGTCACCGTCTCTTGTTTATCATACATCTGTTTTGAGTGTAGCAAGTCGTGTTGATTGCTTTAGCCCAAAATCTTTTTGGTAACCCCCGCTTCACCTAACATGGTCCTTGCTACTTCTTTGAGAGTTCTATTCCTTCTTTCGCAACTCCATTATCTTTGTGGAGTTCTTGCTGCAGATAGTTCATGACCAATACCATTTTCAATACAATATCGAGTTATTATTCCATTGACAAACTCGGTTCCTCTATCCGATCTTATTTTGATAATGGTTTGCTCTTCTTCTCACTTTTGAATCCTCTTCATCACCGTGTGGTAGTTTCAGAGAGTCTCTTTCTTCTTACACATGAATATTGTCCATGTATATCTTGAGTAGTCATCTACTACCACCATGGTGTATTTCTTTCCACTTATGCTAGCCGGTTCCACTAGGCCAAATAGATCCATATGTAGCGATGCAATATTCTTGTTGAAGATGGGCATGTCTTTTCTTTGAATGATGATTTGATTTGTTTTCCTTCTCGACATGCGTCACATATACTCCTTTCTCAGATATCTTGAGTCCGGAAGTCCTTCCACAAGACTACTTTTGGCAAGCTTGTTAATCGTTTTGAAATTCAGGTGACTCGGCTTTTTGTGCCACAACCAACTTGATTCAAATTGTGCTTTTTGCTAGTAGACAGTCTTTGGGTGTAGCGGTTGACCAATCTACTACATACACGTTCTTTTGTCCGCATCCTTGCAACACAACTTCATTCGATTCAGCCTCCTTGATTTGGCATATACCTATGTTAAATCCAACATTATAGCCCTTGTCACAGAGTTGATCGATGATGCTTAGCAAGTTGAAGTTGAGTCCTTCAACATATGCAACATCCGTGATTTCTAATCCATTCCTCTTGATGGATCCAATGCCTCTTATTTCACCTGGAGCTTCATTTCCTCCAAATATGACTTTTGCTCCTTTAATTTCCTTGAATTTTGACAGTTTTTCTTATTTCTGTCATATGTCCGAACAACCACTATCCATATACCAGGTTCCTTGGCACTCGCTTGTTCCTTGAACCCGCAATCAAGGAAATTAAGTTTTAGGTACCCATACTTGTCCGGGTCCCGAGGGATTAGAATTGTAAGATGATCCAACCAACTTATAGCCAAATGATTTGACTCTAAGGGGTTGCCATCTATCGCTGACATAATCATAATTAATCTTGGCAAATTGCTTGGGGATTCTAGGTTCATACAAAATGTCTCTTTTGTCTGTATGCTGTATATGTGTTTTGGCAATCGCCTTCTTTGGGTAATTGTGGTGTTTCTGAGTGTAGTGCCTAGGTGCATATGTGTGTTTGATAAAAGCTCTTATACTTTTGGAATGGCCTTTCTTGAGTTCTAGGCCTTTGCCATTTGGGCTTATATTCCATAAGTCTATCGATAGTTCACATCATTCCAATCACTTGGCTTGGATATTTTCTACCATTCCCATCATATTTATTTCTTTTATAGATTTTCTGGGTTTTGGTAGCTCTCGCTTCTTCTTTACAGAGTATTTTCTCGTTTGGAGTTTGGCTTTGAGTAACTCGATCAATCTCTTCTTAGTCATGTCCTTTCAAATAGCACTCAACTGGCCGCTTCCTTTTCCTTTATAACCAAGGCCGTTTGCTTGTAATTGAGCTTTGGAGTGAATGTGTGTGCAACATTTAGAGTTTTGGATTTTTAGACTCTTCATTGCTTGAAGATCCTTTTTCCAAAATTACTTTTGAAGTTTGACATATCACAAAGGAGTTAAATCCTAGGCCCTGTCTTTGTCTCCACATTCTCTTTGACTCATAATAAGATCATCCAATGATTTAGATGCCTTAGTGAATGAGGCAATAACATTTTTGAGGTCATTCTCCCTCTTTTCTATGGCGAAGAATTTCGCTATTAGCTTGGCTTTTTCAAATTTTTAAACTTTCATTCTCATCAAATATTTGACTTAGAGTACTCGGCTCCTTAGTCACCGTGAGTTTTGCTCTTGAGTAGGTGTTTTCCTCATTTAGTAGTGTGTGTGAGGATTTAATGTGTTCAAAATCTTTCATCATTTTGCCTAATGAGTCATAAAGATCAGTGGGTGATGAGGTGTGTGTGTCATAGTCACTATCACTAGAATCCGAGTTTGATGAGTTGGAGTTTACCTCATCTTCTTGGTCGGGTTGATCTTGTTCCTTGGCCATCAAACGGTCGGGGCTTCTTCTTCGTAGTCACTTGAGTAGTCATCTTCATCTCTCAATCACCGTGTGTCTTTTGACTCAAAGATTTTCTCGCACCAACATTGCCTTTTTCTTTTCTTGTCTTCTTTCTCTCAAGACCTTTCTTTTCTTCTTCATTCCCGTATTTGTTGACTACAGGATATGGGCAATCAATGGCATAGTGACCTGGTTGCATACTGATTCAAAGATAGATATTCAACCTTTTGATCGACTCTTTCCATTCTTGGATTGTCGCCCCTTTGATATTCACTTTTTGATGATCTGTTCTCTTGGTTGGCCTATCTTCCCTTGATTTGGAGGGAGCCGAGTGTCTTCCTCGGAGGATTCGCCCTTGCCTCTCTTGTAGTTCTTATTGAAAAACTTGTTGAACCTTTTTACTAGTAGGGCTATTTCTTCCGGGGTCAATGACTTCTTTGACCTCGGCTCTCTTCCCATCTTTAACAATTAGAGCAAATTGTTTTGGGTACGCTTGTCTCTTCATGGTCTTTTCTTCTCACCAAACTCGTAGGCTTTGAGGTCCGAGAATAGTTCATGGTTGGATGTCTTTGATAGGTCCATGGAATGTCTTAGTGCCATGACTTTCATTTCCCATTCACCGAAGACTTTTTAGGATCTTCATACACATTTTCTTCTCATGTATATTCCTTTCCAAGTGCGAATAGCTCGTTGGTGATTTCGTGAACTAAGCATCCAGTTGATCCAGGTTTTCTCCGAGATCATTTTGAAGTTCTCAAATTTCTGATGACCACCGATAATTTGTTTTCTTTGATTTGCTCGAGCCTTCACAAATCAATGTTAGCTTGTCCCATTTCTTTAGCCGTTTTGCATGATTTGACTTTATTGAACATGGCTTTGTCCAAGGTTTTGTAAAGGATGTCCTTGGCTACATTGTTCGTGTTGTATCTTTTTTGTCATCATTTGTCCATTCGGTTCTTGGTTTTTCAACCATGGCCGGTCCGGGAGCAACATCCTCTTCACCTTCACCGTAGCTCTTCTTACAATACCGTGTGTTCACCTTTAAGATTTGCGGTGGCCCATCCTCTATCACTATCCACATCTCATCATGTAATCTTGATAGATGAGCACATACGAATTTTCCAATCATCAAATTCTTCAATTATGAACATAGGGATGCGTGTCAAATTTGCTTCCATGATAATAAATTTTAATGATAAAAAGAGTTTTGAAAGTTTAAGTACTAAAGCGGACTTTGAAAAGTTTGGAGATCTAGTTCAAGAACTAACCGGTGGGAAGGCTCAATGAACCAACCGCTCCGATACCACTTGTAGGTCCCAAGGGGTGTAAGTGTAAGGTTTAGAAGGGGGTTGAATAAACCTTACCAAATTTTTGATTTAGTCCTTTTAAAAATTCGAGTTGATACTACACAATGTGTCCTCGGTGGACAAATAATTTAGTTAATCAAGAGAGTTAGTCTCTCAACGGACTCAACTCGAGTCGTTGATGGAATAACTCAAATTGTTAAGTCTAAATTAACTCAACTGTGGTTTGTTTTCAATGGAAGAATTAACACCCTTAAGTTTAGTTAAGTAGAGATTTAGAGCTTGATTTAGTACTTAGAGATTATCTAATGGATAGCAAATATGTCACAGAATTAAACAAATATGATGCAAGAATTAAAGTCTTTGAAATGTAAATGACACAATGAGATTTTTATAGAGGTTCAAGATGGGGTAATTCTTCTACTCTCTCTTCTCCAACTCCCCGAGGAATCCACTAGGTATTAATCGGATATACAAAGTGGTAATGTACTCCGGATCTACAAGTCTTGATCACATAGTCAATTGATCCTTTGGGACTCGGTCCGAGACGCCTTGATCACTCAATCAAGCTTCTCGTGCGACTCGAACTTCTTCACAGGCGTGGCAAATGCTTTGCTACTACAGACCCACTTGCTCAAGCTCTTTGGATTTGATCACGAAGCCCTCCAAAAGCTCAAGACTTGGTTCGACCTTGAACCTTCCTACAATCCTTCGTGGAATGTAGACCCCTTGATTCTTCAAGACTTTCCTCTTCAACCGATTGAAGTTATCTTTCCTTCACACGGTGAGTGTTGGATTGATGTTCTTCGTAGTGTAGGCTTGA
The DNA here is from genome assembly GCA_016081115.2 of Rehmannia glutinosa. Lineage (NCBI taxonomy): Eukaryota > Viridiplantae > Streptophyta > Magnoliopsida > Lamiales > Orobanchaceae > Rehmannia > Rehmannia glutinosa. Next base: position 20,339,025 of record CM071926.1, on the reverse strand, counting down.
GGATTGAGCGTTTAATAACTTGAGAATATTTCAGTTTACGATTCGATAATTGCTTGAATGTTTGTGGTTCGGTCTACTCCTCTCGTAGTCATTCCTCGCCTTTTATAGTGATCTTTCAAAAATCGCCCGTTGAAGAGATAGCTTATTTTTGAAAGTCACTTGTGGTCGTTGGCTTGTCTTGTTGCGATCCTTGGAATTGCCATTTCCTCGTATGAATTGTTCTTCACCTTTTCGAGTTCGACACGGTATAGTGCTTCCCATTGGTTTATTCCTTTTGCACGCTTTTGGGGTGAGCACTTCGAGAAAGGTAGCATGGAGATATTACTTGTTTAGGTAATTCTCTTGATTTACTCAACAACGGATCTTTTTCGATTATCTCGACTTGACCGCATTTCCTTGCTTTCCCCCAGGTGACTTAGAGTCGACTTCCAATCATGGATGACTCTTCCGTCACTTCAACTTGAGACTTGGCTTTTCTTGAGTTGACTTGACCGATACTCCACTCACCGCATCTCGATTGCTCCTTCAAGAGTTCCCGTCTTCTCTTCTTTGCCATACTCAAATTGCCTTGCAAATGAGTCTTCCTTCTAGTCTCCGGTTGTCTTCTTGCATGTTTGGGCATAGGCGACTTAACTCACTTGACCATTTATTTATTACAATGCGCTTTACAACAAAATTGGGGTGCCAACTTCCTATTCTAAGTTTTACATGGCATTCATCAAAATCTAAACAATAAATTTCCCAACATTATGCTTCCGCTGTGGGCAGCCTAATGTATGCACAAGTCTGCACTAGACCAGACATTGCATTCGCAGTGGGTGTTCTAGGCAGATATCAAAGTAATCCTGGTGTAGAACATTGGAAAGCTGCCAAAAGAGTTATGAGGTATTTGCAAGGAACTAAGGACTACAGGCTTACATACAAACATTTTGATCATCTCGAGGTGATTGGATATTCAGACTCGGATTTTGTCGGATGTACAGACACAAGAAAGTCTACTTCGGGATATATCTTCCTTCTTGCTGGAGGAGCTATCTCTTGGAGAAGCACTAAGCAGACGATAGTTGCTTCGTCTACTATGGAGGCAGAATTCATTGGTTGCTATGAAGCTACATCACAGGCGTTATGGTTGAGGAACTTTATTACAGGCCTAAAAATTGTCGATTTTATAGCAAGGCCTATAAAGATTTATTGTGATAACTCGGCTGCAATATTCTTTTCGAAGAATAACAAGAGTGGAAGTCGTAGCAAGCATATCGACATTAAGTATTTGGTTGTCAGAGATCATATAAAGAAGCAAGAAGTGGTCATTGATTATGTAAAGACTGAGCTCATGATAGCAGATCCCATGACCAAAGGATTGCCGGCTAAATTGTATAAGGATCATGTGGATAGAATGAGGCTCTTAGTCTAGACCAATATTCATAATGCTTTTATTCTCTAAATATGTACGTACATTTTGTGTACTTTTGTTAATGCAATGTTTTTGTGCACATAAAGATCATTGCTTAAATCCATTGGGATTGGTTAAGGAGGACCCGAATGACTTATATGAAGTTCATTCATAAAGTGATGATTACTCATTAAGAAATTTCGTACATGTGATACATGGAAGGAAACGTACGATTTTTCATGGACATAACCGCCATGATTCATGCATTGAGATTTTTTTTTGAGTTAATAAAATTATACTACTGATTCAGAAAGTTACCAATGTAATTTTATGGCCATATTAAGTTGTCACCATTAAGATTAATATCTTTATATGTGGACCAAGTGGGAGAATGTTGAAATAAAATTCCCATGAACCCACGTATTTGAGATGGGAGTTTTAATTAGACACATGTCCTATTTTGGTGGTCCACATATTGGTGGTTATTTGGTGGTTTTTCTAAAAATGGGTGAATTTCATAATAGGGTTCCAAATTTAAGAAAATCTATCATTTTAAGACCCAAAATTTCAACCTTCTCAAATCAATATCCAATTTTTATTTTTTCTCAAATTGAGCTCTCCCTCAAATTTTGGGTTCTCACTTCAAGACCCAAAATTTCAACCTTCTCAAATCAAGACTCAATTTTTATTTTTTTTTCTCAAACATGGCCCTCCCCAAATTTTGGGTCCTCCTTCAAGTTTTAGAATTTAACAAAAAGAGAAATATTAGTGTAATCTATCACATCAACCACAAAAATTATTTTTCTTTCTCTTTTCGTTTTTCACTCACTCTTTTTACCCGATCCATACTTATTATCAATTTTGTTTAATGTGTAGAAACCAAGATCTATAAATATAAATGTATGTAGTTAACAAGATGAAAAAGAGAAAGAATATTAATTTTTGCTAGGTGTGATAGATTACATTAATATTTCTCTTTTTGTTAAATTTTAAAACCTAAATTGAGAGCACAAAATTTGAGGAGGGCCTGATTTGAGAAAAAATAAAAATTGGGTCTTGATTTGAGAATGTTGAAATTTTGGAGTCTTGAAGTGAGAACCCAAAATTTGAGGAGATCCCAATTTGAGAAAAAATAAAAATTGTGTCTTGATTTGAGAAGGTTGAAATTGTGAATCTTGAAATGATATATTTTCTTAAATTTGGATCCTATTATGAAATTCTCCCCTTCTAAAAAACTACCAATTTGATGTGGAATCGCTAGAGAAGGTGGTTTTAAAACCACCCACTACCTTGATGGGAGGTTGTGATAAAGTTATTATAAATATAAACTAAAGGGTCCCTAATCTAGCCGACGAGAGATTCATTTTTGCCTGTGTTTTTCCATCAAGTGCTCTCTAAAGGAATAGATTAGAAGATCTTTGGTTTTTCACTTGGACAATAATGGCTGGAGGTAATTTAATTTTATTCCGATTTGTTTAACACATAACGTATAAAATAAAAACAAAAAGTAACAAATATCTAGAGAATATATATAATTTTAAAAGATAATTAAATATTTTTAGAGTTATGAGAAAGTAGAAGAGCAATATTTGTAAGTCTCCCTCTTATCAATTTGCAAATGCGATGCAATTAATGAAAAATAAATATATATATTTGCAGAGTTGGAGAGAATAAATTAATTTTTTCTTGGCTTACTTTTTCGAGTTCAAAGCCGAATAAACTACATTGTAGGGGATAAAAATGTTGCTCAAAACCCCCGACTTACATTCCCTAGGCAACAAACTGACCATTGACAAAAATAAATTTCAATTTTCCCCCACAAAATTTGGCCACAAATCTTCCCATTTTCCTCATTTACTACCCCAATAGTATTCTCTATCATTCTCCCAGACTCCGGGGACGTTACCGTCACATTCACAGCCCAGTTTCCAAGCCTCACCGTTAGCTTTCCTCCATTACTTCGTCCTCATCGTCGTTAAGATAATCGTTACCATTACCGTTACCGTCAATTTTACCGTCCTCGTCTGCCCATCTCTCCACGGGTGCGCACTCCACCAGTCCACCTTATGGCGCAGCTTCCAATCCAGCGCCTGACAAGCACTTGAGCAATAGTTCACTGCTCCGCACACCGAACACCGACGAAACTCATGCCTACGTGTCTCCGGTCTCCCACAGCTGGCATGAGAACACAATTGGAGCCCCGGACCGGGAACATTCCCGGTCCGACTCCACTCGGACAAAAACTGGTTGGCCGGGTGAGGCGCCGGAGACGGCACATTACACCCGAAATCGCTCAACAATGGGCAGCCACCGTCGCCGGCAAGGCGGTGGGGTTCGACGCTAGCCACGACCTCGGCACCACAGCCGACGGGCACGCGACTAAGACGGTTGCCAACTCACGCGCGTTGGCCTGGATTAAGAATCGGCGTCCCTCGGCGATTTTTCTCTTCACCCCATAGCCGTCCTCTCGGAGCGCGTCGATGTGGCCAAGAAAGGCGGCGCGTGCGCACAACGCGACCCCGGCTCGCAAGTCCTTGTCGTTCTTCGTTACCCCGCTGCCGTTGAACTGGATGACGGCGAATGAGTAAAGCGCCGGCGCGTGAGATCCAATCGCGGCCTTCGCCACTAGCGACGCTCCGCTTCCTTGGTTTTGCAAGCAATAGAAACGAATCTGTGTGTCCAGCAATAGGAAAAATCTCAGTATTTGGGTATTTTACTGCTATTAGGGAAACATAATTGTCAAGTTTTTTTTATCCCATTTGAGCCAGAAAAAAATGTCAAACATACCAACCATGCCGAGACTGAAGCAGGCCTCGACATTTCTGGTGTCGGCGCAGAGTTTAAGGAACCGGTGAGCGCATTCCGACCAGTTTTTGGCCTTAACTGCAAGCATTCTCCGGGAGGCTTTGGATAAAACCAGTGAATTTAGGCCTAGTCCGTTTAGTCTTTTGCATCTGTCGATGATTGAAACAATTAAGATTCAGAGAACTGGTAATTTCAAAATCAAGAATCAGACTCATGTTTTTCTTTTTCTCTACGAATTTATTGTTATTTGCATTATGCAAACCGCGCGTGATACTTCAAAAACATCGTCTTTATTCAATACCAGTCATGCCATTAGTGTTTCAACGAAACATGCCAAATATATCACTTTTTTTTTCAATCTTTCATCAGTCGTCAGTTTAGCCAGAAATAATTGCAAAAAATCTGAACTGGTGTTGGGAAGTGTGGATGGGCCCCAATTAAAATAATAACCGCACACACAAATAATTATCTCAAATAAAATGAAGACTAAGAAAATAAAATGATAAACCAAGACACTTGAAAGTTTAACGTGAAAACCCCAAAAGAATAAGGGGAAAAACCACGGGGCAAAAATACCCACAAAGAATCCACTAACAAATAGTGATTCAAAATAACAAAAGCTTTTGCCCAAGGCTTGTGTTAATTACAACAATGGGAAAATACTCTTTTTTGGCGATCTCACAACACTATAAAATACCCCAAAGAAAAACCCACAAATTTCCCCAAAGCTCACACAGTGTTGAGAAACTCAACCCCACTATTTTCTGACACACAATCAAATATTTATAGTGATCTCTATATCACTACTTTTGGAGCAAATACTCCCCCTCAATTGGAGATAACTCTCCCACTCGAGAAACTCGCAGCCAAACTCTCTCTTGGCTTCTCTCAACTCTTTCTCTCTTTCTCGGTGTGTTTTCATATGCCCGGTTGAAGCCTATTTATAGGCAAAAACCATGTAACATCTCTCTTTTTCAATTTCAAAGTTGTTGCCTAACTTATGGTAGTCTTTTTCTTCTTTTTACTATTCCTATTTCGGTGCCTAAATTAGTAGTCAAATTGACAACTTAATCTTCAATTTGTCAAGAATGTTGGCTGCCTTTTGCCAAACATTCACATGGGGTGGACTCCAACAATCTCCCCTCCACCACATGTGGAGATAACACATTCTACTTGGCTTTGGTAGAATAAATCCAATATGCACACAACATACTCACCTCCGGGAAAAATTTCTCTGCAAACACATCGCACTGGTCTGCTACAAATCTTTGAAGCCATGATTAACTATTGTCGAGGAGCTACTCTCGCCATTAGCAAACCAAGTATTACTGCATAGCCTCCAAATCTGCTTTCTGACATTCTCAAATATCTCTTGCTCCCCTTAACGAAAAATGTGATGTTCCTTGATCGATCAACCAAACTCGGCACCATTTGGTGAAGGGTACATTCCCCTTCTACTAACACCCCAGTGAGTGGCATGCCACCGGTGTTGCAAGCATCCGAACATCATCCAAACCATTTTCTTTGAATGGACACACCTCTAACAAAGAAGAACATAGAGCAAGATCTAACACTAAGTCATGGCTGTGCAGTCTTTAACATCCCGGCATCTCTGTATCTTCTGATACACTACATCTCCCATAACCTTTACATTACTCACACAAAATACATGAAACGACATCTCAATCAAATTTTTCTCATACTCCTATGTGCAAACACATTGCACCTAACACTCATTTTTTTAATTTTTTTAATAATAAGCGAAAAAGAAACTCTTCCACTACCTACCTATCGTAACAACAATTACAAAAAAATCAATGGCATACCTTTGGCAAAAGAAATGAGGGTTTTCCTTGCCAAAATTTCTCCTCCTCACTAATAGTTCTCACTTGCCACGAATTTGATGAAGACTCGTCTTTAGTCGTAGTTAGTCCAAACAGAACACACTTTGACACGAGTCTTGTACAAATTACCTGATATAGCTCCTCTCGCAACCACCATCGATCTTTTTGTAAGCTTCCACCTTTCATTACCGAAACAACTCGACATAACTTTGACTGTTCGAACTCCACTCCAAAATCGATTCGACGTAGATCCGCACATGACGAACATCCTTCAAAGTCAATGTGTAACCAAGATTTGTCCGGATACACACATCACCAACACCAACAATACTCGCTTTATTATTATTCCCGAACTTGACAAAGATTCAAAATCTCCCATTTTGTAGTACTAAAAATTCCTTGTTGGGTGTTGCATGAAAAGAAGTTTCATTGAATCAATGACCCAATCAAAGATCCGAACTAGCCATATGCGACAATTATGTTTCTCGGAAGAGAGCACAACAACATCACCATCCGGAAAAATAGTGGGGCGCATATACTTCCTCATCATTACACTATCCACTTTTTTCCTGGTTTATCTTTTTCTCGATCTCCTTCATCTTGCTTTCTCTTATAGCAATCTTTTATCACGTGTCCAGGTTTGTTGCAATAATAACACTTCCTTGGATCACGGGATTTTGACCGCCCTTTTCCTTTATCTCGATCATTGCGCTTTTATGTCTCCCCGACTCAACAACAGAGCAGCCTGGGAACTTTCTCGCGCTTGTCCCATTCGCCTTGTTTCTTCATTGAACAAACTATTTTTGACCATATCCATAGTCAAAATACCACCAGGAGCGAGTGCGAGCGAGACAACTAATGTCTCAAAACTGTCTGACAAAGATCCCAATAATAATAACCTTGCATCTCGTCATCAAACTTTAAGCCCACGATCATTAGTTGATTTAAGATGCTTTGGAAAGTACTCAAATGTTCGAATCGAACTTCCCTCATTATACTTCAAGTTGACAAGTTGTCGATCAAGTAAGTTTTGTTTTGAGCATGCTTCCTCTCGTACATGGCTTCCAATTTCGTCCACAATGGGCATCCGTCTCTTGAGTAAAGTGGTGAAACACGCTCCGATCGATGAAATGTCGAATCATACCAACAATTTTCTGTTTAACTTGTTCCATTCTTTCTCATCTTCATCATCCTGGCTTAACTCCACCATTCTCTATTGGATCATAAAGATCCCCGCAATAGAGAATATCCTCCATTCTCGCTTCCACACCGTAATTATTTGCCGTCAATTTAATCATGGTCCCGTTGTTCTCTCTCAAATCAATCACGAACTCGGTACAGATACCGAGTTTTACCCCGGCTCGATACCACTTATTGGGAAGCATGGATGGGCCCTGGTTAAAATAATAACCGCACACACAAATAATTATCTCAAATAAAATGAAGACCAAGCAAATAAAATGATAAACCAAGACACCAAAGTTTAACGTGGAAAACCCCAAAAGAATAAGGGGAAAAACCACGGGCAAATACCCACAAAGAATCCACTAACAAATAGTGATTACAAAATAGCACAAGCTTTTTGCCCAAGGCTTGTGTTAATTACAACAATGGGAAAATACTCTCTTTTGGTGTATCTCACAACACTATAAAATACCCCCAAAGAAACCCACAAATTTCCTCAATGCTCATACAATCAAATATTTATAGTGATCTCTATATCACTACTTTTGGAGCAAATACTCCCCTCAATTGGAGATAACTCTCCCACTGAGAAACTCGCACCAAACTCCCTCTTGGCTTCTCTCAACTCTTTCTCTCTTTCTGGTGTGTTTTCATATGCACGTTGAAGCCTATTTATAGGCAAAACCATGTAACATCTCTCTTTTTCAATTTCAAAGTTCTTCGCGCTAACTTATGGTAGTATTTTTATTCTTTTTACTATTCCTATTTCGGTCTTGCCTAAATTAGTAGTCAAATTGACAACTTAATCTTCAATTTGTCAAGAATGTTGGGCTTTTTGCCAAAACATTCACATGGGGTGGACCCCAACAACTGGTTTAAATCAATATTTTCGAAATGCAGATGATGTTACAAAATAAGGGTTTCTAGTTATTAGCAAAAGGAATATTAGGGAAGTAGAGAAGCATTTTGTTAAACCGAATTTTGAAGTAATTATTATATTTCACAAGCATAAAAAGAAGGGGGAAAAAGAGTAAAAAAGTAAAAATAACGGTAAAACAAAAACATACGTTATGAGAACATTAAGGAAATCGGCAAGGCATCCGGCGGTGGAGCTGAGTTTACAGAGATTACAGAGAACAATATCGTCCGGCAAAGCATCAAAGAAATCACATCCTCCGGCAAGGCCACCGCCTATCTCCGGAGAAAATCTCAACTTTTTCCGGCTGTCCATTTTCTCTCCGGCGACGAGCTCTACTTTCCTTCTCTTCACCAATTTGTTGTCACTTTTATTCTCCACACACGTATTCATCACTTTAGGATAACACAGACATCTCCTCGTTCTCATTTTTACAATAAATACACGAATAATCACTTTTTTCTAGTGTGTGTTGTGTGATTTCTACCTTCCTTTGTATCTGCAAAGGAGATAAAGAGGAAAGGAGAATTCAGAAACGATATGTTATATATATATATATATATATATATATATATATAGGAATTGCTCAAATGGGACACCCCTTATATGAGGCGGTGGTGATTTATTATAACCATTGATTGATTTTTTGGATGATTGATTAATCCCATTATTGTAGGCAATTAGTTAATGCAAGAGTTTAAAATGGTAATTTATATTATTTTCGAATTATTAATTAAAGGCAAATATGTCTTTTATATTTTAGTGTAGAAGGTAGGTATTATTTTACCTTTTTTTCGCTCCTATATTTAAGAGGGAATTATATCCTTTCAAAAATACACGTCTCTTCGATTTCATCTCAGAGAAGGTAAGTTTTATTTTACTTTTTCTGTTCCTATTTTTAAGAGGAGTTATATCCTTTCAAAACACAAGTCTTTTATAATTTGAATTGTATGATATAGTTAAATTTCTCGTATAGATTTAACCGTTATCTCTATATTTATGTCATTTTTGTTGTATAATTAGTTTCAATTGTATGATATGGTTAAATTTACTTTATAGATATAACTTTTATTTGTATACTTATGTCATTTTTATTGTATAATTAGTTTCAAATTGTATGTTATAGTTAAATTTGTTGTATAGATATAACCTTTATCTCAGTATATTTATGTCATTTTTGTTGTATACTAGTTTCGTGATTGAATGATATAATTAAAGTTATCAGATACATATAACCTTTATATGTATATTTATGTCATATTTGTTGTATAATTAGTTTTGTGGAACAAAGAGCAAAATTATTGTATAGATATACTTTTTTTATACAACAAACAAAAAGTATGTATACGATTAGTTTAACATAAGTATACAATGTAGATTATAAAATATAAAATTTACAATATTAAAATCATTACACAACCAATTTAAAAATACATACATAATTGACAAGCTTAAAACATCAAAAGTGTACTAAAAATACACACCACCATCCGAAAACAAAAGTCGAAACAACTTTTTTACCCTTAAAAAGTCGAATCAGCTTCCCCCAAAATATTATCATTCCAATTCAACAAAATGCAATGACAAATACAAAGAAATTTATTCTAACACTACACAAACATGTTATGACAAATATATTAAAATTGTATTATATAGCTACCATGGAAATTAAGCTATGTTGAAGACATATACAAAATTGTACCTTGCACAAAACAACAAAATTGTATTAAATAAGCACTAAAACTAAACTAAATATACAACATAATTATTGACCCCTTCGCCCAAACACCAAACAAGAAAACTTGGAGTACTAGAATCTATGCCAATTCAATCATGTTGCAACACCAAAATCCATTCCAATCCCAAAACCAATCCACGACAACCCGTTGGAAATTCCACTTTGAAAACGCCACATATAGCCCAATCAAAAAAACAAACGAGAAAAAGAAAATATAAGGAGAAGAAGATACAGGCAAAGATGTAAAGCCTAGCCACCACCATAATCCACCATAGTCGCCACCATCAAAGCACCCTTGTCGTCGAAAAAATCCGAAAATTACCCCACCCCAAATCATACGACCCATTTCCGCCACCAACAAATCCCATTCTCTCGACACCTAACTTCGCTTGATATTTCATACGGACCAAACGGCTTAAAGCGTATCTTCCGAGAGAGCCTTTGTCAAATCTTATAATGTCAACCATATTTTCCATTAGACGTGCACTGGGCTTTAAGAACTCCATAATATCCATAAAGACGACAATTTGATGGTTTCTTTCGTTGTCCAATTGGGAATCGAAGTTTCGATTGTAGCCGCTAATGCCTTGACATGGAGAAATGGAGGGATAAGGGTTGTGGGCGTGGGATGGTGGAGAGAGGACGATAGGAGGGGATAAGGTGGAGAGGTTTGATATTCCATGATTTTGTTGATTAGGTTAATAATTAAATTCCTAATTTGTAGGAAAGATTTATGGAAGTTTTGGATATCATATATATTGACTATTTTACCCTTATAATTATCAATTTAAATCATTAATTTATTTTTTAGTCATTAAATCTACACCATCAATCAAAACAATTTAATGGCTTGGATTAGTCCCCACCGTCTCATATATATGGGGGGGGGTGTCCCATTTGAACTAATCCCTATATATATATATATATATATATATATTTAGAGGAGGATACAATGAGACCACATATTATAGTGAGACAATGTGGACTCATCTAAACCCTCCCTTATCTATATAATGGATAAGATAAATAGGGGTTAAAATTATATTAAACATTTAATTAAGGCAAAATAAGGGTATAATTGTCAAAACAAACATGTGGGGACCATCCAAATATGGAATCGCTTATTAGGAGAGAGAAAATCACGTGGGGAGAGAGAAAATCGCGTTGGAGAGAGAAAATCACGCATGTGCTCGCCATGCAAAGATGTTTGTACACTTATCATATATTTGATGTATACTTAATAAGATTTTTACTTGTATGTTTAACATAATTTTACCGCATATTAAAATAGTCAAACAAAAACATGTAGGGACCGTGAATCAATGAATCAATTATAGAGAGAGAGAATCACGCTCATTAACATGTGGGGACCGTGGATTATGTAAAATCGCTTATAGAGAGAGAAAAATCACGTGCATTATTGTATCGTATATTTAACATATATTTACTATATATTTAACACTATTATGTCAGTATATTTAACATACTTGTACGCATATTGCAATTGTCAAACAAAAAAATAAGTTTACAACAAAACACATATATGTATACATCAAAACACATATAAGTATACAACAAAAACATAAGTATACAACAACATAAATACATACATTAAAAATTAACTACTTATACAAAGAAAAATAAATCTAAGTATACATCGAAAAACATATAAATATACATTAATCCTAATCGCCTCCTCGTAGAGGAGCACGGGCTGCCCGTGCTACATGTCGAACCTTGTGGCCTCGATGTCCGGGTTGAGCACGGGTCGTCGTTGTATGGTACGGGTCGCCTGCTCACCTATAAGAACTCGTACTTGGCCGTTTTTCTTCCGTTTTCACCCAGTTTGTCCGACTTCTTCTCGACTTCGACTCCAAACTTTGTACTTCACATCAATTATTGGCGGTTGCAATGCTCCAAATTGTTGCCAAAACGCTATAATTATCGATAATTTCCTACAAAACGAGCAAAGCGTAATCCTTTTCCACAAAACAGAATATAACCCTATTTACTCATATAATGCATGCATATCAACACATTCTAGCCAAGATTAAAACCCAAAATACATGCAAAATACATGTCAATCAAACCCCCAAACTTAAATCATAATAAATCGGCCAACACTTTATAAACAAGACAACACAAATGAGGTAAGGAAGAGCAACTCAAGAACACCGCATCACAATTCATGTCATCTATCCATAGACATCAAGCACAAACCAACCAAGTTTCAAATATCTAACACGGAGCACAAGTCTATCAAAATCATGGCAAAACACTTTAAATCACGCCTCTCGGGTAAAGTGTATACTCTACTCACTAGAATAATAAGGGACGTGTATTCGCTCAAATCATATCAATATTGAAGAATTACCATATGCTTGCAAATCGTCTCACATCTCGCCACTCGTTTGTATGCAATTCACAAATCGAGAAACTTTGTTTATGGTTGTAGTGAAGGATCTTTGGTTAAGGTAGGAAATATGAATAAAGTGACTCAACTCAAGCGTATAGATTGGTAAGCACATCGTTTTTTTTTAAACAATTATTCTAATACGGATCAACTATGTACCCCAATCGCCTTCTATTCTATCACTCATCTATTTTTCCCTTCTTTTTCATACAATTCATTTTTCTTCGCCTTACATCATAATTTCCAGCTTATTTTTCACTTATGGCCGACTCACTATTTGCGATCAATTTTTTTCGACTCTTGTGTGAGTATCCTCTATTTTTCTCCTTTTCTTTTTTTTCCCAATCACCCAACATATACACTATTTTCTAACTTCTCGATACCCTTTCATTCAACACTTTATTCAATCTCTTTATTCAATGCTATACGCTCAAGCTTAGGGTAAACGATATATTAAATTAAGTTCTAAGGCTTGAAATGTGGCTATAAAAAAATCAGCAATAGGCTCAAATTGGCTAACTAGGAAATCAAATATCATAAGGTAGGCAAAAAGGCTTGAAAGTGCTTAACAAAAATGGTCTAAAATCATTTTCATGAATGCATACAACCTGTGACTTTGACAGAGATACTAGAGCAAGTTCTAGAATTCAAAACAACATGAATGACACACTCAATCAACCAACAAGACCGCATAATATGAAAGTAGTAAAGACTCAAAAAGCTCACAGGCTTGTAAGTGTATAATTTAAAGTATTTTAACCATGATCCCAATAATCACATGCTCCATATTAATTATTCTCAACCCGTTCAATTCACGCTCAACACCCATTTCAAAACAACATAAACCGCTCAACACATGCTCCCAAGATCAACAAACACACAATAGCGGTCAATCGACTCCTAATCAACTAAGAAAGCAATAAATGTGCTAAAGCAATAAACGTGCTAAAATAATAAAAAACAACTAATGCAATGCATACTACATGCTCTAAATGCAACTACATGAATGCAAAACGCCACACCCTTCAAAAAAAAAAAATACTACCTCTCCCCCAAACTTGAATGAAATTATAGCGCATAGAAGAGAAGATAGAATTTCAAAGAAAAGTGTGGATAGGACTGGATTACCGTGGGGGTGGTGGCGGAAAGTGGCCCCGAGAGATATGCCAATTTTGAATCTGATGCAACGCCCGCAATATCTTCAACTCCCGCCGCTCCCGGGCGTGGTACCACAAGTCCAGGAATTTTGTGAAAAATTGGCCCTCTGCTTGTCTTTAGTCTGCTTTCAAATAAAAATGCAGCACAAAGCCGTGCCATATACGGCACGGCCCGTGCTTAGGGGCCGAACATTCAAGCCCCAACTCAGGGCACCGCACGGCCGTGCTCTATGGCATAGCTGCCCGTGCGGTGCCGAACAAAATTTCTTAAGTGTTGGTACCAAAGACGGGGCCGCCTGCTAGGTACCGCACTCGCCTTTTTTTTTTTTTAATGGAAAGCAAGAAAATCATAATCTATGAAAGCAAATAAATCCTAACATAGAAAAGGAAAAAAACCAAGAAAACATGGGAAGAAATAATACAAAGAAAACCATTGGGTTGCCTCCCAACAAGCGCTAAATTTAACGCCTATAGCTTGACGCCTATTTTACTCGATCACGGTTCGGCCAAGTGATGTGAGTCACTTTTTCATGTTCGTCTCCTTGCCAATTCAACTCACATAAGTTCGAACCTCCTTTGAATGCCTCTAAAGTAGAAGTCACTCGTCGGTCGAATGCCATGTTTTTCTCGTTTGCATCATTCGAGCGGCAAGATACGCGTCTTCCGAGCCGCGTGTATTCGTCGTGGTGCTTTGCTTTCTCACAATTTAGTACGCCCCGCACATGATCTATAGCACACACAATAACTCGGATTAGAAGTATTAGCACTTAAATCAACAACAAATATTGATTTACAACTCTCCCACGTTATCATGATGGTTCCCACCTTTATAGATGGAGAATAAACACTTGCTCATCATTAACTCGTAATGTGAGCTCTCCTTTTTGTACGCCTATCAATGCACGTCAAAGCTGCTAGAATGGACGCCGAGTATCGGGGGGACGTCACTATCTTCCTCCATGTCAAGCACTAAAAAGTCCATAGGGAATATAAATTTGTCTACCTTGACGAGCACATCCTCCATGATTCCCTTAGATATGTGAGTGATCTATCCGCTAGCCGTAAGGTGACCGTAGATGGCTTCACCTCTCCTAATCCAAGTTTCTTGAAAATGGATAAGGGCATTAAGTTAATACTTGCTCCTAGATCACAAAGTGCTTTATTAAATACAATACCACCAATAGTACAAGGGATAGTGAAACTCCCTGATCTTTGAGCTTCGGGTAATTTTCTCAATGATCGCTACCGCACTCCTCGGTCAAGTTGACTATTTCGAACTCCGCCAACTTTTCCTTCTTTGACATCACTTTTTTAAAAACTTCGCATAATTGGGCATCTGCTCCAATGCATCCGCAAACGGTATGTTAATATGCGCTTCTTAAAGATGTCTAAGAATTTAGCAAATTAAGTCTAACTTTTTCATTTTAAAACGTTGAGGGAAAGGAAGTGGTATAGAAAAATTTGAAAGATCGAGTTAGAGAAAGATTTAAGCTTCTCACCCCTTTTTTGTTCAAATCCGATGCTCCCAACTCCTTCCTTAGCCTCAACATCGCCATTTGCTTCGCCAGTTCTGGCCAGGCGTAACGATCGCCCCTGCAGGAGCACGGGCTACCCATGCCGGGAGCACGGCCGTGCTCTCCTTCACTGCTCAGCAATTTCTGGTATTTTCGCCCTTCGTATTCGCAGTACCACTCCTCGGACGAATGGCGTTACATTGTTCTTTCGGTTAACCTTAGCGTTGCTCGGAAATTGGCCTTTCGATGCCGCCACCAACAATCGTAGCTATTTGGCCTAGTTGAGTTTCAAGAATTTTCATTTGGGACCCCAATTGTGTGACCAGGGACCCTAATTGCATTGCATGGTTTTCGATTTTATCCAAATTTCGCCTCATCCCTATTATATCCGCTCCTCGTCTCACCCATAAACAAGGTGAACAATTCTTCCATAGTTGGCTTAGCCTTAGCATTAATGAAACCTTTTGTTACACTATACCCCACGGTGGTTGCATCACATTCTTTGTGTTTCGTAAGAGAAGTTCTCGTGGTTTCTCAAACCCGAATGGTAGTGAGTGGGAGTTTGATTATTTCGAAATTGTTGAAATTTGCGGTTATTGATGTAATTTGCTTCCTCTATCGACCTGAGGAACTCCCCACTACTTGCACTGCGTTTACCTCATTTGCCTTTGTCAATGCACTCAATTGATCGTCAAAACAGACATTTGAGCCGTCAACTCCTTAATTGGGTCCGATTCAAGAACCTCGGCTACCCTTTTCATGTTAGTCCTTTCGGAGGGCCACCGATAGCTATTCATGGCCATCTCTTCCAAAAATTGAATGCATCCTCCGAAACCTTGCAAGTAGAGAGCCACCCACTGCGGCATCTACAAACGATCTCGTCTCGTCCCATCAACCCATTGTAGAAAAAGCAAAGTTGCCGATCTTCAGAAACCGTGTTATGAACCTCCTCAACAAATCCTCGGAATCTCTCCCGGTGCTTCATACAAGGGCTCAAAATCGAATCGCTGGAATCGAGTGATCTCACTTTTGAGTCAGAGTGTTTTACTTGGTGGGAAGTATTTGAACAAGAACCTCGACTCACCATCCCAACTGCTCACACTCCCGGGTTAGGGTGCCTAGCAAGTTCTAGCCTTATCCCTTAAAGAGAAAGGGAATAGGCGAAGACGTATAAAGCATCATCACCACCCCATTCATCTTGATAGTATTGCAAATCGTATGAAATTTGCAAGATGAGAGTCGGGATCTTCGGACGGAAACCCCCCAACCGATTCTCACACCATCGATATTAGTGCTGGCTTCACTTAAAATTATTCGTATTGATTGGGACATTGACAATTCCACCATAGTTGCGATTGATTGGGCAAAAGCAATCACAAATCGCCTTGTTGGATCGCCGAGCCACCGAACCTCGGTATCGTAACTCAACATTGACCCTGTTGACCTGGTTGTTACCTCCGCTTCGACCCGCTATTGCCTCTCGTTATCGCTTCTATGCCTCGCCATAGTTTGGTCTTGGCTGTCTTTTCCGCCCGCTTAGTAGCCGCACTATTTTGCCTAGCAAAAGCCTCAACCTCTCGGTATGAACGGTGCTAATTCTCCTTGCTTCGAGCGAGTGATCATGCACTACCCGAACCAACTAAAGAAAACAAGTCAACCACAAAAGAAGTAGAATTAAACAACAAACTAAAAAGAAAAGAAAAAATGTCTAGATTAAGAATAGTTCTATTTATCGCAATATTAGTACTAAAAATTTAATTATTCACCTACGCCAAAAACTTGTTCGCTATTTTTTTAGCTTCACCGCAAGTGTACGGCAAAGATATGGAATAGGGTTAGCAAGGTCGAATCCACAGGATTAATAAATTAATGTACTAAGTATTGGATTATAATAGCCTTATTTTTATCTAAACGATCGAATCGGATGGAATACTTTTGTTAATACCAAAGCGTAAATTAATCCTAAAATAACAAAGCAAAGATTGATTGAAAGATCAAGTATGGATGGATGGATTCCTGGTTATGGTTCCAGCTAATATCCCCCTTATTCTCGATTAAGCAAACCAAGGTTAAACATATTCTTCTCTATAGACCAATCACCAAAGTAATTTACCCTCTCTCTCGAGATGTATGTAAAAGCGTTGATTGGAATATCTATGCTAGTATCTCTAGTCAACATGAGATATCCAACTCCCAAAAGTTCTAAAGATTATAAGGTTTCACAAATATTCACAAACTTCTCAATCGTGCAATCTATTTATGTCAAGTACTCAAGATTTAGTATTGAAACTCATCGGTTAGAATTATGAATCAATACATCAAACAAGTTTAAATCAATGGCCTTTTGATAAAACAGAATTAAAACAAAAGCACTTGAATATAGGAAGAAAACATTAACTTCAATTATTATTAATCATCAAATAAAAGTGTTTATTAACCTACTCCCAAACCCGAATCACAAAGTGTTTAACCGGACATCGAAGATAAACAATTCATAGACAAATTACTCATAATCAAAATCTAACTAATTGAAATAACGATACGATGGAATGAGTGAACTCGGGGATGATGACGATCTCTCGATCTATCTCCAATCCTCGAACGTGTGGTTGCGGTCTTGATCGATCTCTAAGTTTCCGGTTGAAAACTCCGCTCTTCTCTCTCGGTTTCTAGGGCAAAAATCAGCGTCCCTCCTGCTTTGTGGGTCGCCCGGTCTATTTGTACTTCGTTTGGGTCGAAACCTAGTTGAAAACAAATCCAACTCTATTTTTCCCACAGAGCACGGGCGTGCCATACAAAGACGCCCACCCGTCTTTGTAGCCGTACAACTTGTTCGGATCACGAGGGGGAGCACGAGCCGTGCTATTTGGCACGGCCGCCCGTGCATATCGAACCTTGTGGCCTCGATGTCTGCTTGAGCACGGATCGTCTTTGTATGGCACGGGCTGCCCGTGCCTCACCAGAGAACTCGTACTCACCGTTTTCTTCCATTTTTCGCCCATTTGTCCGACTTCTTCTCGACTCGACTCCAAACTTCGTACTTCACATCAATTATTGGCGGTTGCAATGCTCCAAATTGTTTCCAAAATGCTATAATTATCGATAATTTCCTACAAAACGAGCAAAACGTAATCTTTTTCCACAAAACATGAATATAACCCTATTTACTCATATAATGCATGCATATCAACACATTCTAGCCAATATTAAGCCCAAAATACATGCAAAATACATGTCAATCAGTCCTCCATCATCGGATCCGTAATAATGGGGATTTTTGCAAATCTCCTTAGCTTTAGCCCCGGAATGGGTGCCAATGGGTATTTCTCTTAGACAATCGTCCGATTTCATGGATCCGAAAATATTTCTTATCAAAGCGCTTTAGCAACTATTTTCATGGATGGATTAATTTTTCTATTTCTCTCCCCCCCGGATTGCGTGCTAAAATAGCAAAAATGGTCTCAAACATGTACGAATCTCATCTTCCACCGGATTGGACTATTTCTATCTTTCATGGTGAAGTAAAAGACGCTTACATTTACAAACTAAAATGACCAATCTGCTTTTTTCGTGATTTAAAATAATCAAAAATGTTTATTAAATTGGGTAAATCTCAACCATCTAAAATTATAGATTTGTGACGAATTAGTCCACACTGCCTCACTCTAATTATATATATAGGGATTGGATCAAATGAGACCACATAATTAGAGTGAGACAAAGTGTGGACTAATCCCTGTCCACAAATCAGAATTTAGATGGTTGAGATTTACCCAATTTAATAGTCTTTTTAATTTATTATAAATCAGAAAGGGAAATATTGTAATTGTATAATTACACAATTTCATTCAATTTTGGTAATCGCCAGCTTCTTACGCACTCTCTCGTCTTCATCCCCGACACTTCTCGCACCTCGCCGCCGCCATCATCGCCACCATAAACCTATGGGTGGTGTATGATTTATAAAAATCTCAATTTTATGGTTGTCTTCCTTGTTCATTCTCTTATTATTAGTTGAACAATATGAACTCGATTGTCGATTCCATAGCCGAGCATCATTCAACATTCTATATTCTTTAGTGGAAGATTCCTTTGGCAAAATGGCTTGTTCCTCGGCGCGGAAGTTCCAAAATGATCCAAAGTCATTAATGATCGTCTTGATGGAAACCAGGCGATGTTGATGATTGTCTTGAGGAGCATGATGATGATGTTTATGATTCCGATGATGAAGATGATATAGAGAGATATTTTTGGGGTTTTGAGAATAAAGGGCGGATTGGAGGATTGGTGAAAAAGGCAATCTTGACGTGGAGGAAACGAGGGCCTATGACATTAGGATTACCGTACACTTATATGTTTTTCGATATATACTTATATGCGTTTTGATATATAAGTAGTTAATTTTTGATGTATGTATTTATGTTGTTGTATACTTATGTTTTTTGTTGTATACTTATATGTGTTTTGATGAATACTTATATGTGTTTTGTTGTATACTTATATTTTTGTTTGACAATTGTAACATGCAATACAAATATGTTAAATATACAACATAATAGTGTAAAATATATAGTAAATATATGTTAAATGTACAAATACAATAATGAGCGTGATTCTCTCTCTCTCTCTCTATAATCAATTTACTTAATCTACGGTCCCCACATGTTAATGAGCGTTATTCTTCTCTCTCTATAATCTGGTTCCTTGATTCACGGTCCCACATGTTTTTGTTTGACCATTTTAATATGCGGAAAATTATGTTAAATATATACAAAGAAAATAGTGTTAAGTATAAAACAAATATATGATAAGTGTACATCATATCGTATGGCAGAGTACATGCGCGATTTTCTCTTTCCAGTAGCGATTTTCTCTCTCCCCACGTGATTTTCTCTCTCCTAATAACTCGATCCCATATTTGGATGTTCCCCACATGTTATCTTAGCCATTAATATAGATAAGAGAGGGTTTAGATGAGTCCACATTGTCTCACTATAATATGTGGTCTCATTAGATCCTTCCCCTATATATATATATATATATATATATATAGGGGGTTAAAATTATATTTTAACCCTCCCTTATCTATATCAACTACTAAGATAAATAGGAGTTAAAATTACATTAAATACTTAACTAAAGCAAAATAAGGTATAATTGTCAAAACAAACATGCTGGGACCATCCAAATATGGAATCGCTTATTAGGAGAGAGAAAATCACGTGGGGAGAGAGAAAATTACGAAAAATCACGCGCCGTATGTCTGAGAAAATCACGCATGTGCTCGCCATGCAAGATATTGTACATTTATCAAGAATTTCTGTCAGTATATTTAACACTATTTTTACTCAGTATGTTTAACATAATTTTACTGCATATTAAAATGGTCAAACAAAAATATGTGGGGACTGTGAATTAAGGAATCGATTATAGAGAGAGAGAATCACGCTCATTAATATGGGGGACCGTGGATTAAGTAAATAACTTATAAAGAGAGAAAAATCACGCTCATTATTGTACTATATATTGAACATATATTTAATGTATATTTAACACTATTATGTTTGTATATTTAACATATTTGTACTTTGCGCATATTACAATTGTCAAACAAAAATATAAGTGTACAACAAAACACATATATGTATACAAAAAACACATATAAGTATACAACAAAAACATAAGTATACAAAGAACATAAATACATACATAAAAATTAACTACTTATACAAAGAAAAACACATATAAGTGTACAATAATCCTAACTACCACCTCGTAGGCCCTCGTTTTCTCTACGTCAAAGATCGCTTTGCTTCACCAATCCTCCAATCCTAAGATTAGAAAGCCGAGTGACAAGCAGAGAGCACGACGCCTCATTAAGCGGCGAGGCAAACACGTGCAATGACCTCCACACGTCACCTCAATTTTTCGTCAACTCACCTATCGGAGTTCCACTCCAAAACTCGAGCCTCCAAACATTCTCAACAATGCACACAAATAAAGGTTTAAACGTCATCGTTAATGGCCATCTTCGATCACTCAAAACCATAATTTCTCAATCTCTCGGAAAAACTCCCGCTTCTGCTCTGTCGTCCGTGAGCTTTCTTCTCCTCTCTCTGTCTCCTCTCCTCCCCAATTACAACGCCATTTCTCATGGCCAACAATAGTTCTCCCAGTCCGCCACCCCTCTCCTCCTCCAATCCGACGTCGTCTTGAAGAACCCGCTGCGGCCAACGGCCTTCGCCGGTGCAGGCGCGCGAAATCCACTCTAAGCTTAGTCAAGTCAGCTATGCCCGGGAATACAAGAAGTCAATCAAGATCAAGTGAAGACTCTACTAAGGAACAGATGAGTATGGCCAAGAAAGAAGATCAAGGACTCGATCAAGGAGTATCAACGTGATACTGTTGCATGAAGAGACAGTCAAGTCAACTCAAGAAGCCAAGTCTCAAGTTGAAGTGACAGTTGAGTCATCCATTGATTGGAAGCTAACTCAAAGTCACCTGGGAATAAATGACCGCAATAAGTCAAGACAAAATCAACAAGATCCGTTGATGAAAGTCAAAAATGTTACTCGAATAGTAACCCTCGCTAAAGTTGTCGAATAAATAAAGTATTAGTTCCAGCTTGTGTGCAAAAGGAACAAACCAATGGGAAGCATCGCACAAAGTGTCGAAACGCTGCAATGCTTTGCAAGACATTAAATACGAGGAAATGTCAACATCAAAGACTCGCAACAAGACAAGCCAACGAACACAAGTGACTTTTGAAAATCAGCCTATCTCTTCAACAGTGCATTTTTGAAAGTTCACTATGAAAGGCTAAGGAATCACATTGAGAAAAAGTTACTCCGAACCTTGCACACACCGAGATAACAAGCAACATTCAAACCGTAACCCGCAAAATATTCTCAAGTTATTCAAGCAAAATCCTCAAGCCTAAATCTCGAAGGAAATCGATCCAACACCAAGCCGTGAAGGAAAGACAACTTCAAACTGTTGAAGAGGAAACTTTTGAAGAATCAAAAGGGGTCTACTTTCCAAGGAGGATTGTAGGAAGGTTCAAGGTCGAACCAATCTCAAGTTATTGGAGGGCTTCGTGATCAAATCCAAGAAGCTTGAGAAAGTAAGTCAAGTAGCAAGGCCGCCGCCCGTGAAGAAGCCGGACGACGAGAAGCCACCGTGTGACCAAGGCATCTCCGATCGAGTCCAAGGAGCAAGTCTGTGCGTGATCAAGACTTGTCTCTGGGACCGATAACCACTTTGTACTGATCATTACTTAGTGGATTCCTCCAGGAGTTGGAGAAGAGAGGAGTAGAAGAATTACCCCATCTTCGAACCTCTATAAAACTCACTTGTGTCATCTATCTCGCTTTACATGATGAAATGTGGATAGTGATAGATGATGGGCCACCGCAAATACCGAAAGTGAACACAAACAGTAGGGAGAGCAATTTCTTCTGAGGACAAGACCACTGGTGAGAAGCCAAGGACCGAGTGGACAAACGAGGACATAAAAAGATACAACTAGGACAATGTGGCCAAGGACATAATTTACAAAACCTTGGACAAAGCAATGTTCAACAAAGTCAAATCTTGCCGAACCGCAAAACAAATCGGATAAATTAAATTTAATTTGTGAAGGATCCGAGCAAATTAAAGAAAACATATTGTCTTCTTGTCGACGAAATTTGAAAATTTTAAAAAGCTTGCAGGTGAAACTTTGGATCACCGGATGCTCGATTCACTCAAATCACAAATGAACTATCAAAGATTGGGAAAGAATATACACAGAAGGAAATGTGTATAAAGAGTCCGAGAAGCCTCCCGGTTGAAATGGGAAATGAAGGTCATGGCCCGAGGCATTCAATGAATGTCACAACAACATCCAATCATGAGCTATTCTCGGACCTCAAAGCCTACGAGTTTGAGCCGAGAAGAAAGATCAATAGGAGACAACAGTACCCAAAACAAATTTGCACTTATAGTCAAGGATGGGAAGAGAGCCGAGGTCAAGGAAGCCATTGACCGGAGGAAATTGCCCCGATGGTTAAAAGATTCCACAAGTTCTTCAACAAGAACTATAAAAGAAACAAAGGTGAATCCTCCAGAGACATTCACTCCTCCATGTCAAGGAATATATGCCACCCAAGAGAGCCGAGCATCAAAGGTTGAATATCGTAGAGCCGATAACCCAAGAACGGAAAGAGTCGATCAAAGAGCCGAGAACCTGGGTTGGAATCGTAGACAACCAGACACTTTGCTATTGATCGTCCATATCCTCGTAGTCAATAAATACAGAATGAAGAAGAAAGAAGAGTCTTCAGAGAAAGAAGACAGAAAAGAAAAAGGCTATGTTGGATCCGAGACAACTAAGTCAAAAGAAGAAGAGACTCGAGAGAGTAGTGAAGTCGACTACTCAAGTGATTCTCGAAGAAGATGCAATGATCTCGTCTAATGGCTAAAGAATAAGATCAACCCGACCAAGAAGATGAGGTACACTCTAACTCATCTCACTCGGTTCTAGTGATAGTGATTGTGACACACACACTTCATCACCCACTCGTCTTTATGATTCATTAGGCAAAATGATGAAAGACTTTGAGCACATTAAATCCTCACACACACTATTAAATGAGGAAAACAAATGCCATTTCAAAAGCCAAAACTCATAGTTGACTAAAGAGTCGAGTACTCGAGTCACATAGCCGATGAGAACAAAGAGTCAAGGCCGAGAATGATAAACTAATAAAGCAGAGATAGCTGCTATAGAAAAGAGGGAAAATGACCTCAAAAATGTGATTGCATCATTTACAAAGGCATCTAAATCATTGGATGACCTTATTATGAGCCAAAAAGAGTGTGGAGATAAGACATGCATATGATTCAATTCCTTTGTGCACGACAAACTCCCGCAGTGATTTTGGAAAAAGGATCTTCAAGTAATGAAGCATTTCAAAATCCAAGACACCAAATGCCGCACCCACATTCACTCCTAAGCACAATCACAAACAAACCGGCCTTGGATATAAAGGAAAAGGAAAACAAATAGTTGAGTATCTTTGAGAGGACACCGAGAAGAAATCCAACAGAGTTCCTCAACAAACTCCAAATAGGAAGTACTCAGAAAGAACAAACAGAGCTACCAAAAACACCAGAAGTTTTATCAAAGAAACACATATGATGGAAATGGTAGAAACTACCCAAGCCAAGCCGATTGGAATAATGTGAAATATCGGAAAGGCCTATGGAATATAAGCCCAAAATTGCAAAGGCCTAGAACTCAAAGAAAGGTCATTCCAAAGGCAAAAGAGCTATCATCAAAGACACATATGCACCCGCACACTACACTAAGAAATATCACAACTACCCAAAGAAGACAATTGCTAAAACTCACACACGTACATGCAAACAAAAGAGACAAAATTGTATGAACCTAAAACCCCAAGCAATTTGCCAAAGTGAGTTATGATTATGGCACGATAGATGGCAACCTCTTAGAGTCAAGTCATTTGGCTATAGGTTGGTTGGATCATCTTACAACACTAACCCCTCAGGACCTGCATAAGCATGGGTACCTAAAAACTAATTTCCTTGATTGCGTTTCAAGGAACAAATGAGTGCCAAGGAACCTGGTACATGGATAGTGGTCATTCCGACACACGACAGAAACAAGAAAAATTTGTCAAAATACAAGGAGATTAGAGGCGCAAAAAGTCATATTTGGAGGAAATGAAGCTCCAAAGGAAATAAGAGGCACCGGATCCATCAAGAAAAATGGATTAGAAATCACAGATGTTGCATATGTTGAAGGCCTCAACTTCAACCTATTAAGCATCGCCAACTCGCGTGACAAGGGCTATAATGTTGGATTCAATATGGGTGTGTGCCAAATTAAAGATACTCTTGAATCAAATGAAATAGTGTTGCAAGGATCCGCACAAAAGAACATGTATGTGGTAGATCGGTCGACTACCACACCAAGCATTTGTCTGTTAGCAAAGAGTACAACCGAATCAAGTTGGTCGTGGCACAAGAAGCCGAAATCATCTCAACTTCAAGACAATCAACAAGCTTGCAAGGAGTCATCTTGTGGAAGGATTGCCGACTCGGTGTACAAGAAGGAAAGTGTTTGTGATGCATGCCGATGGGAAAGCGCTTGAAATCATCATTCAAAGAGAAGCCTAGTCCTTCTTCAACAAGGATATTGCATCATGTTACATATGGATTTATTTGGTCCATTGAACCACCAAAGATAAGTGGAAAGAAATACACTTTAGTGGTAGTGGATGATTATTCAAGATATACATGGAAATCTTTATGTGCAAAAAGAAGGAAACCCCCGCAAAGATTACCTCACCGATGAAGAGAGTTCAAAATGAGAAGAGTCAAACCATTATAAAGATAAGGTCCGATAGAGAAACCGAAATTGTCAATGGGATAATAACTCAAGATCTTGTGTTGAAAATGGTATTGCTCAAGAATTATCTGCAGCAAGGACTCCACGAAGAATGGAGTAGCGAAAGAAGAAACATAACTCTCAAGGAAGTCGCTAGAACCATGTTAGTCAAGCAAGATTACCTAAAAGATTTTGGGTTGAAGCCATAAACATTGCATGTTATACTCAAAGTAGATGCATGATTAATAGATAGCTAACAAAGACTCCCTATGAAATATGGACAAGGAGAAAGCCAAATGTTGGGTACTTTAGAATATTGGGATGTAAATGCTTCATCCACAACAATGGCAAAGACAATCTAAAGGCTTTTGATGCTAAAGTCGATGAAGGTATCTTCTTGGGATACTCAAAAAGTAAATCCTATAGAGTATCTTGAACAAGAGGACTATGGTCACAAAGAATCTATTCATGTGGTTTTTGATGAACCTAATGTGAATGGAGAAGATATTAAAGAGTTAGCCGATAAGTTGAATCAACCAACTATGCGAAGAGTCCCTATGTTAAAGTCAAGTCGAGCAATCAATAAAGATGAAGATGAGACAAACGAGTCTCAAAGACAAATGAAAATATGCGGATGAATGATAATGAAAGAGTCGCTGCAAGACAACACAAATGCAAGACGACTAAAACCCACCGATTTATTTCAACCCGATGTGAGATGGCCGAGAGACCATCCACCATACTTAGTCATTGGAAATGTAAGAGATGGTGTGAGAACCAGATCCGAGCTCAAGAAGAAGCAATGTTCACTTGTTTTATTTCCTAGATAGAGCCAAAGGATGTGTCTCAAGCATTGGATGACACACATTGATTCAGTGCCATGCAAGAAGAGTCAATCAATTTGAAAGAAACAAAGTATGGGAATTGGTGCGAGACCAACCCATCAAAATGTTATTGGCACAAAAAGGGTCTTGAAACAAGATGAATGAGGAAGGATCTCGTGGTAAGACACAAAGCAAGACTGTAGCCAAAGGGTATTGCCAAGAAGAGGGAATAGATTTTGATGAAACATTTGCTCCTTGCAAGACTAGAAGCAATAAGGATGTTTCTACTATGCTTTACACAAGAACTTTATTGTATATCAAATGGATGTTAAAAGTGCATTTTTAAATGGATTGTTGGAAGAAGAAGTCTATGTTGAGCAACCTCCAGGTTTTGAGCGTAAGACCACCGGAGAAAGGTGTACAAGCTCAAGAAAGCTCTAAATGGATTGAAACAAGCACCTAAAGCATGGTATGACACATTGTCTCAATTTCTAATCGACAATGGATTCACCAAAGGCAAAGTGGATAGAACACTCTTCTAATTCAAGATGGAGAGTATACGCTTGTTCAAATATATGTGGATGACATCATTTTTGGATCCACAAACAAAGAGTCGTGTGATAAGTTCTCAAACCTCATGCAAGGCAAATTTGAAATGAGCATGATGGGAGAATCGACATTCTTCTTAGACTTCAAGTTAAACAATGAAGGATGGAACCTTCATAAGTCAAACAAAGTACACCAGAGATTTAATGAAGAAATTTGGTATGGAAGAGAAGTCTTCCGAAAATACCAATGAATACATCACCAAGATGGACATGGATGCGAATGGTAAAGCTATAGATCAAACAAGATACAGAGCACTTATTGGATCAACGCTCTATTTAACAACAAGCAGCCGACATCACCTTTGCGGTAGGTGTATGTGCAAGATTTCAATCTGCACCAAAGGAGAGCCATATGACTCGCAACTAAGAGAATCCTAAGATATTTGAAGAGATGCCAAGAAGTTGGCTTATGGTATCCAAAGAAAGGTGGATTCAAGCTTATCGGTTATTGATTTCGCACTGACTATCCGGATGTAGGGTTGACAGAAGAGTACCTCGGTACATGTCAAATGCTTGGAATCGATTAGTTTCCTGGTTCAAGAAGAAAAACTCAATAGCCACATCCACAAATGAAACATAGTACATAGTCATGCGCGCTTGTTGTGCCCAAGTCTTATGGATGAGACAACAAAATGAGACTATGAAATTGAAGAAAAAGAGATTCCAATTATGTGTGATAACGCAAAGTGCTATTGCAATCACTCGAATCCCGCATTGCATTCAAGAACAAAGCACATTGATGTCGATATCATTTTATAAGAGATCATGTTGAAAAGAAAGACATCACTTTGGAATACATCTCAACCGATAAACAAGTTGGCGATATTCACCAAACCCCTATGTGAATCAAGATTTGAAGAGATTAAGCATGAGCTAGGTTAATTGAGTTGAGTTGACACTCGGAAGACTCAATGAGAAAAGATGGAACGTGAAAAGATGAAAATAGAACAAGTATCATGAATCGACCCAAGTGAATCGCATCAAGTAAGTTGTTGTATCGAAAGTTAGGTGACAAAATGAGTCACTATAAGAAAAGAGAGAAGATTTGAGTCATTTGTGTAGTAAGTCGAGTCATTTAACAACTAAGTGACAAAAACGCAATGTATTTAATGAGCGGGAATGTTTTTAAGGATGACATTAGCGTAATAATGACGGGTTCAATCAAAAGTCGCACAATAAGCATATGATTGGATATAAATGATGCCGCATTAAATGCGAGCAATTAAATGCGGTGTGACGTGCTAAATCTGAGCCGTTGATCTCGATCACAATTCAAAACCGTAAACACGCCCTTTCATAACCCTTATATACTCATTCTTTCGCTTTTCTCTCACAATTAAAAACCTGCTCATCTTCAAACATACAAAAGCAAGTTCTTTTCTCTCAAAACCCTACAAGTTCTCAAGCAAGTTCATCAAGATTTAATCGGTAGAAACTTCTAAAAATGGCACTATAGATTGATTTCGTCAAGTTATCGAAGCAAATCCACTCTGGTTTGACTCGTTGATTTTGATAGAATGGTGAAGCGGGTTCCGATGAAACCCTACTATAGAAGATAGCCGATATCTTTGGAAAAGGCCGTCTAAAACCTTTTCTTACGTTGGAATACTCGCACACCTACCTGGAAGAGGTGGTGCGCTTCTGTGAATGCCGGGAACAGGATGAAGGTATCAAGTCCTCCGTCCACCGCAAGGACATCATGATTATCTGCTATGGACCTTGCGGAGCACTCGCTTATTACCATCCGAGGGTATGCCGAAATATACGGCGATGTGGACTTGGCCGCATGGAAAGAAGTAGCCAAACCCGAGTGTGTTTGAAGGTGTTCTACACAAATGACAAGAAATTGTCTTTGAAGGACGACTATCACAAGCTCGATGGATGTTGTCTCAAAATGCATGGATATGAAGTTTGGCGCTTCAATCAATCTGTCAAAGACTAAGATGATCGTCATGGCCGCGATCATGCAAAGAAAGAAAGTTAATCGGCCGAGTTTGTATACATCGGACTATGCCGTAACGCTTGCGAATAAATCATTCAAGGAGGATGGATCCTTTGAGGATCACTCGGCTATGGCCTAGTAATTGGGCATTTAATGGAAGTGAAGGGCATTCCCCTTCAACATGGAAAGCCCTTCCATGTAAACAAGAGGATGTTCAGGGGCTAACCTTTCGACCCCAAGAGAGCCCATGCGAAGAGGGCGGACACAAGCGAGGGGAATCGATTGACCCCAAGGAAACAAATGCCTCCCTCCCAAGAAGAAAGTCATCCCTCGCAACAGCTGCGAAGAAGAAAGTCAGCCCAAAGAAAAGACGAAAAACGCACTGCCCCTACAATCGAGTCACACCGCCCGGGCAGCCGTGTCTCTCTGCCCGCGCCGTCGAGGCGGAGAAGAAAGTCCAAATATCCTCTCCAACCGTCGAAAAGAGAGGGGATCGCCAAGCCAAGAAAGGCAGCTCCTCCAACCAAGAAAGATGCTCGCCCCTGCCGCCACGATACCGAAAGGAGGAATCCGAACCGGATATTCCTCCGGTAAGGACTAAGAGAAGGAAGAGAATCTCCAAGCTTTGAGCTTGAGAAGACAAATAGAGAAAACCCCCCGAGACTGGCGAGGAACACAAGATGATGATGATGATGTCATCATGTACTCACCGTATATCCGGATATTCGCCGCTACGCACGCGAGTGGAGGGCGTGGAAGTTAAGTCACTCAAGGCAACATTTGAATGCTCGAGTTCATAGAAGAAGTGGAGGAGTTGCTGCAATTTCTGAGTCAACACTCAGGTCTTGTGCCCTGAGTGAAGATAATCGTATGGATATTCTTTACATCTTCAAGAGAGAAGGAAAAAGCCAAAGCAATCGAGGAAGTTGAAGCTCGTGAGAAGGCGAATTTATGCCCACTCACCGGAACTCGGAGCACACTCATCCTCACATCAATGCACTCTTGAAAGTGATGAAGACATGGATTCCATTGCTGCGAAGGAAAAGTTGGATATGCAAAGAGCCATGCGGGAATCCGTGATGTTGCACGAACAACACTTGATGGAAGGACCGTGAGAGTCCTCAAAATCTCTCCTGGAGATAGACCCTTTGGGGAGTAGTGCAGACATTGCTACGCTTATAGCCGAAACTACTTCCCCTTCACTCGTAAGATGGGTCCAAGGGACTTGGCAATGAAACGAGAATTTGGGCACCCAAGTTGAGCCAACCCCTATTGAAGGTGCGTTACCACCGCCCCCACTACTGAGCACTCAATGGAAGCAACCGGGAGTTTGGAGAAGAGTGACCCCAACATCGACCACTCACCGGGTGCGCCCGAGGGGGAAAAACTCACTCCACCGCAAAGCAAGGTCGGAGGATGTTTGCAGATGACTCCACTATGAATGAATGAGGCAAAGTGGAGAAAGAAAAAGAAATAGTACAACAAAGAAGTTGACACTTGAAGGCTCGGACAATTGAGTCCCCCCACTGTGACAAATCGCTGCGCAGTTTGAGGACGCCGATGATGTAGTCGAGGCACGTTGGAAATGCCACAGAGTTAACACTGGGGCACCGAAAGTGCGATCGAGGGGTTGAGACTCCTTCGGATGCCAATGTCCAAGACCCTAAGACAAACCGTCTGTCGAAGGGATTGCCGAAGACCTCGCTGCATTGAGAGACTATTGCTAGAGGTATTGAAGGCCCAAGGAGGTTGAGACTTCCCTGGGTAAAAATCAAGGAGAAAATAGCATCCCTCAAGTCATCATTGCTTTGACTCGGAAGAGGAAATCATTGCTCTTCAAGATTCCTAGACAACCCCGACACAACATTCTTGGGATCCAAGACGAAGTTGAGTCCATCCCCGCCGCAAAGGACTCACAAATAAGGATGTTCTTCCAAGAAAGAGTAAGCCGACCAAAGTCGCTCATCAAACTTGTAACTTCGATGATGAACCTAACCCCCAGGTTCAATCATCCTCCGACGATCTTTGAAAAAGCGGCCGAGGACAAGCAAATTCATTTAGCGTAGACCCATCGAGGCCGACGAGGCCGTTAAGATACCGAGGCTCACCACCGCCAATCTACTCAACAAGGCCCAATCGAGACCGAGTCATCTCGCAGACAGCTCCCAAAGCCGCAAAGATGCTCGACTCAACAAGGATCATCACGAGCACGAACAACTCGATCAATCAATACCATATGTGCATGATGATGCATTCAAGAAACTTTCCTTTCTCGATTGAGCTACCCGACCTTGAAGAAGAAACAACCCATGAGCAATGATGTTTCAACATCCAAGCAGATCCAAAGAATTCCCACCAATTCCATTGTTCCAAAGATTTTAATTTTGATGTCTTTGCCGCCACCGAATCCGAAGTGATAGCCGAGATTCGAGAAGTCTTCAAGAAAATCTATGGAGAGATTGAGAAGATCGAATGGCACCATGCCTTACTCGATATGCATCGGACAATAGAGATGCCACCTCACAAAGCAGACTTACGAGGGATTGTGGTATGGATAAGCGAATGGTGTCGTGAGAGAGTACAATGCGATACGAGCAACTTAGATATTTTAAAGCATTGTACAACAAGATCTTTGGTCCGGAGAGTCGACAATGCCGACATGAAGCGAGCATGCGGCGAACATTGATAGAATGCATGCCTCTCATACCACCGAGATGGAGTCAGCTGCGTGAATTTCAACGCAAAGAACTTCGCGTGTTGAGGAGACTATGAATGCTAAGTTCAACCTTCTCTCATGGCTAAAATGAAACTAGTGGTAGCCGAATCGAAAGCCACTCGCTCAGAATTTCGCACATCATATGCATCAACAAACTCCAAGCGGAATTCAACTATCACCGACCGACTTCATGCTTGTCGGGATGTTTCCAGGGTTCCTTTCTCCTTTGATGATGCCAAAAAGGGGGAAGAGGAATACGAGAATATTGAAGGAAGAAAAATCTGTTGAGAAGAAGAAGGAGAGACAACATTGAAAGGAAGAAGGAGACAAATCGATGAGAAGAGGAAGGAAAAGGAAAAGTCATTTGACGGGAAAGGTCAAAGGATGTGACCTTAATGCTTGGCTTTGAAACCCTCAACAAGGTCATGTCACAACTAGCATAATCAAGAAACTTCCTAGTGACTCTCCGCTCCAACACTCTGCAGTGCCTATGTCTCGAGAAGAGAAAAATAGTAGAAGTAGGGATGAAGGAGGTCGAAAGAAAAATGGATGCCCGTGCGATGGTGGCATTCCTGGGAAAGGGCCAAGATGCCATCCCGGATGATGGAAACGAGCCAAGATCGGTTGAAGAATTTCAAACTCTTGAATCCGAAGGCTATTTCAAGGACATGCCATTAGCCCAAGCCTGGGATCTCAGATCGGGAGAAAGGCCTCGGCTATGTGAAGAAGGCGATAGGCGCAGACTACCAATGACCATTCAACTCGGTAAAATGTAAGACTCTGTACAAAGAGGAAAAGGAAGAAGTGGTGGAGGAAGAATTTTTCGACCTAGACCTTTGCCCAAAAATATTGAATATGTAGATCCGGCAAGAAAAAAAGGATATACTTTTAATGGGTATGATGCAAGAGAGACAACTGGAAGTGGCTAGAAAGAATCTTTGAATATGTGAAGAGAATTGAAGAAGAAAACAAAAGACAAGATCACTTGTGGCAAGAAAGACAAGAAAGAAAAAGGAAAGATGAAGGCGCAAAGAGAGCCTACAAAAAGAATAAAGCAAATGAAGAAAAAAAGAAAAGGAAGAGAGCCGATGATGACAGAGTCAAGAGGAAAGGAGGAAGCAAATAAGGAGATGAAGTGTTGTCTGCTAGCCCTTCGTGTATTTTACTTTTGTACATACATACGTATGTAAGTCATCCTGTACATTCAATAAAATATTGGTGTATTTTTTTCCTCTATTTCTCGTATCTTAGCATAGATGCTTGAAATCGCTTGGATATGATTATGCTCGATACACCCCCGTAAACAATTGTGTAAAGGACAAGAATGCTATGATCAATAAAATGATTGATTCTACGCATACATTCTTTTTTGTTACCGCATTGTCTGTATGTATCCGTGTTGTTTACATGTTTATTAATGTCTTTAAGTTTTGGCATCATCAAAAAGGGGGAAACTGGGGAAATTTATTGTTTAGATTTTGATGAATGCCATGTAAAACTTATACTAGAAAGTTGGCACCCCATTTTCCTTGTAATTTGTATTGTAATAGATAGGGATCAACAAGCCGAGTTAAGTCGGCTATGCCCGGAATACAAGAAGTCAATCAAGATCGAAATGAAGACTCATTGAGGAACAACGAGTATTGCCAAGAAAGAAGATCAAGGACTCGATCAAGGAGTATCGGTTGATGATACAATGCATGAATAGTCGGTCAAGTCAACTCAAGAAGCCAAGTCTCAAGTTGAAGTGACAGATGAGTCATCCATTGATTGGAAGCTACAAATCGAACGAGATCCGTTGATGAAAGTCAAAAATGTTACTCGGAATAGTAACCTCGCTAAAGTTGTCGAAATAAAGTATTAGTTCCATTGTGTGCAAAAGGAACAAACCAATGGGAAGCACTGCACTAAGTGTCGAAACGCCGCAATGCTTTGCAAGACATTAAATACGAGGAAATGTCAACATCAAAGATCGCAACAAGACAAGCCAACGAACACAAGTGACTTTTGAAAATCAACCTATCTCTTCAACGGGCGATTTTAGAAAGTTCACTATAGAAGGCCGAGGAATCACATTGAGAAAGGTTACTCAACCTTGCACACCCGAGATAACAAGCAAGATTCAAATCAGAACCAGTAAAATATTCTCAAGTTATTCAAGCAAAATTCTCAAGCCTAAATCTCGAAGGAAATCGATCCAACACCAAGTCAGAAGGAAAGATAACTTCAAACTATTGAAGAGGAAACTTTTGAAGAATCAAAAGGGGTCTACTTTCCAAGGAGGATTGTAGGAAGGTTCAAGGTCGAACCAATCTCAAGTTATTGGAGGGCTTCATGATCAAATCCAAGAAGTTTGAGAAAGTAAGTCAAGTAGTAAAGCGCACCAAATTACTGTGAAGAAGCCGAGTCGGACGAGAAGCCACCGTGTGTGACCAAGGCATCTCCATACGAGTCCAAGGAGCAAGTCGGTTGCGTGATCAAGACTAGTCTCTGGGACCGATAACCACTTTGTACTCGATCATTACTTAGTGGATTCCTCCAGGAGTTGGAGAAGAGAGGAGAAGAAGAATTACCCATCTTCGAACCTCTATAAAACTTACTTGTGTCATTTACATTTCAAAGATATTTACATTCCCCGCATACATATTTCATATCTCACGATAATTTGCTATCCAACCGATAAAATAACAAAGTTCTAAAATCAAGTGTTAAAACAAAGTTAAATCAAATTTATTTTAAATCAGAAAGGGTAATATTGTAATTGTATAATCAATCTTGGAACCTAGAAAATGGCGGAATTCAAGAATTAGGAGCCAAACAAAAATTAATGAGCTATTAATGGAATTCTTCAATAATAATGTGACGGAGAGATCAAATTGTGTGAAGGGCATTTCACCACCGGCAATTGAAATTGTTCCAATGCGCAAAACTAATGACAAGTCATAGAGAGAAAAGGAGAAGAATATGCACATGAAAACAAAGTCTCTTTTATCATCAAACCCATCAAAGAATACCAACAGAATATGCAAAGAAAGAAAGGAAAAAATGAATATTAAAATTACGATTAAATAAATAAATATATAAAACCTCTTCTTCCTTCTCTCTCCCCTCGTACATGTTTATCTCTAAAATACCTTGTTTTTTTTTGCACTTTTTCGCATTATGGACAAAATATGTGGACTATAATTAAATTTAAAACCGACAGAGACCCTCTCATCGTAGTCGAAAAAAAAAGCCATTCCCAGCACAAGAAAACGTCATCGCAGTGAGGATTTATTTCATTTATACATATAGGTGAAAACTTGGATTTGGTACTTATTGTTTCTAGTGATGAAGGTGATATAGAAGTCATTGAAGGTGAAAATCGGGAAGAAGAGACACTACTGAGACCAAAACACGAGGAGGCGGATCTGAGAGGGTATCACATTTTACAAAGAAAGTATTACTATTTTCTCCAAAAGTACCAACATCTATTAATCATCACCGTGATTCACCAATGAACGCGTGTGGATGTATCGGGTTCCCTTGTTGGGTTGAAAAGGAATATAATTGATGACATGCATAATTTGTATAGGGACCATAGTCGTGCACTCGGGTTTAGCATTCGTAAAGCAACAACTCGAACTCAAGCTAATGGAGTTGTGACAGAAAAATATTTTGTATGCTCTTGTGAAGGATTTAGGAGATCGGGAAATTTGGAAATAAATTCCAAAAATGAAAAAAGAAAAATTTCCCTATCACACGTACCGGATGTAATGCTTCATTGAGGGTGAAATTAAATGACGAAGGTCTTTATGAAGTCTTGAGCCATGTCACAGAGCATAATCATCCATTTACAAGAAAAGAGTGGAACCACCTTCATCGTTCTGAGAGAAAGATTACAAGTGAAAAGAGCAAAGTGATAGAAGATATGGTGTCTTCCTAATGAGACCGATAGATTCTTACCGTTATATGGCACATGAAGTCGAAGAGATTATAGTGTTGGACACACTATAAAAGATCATCTAAATTTTGTGAATCGTCTCGAAATTGAAAGAAATAGAAGGTGGGGATGCACAAACACTTGTTGAAATGTTGTACCAACAACAACTGATGAGAAGGACTTCTATTTCGAGTTAAGTCGGATGAGATGGCCAAATTGAGCAATGTTTTTTGGAGAGATTCGATGATGAGAGAAGATTATGAAATATTTCGGGATGTTGTCATTTTTAACACAACATATCGCACAAACATATATAATTTGTTATGTGCTCCAATAATTGGCATCAACCATCATTGGAAAAATGTGATGTTTGGTTGTGCGTTCTTATCAAACGAAAAGATCGAAACATTCAAATGGCTTTTTGAGGTTTTTAAAAAAGCCATAGGAGGAAAGTTTCCTATAACTATATTCACCGACCAAGACCAAGCGATTTCTAACGCCATAGAAAAGGTGCACGAATCGAATTGAAAATATAATACTTTATCATATAAAATAGATACTATTACTTGCAAAACCGATACTTTGACTATATTATTTTTCTTTTTCATCCAGGTTCTCGATCCCCTGTTTTGTGACTGAATTCAACAAATGGTACTTTATCGCATAAAACAGATACTTTTACCCGAAAAGTGTTATTTGAATACATCAATTATTCATGCGTATTCCTAGGACAAAACATAGGCTATGTCAAGGCATCTTTACTTAATGCAATAAGCGGTTTGGACAATCGAAAAGCAACAATTCCTTTAAGAATGCATTTAGAAATGCTTGTCCGGTTGTACGGATGAAGCTGATTTTGAGAACTCTTGGAGTAACATGATTTCAACGCGTGTTTGATTGGAGGATCAAACATGGTTTAAAAGATTGTATGAGATAAAGGAAAAATGGTTACATCCTTAAGCAAAGATTTCTTTTCTCACTGAATACTTTCCTCACAAAGAAGTGAAAATACTAACAACGCCATGGGATTTAATGCAAAGAAGACGACAAGTTTGACTGATTTTTATGGAATTTTTAAGGAACTAGTGAAGAATTGGAGAATGAAAGAACAAAATGATGAGTTCCAATCATCAAGATCAATACCATCGACTTCCATACCATTGACTGGGTTGTTAAAGCACGCTTCTGAGGTATACACTCTAACAATGTTTAAAGACTTTGAGAGTGAGTTTATCGCATCAATTTCTACTACTTGCACTCTAGTTCATAATGATGAGATATTGAATGTTTATGATGTTTCTTCTCATATTGGGGATGGAGGTGTAAGTAAGGTGATGTTTGATCCATTGCGAAACATGGTAACGTGCACTTGTAAGAAATTTGAAGAATGTGGTATTTTGTGTTTCCATTCATTACGGGTCCTCCATCTTCATTCTCATGTCAAGATACCAGAAATATATATTATTAAGAGATGGAAAAGAATGGCAAAATCTCAAGTATGGGACATCTTAAATAAGAGAGTTGAGAAGCCCGACAAGCTAATGATTGCATTCCTCGTCATGAAATGGCTCAAGATATTATGATCTTGTGTTGAAATGCCAAGGAAATGAAGAAGCAAGGAGAATCATTGAAGAAGGTTATGAAAGGGATTTTCTTGCTATTAGTTCATTGAAGGAAGCAACCGAGGCGTTGAAAACTACCGAACCCCTTCATGTTGTATTTTACTCAATGGTAAATACATATATTTGAAAGTATGTTGTGTATATCTTGTTATACAAAATTGCTCTAATACAAATCGTAGATGCTCGATACATGTATGTATATAGCTTTATTACCTTCTATAGGATGATACATTGTAAACATCGTTGTAAAGTGCAAAGAATGATATGTTCAATAAAATGACATATTACACAATCATTCTTTATTTTCTACACTATTTGCTTTTTTGTTATTTAAGTTTTGGCATCATCAAAGGGGGGAAATTGTTGGGAAAATTCATGTATAGATTTTGATGATACCATATAAAACTTAGATTACGAAGTTGGCACCCCATTTTCGTAATTCAACTTGTAATAGATAGGGATGTATGAGCTAAGTTGAAGTCACCAAGTTGAAGATTACAAGACTCAAGACTCAAGTGAAGATCCAAGAGTGTGTGTCACCGAGTGAAGTGAAGTGAAGACTCGGTCCAAGTGACATAAAAGTTGTCTCGGTCGGTGGTAGACGATCGACTAAGTCATTCCAAAATGATTGGAATCGAATGTCAAAGTGGTATGCAAAGCAGACAAGACTTGAAGAACAAGTCGGCCGTCTCCTCATCATCTTCATCATTATCATAGTATGCATTATTAGAAGAAGATGCAAGACCTTTAAGAATATTTTGCATACCCGATTGATTGATAGATGGTTTGGAATTTTTCCTCTCCTTGAGATAGACTTCATAGATGAGGAGGTTCCCGATGATCTCGTCGAACTTGAGTGTCTCAAGATTTTGTGCCTCCGTGATTGCCGTCACCTTTTTGGACCATGAGCCGGAAGTGCATTCAATACCTTAGTTACCTTGTCTTATTCGGAGATGACTTTACCGAGGGCCACAAGAGGATTGACAATGTTGTCAAGCCTTTCCACCATTTTTGAGATGCTTTCACCAAAGATGCATGTTAAAGTTTTCAAAGTCTTTAACAAGCATGGTCTTTCTTGCTTGTTTGACCTTCTTTGTCCCTTCATATATTGTCTCCAGTTTTCCCAAACTTCATGTGCCGACCTTATGCCTCTTATGCGATTGCACTCGGTGGCGGTAAGAGAGCAATGCAAAATATTTAAGGCCTTACCCTTTAGAGAAAGCTTTCTTGTCGTTTTCATCAAACTCCTTGAAAGGTTTAGGAGCCGAGGTGCCATCCTCCAATTTCTTGGTTGGTTGAGCAACTTCTTCAATGACCACATTCGAAATGTCAAACCCGCACCCTTGTAGGAAGCACTCCATACGGTCTTTCCAAAATGCGTAGTTGTTGGCAACGAATAGTGGTGGCTTATTGGTGGAGGCGCCGGTGGTGAGATAAACTTCATTCGTAGCCATGGATCTTTCCTCTTTACTCGGAACGAGCTAGCCAAAGAGTTTGGATTTGATACCACTTATTAGTCCAAGTGGCTACGATAATCTAGGGGGTGAATAGATTATCACGCTTTTTTGATTTTCCCCTCTTTTTCGAGTGAACAAGCAAATGACAAAAATGTAAATGCGGAAATTAAACAACACTCGATGATTTATAGTAGTTCAACCCACCTAGGGCCTAATCTACTACCACCCCAAAGATATCCGAGATGGATTTCAAAAAGAAAAAAAAAGATTTTATTAATTTCCAAAATTAATACAACACCACCTTGAGGATTACCACAATCCTCTTACAACACCTTCAAGGAGATTACCACAATCTTCCTTCAACACCTATGAAGAGTACCACACTCTTCAACACCTAAGATCACCCAAGAGTACTCTTACCACAAGAGCAACAACAAGGATATCTTGTTTTGGATGATGGACAAAATTCAAGATTACAACTCTATAATAACAATACAAATATTGAGTGCAAGTGTAATCAAGATTCAAAAGCCTAGACCTCAAGAATGTGAAAGTGAAAGTACTTAGGCTAATACAACAAGATATGAATGTGTTTTCTTGTATGCTCTTTGCTTGTATGTTGTGTTGTATCTTGTTGCTTGAATGAAGCCTCTATTTATAGGAGAGGTCTTAGCTTGATTTCCGAGACATAGGCTCCTCCTTGGGGAGTGATTTTCTGCAAAAGAAACCATTTAAAATCAAGATTTTAGTCATTAGAAATCAATCCCACAAATTAGGGAAAAGTCATTTGAAAATGCAACGGATAGTTTGTCGATAAAAGAGGGTGCGACCGGTCGCACGAAATAAGTTTGAAATGGGTTCTCTGCAAACATACATAGGGGACCGGGGTCCGACCGGTCGCCCCTATCTTGCTGAACGGTTGGAGGTGAGCAAAAATAGAAACAGAGACTTCTATTCTTCGAGGAGGTGCTTCAGGCACCGGTCGCCTAGTGGTCGATCGGTCGCCCTCCCTCGCTTTCCCTCTGTCCCTTTTTCTGTTTCAAAACCCAACACAAGTACGGGTTGCCCTATAGGGCGACGGCCGTCGAGCTGAAACATAAGTGTTGTCAATTTTTAACGAAAATAAACTTCAAGAAATACTCCAAAAAAATAGTAAAAATATTTTAAATCGATCGGAAGTATTTGGACAACATTTAAGGACATTGTTTTGGTATAAAAACTCATTTGAACAAAATCATCAAAATCATGATAAAAACATTTATCTAACATAGAGCACGTAGTCCTTAGGTGAGGTGTAGCTCTTTAAATCAACATGTGTTGTTTATTTTCCGCATTTACTGACTTTTAATCTATGCTTGGTCAATCGAAAAGATGGTGGAATTTTAAAAATCGGCATTATCTATTCACCCCCTCGAGATTATCGTAGCCACTTCGACTTACAAGTGGTATCAAAACGAAACTCTTTGGCTTGCTCATTCCGAGTAAAGAGAAAAGATCCATGGCTGCGAATGAAGCTTATCTCACAATCATCGCCTCCACCAACAAGCCACCATTGTTCGACGCCAACAACTACGCATTTTGGAAAGACCGTATGGAGTGCTTTCTACAAGGGTGCGGG
Organism: Rehmannia glutinosa; assembly: GCA_016081115.2. Taxonomy (NCBI): domain Eukaryota; kingdom Viridiplantae; phylum Streptophyta; class Magnoliopsida; order Lamiales; family Orobanchaceae; genus Rehmannia; species Rehmannia glutinosa. Next base: position 20,298,955 of record CM071926.1, on the reverse strand, counting down.
TTTGACATATGTAATGTTGTTATTGAAGGAGTTGATCAACCAACCAAAAAATTGGAGGACGGCACCTAGGTTCTCAAAACTTTCAAGGAGTTCGATGACAATGACAAGAAGGCTTTCTCTCTCAACAATAAGGCCTTCAATATATTACATTGCTCTCTTACCACCACCGAGTATAATCGCATACGAGGCATAAGGCCGACACATGAGGTTTGGGAAAAATTGGAGACAATCTACGAAGAACAAAGAAAGTTAAACAAGCAAGAAAAACCATGCTTGTTAAAGACTTTTGAAAACTTCAATATGCATGACGTTGAAAGCATATCGAAGATGGTGGAAAGGTTTGAGAACATTGTCAATCCTCTTGTGGCTCTCGGTAAAGTCATCTCCAAAGAAGACAATGTGACTAAGGTATTGAATGCTCTTCCTACTCATGGTCCGAAAAGGTGAAGGGAATCACGAAGCTCAAAATCTTGAAATACTCAAGTTCGATGAGCTTATTAGAACCTCCTCATATACGAAGTCTATCTCAAAGAGAGGAAACACTCCAAACCATCTACCTCCCAATCGGGTACGGAAAATATTATTAAAGGCTTAACATCCTCTTCTAATAACATATATTATGCTAGTGATGATGATGATGAAGAGACAAAGCACTTGTCCGAAATTTGCAAAATTTGTGAATAAAAATAAGGCAAGAAAACCGAGAGACAACTCATGTTTCAAATGCGGAAAATCCAGCACTACATAGCCGATTGCCCAAAACTAGCGGAGGAGGAACAAAAGAAGAAAAAGCCATTCCCGAAAAATAAGGCTTTGAATGCGGATGTCACAACTTTGGATGAACAACTTGCCACATCCGATGAGGAAGAGGAAGTTGAACATGGTCTTATAGCCATAGATGATGATAATAACGAGGTGCGCCTAATGCTTCATCCTCTTCTATAATTGATGAATTGCAATGTGATTTTGATGAGTTGCAAAATGAATTTCAAAATTTGATTGTTAAATACAAGCGTTTGAAAAAGGAGTATAAAGAGCTTAAGATAGAAAAGGATAAATTATTTACTTCTTATGAGTCTCTTGATCATGTTCATGCTATTACCCTTACAAATGTTCAAACTCTTGAAACCGAGAATCAAATGCTCACAAATGATATTGATAATTTGAAAAAGAATGTGCATCATTTTAATTTTAGCACGAGATAAAGTTACAAAATTCAAGATGCACAAAGAGGTGAGCATTCAAAATTAGGAATTGGCTATAAACCTTTTAAAATGCTTCCAAGAAAAATGACCAAGGTCCAACCTTCGTACGTGCTAGTAATTCTCGTAATCGTATTTGCTTTTATTGTGGTAAAGTTGGACATTATGCTAATAATTGCAAATTGAAGAACAACTTTAGCTATTTTTGGAGACCCAAAAGTCTCAAAGCTAACCCCTTGACCCCAAAATTATAGGGTACCCAAAAGTAATTCATTTGTAGGTAATAAGGGCTATAACAACCATGGAGGATTCAAAATGGCTCGTGGACAGCGGATGTTCGCGGCATATGACCGGAAGGAGAGAACTTTTTACCAACATCATGCTCCAAGAAGAGGGTATGGTCATGTTCGGGAAAGACAAAGGAAAAATTCTTGGAAATTGAGAAATTGGTAATTCTTCTTTCTCTCTTAGTAATGTTCTTTTAGTAGAACGGCTTAAGATCAATTTGATAAGTGTTAGCCAAATTTATGATTCAAATTATAATGTTGTTTTCAATAAAAAAAATGCCTTATTCTTAAAAATGATAAAATTATTTGTGAACAAATAGAAAAGGCAATCTTTAAAAAATTTGTACAGGTGATTTGGTTAGTCAAAATATTTCTTGTCTTGTCGCCAATAATGATTTAACTAGTTTATGGCATAGGCGACTTGGACATGTTGGATACAAGAATTTGAAAAATATTTACCAAAACCAACATGTAAAAGGACTACCCAAATTGAATTTTGAAAATCTTGGCTTATGTGACACTTGTCAAAAGAACAAATTAGTTAAGAGTAGTTTTAAGCCCAAAAATGAAATTTCCACAACCAAGCCTCTACAACTTCTTCATTTAGATTTGTATGGGGATATAGGTACGCTAGTCTAAGTGGAAAACATTATACTTTCGTTATTGTCGATGATTTTTCTAGATATAGTTGGGCTATTTTTCTTGCAAATAAAAGCGATGCCGTTAATGAGTTTGTTATTTTTATAGACTTATTGAGAATGAAAAAGAAGATACTATCAAGTCTATTCGAATTGATTGAGGTGGAGAATTTGATGGAAAATTTAGAGTCTTTTGTGAAACCAAAGGATACGCTCACAACTTTTCGGCTCCAAGGACACCTCAACAAAATGGAGTAGCCGAAAGGAAGAATCGGACACTTCAAGAAATGAGTCGATCGATGCTCAATGAATTTTTACATCCAAAATATTTTTGGGCCGGCCGTAAGTGTCGCTTGATATGTCATTAATCGAGTTTATCTTCGTCCTAAAATGAACAAAACTCCATATGAGCTTTGGAAAGGAAGAACTCCAAATATTAGCTATTTCAAAATATTTGGATGTAAGTGTTTCATTTTGAATACTAAAGATCAATTGGACAAACTTGATCCTAAGGCCGATGAAGGAATTTTTATGGGATATTCTATCATACAATAAGTCTAGTATGGTTGTTAAAGAATCCATTCATGTCAAATTTAATGAAGCTTCGGTGTTGAAAGGATACCCAATGATGAAAGTGATGAAAAAGATATTGTTGAACCCATTGTTCAAAATGATGCTCAAAATGATTAACCTTCTACTTTAAATAATCAACCGCCTACCTCAAATGTTCCTCATGAAGATAAAGGTGATAATTCGAGATCTTCCCGCGACATTGAAATTTAAGGAGATCATCCAAAATATCTCATTATTGGTGATCCACTTGATAAAGTGATGACTCGAAGAAAAGTTGCCGAAAAAGCTCTTATATCTCAAAAAGAGCCTAAAAATGCTAAGGAAGCTATTGAAGATGAGGATTGGTTTTTAGAAATGCGAGAGGAGTTGAATCAATTTGAAAGAAATGATGTATGGGAATTGGTACCTTGTCCTCCATTTCAAACAATTATTGGTACAAAATGGGCTTTTCGAACAAACTCGAGGATCAAGGCAATATTGTTCAAATAAAGCAAGGTTAGTCGCTCAAGGGTATTGTCAAGAAAAAGATATTGATTATGATGAAACATTTGCACCCGTAACACGTTTAGAAGCTATTATCAATTTACTTGCCTATTCTTGAATTGAAAATTTCAAGCTTTACCAAATGGATGTTAAATCCGCATTTCTAAATGGTTTTATTCAAGAAGAAGTCTATGTAAAACAACCTCTGGGGTTTGAAATTTTTCTAGGCCTAATGATGTTTATAAACATAAAAAGGCCTTGTATGGTTTAAAACAAGCACCCGTGCATGGTATGATAGATTTAGCTCTTTTCTTTTGCAAAATGGTTTTACAAGAGGTAAAGTTGATACTACTCTCTTTGTTTTTTTAAAAAGGGCAAGATTTTTACTTGTGCAAATTTATGTTGATGATATTATTTTTGGTGCTACTAATGAATCCTTGTGCAAGAAATTTTCTAAGTTAATGCAAGGTGAATTCGAGATGAGCATGATGGGGAGCTCAACTTCAAGGGTGTTAAGTCTTCCGCTCAAAAACTCATCGCAACCAAGTTGAGGTTTAGACTAAACAACGAGTTATTCTATCAACAAATCTATCGAGTCCGCTGAGTGGCTAACTCTGATTAACTAACTTAGCTGTCCCTCAAAGGACATAGCCATTTGTAATTAACTCGTAATATTTTAAAAGGATTAAAATCGAAAAGTTGGTAAGGTTTTATTCAACCCCCTTCTAAACCTTACTCACACACTTTGGGACATACACTAAGTAATTATACAATTACAATGTTGCCCTTTTCGATTTAAAATAAATCAAAAATGTTTATTAAATTGGGTAAATCTCAACCATCTAAAATTACAGATTTGTGGACAGGATTAGTCCACACTTTGTCACTCTAATTATGTGGTCTCATTTGATCCAATCCCTATATATATATAGGAATAGGATCAAATGAGACTAACACCACATCATTTGAGACAAAGTGTGGACTAATTCTATCCACAAATCTATAATTTTAGATGGTTGTGATTTACACAATTTAATAACCTTTTCCTAAAAAGAAGGCACTAAATGCCGATGTCAAAACTTGGGAAGAGCGACTTGCAACATCCGACGAGGAAGGTGAAACCGAACATGGTCTCATGGCCATAGACGATGAAAATAATGAGGCGCTCTAACTCTTCTACCTCCTCCTTAGTTGATGAATTGCAATGTGATTTTGATGAATTGCAAATTGAATTTCAAATTTTGGTTATTAAATACAAGACTTTGAAAAAGGAGCATAAAGAGCTTAAAATTGAAAAGGAAAAATTATTTACTTCTTATGAATCTCTTGATAGAGCTCATGCTATCACTCTTACTAGAGTCCATACTCTTGAAACCGAAAAAGAATCGCTCACCAAAGATCTTGAATGTTTAAAAAGGATGTGCATCATTTTAACATAAGTACGAGACAAAGTTACAAAAATTTTAGATGCACATAAGTACGGATATTTTTACAAAACCGCTATCTTTCGAGACTTTTGCGTCTATACGAGCTCGTTAGGCATAATGCATATTGAATGAGGTTTACGTTTGCATTTTGCACATTTTTAAAACTTAGGGGCGAAAAATCGGATTTTTGGTTGAAAATTCGGATTTTGAAAAATAGATTGAACCAAATGGGCTGACCGGGTGAGGCCAACCGGTCGGACATCACCTCAATCGGTCGCCCACCGCTGCTTTTTTGGTTAAAAACGTTTACGTGTTCGACTTAGCCATTTTGGCTCATTTTGTCCATTTTTTGTCCCCTTCGCAAATTGCACACAAATTTCACTTCAAATTTGTTTTCTTTCATTCATTTCATATCTTGACTTAATTAGACTCGATTATCATCATCATTGCTCATTTTTACCGATCGAATGGTAAGAATTCTACTCCTTTGCTCAATTGGGTTGAACCCTCGGGATTTTGATTTATTTGTAATATTCTTAATGAAAGTTTCGTATGATTGTGATGAACTTATTAATTATGATGTATTAAATGTTGTTTGAACTGTTTTGGTGATGAAAATATTTGGCTTGATTCATTTACAAGGGCCTTATACAACTTCTTTCTATTTTTCACGCCCACAAAGTGCTCGATGAATTGTTGCAAAGAAAATTTCAACTTGTACATGACTCTTATGCTTTCAAATGTCTTTTATACTTATTGAGATCATGTCTTGACAATCAAACGAGCTTATGGATATCAAATGATTAATTTCTCCCATTTCTATTCGGATTCTACGCCTATTCTTCAATGGTTGATAAATCGTCTCTTTGGCGCACTTTGATATACTTGTATGATGTTTTTATCATCCTAACATTCTTTTGATGATTCCAAAGGGGAGAAACAGAAATTGGCTCGTTAGCTCAAAGAAGCTAATAAAAGCTCGCAAAAAAAGCTATAAGCTATGGCTTCTTAAAGCCATAAGTTGTGAAGAATACTTAGTCCATTGGTTGTATTATGGACTTATTTGCATGGATAATGAGTATTTTTTGACAAGTGGAGCTTCTAAGCTCATGTTATTTATGTTTATCTTGTAAAAGCTTGTGCTTCTAGCTTATGTAATAATTCTTATTGATGTGCTTGTTGATAGGGAGCTTTTGTAAAATGTTTTTGAAAATCCTAACTCCCTTTTAAACGGATAGTTTGCTTCTTGACCGAAAAATTGCTTTGTTTTTAAAATCGTCATTTTGAAAATTGTTTTGGTTTGTAATCATCAAAAAGGGGGAGTTTGTTAGATAAATGTTTTTATCATGATTTTGATGATTTTGTTCAAATGAGTTTTTATACCAAAACAATGTCCTTAAATGTTGTCCAAATACTTCCGATCGATTTAAAATGTTTTTACTATTTATTCTGAGTATTTCTTGAAGGTTATTTTCGTTAAAAATTGGACAACACTTATATTTTAGGCTCGACCAATCGCCCTATAGGGCAACCCGCACTGTGTTGGGTTTTGAAACAAAAAAAGGACGGAGGGAAAGGCTGAGAGCGGCCAGTGGCACCGGCCGACCTCGACCACTAGGGCGACCGATGCCCAAGCACCTCCTCGAAGAACAAGTCTCGCTTTCTATTTTTGCCGACCTCCAACCGTTCAAAGATAGGGGACGACGTCGGACCCCGTCGACCGATCCCCCGTGTATTTTTCGCAGAGAACCCATTTCAAACTTATTTACAGCGGCCGCACCCTCTTTTATCGAAAACTATCCATTGTATTTTTCGCACAACTTTTCCTAATTTGTAGGATTGATTTCTAAGAGCTATAATCTTGATTTTAAATGGTTTCTTTTGTAGAAAATCACTCCCCAGGAGGAGCCTATGTCCGAAATCAAGCGAAGACCTCTCCTATAAATAAAGGCTTCATTAAAGCAACAAGATAAGCCACAACATACAAGCAAAGAGCATACAAGCAAACACATTCATATCTTGTTTTATTAGCTTTAAGTACTTTCACTTGCACATTCTTGAGGTCTAGGTTTTAATTCTTGATTACACTTGCACTCAATCTTTGTATTGTTATTATATAGTTGTAATCTTGAATTTGTCCATCATCCAAAAAAAAGATATCCTTGTTGTTGCTCTTGTGGTAAGAGTACTCTTGGGTGATCTTAGATGTTGAAGAGTGGGGTACTCTTCATAGGTGTTGAAGGAAGATTGTGGTAATCTCCTTGAAGGTGTTGTAAGAGGATTGTGGTAATCTCAAGGTGGTGTTGTAGAAATTTTGGAAATTAATAAAATCTTTTCTTTCTTTTTAAAATCCATCCCAGATATATCTTGGGATGATTTATAGTAGTTCAACCCAGCTAGGGGCCTAATCTACTACCACCCCAAAGATATCCGGATGGGTTTCAAAAGAAAAAGAAATTTTATTAATTACCACAATTAATACAACACCACCTTTAAAGATTACCACAATCTTCTTACAACACCTTCAAGGAGATTACCACAATCTTCCTTCAACACCTATGAAGAGTACCACACTCTTCAACACCTAAGATGACCCAAGTGTGCTCTTACCACAAGAACAACAAGGATATCTTGTTTTGATGATGGACAAAATTAAAGATTACAACTCGATAATGATAATACAAATATTGAGTGCAAGTGTAATCAAAAATGAAAAGCCTAGACCTCAAGATGTGCAAGTGTAAGTACTTAGGCTAATACAACAAGAGTTTTGAGAAAGTGTTTGCTTGTATGCTTTTGCTTGTGTAGTTGTGTTGTATCTTGTTGCTTGAATGCTTCCTCTATTTATAGGAGAAGTCTTGGTTTGATTTCCAGACATTGGCTCCTTCTGGAGAGTGATTTTCTGCAAAAGAAAGCATTCAAAATCAATTTTATAGTCATAGAAATCAACCCTTAAAATGAGGAAAAGTTGTTTGAGAAACCAACGGATAGTTTGTCATCAAAAGCCCATAGCGACCGGTCACGCAGAGAGATGGGTTTGAAAGATTTTTCACGAATAATACATAGGGGCCGATCACCATGGGGTTGGACCACCACCCCCTATGTCAACCAAGTTGATGCCAAAAAAGATATTACATAGTGTTCTATAATTCGAAACAATTCCAAGGCACTCGTCGCCCCTTAGGTCGACTGGCCGCCTACACCGGCCGACCACGCCCTCCCCTCTTTTTCTTCTGTCCCGTTTTCGTTTTAAAATTTATCTTTAGGTACGGGTTGCCTTATAGGGCAACCGATCCAACGAGATAGAAGTGTTGTCCAATTTTGTCGAAAATAAACTTCAAGAAATACTCCAAAAATTAGTAAAAATATTTTAGACCGATCGGAAGTATTGGGACAACATTTAGAAACAATGTTTTGGTGTAAAAATACATTAAAACAAAATCATCAAAATCATGATAAAAATATTTATCTAACATATTCCAAAGATAGACAAAGGGATCACATCTTAAGGATAGATCAATCGTATGTCGGATATGGAGTTGTTGAAGGCACTAAGGAAGACCTTCTAAAAACAGAGGCCACCATGCGTACGAGAGATAGTGGTGCTTCAAACGAGAGATAAAGTTGATGGCAACTAAAACAAAGGCACTCGCGATCGAGAATTTCGAGCACACTCCGCAAGTCATGATAAAATGGACATGACTAACAAAAAGTTAGATCTTATCCTGGGAGTATCCTCTCCAACTCTCCCCCTCCCGGTGATGATGTGAAAAAGGGGGAAGATGAAAGTATAACAGATTGATGATAATGCTTGCCCAAACCCCTCAACAAGGCAATGTCACCGCCTATCTTGACTCACCGCTTGCAAAAATCACAAGAGAAGAGAAAGTTGCATTGGCATTCAAGAAGCCTCGAAAAGCCATTGAAGTTGACTTTGAGAAGGTAGGTAGAAGCGAGAAAAACATGATCAAAAGTTTAAAAGCTAAGTTCGGAGGCTTCCCGGTTGGATTGTTTGAAGGATTACCTCGCCGTGAAGCCCCTGACGATTAGCTATTCCGATGCAGATCTCGAGCCAAGATCCATGAGAATTTCAAACCTAACATCGAAGGAATTTTCGAGAATATGACTCTACCTTAGGCATGAGACTTGTACTTGGGAAAAGGGATTGAAATTATGCAAATCACCGAGATGCAACAGACTTCAAGTAGTCGCAGACTACTAAGGCACTGTGTAGTACACTCCTAGTGGAGGAGCAAAAATTTGGAAAGGGAATGGGAAAGCTTGGTAGCGGTGGAAAAGGTAGAGTACCCCATCACAAATCGGGGCCTAAAGATGTTCGCTATGTGGATCCCCGAACAAAGGGCGGATCCACTGGCTCCGATGAGTTATCCAACTTAGAGGTAGAAAGGAGGAATGAGGAAACGGGGAAGGAGGCATGAAGAAGAAAATGCTAGGTTGGATCGTGAATGGAGAGAAAGCGAAAAGGGAGGACCTTTCTGCAAAAAGAGCCTACGAAAAGAAGAAAAAGAGGAAGAAGATAGAAAGAGAAGAAGAGTAGACGAGGATCGCAAAAGAGCAGAAGAAGATGTTGAGAGAAGAAGGAAACAATGAGAAAGGCGTTGAAGACGGCTGAACCCCTTCATGTTGTATTATACTTAACTATAAATACACATACTTGTAAGTACAATCGTATATGCGTTGTTCTACCCGAATACTCGATACTAGTTGTGGATGCTCAAATACATGTAATGCTCGATAACTTTTATATGTTTATACATTGTAAAAGTGTTGTCAAGTGCGAAGAATGATATGTTCAATAAAATGACATATTATACAATCATTCTTATTTTCTCGCACTATTTGCTTTGATGTTTATTTAAGTTTTGGCATCATCAAAAAGGGGAAGATTTTAGGAAAATCTATGCATAGATTTTGATTATACCATGTAAAACTTAGATTAGGAAGTTGGCACCCTATTTTAAATGTAATTCAACTTGTAATAGATAGGGCTATATAAGTTTGAGTTGAAGACAAATGCCAAGTTGAAGATTACAAGACTCGATCAAGATCGAATGGAAGACCCACAGTGTGTCGTTGAGTGAAGTGAAGTAAAGACCTAGTCAAGTGACGAGAAAAGTTATCTTAGTCACCGACCGATAGCAAAGTCATTCCAAAATTATTGAAATTGAATGTCAAAGGGGCAATTATCGACAAGACTCGAGAAAGCTAAAAGAGGTCCATTTTCAACACAAGTCAAGGTATTACTGAAATAGGCATGTGTCGGCTACCAACAATAAAGTTATTTTGTTTGAAAGAGTGCAAAAAGTAAGGAACCAATAGGATGTACACGAAATTATACAGAAAGCAAAGAAAGGTCGCAGAGCATTAAATTTAAGGCACGGTCTCCATCAATGCTTTTGCAAGACAAGACAAGCTAACAACCTATGAAGTGTTGTTTGAAAAATGTGTCTATCTCTTTGATGGACATATTTTCAAACGCACTATAAAAGGCCGAGGAGTCATTTGACGTGAGAAGGTGACCGAGTTTAACACAAGCATACAAGCATTCAAGCAATAACCTGCAAATATCTCTCAAGCTTACAAAGAAATCCTGCCTAAACTCAAAGGAAATCGATCCACCACACTCAATGAAGGAAAGACGACTTCATTTGTTGAAGAGGAAAAACTTGTTATCAAGAACAAGAGGTCCAACTCCAAGGTTGAAGGAGGTATAATAAGGCTCCAGATCGAACGAGAGCTTTCAAACCGTTTGAGGGCTAAGTGATCAAGTCCAAAGGTTTTTGAAAGTCAAGTAGCAGGACAACCGTCTTGTGAAGAAGCCGAGTCCCAGGAGCAAGAGATGTGTGATCAAAGTCGTCTCGATTGTTAACTACTTTGTAATCAAGTCATGTTACCTAGTAGATTCCTCCGTGGTTGGAGAAGAGTGGACTAGCCGAATTACCCCATCCTCGAACCACTATAAATTGCTTGTGTCCATTTACTTTTCAAATAAGACTTTATTTCTCGCATTATTTTCATATCTCACGATAAGTTAAAATTGCTTAAGTCTACTGATAATAACATTTCTAAAAAAGGTGTTGAAAAACGTACTTAAAACTCAAAGTGTCACTCCCCAGACGGACGCGCGACGACGATCAACCACTTAAACAAATAAACCCAACAACTTCTGACAAATGATACAACAATCCCAAGTGAAACAGAGTCCAAAGCAGCAGAAATAACTACAAGTACGGATGCGATTACAATTACATCCCAACAACATCCAAATAACTTATAGTCCGTAACTAAGAAATAAAGTACACATCACATCACCAAATTAAGTGTCAAAAGGGTCCTATGCCCTTAAGTTACGATCCATAATGGAAAAGAGAATAAAAGAGAGTCCAACAACAATAAAAATAAAAGAAACAAGTCCAACAACATCAACAACAATAGAAAGTAAGTCCAACAGGTGGAGCACGGAATTCGATTCGTGGTAGGTTCGACATCTTCAACATAGTCTTCATCTAAAAGTTAGAAAATAGGAGGGGATGAGACAGAAATCTCAGCCGGATGAGGCGATCGTGTGCAAGTGTGGCGATATATATAGTTAATGTGAGAAAATCAGTTGTATGAAAACGCGTGAGATATGATGCATGATTCCACACACAAATCCACAAACGTCGTGATAAATATATATAAGTAATATACTTATACATTTTAAGAAACAGTTCGTGGTCACACAGGCACTATGTGATTCAGAAAGACAGGTAGGATTGTGTACGAATGTAACGCCAATCCTATGCAAGACAAGTAATGGTTGTGTACGGATTTGTAGCGCTAACCAATGCAATACAAGTCACCGGTTGCATACGGATATGTAGCGCCAACCAAACGGGTCCAATTAACTCCGAGAATCGTGTGGATCGACAAATGATTCCTTCGTTCTTCCTTGTAACTCCCGAGCAAGATGGTCCAAGACTGTCACCTTATCGCTCCACAGGCAAAGACAAATGCACAAAGAGAGCTAGCTAGGCCCGGATTGTCATAATCATGATTATACTTCAAGTACTACGACCCGCTTCCCTTGGACAAACTCCGTCCCTCGATTGCGGGATTAAGTGCGATGGGGCCGGAGAGTGGAATAGCAGGAGCTGCCCATTCCATCCCGACGTATCCATTCCGATCGTGAGCTCGACACACCAAGTTGACACAGGCAGCAAAATAAATACAAGTTCGTAGTCAACCAGGCATGAGTATTATTGATTCAGAGGGAAGCGATTCGGGAAAATTTTCAAAATTGCGAGTGGCAATTATGACGTTGGTGGAGTTATTTGGATGAAGATGATTATCGGGAGGATAAGCAATCTTCGATATCTTGAAAGATTAGGTGGAACATAAGTCCCGTTATAGATTCGAAATCGCAAGACGAGGAAGTCGCCCATGATCGTGTATTAATCGGTCAAGATGATCCGATAATCAAGGATTTTTGAGAAAATAAAATATTTTAATTAATTATTAAAGTTAGAGGGTCCAGGGCTGTTTTTTAAAAGAAAATAATTTGAGTTAGGTCTTTGTTAAAAGAAAATTTACAATTAGCCCCGTTTTATAAAAACCAATACTTTTGGGGTTAAAAATTGAATAAATAAGTATCCCGACCTTGAAAAATTATGAGGTTAGTTCCTAAAATCTCTAAATTATTCAGAGATTCAGGTTTTTAAAGTTTTGAGGTCGAGTTTTTATAAAAGTCTCACATTGGCCCCAAATTTGTTAAATTTATCATTTACGGCCCTAAGTTTAAAGTAATCGGAACTCACAAACCGGAAGGGCTTTTAATGTGATTCCAGTTGGAAAATGCCACTAAGGTTAGTGGGATATTGGAACAAAAATAGTTTTAAAAATAAATAAGTTTAGGTCCCTTAACCTTTGAAAATCTCATTTTTGTCCCATTTTGAAATAATTGTCTTTAAGGCTTTTAGGGGTCCAATTGTTATGAAATTTGAACCTTGGGTCTAAAATATCATTATGTTATAGTTAAATTAGTATTTCCAGGTACATGGGCTGTATAAGTCCTTGAAATTTCATTTGGGTCCTCAAGTTTAATCTTTTACAATTTGGTCCCTCAATTTTCATAAAATTACTTTCCAAGCTCTAAACACTTGGATTTTTGGAATACACTTAAAATATGTTATTTCCAGTCCCTTAAGAGTTAAAATTTCAAATTTTAAAATTCGGTCTGGTACAGTTTCGAAAATTGCAAAGTAGCCCTTAAACTTTTAAAATTTTGCAATCTAGTCCTTGGGCTTTTAAAGGTTGATTTTATTTATCTTAAAACTCTTAAAACTTATTAAAATGTCCAAAAGTCATTTTTGAACCTGATTACAGTCCCAAATTTCGAAAATTACGGAGGGGACCCTTAAGTTTTATTTTCTTGCAACTTTGCCTTTTAAGTCTAAAAATTGAAATTTAATCAATTATGATCGACTTGTACAGGTTATAAATCATACAAAACATGGATTTCAAGAATCATACACATGCATGTCCATTTCATACAAGAATTCATCAAATACAACAATAAATTGTACATGCATGCACCTAAATTTCAATAAATAGCATTTTTGAGCAACACTTGAGAATTTTCACAACTTGATACATAAAATTGACATGCAATACATAAAATATATATATCAAGTACTCAAGATCAAAAGACTACATGCATTTAACAAAAACACCTAGAAGTTGGAAAGATTTTTCCACCCACGTTAAAAATTGGAGAGTTGTGAAAAAAAGGATAAACTTCACAAGTTGATATGAAGTCACTTAGGTCAGCCCCTAAGTCAAGAATATCAAAAATATTAAGGGTTAGAAAAATGAGTGAAAAATTAAGAAGAAAAAGAAGAAGGTGAGGAATTGGAAATACTACACTTTACCTTGTGTAGTAGATGAATTGTAACTAGTTGAAGCTTCAAAGTTGGAATTTTTGGCTCACCCCAAAACCACTTAAGGTCAGCCCCTATTTCTCAAAAATGAAAAATAGGTGTTAAAATTTGAGAAAAAAAAGAAGAGAAAGAGAAAAGGGCTCTAGTGTCCAAATCTTACCTTGTAGTCCAAATTCTCCAAAAAATTCTCTTCAAGTCTTCTAAGGTGACCACAATGCATGCATGTCCTTATGTAGGCTCCTATGTGTACCTCCAAAAGTCAAAATTAAACTTAAGTTAAGAAGAGAAGGTGATGAGTTATAGGATATCAAGTTGAACTCAAGAACCAAATTTCTTACCTTTGAGAGAGGGGTTTGAATTCTATGTGTTAAGTAGGAAGAATGGTTGTTTTTGTTTAAGAGTTTGAAGAAAGAGGAAATGTTTGATTTTATGAAGAAGATGTTCTTGAAGATGTGAAGGATGTTTGAAGATATGAAGAGTGTGTTCTTGAAGATATGAAGGGGGCTTGAAGATGTGAAGGATGTGTTCTTTGAAGATTTGAAGATGTGAAGGTTCTTGAAGGTTTGAAGATATGAAGGAATTGTGTTTGAAGATTTGAAGATATGAAGAAATTTTAGAGAGAGAGGAGATTGTTTAGAGAGAGGGAGAAGGATTAGTTGAAGATTAAGATGAGTTGGTGAAATGAACAAAATTTTGTTCATTCTTGGCCATTTTGGCCGTCACTATGAGAGGGAGAGGAGAGAATTTTTTTGTTCAATTTTGTGTCTTGTAATTTGTCTCTTGCATGGAGACAAAAGGGAAGTCAAAGTTATGGGCAAATGATGGGTAGGGAAGGAATGTTGGGTGAGTGGGAATAAGTTTGGGAAAATAGTATTAAAAACTTGGTGTATAAGATAATGTGTATAATGTTTTAATTAATGGTGTAATTATGCACAAGATGACTACATAAGGTGTATATGTATAAGATATGGGTGGTATTTCTACACCAAAATACTCCTCATTGCCGTCCACCTAAGGGCATTTGTGGTATTTTCATTTTTTTTTGTCCCAAATTTGATGATAATAGATGAATAATATCAATCTCCAAAATAATTAGTGATTCCTTGATCACGTATAAATCTCATGATCACTTATTCTAAATCAAATTCTTAATTCTATAAGGTAAAAGTCTATAAAATAAATAGCCTCCTAAACTTCTAAGGTGGCTAATAAATACACAAATTGTAATAATGATCAATCAAGTGATCATTAATGTGAAATAAGATTAATAACGATTATGATCACAAGTAATAAATAAAATAAAATTAAATGCAAAATATATTTATTATTAATATTTACCCGTCAAAGTGATGCGGTAAAATAGTCGATAAAATACATAGACGATAAAAAGATCAATTACACGCTCGGAAAAATCGAGGGCTTTACATCCTCCTCCTTAAAAGAATTTGGTCCCCAAATTCTCTTGAATAGCTCGATATTGATTCCTTGTGTCTTCTTCCATCTCCCACGCTGCGTCTTCGTCTCGCTTGTTGTTACGCCACACCACTTTAACCATTGGAATCTCTCTCTTACGCATTGACGATTCTGGGTCAATGATCCGGATCGGCTTCGGTGTAGGATAAATTTTCCATCGAGGAGGAGTATCACGAGTGATGATATGCTCGGGATCCGGTTAATACTTCTTCAATCTCAATACATGGAATACATCGTGCATTCCCGCATATAGTCTTTGGGTAACTCGAGTCGGTAGGCTAACTTCCCAATCCTCCGCAAAATCTTGTAAGGTCCAACATATCTCGGACTCAACTTGCCTCATTTCTTCTGGATTGATCAATCCTTTCCATGGTGAGAGTCCGAGAAATACTTCATCTCCTACTTCGAATTCCAAATCTTTTCTTCTCTTGTCCGTAACTCTTTTGGTGGCTCTGAAATGTGTGGATCCATTCCTTGATTAGCTTGACCTTCTCCATGGCCTCCTAAACTAAGTCGACTTTTGGAATCGAGGGCGACTTTCGTTTCTCTTTTGGAGTCCATTGGTCATCAATCTCCCAAAGTGTAGTGGGGATCTACATTTTTGCCCAT
Source organism: Rehmannia glutinosa (assembly GCA_016081115.2). Classification (NCBI taxonomy): domain Eukaryota; kingdom Viridiplantae; phylum Streptophyta; class Magnoliopsida; order Lamiales; family Orobanchaceae; genus Rehmannia; species Rehmannia glutinosa. The sequence continues at coordinate 20,283,324 of CM071926.1, read as the reverse complement.
ATAGTGCCTCGTAGGTGCCATCCCAATCGTAGTCCGATAGCCGTTATTATAGGCAAACTCGGCTAATGGTAAGTGCGAATCCCAACTTCCTTGGAAATCCAACGTGCGGGCTTGCAACATATCTTCCAAGGTTTGAATCGCTCGCTCGATCGTCCCATTTGTGGGTGTCTTCTTTGTCTTGAAACTTAGCGAGGTGCCCAATTCCTCATGCAAGCACTTCCAAAATCGAGACAAACCTCGGGTCTCTGCGATACTATGTCGATCGGTACTCCATGCGGTCGAATGATCTCTCGAGATATAATCTGCGCAAGTTTCTGCAAGCTATCGGTCTTCTTGATGGGTAAGAAGTGTGCGATTTCGTGAGTCGGTCTACGACTACCCATATGGCATCATGGCCTCCTCCTCGTTCTTGGTAGATCCGTCACGAAGTCCATTGTTATGTGTTCCCATTTTCACTGGGAATTCTCAACGGTTGTAGTAAACCGGATGATCGTTGGTGTTCTACTTTACTCGTTGACAAGTCAAACATCTCGCAACGAACTCCGCTACCTGGTTCTTCATGTTTCCCACCAATAATTATGTTTCAAGTCCTTATACATCTTGTTTCCTCCAGGATGTATAGTGTATTTGGAACGGTGTGCCTCTTCTAGGATTCTATTCCTAACTGCTCATCACTTCCTACACAAACTCAATTTTGGAATATGATAATCCCATCATCATGCACCGAGAATTCTGATCTCTCTCCTTTAAGTATCTTCTCCTTCAGTTTTTGAAGATGCACATCTCGTCCCTGTGCTTCCTTGATCTCATTCAAATAGATCGGGTTTAACCAAAATGTTAGCACATGAAATTTGAGTATTGGTTCTCGTCGATTCCAATTGCTCACTCTTCTAATGATTCCCACTCTCGAATCATAAGTCCGCTAAGCTCGCCTTTACGCTCAAGCGTCGGCTACTACGTTAGCTTTCCCGGGATGGTATTGAATATCAAAGTGATAGTCTTCAATCAACTCCATCCATCTTCGTTGCCTCGTTGAGGTCTTTCTAAGAAAAGAGATACTTCAAGCTCTTGTGATCCTGTGAAAATCGTGAATGTTGCTCCTTAGAGATAATGCCTACATTTCTTTAACGCGAACACTATCGCCAATTCCAAGTCATGCGTTGGGTAATTGGCTTTATACGGCTTGAGCTTTCGTGATGCATAAGCGATGTCCTTTCCTTCCCCGCATGAGCACTCGCTCCTAGTCCTTCCTTTGATGCATCACTTTGTAGACGACAAAGTTTTCCATTCCCTTTGGAAGGGCTAAGACTGAGTCGTAGTAAGTTGTTTCTTCACTCTTGAAACTAGCCTCACACTTGTCATTCCACTCAAACTTGACCTGCTTCCGGATAGTCGAGTGAGTGGTCCAAATATCTTGGAGAAATCCTGGATAAATCTTCGATAATATCCACCTAGTCCTAAAAACTTCGATCTACGATCGATGACTCGAGTTGTTTCCATTCAACCACCCTGCTGCCCTTCAAGGATCTACGGTGATCCCATTGTCGGATACTATGTGTCCCAAGAATGCAACTTCACTAAGCCAAAACTCGCACTTGCCGAATTTGGCATACAAACTGCTCGTAGTGTCTCCAAAACAATTTTCGGATGACGTTCATGCTCTTCTCTAGACTTAGAGTATACGAGTATGTCATCAATGAATATCACTACAAATTGATCCAAATAAGGTTGAAAGACTCGATGCATCGTATCCATAAATGTTGTTGCTGGTGCGTTCGTCGAACGAAAGGCATCACTACAAACTCGTAGTGTCCATATCGGGTTTGAAATGCGCTTTAGAAATATCTTCTTCATGGATCGTCGTTGGTAATATCCTTGTTGTAAATCAAATTTCGAGTACACCGTCGCTCCTTGAAGTTGATCAAACAGTTCGTCTATCCTCGGGAGGGAATATTTGTTCTTGATGGTCACGCTATTAAGACCGCGATAATCTATACACGTCTTAATGTGGCATCCTTCTTCTTAACAAACAAGCATCAGTGCTCCCCATGGAGACGTGCTTGGCCTGATAAATCCCACATCCATCAACTTCGCAATTGAGTCTTCAACTCTTGCAACTCAAGAGGAGCCATTCTCTACGGCGTTCTAGCAATCGGGGTGGTTTCGATGAATACCTCGATGGTGAACTCGACTTCCCTATCTGAGGGATAGTGGTGAGTTCTTGTGGAAATACATCTCAGTATATTCCGTTATATAGGTACTTGGTTAATTTGTGTCTCAACCTTGGGTTTGTTAATTACAAACGCCAAGTACCCTTGTGCCCCTCTAGTGATCGCGTTCCTCGCTTTCATTGCTGAAATGATTGGGGCAATCTTAACTCGTGCCCTTCCCGAAATTTCCACTTTGGGCTTTCCGGTTCACATAGCTTAATGGATTTGTTATGACATCCATTTGTGCATGGTGTGCAGACAACTCAGCTTCATTCCCAATATCACGTCGTATTCGGATATAGGTAATAAGATCAATCGGCGAGAAAATTTATCTTCTCGCACGGGTGGAGGAGGCGGTGGTAATTCGGGAGGGTACCCATTCCCGGGTGCGTCATCATTCCCTCGGGAACTCGGCGAGGTCTCCCGTGTCCACGATGTTCAGCCATTCGTATCTTGGAGTGTTAGTTGCAATCCACGAGTAAAGGAATCCAATAAATATACGCGTATAATAAGTTATATCATAGAAAAAGTAACAATACACAAGACACCGAATAAGTAGAAAAGGCATATCCATTAATATGAAAATTTGAATACACCCAAGTTCATACAATAGTAATACATAATCGAAGATACATCTCAATCGGGGTACAACCGAACCAAATACAACAGAAAGAAAAGTACAACAGAGAGGAAATATGTGTCTACAAAAGCACGAGTACAATCTAACAAATAGGCTAACTACTCGGTGAGGTCACCGTCATCATCACTAGCGGCTACATCCACAATTGGGACTTGGCCGGGCCGAGGTGGCGTCTCGACATCGTGTCAATCGACAAGATCCAACCACCGCTTAAGTCCATGTGCATCATCAAGTGGGCAGCCTCAAGTGCCTTAGGCTCTCCGACCTCAATCGGATCCTCCTCGGGTCCTCCTTGTTATCCGCTCCGCACGGCACGGGCTCGCCTCGGGCGTTGGCAATGGCGGTGCGTTAGCCGCTAAAGCAGCCTCCAAGGAAGCATCTTGTCGGGGCTGAGCACTCGTGTAAGATCCTCGATCACGATCGTTTGTTTGATGAGGTCTCTCCAAGCGGTCAATAGTATCTCGAGACATGTGGGCGTCCATATCCCACTTTTGGTAGCCATCACTTGCTTGCTTCATCTTTTCTCGTATATTATCCAGGCTCTCCTGGATAATCAGATTCCGATCCTCCCGCTACCCGTATAGTGTTGTCGCGGGCCTTAACAATGATGGTCAACTCATTCTTTTCTTCTCTTGGCTCCTTGCCGGCGCCGTGTCGTCCTTTTACGATGGCGCTCCTCGGACAAGTCTCGAGGTAGCTTGAATGCTCTCCTGGTGCCAATGAACATAAGTGCTCGAAAGTAATCCCTTCGGGCGCGGGCCTCGAAAACGTCCCACCAAGTAGATGGCGCCGACTCCATCCTTATCAAACAAAACAAAGACGGATTAGACAAAGGTAAAGGAAAGCTAAGGAAGAAATAAGGAAATAATGAATAAAGAAAGCCGATTAAGAGCCAACTAAGTCAAGACAAGTATGACTATGGAATCTCCAAGTATACGTTCTAACTTAGTTTAAATCTCAATAATATGGTTTAACGCCAATTTGAAATTGATTTCACACTTAATGAGTCAAGTCGCGATTACCCAACACGCATCGAGGGTCCTATCCTGGGTCGGCTCGGTGTAAGATTTCGCCTTACTAGCCGAGCTCTAATACCACTCAAATCGTCACGCCCAGACGCGGACGCGACGACGATCAACCACTTAAACAAAATAAACCCAATAGTCTAGACAAATGATACAACAATCCCAAGTGAAACAGAGTCCAAAGCAAACAGAAATAACTACAAGACGGCACGATTACAATTACATCCCAACATCCAAATAACTTACAAAGCGCGAACTAAGAAATAAATGCACATCACATCACCAAATTAAGTGTCAAAGGGTCCTATGCCCTTAAGTTACAAATCGAATGGAAAAGAGAATAAAAGAGAGTCCAACAACAATAAAAATAAAAGAAACAAGTCCAAAGAATATCAACAACAATAGAAAGTAAGTCCAATAGGCGGAGCACGGAATTCAAATTGTGGTAGTTCGGATCTTCAACATAGTCCTCATCTAAAGGTTAGAAAACAGGAGGAGATGAGACAAATCTCGAGATGGGGTGATCGTGTGCAAGTGTGGCGATATATATAGTTAATGCGAGAAAATTAGTTGTATGAAAAACGCGTGAGATATGATGCATGATTCCACACACACCCACAAGCGTCGTGATAAATATATATAAGTAATATACTTATACATTTAAGAAATAGTTCGTGGTCACACAGCACTATGTGATTCGTAAGACATGTAGGATTGCGTACGGAATGAACGCCAATCCTATGCAAGAAAGGTAATGGTTGCGTAAGGATTTGTAGCGCTAACCAATGCAATACAAGTACCAAATTCGCACGGATTTGTAGCGCCAACCAAACGGGTCCGATTAACTCCGAGAATCGTGTGGATCGAGACAATGATTCCTTCGTTTTTCCTTGTAACTCCCCGAGCAAGATGGTCCAAGACCTGTCACCTTTTCTCTCCATAGGCAAAGACAAATCCACAAGAGAACTAGCTAGGCCTGGATTGTCATAATCATGATTATACCTCAAGTACTACGACCCGCTTCCCATGGACAAACTCCATCCCTCGCCATGGATTAGTACAATGGGGCCGAGAGTGGAATAGCAGCCGAGCTGCCTTGCCCATCCCCGACGTATCCATTCCGATTATGAGCTCGACACACCAAGTTGACTCGAGCAGAAAGTAAATACAAGTTCGTAGTCAACCGTAGTCGAGTATTATTGATTCAGTGGAAGCGATTGAAAATTTTGAAAATTGCGAGTGGCAATTATGGCGTTGGTGGAGTTATTTGGATGAAGATGATTATCGGGAGGATAAGCAATCTTCGATATCTTGAAAGATTAGGTGGAACATAAGTCCCGTTATAGATTCGAAATCGCAAGACGAGGAAGTCACCCCGCGATCGTGTATTAATCGGTCAAGATGATCCGATAATCAAGGGATTTTTGAGAAAATAAAATATTTTAATTAATTATTAAAGTCAGAGGGTCCAGGGCCGTTTCTTTAAAAGAAAATAATTTGAGTGAGGTCCTTGTTAAAAGAAAATTTACAATTAGCCCCATTTTATAAAAAACCAATACTTTTGGGGTTAAGAATTGAATAAATAAGTATCCCGACCTTGAAAAATTATGAGGTCAGTTCCTAAAATCTCTAAATTGTTCAGAGATTCAGGTTTTTAATGTTTTGAGGTCGAGTTTTTATAAAAGTCTCACATTGGCCCCAAATTTGTTAAAATTATCATTTCGCCCTAAGTTTAAAGTAATCGAACTCACAAACCGGAAGGGATTTTAATGTGATTCCAGGTGGAAAATGCCACTAAGGTTACTGGGATATTGGAACAAAAACAGTTTTAAAAATAAATAAGTTTAGGTCCCTTAACTTTTGAAAATCTCATTTTTGTCCCGTTTTGAAATAATTGCCTTTAAGGCTTTTAGGTCCCATTGTTATGAAATTTGAACCTTGGGTCCAAAATATCATTATGTTATAGTTACATTAGTATTTCCAGGTACATGGGCTGTATAAGTCCTTGAAACTTCATTTGGGTCCTCAAGTTTAATCTTTTACAATTTAGTCCCTCAATTTTCATAAAATTACTTTCCAAGCTCTAAACACTTGGATTTTTGGAATACACTTAAAATATGTTATTTCCAGTCCCTTAAGAGTTAAAATTTCAAATTTTAAAATTTGGGTCTGGTACAGTTTCCAAAATTGTAAAGTAGCCCTTAAACTTCTAAAATTTTGCAATCTAGTCCTTGGGCTTTTAAAGGTTGACTTTATTTATCTTAAAACTCTTAAAACTTTATTAAAATGTCCAAAAGTCATTTTTGAACCTGAGTTCAGTCCCAAATTTTGAAAATTACAGAGGAGTCCCTTAAGTTTTATTTTCTTGCAATTAAGTCCACCAACTATCTATTTTTGCATTTTAAGTCCAAAAATTGAAATTTAAACAATTATGCTCGACTTGTCCAGGTTATAAGTCATACAAAATATGGATTTCAAGAATCATACACATGCATGTCCATTTCATATAAGAATTTTCAATAAATAGCATTTTTGAGCAACACTTGAGAATTTCCACAACTTGATACATAAAATTGACATGCAATACATAAAATATATATCTCAAGTACTCAAGATCAAAAGACTACATACATTTATTAAAAACACCTAGAAGTTGGAAAGATTTTTCCACCCACCTTAAAAATTGGAGAGTTGTGAAAAAAAAAAAGATAAATTTCACAACTTGATATGAAGTCACTTAGGTCAACCCCTAAGTCAAGAATATCAAAAAAATTAAGAGTTAGAAAAATGAGTGAAAAATTAAGAAGAAAAAGAAGAAGGTGAGAAAATTGGAAATCCTACACTTTACCTTGTGTAGTAGATGAATTGGAACTAGTTGAAGCTTCAAAGTTGGAATTTTTGGCTCACCCTCAAAACCACTTAAGGTCAGCCCCTATTTCTCAAAAATGAAAAAGGGGTGTTAAAATTTGAGAAAAATAGGAAGAGGAAGAGAAAAGGGCTCTAGTGTCCAAATTTTACCGTGTAGTCCAAATTCTCCAAAAAATTCTCTTCAAGTCTTCTAAGGTGACCACAATGCATGCATGTCCTTATGTAGGCTCCTATGTGTACCTCCAAAAGTCAAAATTAAACTTACGTTAAGAAGAGAAGGTGATGAGTTATAGGATGTCAAGTTGAATTGAAGAACCAAATTTCTTACCTTTGAGAGAGGGGTTCGAATTCTATGAGTTAAGTAGGAAGAATGTTTGTTTTTGTTTAAGTGTTTGAAGAAAGAGGAAATGTTTGATGATATGAAGAAGATGTTCTTGAAGATGTGAAGGATGTTTGAAGATATGAAGAGTGTGTTCTTGAAGATATGAAGGGGTGTTTGAAGATGTGAAGGATGTGTTCTTTGAAGATTTGAAGATGTGAAGAAATTGTTCTTGAAGGTTTGAAGATATGAAGGAATTGTGTTTGAAGATTTGAAGATATGAAGAAATTTTAGAGAGAGAGGGAGATTGTTTAGAGAGAAGGAGGAGGATTAGTTGAAGATTAAGATGAGTTGGTGAAATGAACAAAATTTTGTTCATTCTTGGCCATTTTGGCCGTCCACTATGAGAGGAGATGAGAGAATTTTTTTGTTCAATTTTGTGTCTTGTAATTTGTCTCTTGCATGGAGACAAAAGGGAAGTCAAAGGTATGGCAACGGATGGATGAGGAAGGAATGTTGCGTGAGTGGGAATGATTTGTGGAAAATAGTATTAAAGAATTGGTGTATAAGATAATGTGTATAATGTTTGAATTAATGGTTTAATTATACACAATATGACTACATAAGGTGTATATGTACAAGAGTTGGGTGGTATTTATACACCAAAATACTCCCCTTTGCCGTCCATCTAAGGGCATTTGTGGTATTTCTATATTTTTGTCTGTCGCAAATTTGATGATAAATAATTAGTGATTTCCTTGATCACCTATAAGTCTCATGATCACTTATTCTAAATCAAATTCTTAATTCTATAAGGTAAAAGTCTCTAAAATAAATAGTCTCTTAAACTTCTAAGGTGGCTAATAAATACACAAATAGTAATAATGATCAATCAATTGATCATTACTTGTGAAATGGAATTAATAACGATTATGATCACAAGTAATAAATAAAATGAAATTAAATGCAAAATATATTTATTATTAATATTTACCCATCAAAGTGACGCGTAAAATAGTCGATAAAATACATAGACGATAAAAGGATCAATTACACGCTCGGAAAAATCGAGGGCTTCACATAAAGGGTGAATGTCTTCCACTTGGTAAAATCAAGTCAATCGCATTACTAAGTGTTAGTTGAAAACAACTAAGTTATACTATCAACAACTCGATCGAGTCCGTTGAGTGGGTAACTTTGTTGTGTAATCCAGCTAGATGTCCCTCAAGGACATTAGCTAACATGAGTCAACTCTAAAATTATTTAAAAGACTAAAATCGAAAAATTGGTAAAGTTTATTGATCCCCCTAAACTTGCACATCACCCTTTGGGATCTACACTGGTTGTTTTCTTCACATTAAATCCAATGGCATTGTTCGTACTTTCATTTCATTTCCTCACAAGACAATATTCCAACAGAGAAAAAGTCTTTTGTTAAATATTGTACACCACTTCTCCTTAAACCAAATAACCTCTTAAATCACGGATGGTCTCCCAACCCACTTTTTGTAATCATCTTCTCCCAATGGACCAAAAAATTCAGCTTCATCTCAGGCACCCTAATAAACATTTGTTAAATTCATGGTTGAAGCATTTATCGCCTTTCAACTTCCCGAACCGACTCACAACATTTTGGTAGAGGTGCCATAAGCATAACCTATGCCGTGTTCTCGGAAAACTTACATAAAAAAGTTTATAATTTTAATACTTAAAAGTATTACCTATAACACTTGAAGGTGTTAGTATTAACAAAGAAAAGTATTATATATAAACAAGAAAAGTATTTAAATATAAATGAAGTGCGATTCGTAGAGTAAAAATATAGCATGTTTGATTCGATAGGCATTACATTTAACACTAAAAAGTAATACATATCCCACTCAAAGTATTAATATTAACAAAGAAAAGTATTACATTTAAACTCGAAGTGCAATTTGTACAATAATATATATCTTTTCAATTGAATTTTCAAACGCTAGATCTTGATCCATAAAGATTGATATAGGACATTGACCCTCCATTGATTTCAGAAAAATTCAAAAATCCTCTCCGGTGATTCGATTTGCTCATCCTCTGTGGAGGCAAAACCAAACATTATGTTCTTCCAATAATTATTGATCCCGATAAGTGGAGCACAAATCAAATTATACTTGATGTTGTTCGATATGTTGTATCGTAGACAACAACAACACCATATATCTTGTAATCCTCCTTCATCATTGAATACCTCCAAAATAGATTACACAATCTCCCAATATCATCTAATTTAACTCAAATTGAAGTCTTGATCTTGAAAGATCTTGTTGGTACAACATATCAATCAATGTCCGTGCATCGCCCCTCCTCTATTGCATTCATTTTAAAAAGATTCACAAAGTTCAAGTGATCCTTGATTGTTGACCTATGCACTCTTAACCCCTTCATCTTGTGCCACGACGAAAAGATTCAATGTTTCTCATTCCGGAAGAAATCATCTTCCCAATAGGATTAGCTTTTTCATGATAATCACCCTTTCCGAACGATGCAAATGACTCCTCTTTTTCTAGTGAGTTTGTGGTTGTATAATATATTATGGTCAACAATTTCTTAAAGACCATCGTTGTTCAATTTTGCCCGCAATGATGTCCTACATCCGGTCGGTGTATTATAATTTTTTTCTTTTTCCCTCAATGGTGGTTTTGGATCGTGTAGTTCCCTCACAAGAACATAATAATTTTAGGTCACAACACCAATTTTATTGCATCTCGCAGCTTATTTTACGAATACTAAAGTCAAGCAGACGAGCATGATTGCGATATAGTGTATATATTTGTTCCATATTAGTCATCTTCATAACAATAAGAGAACCAAATCAAATCCATTATATTAACAAGAAAATATTTAACAGGGAAAATATATGCAAATGATGATACTTTTTATCATAAAACACAATACTATTGAATGTATTTGTAATACTTTCTTTACAAACAAAAAATAATTTTTACCTTCAAAGATCTATCGATGATATTGTCCCCCAACTCTCTGTCATTATTGCTTTCATCATTCTCATCACTTTGGAATCTATTAGTGCTATTACACCTAAAAGTCTTGCATTTTAGGAAAAATTAGAAATAAAATACATAATAAGATGCAGCCATCAAGTGAGAGTCGATACTTTTTATTTTGTAAAGTCTAAAACCTATATTTACTACTAATACATTTGAATGCAACTTGTATTACTTTTCTACAAAGTTGTCCCTTTTAATTATAAAATATATACTTTTAATTTTGTATATTATAATACCTTTATTTAATACTTCTAATACATTTTAATGCAACTTGTGCTACTTTTCTATAAAGTTGCGCCTTTTAATTATAAATGATACTTTTTATTTTGTAAAGTCTAATACTTTTATTTAATACTTCCAATACATTTTAATGCAACTTCTATTACTTTTTAATAAATCAAATGAAAAATACGTAACCTTCACCGTCGTTACCTATGTCATTGCTCAAGTTGTTTCTCGTCTCCATTGTTGCACTTTAAGTCGACTATTGTTCAATGTGGATTTACCTATTAATTAGCTGAATATAGACAAAAATCAATACCTACTAGGATTGACGCGATTACATAGATTGATGGCGATGCAAGGGAGGTAGGTGGTGGTGCAACTTTGCGAGATGATGCGGAATGCAAAATAGCACGCAGTGTTGCGCATAGACCGGAGGTTGGTGCCGTGGCGGTGGTGGTTGATTGGTTGTAGAAGGTGCAATGCAGATTAGGGCTCGAATCACAATGTTGCATGTGCTTTGGATATATTTTTTTTTTGCATGGATGGGTCATGGTGCGGGATATGGATCGGGTATTTAGATCCGTCTAACAAATTCGGTTTGATAGAAGACTAGCCCAAATACTTGATAGATATATTTATTGTAGAGGAAATTCCACCATATACCTTCTTTTTTGAAAAAAATACCAAAAATACGCTCTCATCACAAATATACCTACTTTTTCATTTTTATGCTCCCGCTTATTTTTTGATTATTTTTACGTTTTTTTCGTTTTTCTTGTTCCTGTATTCTTTTACATTTTATATATGTTGTTTCGATGTTGTTTCTTAGTTGTTTCAATTTGTTTCATTTTTGTTTCTTAGTTGTTTTTTTTTGTTGTTTCGATGTTTCAAAACAACTTTTACCTATTTTTTATGCTACTTTTTGTTCATGTATTGTTTTGTACATTGTTTCTATTGTTTTACGTGTTGTTCTATAATATTTTTAATGTTGTTCTAATAATTGTTTTTTTTTTTTTTCATGTAGGTTTCCATGTGTAAAATTTTTACCTATTTTTAAGCTCTTTTTATTCGTGTGGTATTTTTAATATTTTTTACGTTGTTTCTAAGTTGTTTCCATACCAATTTTAATGTTGTTCTTATGTTTATTTGTCGTCTCCACGTAGTTTTCGATGTTTAAATACAATTTGTACCTATTTTTAAGCTATTTTTGTTTATATTGTGTTTTCTATATTGTTTCTAGTTTGTTTCTATATTTTTCTTAGTTGTTTCTATGTGTTTTATGTTTTTGTCATTTGATCAAAAATTGAATTTTATTTTTTTACTCATGTTGCTTAGATATTATTTTTCAAATTTGTTTGGTTTTAATATCTTTGTTTTATGTGTATATTTCTTGTTTTTATTTTATAAGATTTCAAGTATAAAATGAATTATTTAATGGGGGAAAAATTTATTTTTTCACCAAATCGATTAGAAGAAACATGTTTGAAACAACAAAGAAACAACAAGCATGTTTGAAACAACAAAGAAACAACAAAGAAACCAACGTAAAAAATGTCCGAAATTTCGGCAGAGAGTATTTTTGTCCAAAAAAGGAGAAAAAGTGTATTTTTATCAAAAATCACCGAAAGCGTATTTTTGGAAAGAAAAAAAAAACAGTAGATTGAGCGTATTGTACAGGATTGGGCTTGAAAAATTCGGCCCGACAGGAGACCCGTCTAACAAACTCTCTAACAATACTTGATAGATATATATATTGTAAGTGCATTTGTCTGTATGTTTTTTTTTTTTATTTGAAACGTATATATTTTTTTTTTGACGCGAAAACCCTATATGTTTCTGCTATACATGATGAGATAAACTAAGATCTGCACGTAATTAGTAAGAACTAGGTTCGATTGATTAGGGCAGGAATATAAAAGTCTTTTCAACAATGTTGTAGTAACGGGTCTATTTCAATTCACACATATATTTTGTTTTAACACTATTTCTGATTTTCCTCTACAAGGCATTTATTAAAATTGGTATTATGGTGGGGGTAGGCGGGGGGTGGCGCATCCACCTATTTTCCATATTTTCCTGCAATCAGTAATTAATACTCCTAATTAAGGGTAACCTTTTCCACTGATGATGGCAAATTGTCAAATGTTTTTACATTATATATAAAATACAATTAATTATATGGATTACTTTTATTTTCAATTCAAAATATGACCACAATTTGTTCAATTTCCAAAAGGACACATTGATTCTATTAATTAATTGATTGTATAAATTTATTTCAAATTCCATATAATCCACTCAATTTCCAAAACAGATTTTTGCAATGTTGACCTAAACAGAGTATTTCGTCTATATTTTCCATATTTTCCTGCAAACAGTAATTAATACTCCTAATTAAGGGTAATCTTTTCCACTGATGATGGCTAATTGTCAAATGTTTTTACAGTATATATAAAATACAATTAATTATATGGATTACTTGTATTTTCCATTCAAAAGATGACCACAATTTGTTCAATTTCCAAAAGTACACATTGATTCTATTAAATTGATTGTATAAATTTATTTCAAATTCCATATAATCCACTCAATTTCCAAAAACAGATTTTTGCAATGTTGACCTAAACAAAGTATTTCGTCTATATAATCAACAAAAAAGACCAAAAAAGGTATAAAAGTCCAAATTCAACTAGAAATTAAACATGTATTGTTGCACAATTATTAAATACTTCTTACAACTTTTCAAGGAGAATCTTTTCCACTCATGATGTCAATTTGTCTAATGGTTTTACCGTATATATAAAATTCAATTAATTATATGAATTACTTGTATTTTTCATTTAAAAGATGACCACAATTGATTTCAAATTCCATATAATCCACTCAATTTCCAAAATCAGATTTTTCCAATGTTGACATAACCCAACTAATTCGTATATATAATCAACAAAAAAAGACCAAAAATGTATCAAAGTCCAATTTCAACTAGAAACATGTATTGTTACACGATGATTAAATACGTGTTACAACTTTTTGTCATTTCCACCATTCTTCTTCTTCAAGCAACATCATCGATGTTCAAGACATATTTAATTGCTTTGGTCTCGTAACATATCTTGTTCGTATTGTCAATCATCTTCCCCAAATTCTCCATCATTAACGTTGCATTGTAAACAAAAGATAAAGATGATGACAAAGGAACTCGTATAATTACTACAAATCGGAATATAAGTTTTATGTGTGCCTTAATTCTTTTATAAATCAAATTTTCGATCTCTTGTGGAATGGGAATGGAAAATCGCTTCTATTACCGTTTTTAGTGCGAAATGGCCTAAGTCATCAGATTGCCAAAGAAGGAGTATGCTATTGGGAGGCGGGCGATGACATATATCACTCAAAACAAAATAAGGATCTAACAAAAACTCTACCTTGGTAAAGCGTGATGTTCATCAATATACAATTACTTTTGAGTGATATATGCCATCACCGCCCTTGCCTCCCAATAAGATACTCCTTCTTTGGTATTACAATCCGAGACTTAGGCCATTTCGCACTAAAACGGTAATAGAAGCGATTTCCCATTCCACAAGAGATCGCAGAAATCTTGATTTGTAAAAGAACTAAGGCACACATAAAACTTATATTCCCGATTTGTAGTAATTGTATGAGTTCCTTTGTCATCATCTTTATCTTTTGCTTTACAATGCAACGTTAATGATGGAGAATTTGGGGGAAGATGATTGACAATACGAACAAAGATATGTTACGAGACCAAAGCAATTAAATATGTCTTGAAAATCTGATGATGTTGCTTGAAGAAGAATGGTGGAAATGACAAAAGTTGTACATGTATTTAATCATTGTGTAACAATACATGTTTCTAGTTGAAAATTGAACTTTGATACATTTTTTGGTCTTTTCTTTGTTGATTATATATACGAAATAGTTGGGTTATGTCAACATTGGAAAAATCTATTTTTAGAAATTGAGTGGATTATATGGAATTTGAAATCAATTGTGGTCATCTTTTAAATGAAAAATACAAGTAATTCATATAATCAACAAAAAAAAACGACCAAAAAATGTATCAAAGTCCAATTTCAACAAGAAACATGTATTGTTACACAATGATTAAATATGTGTTACAATGATAAAAAAAGGATGATGAATTCTTCTACACATTACCAAAAACTTTATGAGAAAAAAATTGTGTGAAAGAAGAAGGATGAAAAATTCTTCACAAATCGAAAGTTTTGAGAGAAAAAAGCTGGATATATGTTTTCAAACTATTCTTCACATATGCAAAATACACTATAAGAGAAGTCATGTAATGTTTTTGAAAAAAGGAAGATGAAGTAAAACGGTAATGAAATTCCACAAAAATCCCTACAAAACGGCGTGTATAGACGGTTTACAAAAAAACTTCATTGGTTAAAATGACTAAAACACCCTTTCTTGCAAGGAAAATAAAGAAAATAGTTAAAAATCTAGAAAAAAACTCAACCATTCGATTGAAAAATTTGATGACTAGGATAAGTCAACATTGTCTTGCGTATATATCCTTGCCACATTTGATCCAATACATATGGATATATTTCTAATTATAATGATTACCACAATGTGTCCAACATTCAAATAAATTGTGTCTATAAATTGTGTCACGCAATTTTATCAATTTAAAACAATTATTGGAAATGTTATTATAATAGAGAATTACACTTTTGGTCCCATAAGAAAAGAGGTAATGTACTTCTAGTCCCATGATTTGATCTTTTGGTCCCAATTGATCTTTCTAGCAAATTTAGTCCTATATGAATCATAAATTGCAGACTTTGGTCCCTATTGGAAAATTGCTTCCATATCTTCTAAGTTAGGAAAGATTGTGCCAAATCAAAGGGATCCTTAATTGATTAGCATGCATCTTGGGATTGCATCTAATATGGTAAGATTTGATTATGGCATGGATTGAGATATCTTACAATTATAAGATGATCTCTCCCTCACTCTAAACTACACATTAATTGTCATATCAAAGATATCTCATAAATAGAATTTTTCTCTCTACGTTTCTTCTTGGAGAATCACCACTCAAGGTCTCCGAGGGTTTAAGGTGTGCAAACATTGTGGGTGCTCTAGTAGTATTCATATCAAGCAAGAGTGACGGACGACCTATATTCAAGTGCGATTCGAGAGGGCTTGTAAACGAGCTATAGAGATCAAGGGCTAACAAAACGCGAATCAATGAATTTATTCCAATACCCAAGAGAAAGATGTCATCGATTCTTTATTATGTGACTATATGCAAATACGTGCTTATTTGCTTACAGTCCCAAAACTAATGGAAAACTTAAATGATCATAACTCTATTCTCGCATGACCAAATATGCATTTCTCCCAAAATTAATCAAATAGAAGAAAAAAAAAAAAGAAAATTGTTCGAAAAATCTGAAAAGTTGTCTAACAATTCTAAAAATTATTTTAATAAAATTTAAAATTATTTGAAATACTGAAAACAAATTTAAGATAAAACTAAAACAATCTGAAATCGGTTCAAAATATGGAAATTTGTCCGAAAATCTAAAAATTGGGTTAAAACTAAAAACTATGAAGACTTTTGATAATCATTATAAAACAAATCTGATTTTTTTATAAAATCCAAAAGAGCAAAAACATAGTATTTTCTTTTACAAAACCATATAAATAATTCTCAAATCGACAATTACGTCAAATTTGAAAAAATCCTTAAAATTAAAGAAAAATGTTGGGAAACTTATTGTTTAGATTTTGATGAATGCCATGTAAAACTTAGAATAGGAAGTTGGCACCCCATTTTTTGTTGTAAACTCGCATTGTAACAAATAGGGATGGTCAAGATGAGTTAAGTCACTATGCCTAAACATGCAAGAAGACAATTAGAGACTAGAAGGAAGACTCCGTTGCAAGTCACCGTATAGCATAGCAAAGAAGAGAAGACGGAACTCGATCAAGGTGCAAATTTGAGATGCGGTGAGTAAAGTATCACCAAGTCAACTCAAGATAGCCAAGTCTCAAGTTGAAGTGACAAAAGAGTCATCCAATGATTGAAAGTCGACTCTAAGTCACCGGGGAAAGCAAGGAAATGCGGTCAAGTCGAGATAATCGAAAGAGATCCGTTGCCGTAAATCAAGAGAATTACTTAAACAAGTAACACCTCCATGCTACCTTTCTCGAAGTGCTCGGTCCCGAGCGTGCAAGGGGAATGAAGCAATGGGAAACACTACACCGTGTCGAACTCGAAAAAGTCAAGAACAATTCATACGAGGAAGTGGCAACTCCAAGGATCGCAACAAGACAAGCCAACGACCACAAGTGACTTTCAAAAATAAGCCTATCTCTTCAACGGGCAGATTTTTAAAAGATCACTATAAAAGGCCGAGGAATGACTCGAGAAAAGAGGACCTTGATTACGAACCACGAATATTCAAGCTAACATTTGAATCAGTAATCGAAATATTCTCAAAGATCATTCAAGATTAATTCTCAAGCCTACACTACGAAGAAATCAATCCGACACTCACCCGTGAAGAAAAGATAACTTCAATCAGTTGAAGAGGAAACTTTTGAAGAAAAGGGGTCTACATTCCGCGGAGGATTGTAGGAAGGTTCAAGGTCGAACCAGTCTTGAGTTTTTGGAGGGCTTCGATCAAATCCAAAGAGCTTGAGCAAGTGAGTCAGTAGCAAGCAAAGCCTGCCCCGTGAAGAAGAAGTCGAGTCGCACGAGAAGCCACCGCGTGACCAAGGCATCTCTGATCGAGTCCCAAAGATCAAGTCACCGTGTGATCAAGACTTGTATCCGGACTGTTACCACTTTGTATACTTGATCAATACTTAGTGGATTCCTCCAGGAGTTGGAGAAGAGAGGAGTAGAAGAATTACCCCATCTTCAACCTCTATAAAATCTTATCGTGTCATTTACATTTCAAACATTAATTCCTCGCATCTTATTTGTTTAACTCTGGCGATAAATTTGCTATCCACTTGATAATCCCCAAGTACTAAAACCAAGTATTAAATCTTTACTAAATCAATTTTAAGGGTGTAAAGACTTCCACTGAAAACAAACTGCGTTGAGCTAATTCGATCTTAACAAAGTTATTCGATCAACAACTCGCCGAGTCCGTTGAGTGACTAACTCTACCGATTAACTAAATTGGCTTTCCACCAAGGACACATCTGTAGTATCAACTATGAACTTTAAAAAGGACTAAATCGAAAAGTTGGTAAGGTTTATTCAACCCCTTCTAAACTTTACACTCACACCCCTTGGGACCTACAAGTGGTATCGGAGCGGTTGGTTCATTGAGCCTTCCCAGACCAGTTCTTGAACTAGATCTCCAAATTTTTCAAAGTCTGTTTTAGTACTTAAGTTTTCAAAACTCTTTTTATTATCAAAAGTTATTATCATGGAAGCAAATTTGACACGTATCCCTATGTTCACAATTGAAGAATTTGATGATTGGAAAATTCGTATGCAGCTCATCTATCGAAATTACATGATGAGATGTGGATAGTGATAGAGAGGATAGGCCACTACAAATTTTAAAAGTGAACACAATCGTAAGAAGAGTTGCAACTCAAGGTGAAGAGTATGTCGCTCCTAGACCAACTATGGTTGAAAAACCAAGAGTGAATGGACAAATGATGACAGAAAAGATACAACCTGGACAATGTGGCCAAGGATATTCTTTACAAAACCTTGGACAAAGCTATGTTCAATAAAGTCAAATCATGCAAAACGGCTAAAGAAATCAGGACCGGCTAACATTGATTTGTGAAGGCTCGAGCAAATCAAGGAAAATAAATTATCAGTGGTATGAAATTTGAAAATTTCAAAATGATCGTAGGAGAGAACCTGGATCAAGCGGATGCTCGGTTCACGAAAATTACCAACGAGCTATCTGCTTTGGAAAAGAATATACACGAGAAGGAAATGTGTATGAAGATCCTAAAAGTCTCCCAAATTGAATGGGAAATGAAGGTCATGGCACTAAGACATTCCATGGACCTATCAAAGACATCCAACCATGAGCTATTCTCGGACCTCAAAGCCTACGAATTTGAGCCGAGAAGAAAAAGACCCGAGGAAGAGACAATTTGTACCCAAAACAAATGCTCTAATTGTTAAGGATGGCATGAAAGCCGAGGTCAAAAAGTCATTGACCCGAGGAAATAGTCCCGATGGTTAAAAGGTTCAACAAGTTCTTCAATAAGAGCTACAAGAGAGGCAAGGGCGAATCCTCCCGAAAGACACTCAACTCCTCCAAGTCAAGGGAAGATAGGCCAACCAAGAAAACAGATCATCAAAAAGTCAATATCGTAGGGCGACAATCCAAGAATGGAAAGAGCCGATCACAAGGTTGAATATCTATCTTTGAACTCAGAGGCAACCGGTCACTATGCCATTGATTGCCCGTATCCTGTAGTCAACAAATATAGGAATGAAGAAGAAAGAAAAGTCTTGAGAGAAAAGACAAGAAAAGAAAAAGGCAATGTTGGTCTGCAGAGATCGAGAGACAGCCAAGTCAAGAGACATAGGCGACTTAGAGAGTAGTGAAGGCGACTACTCAAGTGACTCAAGAAGAAGCCTTGATCCTGTCGATGGCCAAGGAACAAGACCAACCCGACCAAGAAGATGAGGTACACTCGACTCATCACACTCGGTTCTAGTGATAGTGACTGTGACACACACACTTCATCACCCACTCGATCTTTATGATTCATTAGGCAAAATGATGAAAGATTTTGAACACATTAAATCCTCACACACACTACTAAATGAGGAAAACAACTACTTAAGAGCCAAAACTCACAAATGACTAAGGAGTTGAGTACTCTAAGTCAAATAGTGATGAGAATAAAAGTTTAAAGGCTGAAAATGCCAAGCAAATAAGCGAAATAACGCCATAGAAAAGAGGAGAATGACCTCAAAAATGTGATTGCCTCATTCACTAAGGCATCTAAGTCATTGGATAATCTTATCATGAGCCAAAGAGAATGTGGAGACAAGACAGGGCTTAGGATTTAATTCCTCCGTGCTATGTCAAGCTCCAAAAGTGATTTTGGAAAAAGGATCTTCAAGCAATGAAGTATCTCAAAAATCCAAAACTCCAAATGGTGCACACACATTTATTCCAAAGCACAATTACAAGCAAACCGGCATTGGTTATAAAGGAAAAGGAAAACAGCCCGGTTGAGTGTCTTTGAGAGGACAAACAGAAGAAATTCACCAGTTCCTCAAAAACTCCAAACAGAAATACTCAGTAAAGAAGAAACGGAGCTACCAAAAATCCCGGAAGATCTATAAAAGAAACACATATGATGGGAATGGTAGAAAATATCCAAGCCAAGCTGATTGGAATGATGTAAACTATCGAAAGAAAGACCTATGGAATATAAACCCCGAATGGCAAAGGCCTAGAACTCAAGAAAGGCCATTCCAAAGGTATAAGAGCTTTTATCATCGGCACACATATGCACCTAGGCACTACACTCGTGAGACATCATAACTACCCAAAGAAGGCAATTTCTAAAACATATATACAGGCATACTGAGACAAAAGAGACAGTTGTATGAACCTAGAATCCCCCAATTTGCCAAAATTAATTATGATTATGGCATCGATAGATGGCAACCCCTTAAAGCCAAATCATTTGGCTATAGGTTGGTTGGATCATCTTACAATACTAACCCCTCGGGGACCTGGACAAGTATGGGTACCTAAAACTTAATTTCCTTGTTTGCAGTTCAAGGAACAAAATGAGTGCCAAGGAACCTGGTACATGGATAGTGGCTTCCCGGACATATGACAGAAACAAGAAAAATCAGTCAAAATTCAAGGAAGTTAAAGGAGCAAAAGTAATATTTGGAGGAAATGAAGCTCGGGAGAAATAAAAGGCATTGGATCCATCAAGAAAAAAATGGATTAGAAATCACAAATGTTGCATATGTTGAAGGACTCAATTTCAATCACTAAGTATCGCCCAACTCGCGACAAGGGCTATAATGTTGGATTTAACATGGGTATATGCCAAATCAAGGATACGAGAATCAAGTGAAGTTTTGTTGCAAGGATGCGGACAAAAGAACATGTATATCGTGGATTGGTCAACATCAACACCAAACACCGTCATAGCAAAGAGCACAAATTGAATCAAGTTGGGTCAGGCACAAGAAGGCGAAATAGTCACCCAATTTCAAAACAATTAACAAGCTTGCGGAAGCAATCTTGTGAAAGGACTTCCGGACTCAAGATACAAAAAGGAGAGTATATGTGACGCATGTCGAAGGGAAAACAAATCAAAACATCATTCAAGGAAAAGGCATGTCTATCTTCAACAAGGATATTGCATCTCTACATATGGATCTATTTGGTCCAGTTGAACCAAACTAGCATAAGTGGGAAGAAATATACCTTGGTGGTAGTAGATGACTACTCAAGATATACATGGACAATATTCATGTGTAAGAAGAAAGAAACTCTACAAAACTACCACAAAATGATGAAGAGGATTCAAAATGAGAAGAGCCAAACCATTATCAAAACAAGATCGGGATGCAGGAACCGAGTTTGTCAATGGTATAATAACTCGATGATTGTATTGAAAATGGCATTGGTCATGAATTATCTGCGACAAGGACTCCACAAGAATGGAGGCTGCGAAAGAAGGAATAGAACTCTCAAAGAAGCAGCAAGGACCAGGTTAGCGAAGCGGGGCTACCGAAAGATTTTGGGTCAAGCAATAAACACAACATGCTACACTCAAAATAGATGCATGATAAAAATGTACAGACGGTGACAAAGACTCCCTATGAGATTTGGACATGGAGAAAACCAAATGTTGCATATTTTAAAATATTTGGATGTAAATGCTTCATTCATAACAATGGCAAAGATAATCTAAAGGCTTTTGATGCTAAAGTCGATGAAGGTATCTTCTTGGGATACTCAAAAGCAAAGCCTACAGAGTACTCAACAAGAGGACTATGGTTGCGTAGAATCCATTCATGTGGTATTCGATGAGCCAAATGTAAATGGAGAAGACATTGAAGAGTCACCGATAAGTCAATCATCCACCATGCAAAGAAAGTCCCTATGTTGAAGTTTGAAGCCGGAATTATAAACTCGAGATGAAGATGAGATAGCCGAGTCTCAAAAACATCCGGAAAATCTGCAGCCTAAGTGATTGCGAGAGAGCTGATCAAAGCAACACAATCTGCTAGACGATCAATCCACTAACTTACTTCAACTTTGATGTAAGATGGCCGAGAGACCACCCACGAGAACTTGTCATTGGAGATATAAGAGAAGGTGTCAAAACAAGATCGAACTCAACAAGAAGCCATGTTCACATGCTTTATCTCACAAATAGAGCCTAAAGATGTGTCACAAGCATTGGATGACACACATTGGATTCGAGCTATGCAAGAAGAAGAGTGAATCAGTTTGAAAGAAATAAAGTATGGGAGTTAGTTCAAAGACCCACCCATCAAAATGTTATTGGCACTAAATGGGTGTTCAGAACATAATGAACGAGGAAGGTTACGTGGTAAGAAACAAAGCAAGATTAGTAGCCAAAGGATATTGCCAAGAAGAAGGGATAGATTTTGATGAAACATTTGCCCTCTTGTAGCAAGTTTGGAAGCTATTAGGATGTTTCTTGCCTATGCACTCACAAGAATTTTATTGTATATCGGATGGAAGTAAACAGTGCATTCCTAAATGGTTTATTGGAAGAAGAAGTGTATGTTGAACAACCTCCGAGGATTTGAGCAGAAGACTCTTGGAGATAAGGTATACAAACTCAAGAAAGCTCTGTATGGATTGAAACAGGCACCTAGAGCATGGTATGATACCTTGTCACAATTCCTAACTGAGAATGGATTCACAAAAGGAAAAGTAGATAGAACACTGTTCGAATTCAAGACAAGGAGTATACTTGCTTGTTCAAATATATGTGGATGACATCATTTTTGGATCCACAAACAAAGAACTGTGAAAAATTTTCAAACCTCATGCAAAGCAAATTAAATGAGCATGATGAGAGAGTGACATTCTTCCTTGGACTCCAAGTGAAACAGCTGAAGGATGGAACCTTCATAAGTCAAATAAAATACACCAGAGATTTAATGAAGAAATTTGGTATGGAAGAGAAATCTTCTCTGAAAATACCAATGAATACATCGATCAAAATGGACATGGATGCAGATGGCAAGCACTGTAGATCAAACAAGATACTGAGCACTCATTGGATCATTGCTTTATCTCACGGCTAGCGGCCAGAGGGTGTATGTGCAAATTCAATCTGCTCCAAAAGAGAGCCATATGACTGCAGCTAAGAGGATCTTGAGCTATTTGAAAGGAAGCCAAGAAGTTGGCTTATGGTATCCAAAGGAAGGTGGATTCAAGTTAATTGGCTATTCGACTCGACTATATCTTGGATGTAGAGTTGACAGGAAGAGCACCTCAGTACATGTCAAATGCTTGGAAACAGGCTAATTTTCTGGTTTAGCAAAAGCAAAATTCAATAGCCACCTCTACAATCTGACAGAATACATAGGCGGGCAACAGCCCAAATCCTATGGATGAGACAAAGAAATGAGAGACTATGAAATTGAAGAAAAGGAAATTCCAATCATGTGTGATAACACAAGTGCAATTGCAATCACTCAAAATCTCGTGTTGCACTCAAGAACAAAGCATATCGATGTCAGATATCACTTCATAAGAGATCATGTTGAAAAGAAAGACATCACCTTGGAATATATTTCAACTGATAAACAGTTAGCTGACATATTCACAAAACCATTATGTGAGTCAAGATTTGAAGAACTCAAGCATGAGTTAGGGTTAATTGAGCTGAGCTGACACTCAGAAGACTCAAAGAAAGGCAATGAAACACAAAAAGGGAAAAAGGGCTGAATTCTCAAAATCAAACTAAATAAATCGATCGATCGGAAAGACAACTATACCGAATTACTCCGACAAATTGAGTCACTATGAGAACTGTGACAAGAAGAGTTAAATCAGCTAAGGGATAAGCTGAGTCATTTATGAACAAAGTGACAAAACGCAGTCGTTTTTACAAAGCGGGAATGTTTTTAAGAATGACGTCAGCATAATGATGATGTGTACAGGCAAAAGCTGCACACCAAGCTTATGATTGGATATAAATGCTGCCGCATTAAATTCGAGACATTAAATGCTAATCGGCGTGCAAAATCTAAGCCGTTGATCTCGATCACATTTCAAAAACCACCCGCACGTCCTTTTCGTAAATCATACTTAAATCATTTTCGTCCGTTTTCTCGTCACATATTACCAAAACTGTTCATTTCTATCTCGTGCAAATGCAAAACTCTCTCAAAACCCTATCAATATTCAAATCAACTTCTAAGTTTCTTTGCGTGAAATACTTGAAAAATGGCATCAACTTATGATTTCGTCAAGCTAGGGAAGCAAATCCACACCGGGTCTCTTGTGGATTTCGAGGAATGGTCAAACAGGGGTCCGATGACGCCCTCATAAAGAAGATTGCTTGAGAAGCTCGCAAAGTCCGGCTAAAACCATTTCTAACGATGGAGCTCCCGATGACCTATGTGGAAGAGGTCGCTCGATTCTACGTGAACGCTGAAATTCACGATGAGGGGATCAAATCCTCTTTCACGGGAAGGAGTTCATCATCTCTCGCCAAAGATTTGGCGAACACGCTCATTCTGGCGGAAGGAGCACCGAAATCAATGAAGCTGATGTAGACTTGGCGTTGCTTGGAAGGAAGTAGCCAAGACCGACTATCTTGATAAGATAGTCTACACAACAAACAAGAGGTTCTTTGAAGGAGACTACCACAAACTGTTGGACATAGTTGTCAAATGCATAGACATCAAATTTGGCGCTTTGACCAACTATCAAAGCAAAATTGATCGTCATGGCTGCGATCATTGAAGAAAAGCAAATGTAAACTGGCCGAGTTTGTCTCAAAGCTAGACTCTGCCCGAATGTAGGGAACAAATCCTTCAAAGAGAATGGAGCATTTGGAGGATCCCGGGATCTTGCCAGTGATTGGCCACCGATGGAGGTGAAAGGAGTCCCTCTTCAACATGGAAAGGCGTTCCATGTAAACAAGAGATGTTCAGATCAAACCTCTCCTCGCACGAGAAGAGAGCCTATGCCAAGAGAGCGATACAAGTGAGGGGGAATCACCACCCTGAAGATACAGATTGTTTCCTCTCCACCAAAGAAGAAAGCTGCCCTACTGACTACTAAGAGAACTATTGCCCCTATGAAAAAGAAAACCAAATCTGCTCCGCCCCACACAACAGAGTCACTCCGCCCCCGCAGCCGTGTCTCTGCCCAAAGCGGTGAGAAGGAATCTCAAATACCTTATCCGGCCTTCAAAAGAGAAGAATCGATAAGCCAAGACGGCCACTCCTCGAAGAAAACAACAAGACCGACCGACCCGCTTGCCCAAGACTTAGAAGAAACTCTCTCCGAACTTAAATCCCTCTCGGTACAAACTAGGAGAAGAAGAAGAATCTTCAAGCGTTCGAACTTGAAAAATCCGAGTGTCACCACTCAATGAAACAGATACTGAGAGGCTGCTGGAGAAGTAGAGTCTCCTAAATTATTGATGAAACAACCAAGTCTCTTTGAAGGCGATAAGCGAGGAAAAATCAAGACCCAATCGTAGTTCGAATAGCCGAGACACAAGAAGTAGGCCGAGAAATCTAACTACTTTGTTATGAGGATCGTATCCCCTCTTTTAGCAAATGCCGCAATCGACGAAACGGAGCACCAAAGCTTGCTACCTTCTACGTCACGAGAATGAGGGACAAAAGAAGAAGCTGATAGAGATGATGATGTGATGATCCTATCCCCACCTTATCCGGACATCCAAAATCTTCTGCGAGAGTGGATGAAGTGGAAGTTAAGTAGATCCAGGAACAGTTCCAACGGCCTGAGTTTATCGAAGAAGAAGAGAACGATGAATTTTCTTGGAGTGACCACCGTGGTCCAAGCACTCGGATGAAGAAAACGCCGCAGATATCTTGCATCTTCAAGGACAAGGAGAATGAGACAGGAGGAG
Organism: Rehmannia glutinosa; assembly: GCA_016081115.2. NCBI lineage: Eukaryota > Viridiplantae > Streptophyta > Magnoliopsida > Lamiales > Orobanchaceae > Rehmannia > Rehmannia glutinosa. Next base: position 20,257,867 of record CM071926.1, on the reverse strand, counting down.
AGGAAAGGCTCAAGCACGTCACCGAAGCCCATATCCGCCCTATCACCGCACCACGTAACATACACATCCTCTCCTTGACGTCCTATCAGAAAGCGATGAGGATCTGGACCCTGTTGCTGCCACAGAAGAGTTGCAAATGCAGCAAGCAATGCACGAATCCAGAGTCCTCCATGAACAAAAAATGATGGAGGGACCAGGAGAGTTCTCCAAAACACTGGAGATAGACCCAATGGGAGTGGTGCGGCATATTGCCATCATTGTTCTTTGCCACCACTTCCCGACTCACTCGGAAGAAGGAACTAAGGGAATTGGCGATGAAATTGGGTTAATGGGGACCCCAGTCAAGCCAACCCCGAATGAAGGTGTCTTACCACCTGCCCCAACGGCTGAAAACTCAGTAGAAACAGCCGGGAGTTTGGAGACGAGTGACCCCATTCCAAGTCACTCACTGGTGCGCGCACCGAGGGGAAACTCCTCCACTGCGGCAAGGTCGGAGGATGCTGCGAGATGACTCCACAACGAATCTAGGAGGCGAAGTGGAGAAGGAACAAACACAAAGTACACAAATGAGTTGTCATCAACGAAGCTCGGGCGATTGAGAGACTGTCTCGGGTGCCAATCGCCCAATGCTCTGAAAATTAATGACGGCTGCGATGCGATCGAGGCACAAGAAGGAACATCCTGGGAGTTAACACTGGGTGATGAAAGTGCAATCCATGGGGTTGAGACTCCAATGGATGCCACCGCATGAAGACCCTAAGGCAGTGACACTGTCGAAAGGGATATCCAAGGCCTCGCCGCGGTTGAGACTGCGGGGAGGTAATGAAGGCCCACGGGAGGTTGAGACTTCCCGGTAAAGAAGTCAAGTAGAGAACATCCTCCTGCTATCATTGATCCATCCGAAAGGAGATAAGTGCACTTCACGATTCCCGGATAATCTGATGTAACCTTTTTGGGATCGGAAGAAGACGATGAAGCCGAGTCATCCCACATGCTTGATCCAAAAGACTCACCGAGGATGTTCAAACCACGAGCAAGTTTGACCTCACAACTACTCGTCAAACTTTCAATCTTGATGATGAGCCACCCATGGAAATCTCATCATCGTCCGATGACTCTTCTTACGATAAGGTTGAGGACCATCAACTAAATTGGAGAAACCACCGAGACCGACGAAGTGTTGAGAGACGATTGAGGCTCGGCAAAGTGGGTCAACTTCACAACAAACCCCAAATTAAACAGTCCATCTGCGCGGGCTCCCCAAGCTGCAACGAGTTCAACTCCATAGGGAACTTCATGCGCACCACTCATCATTGAACAAATCCCGATTGCTGTGATGATTCCTTTGTAGAATCATTTCCATTCTCTCTGAGGTACCCGACCTCCCGAAGAGTCGAAAAAGATCTCGCGCTTCTCTGACGCGACTGTTCTGTCATTCCATCGATACCATTGTTCCAAACTATGATTTTGACGCCTTGGCCATCACCGCCACGAGGGAACAACGAAGTTCGGGAGGTGTTCAAAGCATTATTTGCTGAAATTGAACGGATGGAGAGGCACCAGGCCTCGATGGACTGAGATCGGATAACAAATATGCCAACCTTACTGCGACTTGAGAGGCATAATAGTCGAGAATCGGGAAGCGGTGGCAACAAAGAAGAAATAATGCGTGTGGAACAAGCTAGATATTTGAAACATTGTTCAACAAGTTTGTTGGTTTGGCGAAATGAGAATGTTGATGCAAAGACGCAATTGAGAGAACACATAGAGCACATGCATGAATCTCACACCTCTTTGAGATAAAGATGCTACGTGAGCAAAATAAGAATAAGCTCTGCGTATGGAAGAAAACATGGATCGAAAATTCACCTTATCATGGTGAGATGAAGTTGCTTAAAGTCAATCCAACGCTACTCGTTCGAAGTTTCGTTCAAAGATACTCCGCAGCCAGGACTCGAAGCGAAACTACGGCTATCGCCAGAAACGACTTCCTGATTGCTAGTATGTGTCCGGGGTTTCCTCTCTCCTTTGATGATGCGAAAAAGGGGAAGAGAAATACCTAAAAGCGGCTGAAGAAGTCGACGCCGAGAAAGAGGAAGCGGTTGAAGGGAAAGACAGTGAGGAGGTCTCAAGAGCAAAGAAAGGAAAGTCTGTTGAGGGGAAGGATCGGGAGATGTCACCTAATGATTGCACAAACCCCAACAAGGTCTTGTCACGAGATGATATTATCGACATCAAACTCCCAATGACTCGCCACTCCAACACTCTGTTGTATCTATGGTTTGAAAAGAGACAGACCGATTGAAGCGAGGGATGGATGAAGTGGAGGAAGGATGAATGCCCGAGTTATGAATATCTTGAAACAACATGGAGGCATTCCAAGCGAGGCAGACACTTATGCCATCTCGTATCTGGAACCGAGCCAAGATCGCTTGATGAATTTAAAACGCCGTCTCGAAGGATATTTTGCAAACATGTCCATGGCTCGAGCACAGGACTTGTCTTGGGAAAAGGGTCTCACGCTATGTGAAGAAGGCGACAGCGGACGAGACTACTCGGCGATCCTCTGCTTTGGTCACTCCGCCGTGTCACTCACCGGGAAGAAGACCCCAAGACAATACACGCCCGGAGAGGAAGAGGTAGAGGAAAAAGCGTGGTGGAGGAAGAGGTTTGACCTGGGCCTCCGCCCAAAAACATTGAGTACATAGATCCGGCAAGAAAGGAGGGATTTCTTGGGCTGGTCTTGACCAAGTAGCCAATCGCAAGTGGCCAAGAACAATCTTGAGTATGTAAAAAGAATTGAAGAAGAAAACAAAAGACAAACTCGGCTATGGGAGGAGAGACAAGAGAGACTAAGAAGAGATGAAGTCATTTGCCGGAAGGCATATGAAAAGAAGAATAAAGGCGGTGAAGATGAGAAAAAAGAAGAAGACCGGAAGATGACAGAATCAAGAAGATGAAAGAAGGAGAAGGCAAGCGAAGGAGATGAAGTGTTGTTGTCCACCCCTTCATGTATTTTACTATGTAAATACATATTATGTAAGTCTTCCGTAATAAATCAGTAAATTCTCTATTTTGCGTAGATATAGATGTTTGCTCGATACACCTTGTAAACAGATTGTGTAAAGGACAAGAATGTTATGATCAATAATAGGATTGATTCTATGCATACATTCTCTGTAAATACACTATCTGTATGTATCTATGCTATTTACATTTTGAATGTTTTAAGTTTTGGCATCATCAAAAAGGGGGAAATTGTTGGGAAACTTATTGTTTAGATTTTGATGAATGCCATGTAAAACTTAGAATAGGAAGTTGGCACCCCATTTTTGTTGTAAAGCGCATTGTAACAAATAGGTCAATGGGCAAGCCGAGTTAAGTCGGCTATGCCTAAACATGCAAGAAGACAAATGAGACTAGAAGGAAGACTCATTGTAAGTCACCGAGTATAGCAAAGAAGAGAAGACGGGAACTCGATGAAGGTGAAGGCGAGATGCGGTGAGTAAAGTATCGATCAAGTCAACTCAAGATAGCCAAGTCTCAAGTTGAAGTGAAGAGTCATCCAATGATTGAAAGGCGACTCTAAGTCACCTGGGGAAAGCAAGGAAATGCGATTAAGTCGAGATAATCGAAAGAGATCTCATTGCCGAAATCAAGAGAATTACTTAAACAAGTAATACCTCCATGCTACCTTTCTCGAAGTGCTCGATCCCGAGGAAGCGTGCAAGGGGAATGAACCAATGGGAAGCACTACACCGTGTCGAACTCAAAAAAGAAAGAACAATTCATACGAGGAAGTGGCAACTCTAAGGATCGCAACAAGACAAGCCAACGACCACAAGTGACTTTAAAAAATAAGCTATCTCTTCAACGGCGATTTTTAAAAGATCACTATAAAAGGCCGAGGAATGACTACGAGAAAAGAGGACCTTGATTACCCGAACCACGAACATTCAAGCTAACATTTGAACCGTAATCGAAATATTCTCAAAGATCATTCAAGATTAAATCTCAAGCCTACACTAAGAAGGAAATCAATCCAACACTCACCTGTGAAGGAAAGATAACTTCAATTAGTTGAAGAGGAAACTTTTGAAGAAAAGGGGTCTACATTCCGCGGAGGATTGTAGGAAGGTTCAAGTCGAACCGGTCTCGAGTTTTGGAGGGCTTCGTGATCAAATCCAAAGAGCTTGAGCAAGTGAGTCAGTAGTAGCAAAGCGCAACTTTTTGTGAAGAAGAAGTGAGTCGTGCGAGAAGCCACCGCGTGACCAAGGCATCTCCAGACCGAGTCCCAAAGGATCAAGTCACCGTGTGTGATCAAGACTTGTATCTCGGGTCATTACCACTTTGTATCTTGATCAATACTTAGTGGATTCCTCCGGTTGGAGAAAGGAGTAGAAGAATTACCCCATCTTCGAACCTCTATAAAATCTTATCGTGTCATTTACATTTCAGACATTAATTCCTCGCATCTTATTTGTTTAACTCTGTGATAAATTTGCTATCCACTTGATAATCCCCAAGTACTAAAACCAAGTATTAAATCTTTACTAAATCAATTTTAAGGGTGTAAAGTCTTCCATTTGAAACAAATGCAGTTGAGCTAATTCACCTTAACAAATGAGTTATTCGATCAACAAATCGATCGAGTCCGTGAGTGACTAACTCTCTTGATTAACTAAATTGGCTATCCACCAAGGACACAACCGTGTAAGTATCAACTCGAACTTTAAAAAGGACTAAATCGAAAAGTTGGTAAGGTTTATTCAACCCCTCCCTTCGAACCTTACACTCACACCCTCTTGGGACTGCAAAAATATTGAAATTGATTTAGAAATTATAAAATTATTTCAAATATTAAAAATGAGTTAAATATAGAATTATAAAAAAAAGCTGAAATTGTTTAAAATGTGGAAATTTGTAAAAAAAAATCCAAAAATGGATTAAAAACTAATAACTAAAGAAGATTTTTGAATTTTTTACAAAACAATTTGAATTTTTTATAAAATCGAAAGAGTAAAAACATAGAATTTGTTTACGTCAAATATGTAACAAAAAAATCAGAAACACTAAAGAAAATATGAAAATTTGTTTTTAAAAGATCTTTAAAATGTTTATAAGTATTAAAATATTCCAAAATCTATATATTAAAATCTCAAAAATTTGGCGACTTTCCAGGGTTTTATAAAATAATTTTCAAAATTGTAAAAAGAGTTTTCACTTTTATTTTTATTTTAGAATTTATATTTTTAAAATTTTGAAATAATGTCAATTTTTTTAAATATTATCTATATTTTTTTAACAATTTTCATATTTTATTAATGTAATCTCTAGATTTTAAAATAATTTTGATTTTTTTAGTATTTGTAGTTTTTAAACAAATTATCAGAATTCTTATATTTTAATTTTTAGATTTTACAATAATTTTTTGGATTTTTAATAAACATAAAATAATTATTAAACTTTATTGTAATAATTTTCAGAATTGTAAGATAATTTTTCAATTTTTTCAAATAATGTTTTCTTTTATTTGATTAATTTTGGTAGAAATGCACTATTGGCCCCGAGAATGGAGTTAACGGTCGATTACCTTTACATTAGTGGTGGGACTAAAGTTACAACTTTTTATTCGTATCGGACTAAATTTCCTTAAAATAATCATTTGGGACCAAAAGAGTAAATCATTGGACTAAAAGTGTTTGTCCCGTTTTCTTATGGGACCAAAAGTGCAATTTTCTCATTATATATATATATATATATTATATGTATACATTGGGATAGGATCTCGTGAGACATCCTCTTATCATGAGACCATAAGGACTAATTACAACCGCTCACATTAAATAATTGATGGCTGAGATTAGAATGAATAAAATTAGATTAAATATTTAATTTAAATCACGAAAAGGGTAACAACTTTGTAAAAATGCAACATCATTATAATTAAATATAGGTAGATAAAAATTGATACAAAATCAAATAATATCGATTCGTTCCATATATATATCAATCCCACAAAAATTGTCATCAAATCCCACAATCAAATATGTCTCTCTCTCATAAACCCACCATTAACGTATAACAAAACTATTGTGACTCGATCCATGTTTAGAATAAATATAATGCATAGATAGTTATATATGAAACACTTGAGAATTAGTTGTTATTTAATGCATACATGATTAGAATATACTACATATTCATATATTATTTAATGCATAGATAGTAATAAGATAATGTTAAATTAATTGTTGTTTGATGCATATATAGTTAGGATGCAACACATAGTTGTTATTTGATGCATATATAATTATGAGACAATTAAGTAGTTAGTTATTGTTTGATGTATAATTATTTGTTCTTTGATGCATATATAATCGTAACACAATGCACGATTAGTTATTGAATGATGCCATATAATGCATACTTAGTTTGAATAAATTGCATATTCGAGATACATATATTACTTATATTGTGGAAAACTTATTTGCATAATATGTTCATTTTGGTGCATACGTAAAGGAAACATACTACATATTTAGAATCAATATGATTCATAGGTAAAATAATTGAATAGCGGGAGATATTGTATCAGATATGCAATCCTCAAATCAAGGAAATAAAGAGTCACAGTTCCAAAAAAAAAAAAAAGAAAAAGAAGCAAAAAATGAAAGTTCTAAAATACCCTTAATGAAAGGAAATAAATAATTAAATAATTTAAAAATCGTAATAATCTCATCAATTTATTTTGGGAAATAAATGGTTGGGATTAGTCCACACTTCTTACAGAGATACCGCCTCATTTGATCCAATCAGTATATAGAGGTTGGATCTAGTGAGACCCTATCATGTGGTGAAACAGGATGGATTTACATGGTTCTACCACCTGGCATGACTTCATTTTCTTCATTGGATGTCCGTAAGTTGAAGCGATCACTCTATGGGTTAAAGCAAGCTCCGCGAGCTTGGTTTGACAAATTCGATCCACCTTGCTTCAATTTTCATTTAAGCGAGTCTGTTGGACCTCTAGCGCTACTCGGATTGACGATGTCCCACAAACCAACACGAGTCTTTTCTAGCACGCTTTGTCCTCACCCACGCCGCACCCTAGAAAACTTCCCAGGGGTCACCCATCCCATGTCTACTCCAGGCTAAGCACGCTTAACATCGAGTTTCTATGTAATGGGCACCGAAAAAGAAGATGCATATGTTGGTATAGGTAGTCCAAATTATATCCTTTAAGCTATCCTTTAACTATGCAATCCAAAGACTCACGAGTTCGACCATGGTCGCCTCGCGCCTCTTTTAAAGCCCAATGCAGGCATGATCTTTGGACCAAATCCAAACAGAGCCAATATGACTCATCATTGTTTCTTTACAAGAAATTGATTGGTATTGTTCTTCTCCTAGTTTATGTTGATGATATTGTTATTAAAGGGACATATTTTGACTAAATTTCTCCTTTGCAACATCTTCAAGACTCATTTCATATGAAGGATCTCGGTCATCTTACTTACTTCTCGGGTTTGGAAGTTTATTCGATTCTTCCGGTACTTTCTTCAATCAACATAAATACACACAAGATTAGCTTGAATTTGATGGTCTTCAAGATGTCTTTCCCTTGGACACTCCGCTAGAAGTCAACACAAGTATCGTAGTGAGGAGGGTGATCTCATTTACGATCCTCTTATACCAAAATTGATGGGCAACGTGAACTATTTAACTATTACGAGGCCGATATTTCCTTTCTTTGGTCGCAAGTAAGTCACCCATAATTTAAATTTAGCTTACGTCGTCGTATCATTCCATGCCTTCGTGGGACACCTAGTCGTGGATTGTTCTTTCCCATTGGTTCACTTCTTTATCTTGTTTTCTATAGCGTTGATTGATTGGTTGTCCCGACACTTGTGATCTATCATAGGTTGGTGCATGTTTCTTGGGAATTCTTTAATTTCATGGAAGAGTAAGTTCAATAGAATATTGAATATCTCCTTTTCTAGGCAACTTGAACTATTTAACAATTACGAGGCGGATATTTCCTTTCTTTGAGGTCGACAAGTAAGTCCCCCATAATTTACATTTCATTCGATACCTTCGTGGGAAACCTAGTCATTGTTTGATACTTGTTTTTATCTTAATTTTGATGATTTTATTTTTACACCAAAAAAATGTTTTTAATTGTTGTCCAAATACTCCTAAATGATTTCAAATGGTTTCAATATTTTTCGAGTATTTCTTCAAGTTTATTTTCGACTATATTGGACAATACTTTTAATGATTCTATGTCAAAGTGTTTTTACATCCAAACTATGTTTCTAAATGTTGTCCTAATACTTCCGATCGACTTAAAATGTTTGTACTATTTTTCGAGTATTTTTTGGAGTTTATTTTCGATAAAAATTGGACAACACATTTGTTTCAGCTCAACCGTTAGCCCTATAGGGCAACCCGTACTGAAGAGTACAATGAAACAGAATTTGAGCCTGGAGTGAAAAAACAGCAAGTTGGTTGACCGGTCGCCCGGGCGTCGACCCGGTCAGGTCGGCCGGTCGCCCCAGTGCGATCGGTGCACAAGTGTTTTTGTGAAACGAAACTCGTTCTTCATTTTCCCTTGACGTGGACTGGTTGAGGCATGGGGTGAACGGTCGAACCCCACGTCGACCGGCCGCCTGTGTAAATTTGTGATACGTTTATTTCAAACTCTATTTACGTATGACCGGTTGCCCTATCTTTTGACAAAGACAAAATTAAATGACCGTTTGACAATGAGACAAACTTTCCTTAAAATGTGGGATTGATTTCTAGCAGCTATATTCTTGATTTTAATTGTATTTTTCTCAGAGATTTTCAATCCCCAAGAGGAGCCTATGCTTGATCAATCATCTCCTATAAATAGAGGAAGTTTTGGAGCAATCAAAAGAACCATTGAGATACAACACAACAAGATACACTTCAAGCAAACACTTGTTCTTCATTGTCATTATTCTTGTTGTAATTTTGCCTAGCTTATCACTTTCACATCCTTGAGGTCTAGGCTATTCTTGATTACACTTTTCACTCATATTGTAATATTCATTATTGAGTTGTAATCTTGATTTTTGGTCATCACTCAACACAATACATCCTTGTGAGTATTCTTGTGGTAAGAATTCACTTGGGTGATCTAGGTGATAGGTGTGTCAAGAGTGTGATGCTCTTGAGGTGTTGAAGAATTTGGTATTCTTCAAGATTGAAGATTGTGGTGATCTTCAAAGGTGCCGTTGAAGGAAGATTGTGGTAATCTTCAAAGGAGATTGTGGTAATCTCCCAAAGGTGGTGTTGAAGAAGAGTGTGGTGCTCTTCAAGGTGTTGTAAGTTGAGTTTGTATTAATTTTGGTAATCAATAAAATTCTTTTTCTTTTTGAAATCCATCCCTGGATATCTTTGGGGTGGTAGAGGATTAGGCCTAGGTGGGTTGAACCTCTATAAATCGTGTGTTGTTTACATTCCGCACCTTTATTATTGTCTTTGAGCTTCGGTTTGAAAAAGAGGGAAAAATCGAAAAGATGAAGATAATCTATTCACCCCCTCTAGATTATCGTAGCGGCTTGGACTTACAAGTGGTATCGAGCCAAACTCTTTGGCAAGCTCGTTTCACATCGCGAGTGAAGAGGAACGATCGTCGGCTACTGAACGAAGCTCATCTATCCACCTCCACCACCAAGCCACTCTATTTGATTCCAAAAATTATATATTTTGGAAAGAAAGAATGGAATGTTATTTACAAGGTTTCGGTTCGATATTTGGAACGTCGTCATAAATGGAGAAATCATTCCAATGATAAACACACCACACATCTCCAAAGGCTTCAAAGAGCTCAATGATGAAGAGAAGAAAATCATCTCCTTAAATGGTAAAGCTCTCAATATTTTGTATTGTTCATTTACTAATTTGGAATATGAACATATTGTAGGAATTCGATCGGCACATGAAGTATGGCAAAAATTAGAAGCCGTCTATGGAGTATTTACAAATGAAAGGAGTCAAACAAAAGCATCTACTTCTCAAAGGGATACAAGCTCAAATCTAAGGAACAAGCCTCTTACAACTCCCAACTATGAAGAAGTTGAATATTGTTTTATGGGCATCGAAGAAGAAAACGAGGTATGTCTTAAACCCTCTACTTCTTATGATATTGTTATTCAAAATGATTATAGTGATTTGCAAAATGATTTTGATGATCTTCAAAATGAATTCCAAAATTTACTTGTTAAGTACAAAAATTTGAAAAAGAAATTCAATGTTTTGAAAAATGAAAAGGATATCTTATTTACTTCATATGAATCACTATCATGTGCTCACACCACCACACTTGACAAGGTTAGAAACTTTGAGAAACAAAATAGTACTCTTGTTGAGGATATTAATTGCATGAAAAAGGATTTATCTAAATCCAACTTGAGTACCGATGAAATTGTTGATTGATGTGATAATTCAAACTAGAACTTGATCATAAGCTTAATGATGTTAATCATATGAAAAAGAATCAAGTCTCTAAGCATATTGGTCATTATGCTCCTAAAGCTATTACTTGTTTTTATTGCGGTAAAAAGGGTCACACGGTAAATACTTGTCGGGCTAGAAATAGCTCTATTTATTGTTGGAGACCTAAAAGTCTCAAAGCTAATCCTAAAGGACCCAAGCACTTGAGGGCACCACAAAATAGTGTTGTATTAGGTACCCGAAATAATAATCGGCGAAAATTCATACCGCCAAGAAGACATCATATGACCAATTCATTTGATCAAAGGAGAAAACATTTTCAACAAAGCCAATTTCTAAGAAGAGGATATAATCATAAATGGGAAGAACACAATCCTTGAAATGGCAAAGACATCATCAACAAGATGATTTTCAAAGAAGAAGAGATCATCAACAATGGGAAGGTAACAAACCTTGAAATGGAGTAATCAAAGAAGCCATCATCAACAAAGTGACTTCTCAAAGGAAGATATCATCAACAATGGGAAAGACACAACCCATGGAAACGCGTAATTGGTAAACCGTATCTCCCCATTTAAATATGCATTTTATTTTATTTCTATGCATGTTTTTATTTGTGTCTTAATTGCAAAATGAGTTTTCATATATTTAAATTAAGGTCTTTAAAACTTATTTGTATTTTTAAAACCTTTTGAAAAAAGGAGACCTTACATGTTGCTTCTAAACTCTTATGGATTTTTATTTCCTTATCACTTGCCTACACTTGTACTATTATATCTTGTGCAATATTTGTTTGAGAATTGTGTAGGTTATATATCTCATATTCATTGGATATTTCTTCATTAAGTTTCTTAAATCATCAAGGTATGTTCACTCGTATTTTCTTAGAACTCGATATTACATTTATGCACTTATTAAATCTCGATTTTCTCGAATATATGTTTTCCGAAACTGTTTTTGTTGGACTTGGTCCATAATTATCTTTTTGCAAAGTTTTAAAACTTTTGGGGTGAAAAATCAAATTTTTGAAAAACCTGGAGAATGAAAATATTGCCTTTGGGGCCAAAGCGGGTGGTCGCCCGCACGTCGACCGGTCGCACCCACTCGACCGGTCGCCCATTCAAAATTTTTGGAATAAATCCCGTCTGTCTCCGCTCTCAAACAAACACAAGTCTTCTCCCAAACTCTCACGCAGCTAATCACCCCTTCTCCTAAAATCTTCATTTCTTCATCAATTCTTGTAATTCTTGTTGCTAATCCACCTATTTTTGCAAGAATCTTTCATATATGGCACCTCCAAGAAACTCTACTTAGGTCAAATCCCACTTCCAAGAGAAGAAAGGGCGGAGAGGGTTCTTGAGAAATCGGCAAGACGGCCGAACAAAGTGATATTCGAGCTGCCCAAAGGAACGTGGCTCAAGAACGTGATGACATTCAAAATCCCATACTCTCTCGGGCCCAAATTGCCGAGCTCCAGAACAATTTCGCTCAAAAATTGCCGTTGGGCAAAAAGTAAGAAATCTTTTATTACTCAAGCTCCCTATTCTAATAATGTTCTTAATTTCATCAATAAATATGCGGAGTGGTACTATGAAGATTTGGGAAATGGTGGAAAGTCGATTGCTCGGACTAAAATTTGTCGTTTTAATTGATTTTCTAATGAATATCCTACTATTAGAGGATTCTTTGAGGAGCAAGGTTGGATGTTTTTATGGGAGCATGCATATGTTTTGTATGATGAAGATATTATCCAACATTTTTATGCAAATATGTGGGTGCATATGATGTTGATGATAGAAAGCCTATTATGGTAAATTCATTTGTAAAAGGTCGTCACTATAGGTGGACAACTAATGAAATTTGTCGGCTTCTACATGTTAGAGAAGGTGGTTGGGATTTTTTCTCTTGTGCTATTTGGAATGATGATATGTTGGGGTGTCTATGAGAGAAGTTAAGACCTATTTGGGCGTATGGCCAAAGTATTCATTGTTGGCGATGACACACTTGAGCACCGAATTTTATCTTATTATTGCCTCTTTGTATTTGTGGAAAAGCGGGTAAAATGCCTATCAACATAGACTATTTTTGGACTTATAAGATTGCTAGAAGGGAACCGCTTAACTTTGGCGCCATTCTTATTCAATGTCTAATTGAGTCTATCACTCAAGGAAATAAGAAGTTTGTTATGGGCAATTGGATTTGTAAACTTCTTATACAATCGGGACTACCTTCATCGGAATGTAATTCGGAGGTATTTCAAAATGACTTTGACATTGATAATATCTCCCAAATGGTCACTATGCACAAAAATATGGACATTCGACCAACTAAGATGGCTAGAGGAAGAGGCCAAGATTCCCCCAGATCCAAACGACTTCTTTGATGATGCCGAGGCCGCGAGATTGGCGGAGGAAGGCGAAGAGCAATCCGGAGGGTAATACTGGTGCTCAACCTTCTAGGAGGTACACCCAAGCCGAATTTGATGATTTAAGATCTTTTCATGAAGCTAGGTATGAGGCTTTGGAGCAAAAGACCTCGAAAATGCAAAATCAATCGGCAAGTTGAAGAAATTCATCAAAGATTTTATTCCCTGAACTTGCTTCTCTTGACGAGGATTGATGTCCCCACCCCTTTACTATTCTAGCATTTTCTTTCTTGTCCATGTTGTCTTGTATTTCTTTTGACTTTCTTGTAAAACTCTTTCGTACTAATGAGATTTGCTTGTTTTCTTGAAAGGGTTAAAATAGCAAGTTGATAATGACCTGTGGATGATCATGATTTTGATGGAGTATTTGATGGTAAAAATACTCTAGTTTGGCATACTTTGTTGTTGGTATGAAGTACTTGATGGTAAAAGTGCTTCTTTTAATTTTGCTTATATGCATTTGACATGTCTTGATCATTTTGTTTAGATGGATTATTTGGGACATTTGTAATGTCTAATATGCATTGTTTGATGCTTTACATGTATTACTTGATGGCTCTTTAATTTTTGCTTGATGGCATTCGTAATGCCTTGATCTTTTTGACCAATATTATCTCAATTGGGTTGAACCCTTGAGTTTATGACTTTCTTGTATATCTCTTGCTATATTTTGCATATGATCTTGATGGGCTTAGATATATTGTATGATGTTTGATGTGTTTTGGTAATGAAAAGTTTTGGCTTGAATCATCTACAAGGGCTATATACAACTTCTTTTAATTTTCACGCCCACAAAGTGTTCGATGAAATGTCACAATGAAATTTTCAACTTCTACATGAGTCTCTTGCTTCCAAAAGTCTTCAATACTTATTGGGATCATGTTTTGGCAAATAAACCGAGCGTATGAACTCTTCATGATACATTTCTCCCTTTCTTCTTTGGTTTTTAAGTTTAAATTGCTCAATGGTTGATAAACCGTCTCTTTAGCGCACTTTGAAGTATTTATATGATGATTTTATCATCCTAACATTCTTTTTGATGATTCCAAAGGGGAGAAACAGAAATTGGCTCATTAGCTCAAAGAAGCTAATAAAAGCTCGTTATAAAAGCTATAAGCTATGGCTCTTTAAAGCCATAAGTTGTGAATTATATTTAGTCCAATTGTTGCTTGATGGACTTATATACTTGTCTAATGATGTTTTATTGGCGGGGGAGCTTATAAGCTCTTGAACAAATTGTAAAAGCTAAGCTTTTAGCTTATGGATAATTGCTTTCTCATAATTCTTGATGTGCTTGTTGATAGGGGAGCTTGTGCTTATTATTGAAATTATTTCCTCCCTTACTTGGTTGCTTGGAAATTTTGGTTGCTTCCAAACGGTTAAGATGATTTTACCGAAAATTGTTTTGTAAATTGTCCTCCTAATTTTTTAAAAATTGTTTTGGTTTGTAATCATCAAAAAGGGGATATTGTTTGATACTTGTTTTTATCTTAATTTTGATGATTTTATTTTTACACCAAAACAATGTTTTTAATTGTTGTCCAAATACTCCTAAATGGTTTCAAATGGTTTCAATATTTTTCTGAGTATTTCTTCTAGTTTATTTTCGACTATGTTGGACAATGCTTTTAATGATTCTATGTCAAAGTGTTTTTACATCCAAACTATGTTTCTAAATGTTGTCCTAATACTTCCGATCGACTTAAAATGTTTGTACTATTTTTTGAGTATTTTTTGGAGTTTATTTTCGATAAAAAATTGGACAACACATTTGTTTCAGCTCAACCGTCGCCCTATAGGGCAACCCGCACCAAGAGTACAATGAAACAGAATTTGAGCCTGGAGTGAAAAATAGCGGGTCGACCGGCCGCCCGGGCGTCGGCCGTCGCCGGCGTCGGCCGTCGCCGGCGTTGACCGGTGCCTGCGTGTGTTTTTGTGAAACAAAACTTCGTTCTTCATTTTCCCGATGTGGACCGGTTGAGGCATGGGGTGACCGGTCGAACCCCACGTCGACCGGTCGCCTGTAAATTTGTGATACGTTTATTTCAAACTCTATTTCGTGCGACCGGTCGCCTTATCTTTGACAAAGAAAAATTCGACCGTTTGACAAACAGACAAACTTTCCTTAAAATGTGGGATTGATTTCTAGCAGCTATATTCTTGATTTTAATTGTATTTTTCTCAGAGATTTTCAATCCCCAAGAGGAGCCTATGCTTGATCAATCATCTCCTATAAATAGAGGAAGTTTTGGAGCAATCAAAGAACCATTGAGATACAACACAACAAGATACACTTCAAGCAAACACTTGTTCTTCATTGTCATTATTGTTGTTGTAATTTTGCCTAGCTTATCACTTTCACATCCTTGAGGTCTAGGCTATTCTTGATTACACTTTTCACTCATATTGTAATATTCATTATATAGTTGTAATCTTGATTTTTGGTCATCATTCAACACAAGACATCCTTGTGAGTATTCTTGTGGTAAGAATACACTTGGGTGATCTAGGTGATAGGTGTGTCAAGAGTGTGATGCTCTTGAGGTGTTGAAGAATTTGGTATTCTTCAATATTGAAGATTGTGGTGACCTTCAAAGGTGCCGTTAAAGGAAGATTGTGGTAATCTTCAAAGGGAAATTGTGGTAATCTCCAAAGGTGGTGTTGAAGAAGAGTGTGGTGCTCTTCAAGGTGTTGTAAGTTGAGTTTGTATTAATTTTGGTAATTAACAAAATTCTTTTTCTTTTTGAAGTCCATCCCTGATATCTTTGGGGTGGTAGAGGATTAGGCCCTAGGTGGGTTAAACCTCTATAAATCAACGTGAGTTGTTTACATTCCGCACCTTTATTATTGTCTTTGAGCTTTCGGTTTGAAAAAGAGGGAAAAATCGAAAAGATGAAGATAATCTATTCACCCCCTCTAGATTATCGTAGCGCTTGGACTTACAATCATGGATTGTTCTTTTCCATTGGTTCACTTCTTCATCTTGTTTCCTATAGCGTTGATTGGCTGGTTGTCCCGACACTTGATGATTTGTTACAAAGTTGGTGCATGTTTCTTGGGAATTCTTTAATTTCTTGGAATTGTAAGAAGCAAGCATGTGTTTCTAAACCTTCAATAGAATATTGAATATCGTGCTTGGTTAGAGGTTGTCTTCGAAGAGTAAGAAGCAAGCAAGCATGTGTCATCAACTTGTTTAGAGATTGTTTGGATTCGTGGACTTCTGACGAGCTTGGTTTCTCTTAATCTAATCTACTCCACTCTATATTAATAACACTAGTGCTATTCGATTCTTTGCAAACCCGTTTACCATGAGTGCACTAAACATATTGAGGTGGATTGTCATTCCATTCACGAAGCCTTAGACATTCGTATTATTTATCTTCCTCATATTTCCACTACTCTCTAAATAGTGATGTATTTACCAAGTCTATGACATGACAACTTCATCAGTTTTCTTGTGGGCAAATTGATACTTCTTGATCGACAAACATCGGTTTGGGGAGGGTGGTGACAGGATATATGAAGGCTTAAATCATTTATTTGTAAATATATTGTCATTATTAGTATAGTTGTATAAGCTAGATTAGTGGAATCACACAAGGTAGATTAGAGGAACCGTTACAAACTAGATTTATGGAACAGATTACAAGCTAGATTAGAGGAACCGTTGCCCCTAGACTAGTGGAACTATTACCTTGTTGAGTTGTATATGTATATCTTGTAATACTTGGTAGTTACCAGCAACGAAATCTTTTACCAAACTTTCATCCAATTGATATACGATGCATATATACTTATGAAACGAGCATATAACTATAGGATGTTACATGGTTGAGAACCATGCAATAAAAATCAGCTCACTATGCATTATCTAGAAGTTATCCATACAAAGTGTAAAAAAACAAAATATGCAGACATTATACCTAACTATACAACGTGTCATAAACTATACAACAAAAATCAACGTAACTATGCATTATCTTGAAGCTATCTATGCAAAGTAAAAAAAAATGCTAACACATGTACCCAACTATGCAAAGATGTCATAAACTATGAAAAATCAACTAACTATGAATTATCCGGAAGTTGTGTATGCATTGCGTAAAAACAAAATATGAAGTACATTTTACCCAACTATGTCATAATTTTATAAACAAAGTAATGAAAAATAACTAATTAAATATTATCTAATAGCTATCTAAGCAAGCAAAAGAACTCTAACTATGTTGGATTCCGAAAGAAAATATGAAAAATATGAAGAAAAAATTTGTTTCAAAGAGTCAAAGGATGCCAATAAAACTTTGATAACAAAAAGTACCATTCTATCCATAATGAATTAAAATAAATGAAAAAGTCTAAAATCCCAGAAAAATCACAAATGCCATTAAAAATGCCCAATGAAAGGATAAGATTGATCCACGATGTCTCACCCCATGAGTGTGGTCTCATTTGAACCAATTCCTATATATATATAATGAATTTTCAAAATCAGTTTAACCTCAAATTCTTTTCTCAAAATTTATTGTTTCTATTAGTCGATAACAAAAGGGTTTCTTGGGTAAACTAACTTCAAATTGCCAAAAATTTTCGATTTCAAAAAACAAAGATGAAAGTGTTTTAGTACATACGAGTGATAATTTATTCAATTTTCAAAATACATTGCTTCTATTATAGATAACAAGGATTGTTTGTATAAATTCATTTCAAATTGTCACAATATTCTCAATTTCAAAAATAGATGTTTGAAAAGTTGGCAAACCGATTCATCTATATATAACTAGTATTTCAAAGATGCGATGCACGAAGTGGGATGAGTTGTGTTGTTGCATGTAAATTACATATATATAAGAATTAGAATGCAAAAGAATATAAAATTGCACAATACAAACTCAAAAACGAAAAACAAGCTAAATAACTACATTCAAGAATTATTAAATTTTGGAGTACTTACTTATATGCAACATTAATCGTATGATTGATTTTTGATTTATTGTCGCCACAAACTAATATTTTCAACCCCTTATAATTAATAACTCGAAACAACAATGTATAATTGACCATAAATAAAACCGAACTTTGAAATACATCCCCACATTAGAGAGAGATTATCCTTGACTTTTGTTTATAGTCACTACATGTGAAATGATCATAGGAAATTGTATACGCTAAAACTTGAATAGTATTCTCGAGGTCGAAAGGGGTCGTGTCATTCGCAAAATCAACATCTTATGACCCGCAATGATTCCCATTAGAATTCTATATTTAAGAACATACTTACCAAACCTTGTAACCACTACTCTTGCACCATTACACAATCTAACCGAATGGACTATGTTCCATAATGGCATAATTGAGCCTCAACATCAAATGCATTTCATGGTTTGCAACACTGAACAATTTACCTTGTTTATGAATTTACGGTTTGTGCGGATCATACAAGAAATCAACATTGGTGTCCGACTTATAGACGCGTTGTCGGAATCGAAAAAGTATGACCTCATATGAGTTTAAAGACGTCATATATTGATTAATGGACTCAAAAACATCAAAGGTAGGTGATAGAATTTCTCTTTCCTTCAAGCATATCGGATCATCAATGGTATCTCTACACATTTGATATGTATCTTCATCAATAGTGGCATCAAATCATCAAAGGCTTGAGTAGGATACCTTCGGAATATCCATATTGGTGGAACTATCATTTTCTTCTCCGATTCCGCCGTCTACAATTCCCGGTATCCATTAAGAAACCTTAACCAAATTCGTATAATCATTAGTTTCACCAAGACATTGAAGACGCATATTCTTATGATGAATTTATCATTCACAATATCTTGCCGACTTTCCTTGGGTACAACAAGCAACATCTACCTAAAGTCTCCACCGAAAAGGTTTTACCTCCAAAGGGGATATCAAGACTATCACGGGTTCTCAAGTTGCATAACAACTCGTATAATTTAATCAATGGACTCAAAACAATACTTGTTCATCATTGGGGCTTCATGCCGTTATAAGTTTACAATGAACGCGATCAATTCAAAATTGGATTTCCTTGTTTGATATCGCATCTTTGAATCTTGATTTCAATTTAAGGGACTAATAAATCGAGAATGTGTCGTCTTTCCACCAGGAAAGAGAAGAGATGCTATGTCATACGATGCCACATTCAATAAAATTTATCCATATCAACCCGAAGACAAGGACCTTCACAAAAATATCTTACATGTACCTCTTGTATCCATATACAAAGAACATACCACCTTCATTAGATTGCACGACACACATTATTTTGGAATACACATGATATTGTTCATCCATAATTTTTCAAAGAAGGTTTTTGTGTTCTACGATCATATCGTAGCTCATCGTATATTAACTTATTCTCGCATATCTCAATACTATCATAATCTGAGAATGGCATGGAATCAAATTCATGCAGACATTATATCATAAACATAGAAATTATATTGTTTTTTGAGTAAATTAATTAAAAATTATAGTTGAAATTGTAGATCGAGTTGTAATATGTAGTTAGGTACCAAAGAATTAAGAAAGCGGACGAAAATGGTGAAAAATGAGTTGTCTTGTGGTACACAAAGCCATGATGCGGTAAGAGTCAAGAGAAATCAAGAAACGGCTCGACATGGGTACCACAAGAGATACTTTTGCATTAGAAAATAACCTTGTCTTGGTACGGGGATGTTGTACCATGGTACACAATTGTTTTGACACATATACCATGGTACACAGTGTAATTTCACTTTGTGTACCATGGTACAATGTTTTCCTACCGCAGATTTAACCCAAATTTCACCTGATTTCTACCGTAATACATTCATCGCATAATGCGATACCTACCTAACACACTTTCAACAATAATTCAACTTTACATGGTGAAATGACGGAGAAAGGCTCTTTATACATAAAGAAAATGGATAACAACTAAACGCTAAGAAGAAGACAAATTATACAACTAAAAAGACAAAGAATATAGCATAGCAAATGTAAATAGAGATGGGTTTGTAGCGGAGAAGGACATCCGGAGAATCGAAGAGTTTGATATAGAAAATATTAAGAGATGGAATACAATTAGAGAGAACACAACAAATATGAAGGGAACCATTAATTCTTCAACGAGATCCTTGAGAATTAAGGATCAAATCATCAAGTATAAGTACTTCCTTCTTCTTCTCTTTCTTTCTCGGCATAATTCCCGTATTTATTCATATGTAACAAATCGCTTTTTGAATTGTTTGATGAATCAATTAGACATTCTAGGGCTTGGTATAATCTTGTTTGATCTTTTGTTTTATTTGTAGATCTATTTTATTTCATCTTATTAATGGTTTATTTGTGTTATTTGTATTAATTATCGGTGGGAGTTTTTCCATATTTCGCACTAGATTAGGGATTCTGTCCTTTATCGGGAAGCTAGGCGTCATCGGTCGTTTGGTCTCTAGTTCTATCATTCCATTTCCATCTCTACGCACGATTTTGGTGTTCCCCCTTTCACTCCACAGTGGTGTTATGATTGTGAGGGAAAAATAGACTTGAGCCGGACTCGAGTCCAATTGATGAGTCTTCCGAGGAGGAGTCCAAGAGTGATAGTCCGGAGGAGGTCCATCAACCCAAGTATTAGCATAGGCCTTCTCCCAAAAGTTGGGCGGTTGTTCCGGAGAGTTGGTAAGCAAAGTATCATCTATTTGTCTTTGTAGGTTGCGGAAGTGGCTAGAGCTTCCTTCGGGATTGGTGATATTGGTTGCGGGTTTGAGCAAAGGACTTACTCATCCTCTCGAGGATTTCATCATGGTGTATCTTTATAGTTTCTCCATTGGCTTTGTTCTCGCCTCCGGATGATTTCCTTATTGAGATCCTTATATCTCGGAGCATGTCTTGGACAAATAGTGGTTGGACATGTTTGTTTGGTGACACCTACTTCCACTTCTTCGCTCGCCCCCAATGCAAGTTTCTTATGGGGCTTCCTTCTCTTGGCGGGTTGTGGAAGAAGGACTTTTTCTATGTGAGGGACAAAGGTTATGAGCTCCCTCACAAATGGGTCTCGGAAGCCATGTCGGCCCAAGGCACTTCGTTCGCCAAGAAGGAGATGGCGGAAGTTTATAGATCCAAGAGATTGTTCGAGAGTCTTCTAAATATTTTGGAGTTGTTGGGTACTCCACCTTGCTTTACTTCTTTGTACTTCGCTTCTCGCTTTACTTGTACATTTGAGTGCTTCCATTATCTCGATATGCTTCTTCTTTGCTTCTTAGGTAAGAAGAGTTATAAAGATCGCATAATTTATGTTCTTAAAGAGGAAGGAAAAGAAGAAGGCCAAGGGTAAGTCTCATTGTTGGTTGGAGCTTGAGTGCCCCACCTCGGAGTGATGGTGAGCGAGGCGCGCCATTGCCATTAGGAGGGTGAGCGGTGCCCGGTTCTCATTCTAGGGACCATGTTGATGTTGTTCCTACTTCATGTCCTTCTTCTAGCTCTTTTGGGGGAAGAGGCCAAGACGACAGCCCTGGTGATGCTACTTTTGGGACCATTGGTACTGAGGTATCTTTTCTCGGCGTAGTGAACCATCGCGAGGGGATCTAGTCTTATTGGGACTATACTGATTTAGGCTTGGGATATGGTAGCATGAGAAAAACACCTCCAAAGAAGGTGAGAGGCATCTATGGCGGAGCGGAAAGGCCTCCAAATGAAATGATAGGCATCTTGGACTATAATGTTTCTAATGAAGAGGATGATGAGGAGATTGAGGCTTTCTAAGACCTTTTAGATGGAGCCAATGGTGCAAAGCATGTGTATGGAGATGAGCCTAATGGAGCCAATGCTATCGAGGGAGACGGAGCCCCCATGCTCGATCATTGATTTTGTAGGTCCCAAGGGTGTGAGTAAGGTTTAGAAGGGGGGTTGAATAAACTTTACCAACTTTTTGATTTTAGTCCTTTTAAAATAGTACAAAGGTAATCACACAAACTAAGTCCTTGAGCGACGACTAAGTTAGTTAATGAGCAAAGATTGGCCACTCAATCGACTCGATAGAGTTGATAGAGTAACTCAAATTTGTTTAGTCTAAATCTTAACTTGGTTGTGATAAATTTTTCAGGAAGAATTAACACCCTTGAATTTGTTTTAAACCAATTTTAACACTTGATTTTAGCACTTGGTTATTTATCGGTTGGATAGCAAATTGTCGTGAGATATAAATTGGATGTGCGAAATGTAAATGTGCTGAAAATTAAATGACATAAATAATTTTTATAGAGGTTCAAGATGGGGTAATTCTTCTAATCCTCTCTTCTCCAACTCCCGGAGAGAATCCACTAAGTATTGATCGAGTTCACAAAGTGGATATCGCCAGAGACAAGTCTTGATCACACAAACTGACTTGCTTCTTGGACTCGATCTAGAGATGCCTTGGTCACACAAATGCTTGTCCGACTCAACTTCTTCACGGTGCGGCTTCCTTGCTACTTGACTCACTTTCTCAAGCTTCTTGGATTGGATCATGAAGCCCTCCAATAACTTGAGACTGGTTCGACCTTGAACCTTCCTACAGTCCTCCTTGGAAAGTAGACCCCTTTTGATTCTTCAAAAGTTTCCTCTTCAACATTTGAAGTAGTCTTTCCTTCACAATGTGTGTTGGATTGATGTCCTTCGAGTCTTAGGCTTGAGGATTTTATTAAATATCTTGAGAATATTTTGCGGGTTACAAATTTGAATATTGCTTGCTTGTTCGTGGTTCCGTAATCAAGGTTGTAAATTTTCCTCAATGAACTTCCTCACGGCCTTTTATAGTGAACTTTCAAAAATCGCCGTTGAAAAGATAGGCGGATTTTTAAAAATCACTTGTGTTCGTTGGCTTGTCTTTTCTTGGTCTTCAATCTTAAGATGTGGACCTTTCCTCGTGTTATATAAATGTTTAGCTTTTAAGGTCCGACATGAGGTGCAATTCTTCTCATTGGTTCATTCCTCTTGCACGCTTCCTCGGGGACGAGCACTTTAAGACCTGGCAATGGGTGTATTACTTGTTTAAGTAATGTTCTTGACTTACGTAACGGATTCTTTTGATTAACTCCTCATTGTCGATGGCTCTATCCCCAGGTGACTTGAGTTTGCTCCAATCATTGAAAGACTCATCTATCACTTTCAACTTGTGACTTGGCTTCTTCAAGATTAACTTAATCGACTCTTCTTCACACAATCCTCGCTTGTTATGACTTCATTGAGTCCTTGACCTTCCATCTTGGCCATACTCACTGCTTCCACGGTGGAGTCTTCACTTCACCTCTTCGAGATGACTTCCTGTATTCCCGTGCATAGCCGACTTGACTCGGCTCATGCAGCCCTATCTATTACAATGAAGATTACAAGGAAAATGGGGTGCCAATTTTCTAGTTTAAGTTTTACATGGCATTCATCAAAATCTATACAATACATTCTCAACAATTTCCCCCTTTTGGATGATGCCAAAACTTAAAAATATTCAACAACATGTAAACATCAAAGATACATACAGACAATGCATTAACAAAGAATGTATGCGTAGAATCAATCATTTTATTGATCATAACATTCTTGTCCTTTACACACCAAGCTTACAATGTGTATCGAGCAAACTATATCATAGCAATTTACAAACATCTATGCCAAGATACGGATAAAAAGTGAGTAATTACAAAAACACTTTATTGAATATACGGATGACTTACATAGCAATGTATTTACAAGAGTAAAATACATGAAGGGTTCACAACAACACTTCATCGCCTTTGTTGCCTCCTTCTTTCCTCTTCACTCTGTCATCATCGCTAGTTTTCTTTTTTTTTTTCGCTTTTCTTACATTAATAAGCTCTCTTCGCAGCAAAGATCTTTTCGCTTCCCTTCTTCCCATAGTTGGTCTTGTCTTTTCTTTTCCTCTTCTATTCTTTTCACACATTCAACATTCTTCCTAGCAACTTCCATTTGCTACTTCATCATAGTCACCCGATAGATCCTTCCCTTCTTTTCAGGATCTATATATTCGATATTTTTGGGTTGAGGTCTAGGTCGAAAGCCTCTTCCTCCACCACTTCTTCCTCTTCCTCTGGGTGTATATTGTACAGGGGTTCTTCTACTTCTTACCAAATGAATGGCTGGGTAGTCTCGCCTATCGCCTTCTTCACATAACTTAAGACCTTTCTCCCAAGATGCATCCTGGCTTGGGCTATAGACATATTCGAAATAGCCTTGGATTAGAGGGTCTTAAATTCTTCAATCGCTTCTTGCTCGTCTCCATCATCCGGAATGGCATCTAGATCCTTCCTGTTGGAATGATGTCGCATCTTGTTTCAACATTTCTTCAATGCGGGCATCCGCTTTTTTTATCGAACTCTTTCATCCCTGCTTCTATAATTTTTCTTTTATCGACATGGGCACAACATAGTGTTTGATCGGCAGTCACCGGAAGTTTGCCGATAATTGATGTTGTGACTTGACCTAGTCATGGGGTTTCAACTACCATTAAGGTCAATAGGTTTCAACGCTTTTCCCTTTTTCTTCTCGATTCTTCGCTTCTTCTTTCAATTTCCTTAGGTATTGCTCTTCCCCTTTTTGGCATCATCAAAGAGAGAGGTACCCCGGAGAATATATGCGCGAAAGGAAAGTCGAAGTCCGAGAGCCGAGTTAGCTTGAGTCTCAGCTTCATCATAAGTCATCCAAAATTCTAAACGGGTTGCATTGGACTCACCGATATTAATTTCATTTCAGCCATGAGAAGGTGAATCTATCATTCATTGAGCTCTCTAGGTGCATAATTTCTTTCCTCTGAATTCCTTCAAAGAATCCATTTCGGTCTTGTGAGACTCATGCGCTCTCTCAATATACTCTTTGCAAATTGCCGCTCATGTCGATTGTCGGCTCCAAACAAGCATTTTGTTATATGGAGCCTTGAACTAACGTGCTTGCTCGAGACGCATGGCACTCTGTTGCGACACTCGATCCTTACCACTATCCCTCTCAAGTTTGTCTTTGAGAGTGGCATCTCTGTTGGCCGTGAGGTAGATCTAAAGAGGCCAGTGTCGTTCCTTCTTCTAAATCTCTCTGATTTTATTGAAGACTTCATGGATCTCATTGTTACTCCCCGATTCACCGCCACCATTCAACATTGAAGTCAAAGTCTCATTGGCACAATAAAGTTAGTAGGGATTATCGGATCTTCTCGGACGGTAGCATTGTTGTTCTCTAGCGATCTCTTCTTCTAGCTTAGGCAGCTCGTGAGAGAAGGGAAATACATCCTCAATGCATCATCTCGCACGTGCGATATCGTGTGCGAGGTGGTCATCGCTCTTGCTTGTGATAGCCTGCTTGCAGATTGAAGTTGTTTTAGCCGCGCGATTGAGTGTGTGTGCCACTGACCGAGCCTCACTGCCTTAACAACTTCCTTGGTCTTAGTGGGTTTTTCTAATCGAGTTGACTTGTCCTCGGTTGTATCATCGGCGTCATCGGATGATGATGAAACTTGGGGGCTTGGTTTATCATTGAAGTTGAAAGTTTGACGAGCAACTTTAAAACTCGACCGACTCGTCTGGGGAGAACATCCTCACTGGTATCGCTGATGTGCGGCAGTGTGGACTCAAATCTTCATCTTCGACCCCGAAATGATATATCGATTTTCTTGGGAGTCATGAAGTGCACTTATCTCCTTTTCGATTCAACAATGTGAGCAGGAGGGATGTTCTCGAGTTTCTTGAGTTTTACCTGGGGAGGTCTCAACTTCCTTGGGCTTTCAACATCTCCAGCCTCTCAACTATAGAGAGGACTTCAATATTCCCTTCGATCAAATCACAATCGTCTTAGGGTCTTGGACCATGGCATCTAAAGGAGTCACAACCCTTGATCGCACTTTCACCGCCTTGCCAGTGTTAACTCCGGGGCATTTCCATCATGTGCCTCGACAAAGAATAACAATGCGCGTCTCGGCAGCAGCGATTGACACTTCACCGGGATGACTCAACCTGCCTGAGCTTCGTTAATGTCGATCCGCTTTGGTTCTGCCTTCCTTTTTCCACTCTGCTCTCTTCTTCAATGTGGAGTCATCTGCAGATTCTACGACCTTGCCGCAGCGGAGGGGAGTTTAAGCCACCGCACACACCAAATGAGCGATCGACGGGGTCACTCTTCTCCCGGACTCGCGGCTTCTTCCGTTGAGTGCTCGCCGCGGGCAGGTGGTAACACACCTTCGAGGAGGGGTCGGCTCAACTTGGGTTCCCAAATTCCCGCCTCATAGCCCCGTCCCTTAGACCCATCTTCCGATCGCACAGGGGATGTAGTTGGAGCAATAATCGTGGGTAATCTATTGCACTACTCCCAGTGGGTCTATCTACAGAGAGATTGTGAGGACTCTCCTGGTCCATCAAACATGTGATGCCGAGAAATTCAACAACTCTTCATCTTCTTCTATGAACTCGGAGCGTTCAAACGCTTCCTTGAGAGACTCGCTTCCACGCCCTCCATTCACGTGAGACGGCTACTGGATGTCCGGATATACTTTGGAGAGTACATGACTACATCTTCATCCTCATCCTCCTCTTTCTTGTCCTTTCTTTTCTCGGAATGGAAGGTAACATGCTCACGCTCTTTCTCCTTCAAAGATCCGTGGCAGTGGAGAGACAACGTTTTCTATTGGGATTCATTGCCTCACCGCTTTTTGTCCTCACTGTCCTCTTCACAAACTGGTCCTCGGTAGCCTCTGATCACCCTCAAAGACTTGGCGCTTTCATCAATTATTTCAGAGACCGCACTTCCTCAATGTCCGTAGTCTCAGAAGCTTTCTCCACCGAGTAGCGCTCACTGCCTTTTTCAATCTATGAAAGCTTGGAGATTCTTCTTTTCTTGGTTTTAACCAGAGGAATTTCTGTTCTCCTTTCCTCCTTTCTCAAAAGTAAAGGCCTTTTGAGTTTCCTTAGAGGCATTTGCCCTTCTAGGCTTGCGCCTCTTCTTCCTTATGGCTAGAGAAGGTATTTGGGCTTCCTTCTCGCCTCGGCCGCAAGTAGGCGGAGACACGGCCGCTGGGCTCGGGCTGACTCGGCTCACAGAGGCAAGAGCATTCTTTTTCTTTCTTTGTCATAGGGGGTAGCCTTCTTCTTAGCGATTGCGGGGGAAGCTTTCTTCTTCTGGGGAGAGTAACAAATGTGTCTTCTTGGTCACCGATTCCCCTCACTTGTATCCGCCTCTTCGCATTGGCTTTCTTCTCGGGATCCTGAAATATTAGCCCCGAACATCTTCTTGTTTACATGGAAAGACTTTCCTTTTTGAAGGGAATGCCCTTCACTTCCATTGAACGGCCAACCACCAAGCCATAGCCAAGATATCCTCCAAAGGATCCATCTTCCTTGTATGATTTATTCGAAACATTCGACGAGTCTGGCCGTGATACGATCTCGGCCAATTTGACTTTCTTTTCTTCCATAATCGCGCCATGACGATTAGCTTAGTCTTTGACGGTGATTGAAGCCGCCAAACTTCATATCCACACACTTGGCAACGACATCAATCAACTTCGATAGTTGTCCTTCAAAGAATCTTCTTCTCACCGTAGTACCTTCTCAACATACTCTAGTTTGGCTACCTCTTTCCATGCAAATGCCAAGTCAACATCATCTTCGTTTATCTCCGTCATACCCTCGGGCGGCATCAAGTAGTGCTATGCAAGGTCCTTAGCAAGAATCATGATGTCCTTGTGGTGGATGAAGACTTGATGCCTTCGCCCCGCACCTTAGTGTTCACATAGAATCGCGCCACCTCTTCAACGTAGGTGTGCGAGAATTCCATAGTAAGAAAAGGCTTGAGACCGGACTTTTCTAGCATATTCGCAACTTTCTTCACCAGGGTTTCATCGAACCCCGCTTCACCATCCCTTCAAAATCCACGGTCGATCCAGTGGATTTGTAGGTCCCAAGGGGTGTGAGTACGGTTTAAAAAGGGGGTTAAATAAACCTTACCAACATTTCGATTTTAGTCCTTTTAACAATATTACGAGTTAATCACACAAACGGCTAAGTCCTTGAGGGACAAGGTAGGTTAGTTAACCATAGTTAGCTACTCAACACTCAATAGAGTCATTGATAGAGTAACTCAAAATTTGTTTAGTCTAAGCCTTAACTTGGTTGTGATAAGTTGTTCAATGAAGACTTAACACCCTTGAATTTGATTTAAACTTGTTTTAACACTTGATTTAAGCACTTAGTTGTTTATCAATTGGATAGCAAATTATCGTGAGATATAAAATGAATGTGCGGAAATGTAAATATCTTTGAAATGTTAATGACACAAGTAATTTTTATATAGGTTCGAAGATGGGGTAATTCTTCTAATCCTCTCTTCTCCAACTCCCGGAGGAATCCACTAAGTATTGATCGGTTCACAAAGTGGATATCGCCTAGAGACAAGTCTTGATCACACACCGACTTGCTCCTTGGACTCGCCTAGAGATGCCTTGGTCACACAAACCGCTTCTGTCCGACTCACCTCGAACTTCACACGAGTGCAGGCTTCCTTGCTACTTCACTCACTTTTCTCAAGCTTCTTGGATTGGATCATGAAGCCCTCCAATAACTTGAGACTGGGTTCGACCTTGAACCTTCCTACTGATCCTCCTTGAAAGTAGACCCTTTGATTCTTCAAAAGTTTCCTCTTCAACAGATTTTGAAGTTGTCTTTCCTTCACAGTAAGTGTTGGATTGATTTCCTTCAAATTTTGGCTTGAGGATTTTTGCTTGGAATATCTTGAGAATATTTTGCAGGTTACAATTCAAAAGTTTGCTTGCTTGCTCGTGATTCAGTAATTAAGGTTGTAACTAATTCTCAATGGATTTCCTCAGCCTTTTATAGTGAACTTTCAAAAATCACCCGTTGAAGAGATAGGCTGATTTTTAAAAATCACTTATGTTAGTTGGCATGTCTTTTCTTGGTCTTCAATCTTGAGATGCGGACCTTTCCTCGTATTATATAAATGTTCAGCTTTTCCAGTCGACACGAGATGCAATGCTTCCCATTGGTTCATTCCTTTTGCACGCTTCGGGGCCGAGCACTTTAAGACTGGCAAAGATGGGTGTATTACTTATTTAAGTAATGTTCTTGACTTCTGGCAAATGATTCTTTTTTGATTAACTTCCCTTTGCAAAATTTGCTTTTACCCTAGGTGACTTTGAGTCCGCTCCAATCATTTGAAGACTCATCTGTCACTTTCAACTTGTGACTTGCTTCATCAGTCGACTTAACTAACCCTTCACACAATTGTTCCTCGGTTGTTGCGTCTTCTGTTGAGTTCTTGACTTTCCATCTTGGCCATACTCAGTTGTTCCACAATGAGAGTCTTCACTTCACTTCTTCAGTTGACTTCTTGTATTTTCTAGGTATAGGCGACTTGGTTGACTCACTTAGCCCTATCTATTACAATGAGAATTACATCAAAAATGGGGTGCCAACATTCTAATCTAAGTTTTACATGGCATTCATCAAAATCTAAACAATAAATTTCCCAACAATTTCCCCATTTTTGATGATGCCAAAACTTAAAAACATTGAACAACATGTAAACAACAAAGATACATACGACAATATAGTAACAAAGAATGTATGCCTAGAATCAATTATTTTATTTATCATAGCATTCTTGTTCTTTACACAATCAACAAAAGTGTATCGTGAGCATACTATATCAAAGCAATTTACAAATATCTATGCTAAGATATAAGTACAAAGTGTGAAATTACAAAACACTTTCTTGAAAATACAGATGACTTACAAACATGTATTTACAAAAGTAAAGTACACAAAGGGTTCACAACAACACTTCATCGCCTTTTGCCGCTTCCTTCTTTCTTTCTTCTTCAAATACTTTCTTCTTTTCATAAGCTCTTTTTGCAAAGATCGTATTTTCGCTTCCTTTCTTGCCTCTCTTGCCATAACTAATGTTGTCTTTTATTCTCCTCCTCGATCCTTTTCACATACTCAACATTCTTCCTTGCTACTTCCAAATTAGCTACTTCATCATACCCAAATTGAAAGAGATCTTTCCTTCTTACCGGATATATATATTCAATATTTTTGGTAGAGGTCTTGGTCGAAAACCTCTTCCTCCACCACTTCTTCCTCTTCCTCCGGGTGTATATCTTTGTCACAAGAGTCTTACTTTTTACCACCGACTTGTTCTTTGTGGTAGTATCTTTATCATTGTAATCTATCGCTATCGCCTTCTTCACACAAAAAGACCTTTTTCCCAAAGATGATCTCTGTGCTTGGGCTATAGACATATTTTGGAAAAAGCCTTCGATTCGAGCGTCTTAAATTCTTCAATTGATCTTGGCTCGTCTCTATCATTTGGAATGGCATCTAGATCCTTCTCTCGTTGGAATGCCACCCTATTATTTCAATACTTGTTCAATGTGGGCATCCGCTTGTTTATCGAACTCTTTCATCCCCTCGCTTCTATAATCTTTATTTTCTCTAACATGGGCACATCGAGTGTTCGAACGGCAGAGTTACTAGATGTTTGCTTGATTATAGAGGTTGTCACCCGACCTTGCCGAGGGTTTCAAGAATCATTAAGGTCAAATCCTTTGACAATTCCCCTCAATTGTTTTTCCGTTCTTCTTCTCTCCACCGCTTCCTCTTTCAATTTCCTTAGTACTCCTCTTCCCCTTTTTGCATCATCGAAGGAGAGAGGAACCCTGAAACATTCCCCGCGAGCATGAAATCCGGTCAGAGAGCCGAGTTATGCTTGAGTCTTGCGGCATATGTGGTTCGAAATTCTGAGCGAGTGGCTTTTGATTCACCGCCATCAGTTTCATTTCAATAAGAAGGTCAACTTCGTATTCATGGTCTCCTCAACACGCATAATTTCTTTTCGATGAAATTCACGCAAAGAACTCTATTTCGATTGTATGGGAGGCATGCAATCTCTCCATATAGGTCTCCGCATCATCCGATTCATGTCGGCATTCTCCAAACCAAAGATTCTGTATAGTGCCTTGAAATAACGAACTTGCTCGAGACGCATGGCACTCTGCTTGAGACCATTCCCTTATCTTGACCACCACTCCTCTCAAGTCACTGTGAGAGTGGCATCTCTCTGTTGTCCAGGCGCATATCGAGAGAGGCTTGGTGCCGTTCAATCTTCTCAATCTCTTTGCGATCTTCTTGAAGATTTCACGCATCTCGGATGTCGACTTGAGTCACCGCCGCCACTCGCATCGAAGTTGAAATCACCGGCATATTAGAGTCGGTAGGAATTATGGGATCTTCTCGACACAGTAGCACTCGTTGTTCTCTCGCAGATGTCTTCTTCTAGCATAGGAAGCTCGTTAGAAAAGGGAAATACATCCTCGAATGCATCATCTCGCACGTGAGATATCATGTGCGAGGTGGTAATCGCTCAGATCCGATAGCCTCGCTTGCTTGAAGTTGTTGTAGTGGGCGCTTGATTGTGTGTGCCTAGTCGACTAAGTCTTAGCTGTCTTAACACTTCCTCGGCCTCAAGAGGTTTTCCAATTTGAGTTGACTGGTCCTCGCTAAATATTCAAATCGTCATCGGATGATGATGAAACTTGGGGCTTGGTTCATCATCAAAGTTGAACGTTGACGAGCATCTTTGAGGCTTGACTTACTCGTCTGGGGAGAACATCCTCACCGGGTCCTGTTGTTGTGCAAACAGGGGTGGACTCAAACTTCGTCTTTAGATCCCGAAATGTTATGTCGGGATTATCCTCGGAATTATGAAGAGCATTAATTCCTTCTCGGTTCAAAGATTAAGAACAGGAGGGATGTTCTCGGTGTCTTGAGCCTTACCTGGGAGGTCTCAACTTCCTTGGGCCTTCTACACCTCCAGCAGCCTCAATCAATGCGAGGCCTTCTACATTCCCTTCGACAATCCAATGCCTTAAGGTCTTCTTTCAGCATGGCTTCCATAAGAGTCTCAACTCCTTGGATTGCACTTTCGGTGCCAGTGTTAACTCCCAGGAAATTCAATCACGTGCCTCGACCGCAATAGAAGTGTCATCGACCTTCAAAGCAATCGACACTTCACCGGGAGAGACTCAATCGTCCGAGCTTCGTCGATGTCAACTTGCTATGGTTCTTTTTCTTTTTCCACTTCGCCTCCTTTCTTCATTGTGGAGTTATCTCGATCCTCCGACCTGCGGTGGAGTGAGTTTCCTCCTCACCGGGTGATCGACGATGGGGTCACTCTTCTCCAAACTCCCACTCCTTCCATTGAGTGCTCACCGTGGGGACAAGTGGTAACACACCTTGAGGGGGTTGGCTCAACTTGGGTGCCCAAATTCCCGTCTCATCGCCAAGTCCCTTGGACCCATCTTCTAAAACAATCGGGATGTAGCTGCAGCTATGGTTGTGGAAATCTGCCGCACTACTCTCAATGGGTCTATTTCCGGGAGAGATTGTGAGGACTCTCCGGTCCTTCAAACATGCTTATGTTCATGCATCATTCTCAATTCCCTCAAAGCTTGTTGCATATCGACTTCTCTTTTGTAGCAATGGGGTCCAGGTCTTCATCACTCTCTCGAGAACACATCTAGGTGAGAGTGAGTGTGATCAAGAGTCCCATTGAGAGGGCATATTCGGCTTTCTCGAGAGCATCTACTTCCTCACCGCTCGGCTTTTTCTTTTTCCTTGCGATATGCGAGAATGTTCAGATTATCCTCATCCAAAGCCTAAAGTACAAAAATGTCGACTTCGAGAAATTTGAGCAGCTCTCCTCCTCTTCTTCAATGAACTCGGTGTTCAAACCGCACTTGAGTGACTTAGATTCCACTCCTCCATTCACGTGACGGCGCTACCGGATGTCCGGATATACTTGGAGAATACATGATCATATCATCATCATCATCCTTTTCTTCTTGGATGGAACGCAGTGCATTCTCTCGCGCTTTCTTCTCATTCAAAGAAATGCGTCAGTGGCGGTGGAGAGACAACTTTTTCAAGTAGAAGTTCGGTTGTCTCACTTTGTGGGTGTCCTCGCTTGTCCTCTCCACGATTGGGTCTTTGGCAAGCCTCTGCTGATTACCCTCGATGAGACTTGGGAGTTTCATCAATTATTTTAGGAGACTACACTTATTCAAATGTCGGCTAGCCTCCGAGTTTTCTCCAAATGAGTGGCGACTCACTGTCTTCAAGCTCAATGCTTGGAGATTCTTCTTCTTCTTTTAGTCTAAACCGAGGAATTTCTGTTTCTGCTTCTTCCTCTAATTCTCCGTGGCGGGGGCCGGTGCATCTTTATTGGACGGAGAGCGGCCTTCCATGACTTAGGATCCTCTTCTTGCGTATGGCTAGAGAAGGGATTTGAGGTTCTTTCTCAACCACCTACTCGCCTCGACTACGGGGGCGGGAGACACGTTTTCTTTGCTGCAAGGGAAACCTTTTTCTTAGTAGGCTGCAGGGGGCAACTTTCTTCTTCTGGAGGGAAGGAAACAATCGTGTCCTGGGGTCGCTTGATTGATTCTCCTCACTTGTATTCGCCCTCTTCGCATGGGCTCTCTTCATGGCTCCCGAACAATTACCCCCTGAACATTTTCTTGTTTACATGGAAAGACTTTCCATGTTGAAGGGGAATGCCCTTCACTTCCATCAATCGCCAATTACCAGGCCATAGCCAAGTGATCCTCCAAAGGATCCGTCCTCCTTGTATGATTTGTTTCCAACATTCGCGAGTCTGGCAGATATGAACTCAACCAAATTGAATTTCTTTCCTTCCATGATCGCAGCCATGACGATCAACTTGGTCTTTGACATTGATTGAAGCCGCCAAACTTCATGTCTACGCATTTAGCGACGACATCCATCAGCTTGTGATAGTCGCCCTTCAAAGAACTTCTTCTCACCGTGTAGACCACTTTCGTAGTACACTTCGGTTTGGATACTTCATTCCATACAGCAGCCCAAGTTAACATCACCTTCAGTATATTTCCATCATGCCCTCGGACGGCAAAAAAAATGCTCCACAAGGTCCTTAGTAGTGATTATGATGTCCTTGCGGTGGATAGAAGACTTGATGCCTTCGCCCCGCACTCCGCATTTACATAGAACGCACCACTTCTTCAAATAGCGTAGGTCGAGTACTCCATTATAAGAAAAGGCCTGGGATCGACTTTTCCAAAGATATCACTATCTTCTTCACTAGGGTTTCATCTCGAACCTTGCTTTATCATCCCTTCGAAATCCACAACGATCCGAGTGGATTTGCTTCAATAACTTAACAAAATCGAACTTTGGTGCCATTTATGGAGAATTTTACCGATTAAAACTTGATAATCTTGCTTTAGAACTGGTATGGTTTTGCGAGAGAAATGACCTTGCTTTCTTTTGCTTTGAAGATGAATGGTTTTGAGTGTGAGAGAGAGAAAACTAAAAAATAAGTATATAAAGGTTATGAAAGGACGTGTTTTTCGATTTTGAATTTTGATCAAGATCAACGGTTGAGATTTTGCACGCCTATTAGCACTTAATTACTCGCATTTAATGCGGCAAAGATTTATATCCAATCATACGCTTATGGTTCAGCTATTGATCGTACACGCCATAATTTTGTTTGATGACATCCTCAAAAATATTCCCGCTTATTAAAAACGATTGTTTTTGTCGCTTAGTCGTTTCACTTTCTTGATGTGAAAAACTTGTTTAATTCTCATTTTTTCATCTTCCACCTTTTTGATTGAATCTTCTCGAGTATCAACTTAGCTCAATTAAGCCTAGTTCATGCTTAAGCTCTTCCAACCTTGATTCACATAGAGCTTTGTGAATATTTCAAATAATCTGTTTATCGGTTGATATATATTCCAAAGTGATATCTTTCTTTTCAACATGATCTCTTATAAAATGATATCCGACATCAACGTGCTTTGTTTTTGAGTGCAAAAGACATGGTTCGAGTGATGGCAATAGACTTGTGTTATCACACATAATTGGAATTTCTTTTTCTTCAACTTCATAATCTCTCACTTTGTCTCATCCATAAGACTGAGCACAACAATTTGCCAAGCTATGTACTGCTCTGGTCACCAGGATGTGGCTATTGAGTTTTGCTTCTTGCTAAACCAAGAAACCAATCTATTTCAAGCATTTGACATGTACCAAGTACTTTTCCTCGAACTCTACATCCAAAGATAGTCGAGTCTTAATAACCAATGAGTTTGAATCCACCTTCCTTTGGATACCATAAACCAACTTCTTAGCATCCCTTCAAGTACCTTAGAATTCTCTTAGCCGCATCATATGGCTCTCTTTTTGTGCAGATTGGAATCTTGCACATACACATACTTTTGCGCAGGTAATGTCTTGCCTCGCTTGTTTAAGTAGAGCAAAGATCCAATAAGTGCTCAGATATTGTTTGATCCACGGCTTGCCATCTGTTTCCATGTCCATCTTGATCGATGTGTTCATTGGTATTTTCACGAGATTTCTCTTCCATACCAAATTTCCTCATTAAATCTTTGGTGTATTTTGTTTGACTTTTGAAGGTTCCATCCTTTAGCCGCTTAACTTGAAGTCCTAGGAAGAAGGTCGGCTCTCCCATCTTGCTCATTTCAAATTTGTCTTGCATGAGATTTGAGAACTTATCACATAGCTTTTTGTCTCATGGATCCAAAGATGATATCATCCACATATATTTGAACAAGCGATATACTCTCTCCATCTTGAATTCTCAAGAGTGTTACATCCACTTTGCCTTTGGTGAATCCATTTTCGATTAGAAATGGAGACAATGTATCATACCATGCCCTTGGTGATTGCTTCATCCATATAGAGCTTTCTTGAGCTTGTATACTTTATCTCCAAGAGTCTTCTCTGCTTTCAAATCCTAGAGGTTGCTCAACATAGACTTCTTCTTCCAATAATCCATTTAAAAATGCACTTTTCACATCCATTTGATATACAAAGAAATTCTTGTGTGCGATAGGCAAGAAATATCCTTATTGCTTCTAGTCTTTGCAACAGAGCAAATGTTTTATCAAAATCTATTCCCTCTTCTTGGCAATACCCTTTAGCTACCAATCTTGCTTTGTTTCTCACCACAGATCCTTCTTCATTCATCGTGTTTCAAAACCCATTTTGTGCCAATGACATTTTGATGTGTTGGTTTTTGTACCAA
The DNA here is from genome assembly GCA_016081115.2 of Rehmannia glutinosa. Classification (NCBI taxonomy): domain Eukaryota; kingdom Viridiplantae; phylum Streptophyta; class Magnoliopsida; order Lamiales; family Orobanchaceae; genus Rehmannia; species Rehmannia glutinosa. The sequence continues at coordinate 20,221,815 of CM071926.1, read as the reverse complement.
TTCCCATACTTTGTTCCTTTCAAACTGATTGACTCTTCTTGCATGGCTTGAATCAAAGTGTGTCATCCAAGGCTTGAGACACATCTTTAGGTTCTATTTGGGAAATAAAACAAGTAAACATTGCTTCTTGTTGAGCTCGGATCTAGTTCTTACACCATCTCTAACATCTCCAATGACTAACTCGGAGGATGGTCTCTCATCCATCTCACATCGGGTTGGAGCAATTAGGTGGTTCGATTGTCTCACGTTGAGTTGTGTTGAGCAGCTCTTTCATCATCATTGAGATGTAGACTTTCCAAATGTATCTTTGAGATTCAGCTATCTACTCTTCATCCGGATTGATTGCTTTTATTTCGACTTCAACATAAGGACTCTTCTCGCATAGTTGGTGATTTACCTTATCGCCTAACTCTTCAATGTCTTCTCCACTCACATTACGTTCATCAAAAACCACATGAATAGATTTTTATGTGACCATAGTCCTCTTGTTCATCACTTTATAGGCTTCGCTTTGGTGAGTATCCCAAAAAGATACCTTGATGCCTTTGGCATCAAAAGCCTTAAGATTATCCTTGCCATTGTTGTGGATAAAGCATTTACATCTAAATATCCTGAAGTATCCAACATTTGGCTTTCCCAGGTCCCGTTGCATAGGAGTCTATGTCACCGCCTATTAATCATGCATCTATTTTAAGTATAGCATGCGGTGTTGATGGCTTCACCAAAATCTTTTAAGCAATCCAACTTCACTAACATGGTCCTTGCGACTTCCTTCCTGAGAGTTATGTTTCTTCTTTCACTACTCCATTCTCACTTTGTGGTGTTCTTGGCAGAGATAATTCATGAGCAATACCATTTTCAACACAATCTTTGAGTAATTATTCCATTAACAAACTCGGTTCCTCTATCGATCGATCTTTATAATGGTTTGACTATTTTCATTTTGAATTCTTTTCATCAACTCGAGTAACTTTTGCAAAGTCTCCTTCTTCTTGCACATAAAGATTGTCCATGTATATCTTGAATAATCATCCACCACCACTAAGGTATATTTATTTCCACTTATGTTGGTTGGTTCAACAGACCAAATAAATCCATGTGCAACGATGCAATATTCTTGTTGATTAAGGATTAGACTTTTCCTTGAATGAAGATTTGATTTGGTTTCCCATCCGCATGCATCACATACACTTTTTCTTTCTTGTATCGAGTCCGACACTCCTTCCACAAGATGACTTCTTGCAAGCGTGTTGATTGTCTTGAAGTTCGGATGACTCAAACTTCTTGTGCCACAAACCCAACTTGATTCGGGCGTACTTTCTTTGCTAGTAGACAAATGTTTGGTGTAGTAGTGGACCAATCTACTACAATCATATTTTTCTTCATCGATCCTTGCAAAGACTATTTCATTTGATTCAAAGATCTTTGATCGGCACACTCCCATGTTGAATCCAACATTGTTGCCTTTATCACAACGTTGACATATGCCAAGCAAGTTGAAGTTGAGTCCTCAACATAAGCAACATCCGTGATTTCCAATCCATTTTTCTTGATAGAACTGTGCCTTTGATTTCCCATGGAGCTTCATTTCCTCCAAATATGACTTTTGCACCTCTAATCTCCTTGAATTTTGATAGATTTTTCTTGTTTCTGTCATATGTCCGGAATAGCAACTATCCATGTACCAGGTTCCTTGGCACTCACTGTTCCTTAAACCTACAATTAAGGAAATTAGTTTTTAGGTACCCATACTTTCCTCGGTCCCGAGGGGTTAGTGTTGTATGATGATTCAACCAACCTATAGCCAAATGACTTGACTCTAAGAGGTTGCCATCTATCTCGTGCCATAATCATAGTGCACATTTGCAAATTGCTTGTGTGTTTTAGGTTCATACAACCTGTCTCTTCTCGCAATCGTATGCCTGTGTGTGTGTTTTTAGCAATCGCTTTCTTGGTGTAGTTGTGATATTGTTGAGTGTAGTGCCTGGGTGCATATGTGTGCTTGATGATAGCTCTTTTGCCTTTCGAATGACCTTTGCCGAGGTCTAGGTTTTTTCCAATCGGCTTGGCTTGGATAGTTTCTACCATTCCCATCATATGTGTTTCTTTGATGGAACTTCCTCGGGTTTTTGGTAGCTCTTTTATTCTTCACAGTACTTTCCATTTGGAGTTTGCTTTGAGGAACTCTCTGATTTCTTCTCACCGTCCTCTCAAAGATACTCAATCGGCTATTTTCCTTTTCCTTTGAATCCAAGACGAGTTTGTTTGTGATTGTGCTTTGGAATGAATGTGGGTGCAACATTTGGTGTTTTGGGTTTTTGAGATGCTTCATTACTTGAAGATCCTTTTTCCAAAATCACTTTATGAGTTTAACTTAAGTACAAAGGAATTGAATCATATGCCTGTCTTATCTTCACATTCTTTTGCTCATAATTAGGTCATCCATGATTTAGATGCCTTTGTAAATGAGGCAATCACATTTTTGAGATCAATCTCTCTCTTCTCTATAGCAAGCGACTATCTCTCGCTATTAGTTTAGCATTCTTAGTCTTGACTCTTTGTTCTCATCACCATATGACTTAGAGTATTCACTCCTTAGTCACCGTGAGTTTTGAGTTTTTAGCTAGCCGTTTTCTCATTTAAAAGTGTGTGTGAGGATTTAATGTGCTCAAAGTCTTTCATCATTTTTCCTAATGAATCATAAAGATCGAGTGGGTGATGAAGTGTGTGTATCACAATCATCTTGTCACTAGTGTCCGAGTTAGATGAGTTAGAGTGTACCTCATCTTCCCTGTTACGATTGGTCTTGTTCTTTAGCCATAAGACAGATCTATGCTTCTTCTTCAGAGTCACTTGAGTAGTCGCTTCACTACTCTCTCGAATCTAAGACCTCTATTAACTTAGCCGCCTCGGTAGTCTCGGCGACTAACATAACCTTTTTCTTTTCATGTCTTCTTTCTCTCAAGACTCTTCTTTCTTCTTCATTCCTCGTATTTGTTGACTATTGGATATGGACATTCAATAGCAAAATATTCTGTTGTCTACAGATTCCAACATAGGTACTCAACTCTTTGATCGCTCTTTCGGTCCTTGGATTATCGGCTCTCGATATTCAACCTTTTGATGCTCAACTCTCTTGGGTGGTCTATCTTCCCTTGACTTAGAGGAGCCGAACGTCTCTGGAGGTTTCACCCTTGCTTTTCTTGTAGTTCTTATTAAAGAACTTATTGAATCTTTTAACCATCAGGGCTATTTCCTCCTGGTCTATAACTTCTTTGGATTCACTCTTTTTCCTCTTTAATTATCGGTCTGGCTTGTTTTGGGTACAACTTGTCTCCTCTTGATCCTTTCTTCTTAGCTCAAACTCATAAGCTTTGAGGTCTCGAAAATAGCTCATGATTGGATGTTTTTGATAGGTCCATCGAATGTCTTAGAGCCATAGTCTTCATTTCCCACTCAGCTAGGAGGCTACTCAAGATCTTCATACACATCTTTGTGTGTATTCTTTCCCAAGAGCCGAAAGTTCATTTGTAATTTCAAAGTGAATCGCATCAAGTCGATCCATTGTTTCTCCCGCAAAGCATTTTGAAATTTTCAAATTTTTGAACAACAAAGGATAATTTATTCTTTTTAGTTTGCTCGATCCTTCATAAATTAAAGTTAGTTTATCCCAGATTTCTTTTGTTGTTTTGCAAGACTTGACTTTATTGAACATTGCTTTCTCCAAAGTCTTGTAGAGTATATCCCCGGCCATATTATCCAAGTTGTATCTATTTCTATCATCGTTTGTCCATTCAGTTCTTGGTTTTTCAACCATAGATGGCCTTTCTCTGAAGCAGCTAGCCTTCTTCCCCCTTCAAAGAAATGCCTTCTTCCCCTTCACCGCAAATGTTCTCCTTACATACCATTGTTCACCTTCGATTTGCAAATGGCCCATCCTCTATTACAAGCCACATTTCATCGTGTAGAGCAAATAGGTGAGCTTGCATACGAATTTTCAATCATCAAATTCCTCAACAAAGTGAACATAAGAATGCGTGTCAAATTTGCTTCTATGATAATAACTTTGCTTGAGTAAAAAGGATTTTGAAAGTGTAAGTCCAAGCGGCTACGATAATCTAGAGGGGGTGAATAGATTATTTCCATTTCCTCGATTATGCCTTCTTTTTTCGATTCAAACAAGCCAAGACAAAAGTAAACGTGGGGAAGTAAATAACACGCATCGATTTATAGAGGTTCAACCCACCTAGGGCTTAATCCTCTACCACCCCAAGATATCCAGGATGGATTTCAAAAAGAAAAAAATTATTAATTACCAAATTAATACAACATCACCTTACAACAACGGCTTGAAGAGCACCACACTCTTCTTCAACACTACCTTGAGATTACCACAATCTCCCTTGAAGATTACCACAATCTTCCTTCAACGGCACCTTGTGAAGATCACCACAATCTTCAACCTTGAAGAACACCAAATTCTTCAACACCTCAAAGAGCACCACACTCTTTTATAAGAAGATTACCACAATCTTCTAACACCTATCACCTAGATCATCCAAGTGTATTCTTTACACAAGAATACTCACAAGGATATCTTGTGTTGAATGATGACCACAAAAATCATGATTACAACTCAACAATGAATAATACAATTTAAGTGCAAGTGTAATCAAGAATCAAGCCAAGACCTCAAGATGTGAAAGTGATAAGCTAGGCAAATTACAACAAGAATAATAACAAAGAAGAACCAATGTGTTTGCTTGAATGTATTTTGTTGTATTGTATCTCAATTTTTGTCTTGTTGCTCCAAAACTTCATCTATTTATAGGATATGATTGATCATGTATATGCTCCTTTTGGGGATTGAAAATCTACAGAAAAATGCAATTAAAATCAAGAATATAGCTGTTAGAAATCAATCCCACAATTTAAGGAAAGTTGGTCTGCCGCACAACAGATTATAATTGTTGTCAAAGGATAGAGGCGACCGGTCGTCGATCGAAATAGACGTTTGAAAATAAAACCACATTTTTACACAGGTGACCGATCGACCAAGGGGTCCGGCCGGTCGACCACTTTTTTGGACCGCCCGCCTTTGTATTTTTGAAGAACATAAAAAAATAAAACCTTCGTCTACGGCCGACGCTAGGGCGACGGCCGACGGCGACTGCCGATCGATGCCGAGTCGGCCGGGCCGACCTCTTCTTTTTTTTTCTTCAGTTTTCTTTTCTGTTTCAAAACTCAACTTCAGTGTACGGGTTGCCCTATAGGGGCGACCAGGTCGAGCATGAGATGTATGTTGTCCAATTTTTATCGAAAATAAATTTTAAAAAATAATCCAAAATAATAGTAAAAACATTTTAAATCGATCGGGAGTATTTGGACAACATTTAGGAACAATGTTTTGGTGTAAAAGTTCATTAACACAAAATCATCAAAAGTGTTGTCCAATTTTTATCGAAAATAAACTCAAAGAAATACTCCGAAAAATTAGTAAAAACATTTTAAATCAATCGGGAGTATTTGGACAACATTTTTAAATATTGTTATGGAGTAAAAACTCTTTAAAACAAAATCATCAAAATCATGATAAGAGGTCGAATTTTAAGAAATATTAAGAGGTCGAATTTGAAAACAAAAACGATTTTCCTAAAATATGTCTAACCATTTGAAGCGACCAAATTTCCAAATAAAATAACCACAAGGAAGAGAGTAAATATTTTCAAAAAATAGCACAAGCTCCCCATCAACATGCATATCAATACAAACAAGTAAGCAACCATACAAAAGTGAAATCTCGGCTTTTACAATGTAACCAAAAGAATCACGAGCTTAGAAGCTCCCCTATCAAAGATAACCATAAAACAAGTATCATAAGTCCAAGATAAATCCAATGGGCTAATTTATAGCCAAAGCTTTTGGCTTAAAAGCTCCATAGCTTATAGCTTCTTCGTGAGCTTATTTTAGCTTTTATGGGCTAATGAGCTTATAACCTATTTCTTCCCCTTTGGAATCATCAAAAGAATGTTAGCACGATAAAAGCATCATATATCCATATCAAGGTGCTCAATTAAACCGATTTATCGAGCTATTTACCAATAAGCTTAGAATTCCAAAAGCAAAGGGAAGAGTTGATCAAATGACTTATAAAGGCTTGTAAAAGCTCATTTGAGTTGCAAAACATGATCTCTATAAATATGAAAGCCTTTTAGAAACGAGAGAATCATGAGGGTGATAAATTATTCTTAGAAATATTTTATCGAATACTTGGCGGGCATCAAGTAATAAAGAAGATGTGTAGCCCTTTGAAAACTTTTAGCCAAGCCAGTATATCATCACCAATTTGCACAAAACATCAATCAACCAATAATATCCAAAAATATCAAGATATAAACATATTCTCAAGGTTCCACCCAATTGAGATAAATCTAACCAACTAAGCAATATGATCAAGGCATTACAAATGCCACTAAGCAAAAATTAAAAGAAGCACTTTTACCATCAAGTACTTCATACCTTTCATCCAAAATTATCAAACAATACTTTCAAGCATAAAAGAGTATTTTTACCATCAAATACTCCATCAAAACCATTACCACAAGCAATCATAATCTACTAGCATTCTTGCTAGTTCATCCTCTGAAAGAAAAACAAGCAAATATCATTAGTGCAAAAGAGTTATACAAAATAAATTCATTACATCATAAGAAGAAAAGACATGAAATAAAGCAAGAAATAGTAATAAAGTCATCAATCTTCGTGGAGGAGAAGCATGTATTTGGGAAGTGGTCTTTGATGAATTTCTTCAATTTCCCAATCGACTTTTTCAACTTGGAATTCTCTTGACTCAAGCCTCATATCGAGCGTCATTATAGACTCTTTGTTCATCGAGTTGGGCTTGAAAGGATCCCCGAGAAGGTTGAGCACCGCTATTACCCTCCGGATTGCTAGGTTCTTCACCGGAAGCCAATCTTCCGACTCCTCGTCATCAAATATATCATTGGGGTTTTGGGATGTAGATCCTTGGTGTCTTCTTCATGCCATTTTTGTTGGGCGAATAGTCATATTTTTAAGCATTCGGACTATTTGCAAAATATTATCAATATCGAAGTCATTATGAATCATCTCTCGAATTAAACTCATGAAGGTAAGCCCGAGTGCATGAGAAGTTTGCAAATCCAATTACCTATAACAAACTTCTTCGTCCCTTGCGTAATCGACTCAATGATGCATTGGATTAGGATTGCACCAAAGTCGAGCGGTTCCTTCTTGCGCATTTTATACGTAAAAAGAAGTCCATATTGCTCGGCATTTTCCCCTCTTTTCCACAAATGCAATAGGCTACAATTGTGGAGATAACTCTATGTTCAAGAGACATAGCCAACAATGAGTATTGTGGCCAAACGCCCAAAAAAGTCTTAACATCTTCCATAGAGACACCAAACATCTCATTATTCCAATTCGTACACCCAAAATAGTCCCCAACCTCCCTCTCGGACATGCAACAACGAACAAATATCATTTGGAGTCCATCTAAAACGGCGACCTTTCACAAATGAGTTCAAAGCAATAGGTTTTCTTTGAACATCATACTCAATCCACAAATTAGTATAGAAACGCAAAATCACATTATCATCATATAAAACAAAAAGGATGCTCCCACAAATACATCCAACCTTGTTCCTCAAAAAATTCCCGAATAGTGGATAATCATTCAAAAATGTACCAAACCGACAAATCTTTGTACGTGCAATCGACTTAACACCCAAGTCTAAATTATCATAATACCATTTTGTATATTTATTGATAAAATTAAAGGTATTCACGGAACGAGGAGCTTGAGAGATAAAGGATTTCTTACTTTTGGCTCAACGACGATTGTCGAGCGAAATAGTCCCGCCGAAGCTCGGCGATTTGAGGTCGGGAAAGTTGAGGGTTTTGATTATCCTCATGCTCTAGAGCTACATTTCGTTGGGTAGCTCTAATTTCACGTTGTTCGGCTTCTTCTTGCCGATTTCCCGAGGTGCCATCTCCGGCCCTTCTTCACTGGGATTGGGATTTCGATCGGTATAATTATTTGGAGGTGCCATAGATGTAAGATTCTTGCAAAATAGAAGTGATTAGCAACAAGAATCACCAGAATTGATGAAGAATTGAGATATAGAGAGAAAGGGGAAAAATTCGCGCTTCAAGGTTTGGGAAATTTTTTTGAGTTCTTTTTCGAAAAGAATGACAATTTAAAACCAAAAATCAAGAAGGTCGACCGTCGAGGTGGTGCGACCGGTCGACATGTAGGGCGACCGGCGACATGTAGGGCGGCCAAGTCGGCCTACCGCTTTGACCGCCCCAGTGCAATTTTGTAATTTTCTTAATTTTCCAAAATTCGATTTTTCATCCCAAAAGTTTTAAGAACTTGCAAAAATACAATCATGGACTATATCCAACATATACGAGCCAAGAGTAAAAACAAGCTCGAATAAAAATGCGATTTTACGAGTATTGCCCTTTTTAAAGGAAAATCGACAAAACCATTTAATGGCACTAAGGGGATACTTATGAAATAACTTGAAAAACAAGTACATGATTATGTGACATGAAAAATAAAAACGTACCTCAATGTTTTAATCATCTCTTGATGGATTATGGGAAGATAACCAAAGAAGAAGAGATATAAATCCTACACAATTCTTAAACAAGATTTGCACAAAAACAACATGATACAAGTGTAGGCTAAAAACAATAAATGTCACAAGTTTGCAATTAGCTATATAAATCCATAATAACACATAAGTCTAGAATACACAAGAGTTTGAAGCAATATGCAAAGTCTCCTTTTCAAAAGAAATTTTTAAAAAACACAAGCATATAGAAGACCTCTTTTAAAAATATTTTGAAAAATCATTTTGACAAATAAGGCACAAATAAAAACATGCATAATAACACAAATAAAATGCATATTTAAAAAGGAAGATACGTTTTACCAATTATGTCATTTCCATGGGTTGTGTCGTTCCTTTGTTGTCGATATCTTCCTTTTTGACAATCATCTTGTTGATGATAGCTTCTCCATTTCCAAGTATTGTGTCCTTCCCATGTTGATGGTGTTTTTCTCTTGGAGATTCATTGTGGTGATGTCTTCTCCTTTGATCAAATGAGACGGTCATTTGATGTCTTCTAGCAAAGATGAATTTTCCTTGATTTTTATTCCACGGGTACCTAATATGACATTGCTTTGTGGTACCCTCAAGTGTTTGGTCTTTTGAGGTTAGCTTTGAGACTTTTAGGTCTCCAAAAATAATTAGAGCTATTTTTACCTCGACAAGTGTTGATCGTGGTGACCCTTTTACCGCAATAAAAACAAGTAACAAATTTAGGAGCATAATGACCAACATGCTTAGAGACTTGATTTCTTTTCACATGATTAACAACATTAGGCTTATGATCAAGTCATTGTTTCAATTTGTCACAACTATGAACATCAACAATATTGGACATTTTATTGGTACTCAAGTTGAATTTTAATAAATCTTTTTTCATGCAATTAATATCCTCAACAAGAGTGTTATTTTCTTTTTCAAGACTTCTAACCTTATCAAGAGTGGTGGTGTGAGCACATGAAAGTGATTCATAGGAAGTAAATAAACTATCCTTATCATTTTTCAAAACATTGAATTTCTTTTTCAAATTTTTGTATTTAACAAGTAAACTTTGTAATTCATTTTGAAGTTCATCATAATCATTGAGCAAATCACTATAATCATTTTGCAATTCATTATCATAAGAAGTAGACAGTTTAGAGCGTACCTCGTTTTCTTTTTCGATGCCCATAAGGCATTGTTCGAAACTTCTTCATATTTGGAAGTAGTAAGAAGCTCATCCCTTATAGTTGGATTTGATGTAGTATCCATTTGAGAGGTAGATGCTTTTGAGTTGATCCTTTCATTTGCATATACTTCATAGATAGCCTCTAATTTTTGCCATACTTCATGTGTCGATCGAATTCCTACAATATGATCATGTTCAAAATAGTAAGTGAACAATACAAAATATTAAGAGCTTTACCGTTGAAGGAGATGATTCTATTCTCTTCATCATTGAGCTCCTTGAGGACTTTGGAGGTGTGAGGTGTGTTTTTCATCTAATGGATTCTCTATTAATGATCGTGTTCCAAATATCATACCCGCAACCTTGTAGATAGCATTCCATTCTTTCTTTCCAAAATGTATAATTTTTGGAATCAAATATTTGTGGCTTGGTGGTGGAGGCGCTGAAGGTAGACTTCATTCGTAGCCGATGATCGTTTCCTTTTAATCGCGATGTGGAACGAGCTTGCCAAAGAGTTTGGTTCGATACCACTTGTAAGTCTAAGCGGCTATGATAATCTAAAGGGGGTGAATAGATTATCTTCATTTCCTCGATTATGCCCTCTTTTTCGATTCAAACAAGCCAAGACAAAAGTAAAAGTGCGGGAAGTAAATAACACGCGTTGATTTATAGAGGTTCAACCCACCTAGGGCCTAATCCTCTACCACCTCAAGATATCCAGGATAGATTTCAAAAATAAAAAAAAAATATTAATTACCAAAATTAATACAACATCACCTTACAACAACACCTTGAAGAGCACCGGACTTTTCTTCAATACCACCTTGAGATTACCACAATCTCCCTTGAAGATTACAACAATCTTCCTACAACGGCACCTTGTGAAGATCACCACAATCTTCAACCTTAAAGAACACCAAATTCTTCAACACTTCAAAGAGCACCACACTCTTTAATAAGAAGATTACCACAATCGTCTAATACCTATCACCTAGATCATCCAAGTGTATTCTTTACACAAGAATACTCACAAGGATATCTTGTGTTGAATGATGACCACAAAAATCAAGATTACAACTCAACAATGAATAATACAATTTGAGTGCAAGTGTAATCAAGAATCAAGCCTAGACCTCAAGATGTGAAAGTGATAAGCTAGGAAAATTACAACAAGAATAATAAGAAAGAAAAACCAATGTGTTTGCTTGAATGTATCTTGTTGTATTGTATCTCAATTGTTGTCTTGTTGCTCCAAAACTTTCTCTATTTATAGGAGATGATTGATCATGTATAGGCTCCTCTTGGGGATTGAAAATCTACGAAAAAATGCAATTAAAATCAAGAATATAGCTGTGAGAAATCAATCCCACAATTTAAGGAAAGTTGGTCTCACTTGCACAACGGTTAGAATTGATGTCAAAGGATAGAGCGACCGTCGCGTAGAAATAGACGTTTGAAAATAAAATCACATTTTTACACAGGGGACGACGGACCGGACCGACCTGTGTTGGACCGATCCGTATTGTAATTTTGAAGAACAAGAAAATAAAACCTTCGTGTCGGTCGACGCTAGGGTGACTTGGCCGACGGCATCAAGTCGACGCCTTGTCGACCGCCGACCTCTTTCTTCTTTTTTTCTTGATTCTGTTTTCTATTTCAAAACTCAACTTCAGTGTACAGGTTGCCCTATAGGGCGGCCCGGTCGAGCATGAGACAGAAGTGTTGTCCAATTTTTATCGAAAATAAATTTTAAGAAATACTTTCTGAAAAAATAGTAAAACATTTTAAATCGATCGGGAGTATTTGGACAACATTTAGGAAGATTGTTTTGGTGTAAAAGTTCATTAACACATAATCATCAAAAGTGTTGTTCAATTTTTGTCGAAAATAAACTTGAAGAAATACTCAAAAAATTAGTAAAAACATTTTAAAATAATCGGGAGTATTTGGACAACATTTTTAAACATTGTTTTGGAGTAAAAACTCTTTAAAACAAAATCATCAAAATCATGATAAAAAGATTTATCAAACAGAAAGAACAAGTGTTAAAAAAATTCTTTGAAAGATTTGAGATCTAGTTCAAGAACTGTGGAAGGCTCAATGAACCAACCGCTCGATACCACTTGTAGGTCCCAGGGATGTGAGTAAGGTTTAGAAGGGGGTTGAATAAACCTTACTAATTTTTCGATTTTAGTCCTTTTAACAATATTACGAGTTAATCACATAGTTAAGTCCTTGAGGGACAGCTAGGTTAGTTAACCAAATAGAGTTAGCTACTCAACGCACTCGATAGAGTTGTTGATAGAGTAACTCAGCTTTGTTTAGTCTAAGCCTTAACTTGGCTGTGATAAGTTGTTCAAATGGAAGATTTAACACCCTTGAATTTGATTTAAACTTGTTTTAACACTTGATTTAAGCACATAGTTGTTTATCGGTTTGATAGCATATATATTATCAAAATGATATAAAATAAATGTGCGTAAATGTAAATATCTTTGAAATGTAAATGACACAAGTAATTTTTATAGAGGTTCAAGATGGGGAATTCTTCTAATCCTCTCTTCTCCAACTCCCGGAAGAATCCACTAAGTAATGATTAGTTCACAAAGTGGTTATCGGTCTAGAGACAAGTCTTGGTCACACGCTTGACTTGTTTGCTTGATTCGATCGAGATGCCTTGGTCACACAAACCGCTTCGTTCGACTCGACTTCTTCTTCACAGGTAGTCGCTTTGCTACTTCACTCACTTCCTCAAGTTTCTTGGATTTGATCACAAAGCCCTCCAATAACTTGATCTTTGGTTCGACCTTGAACCTTCCTACGATCCTTCTTGGAAAGTAGACCCTTTTGATTCTTCAAAAGTTTCCTCTTCAACAGTTTTGAAGTTGTCTTTCCTTCACGGGTAAGTGTTAGATTGATTTCCTTGAAATTTAGGCTTGAGGATTTTTGCTTGAAATATCTTGAGAATATTTTGCAGGTTACAATTCAAAAGTTTTCTTGCTTGCTCGTGATTCGTAATCGGGTTGTAACTAATTCTCAATGGATTTCCTCACCTTTTATAGTGAACTTTCAAAAATCATCCGTTGAAGAGATAGATCGTTTTTAAAAATCACTTATGTTAGTTGGCATGTCTTTTCTTGGTCTTCCATCTTGAGATGTGGACCTTTCCTCGTATTATATAAATGTTCAACTTTTCGTCGACACGAGATGCAATGCTTCCCATTGGTTCATTCTTTTTGCACGCTTCGGGGCGAGCACTTTTAAGACCTGGCAAAGATGGGTGTGTTACTTATTTAACTAATGTTCTTGACTTACAGTAACGGATTATTTTCGATTAACTTCCCTTTGCTGCATTTGCTTTTCCCCAGGTGACTTGAGTCCGCTCCAATCATTTGAAGACTCATCTGTCACATTCAACTTGTGACTTGGCTTCATCATCGGCTTAAACGACCCTTCACACAAATGTTCCTCGCTTGTTGCGTCTTGATTGAGTTCTTGACATTCCATCTTGGCCATACTCGGTTGTTCCACAAATGAGTCTTGATTGACTTCTTGTATTTTCCAGGCATAGATGACTTGGTTCACTCACTTAGCCCTATCTATTACAATGAGAATTACAAGAAAAAATGGGGTGACAACATTCTAATCTAAGTTTTACATGGCATTCATCAAAATCTAAACAATAAATTTCCCAACATTATTTGCTTTGATAGCTTAACAAAATCGAACTTTGGTGCCATTTGTAGAGAGTTTTACCGATTAGAACTTGATAAACTGGCTCGAGAGAATGTAGGGTTTGCGAGAGAAAGAACTTGTTTTTCCTTGCTTGAAGTTGAACAATTTTGAGTGTGAGAGAGAGAAAACTGAAAAATGAGTATATAAGGGTTATGAAAGGGCGTGTTTTCGCTTTTGATTATGGTGCGACTTTTTGACTATACACGCATAATTATCTTTGGCGTAATCCTTAAAAACATTCCCGCTTAATAAAAATGATCTGCGTTTTTGTCACTTAGCTCTTAAATGACTCACTCTTATCAAAAATGACTTAACTCAGCTTCTCTCTTTCATTAGGTGACTCAACTATCGCCTAACTTGATACATCCGATTTTCTCGATATAACTGTTTCACTTGGGTCAAGTGAGAAACTTTTTCAATCCTCACTTTCTCATCTTCCATCTCTTGATTTAGTCTTCTCGAGTGTTAGCTCAATTAACCCTAGCTCATGCTTAAGCTCTTCAAACCTTGACTCACATAGAGTCTTTGTGAATATGTCGACTAATCTGTAATCGGTTGAGATATATGCCAAAGTGGTGTCTTTCTTTTCAACATGATCTCTTATAAAATCATATATGACATAAATGTGCTTCTTTCTTGAGTGCAACACGGGGTTCTCGAGTAATAGCAATAGCACTTGTGTTATCACACATAATTGGAATTTGTTTTTCTTCAACTTCATAATCTCTCACCTTTGTCTCATCCATAAGACTTGGGCACAATAGTTGTCCGCATGACTATGTACTCGCTTCACGTGAATGTGGCTATTGAGTTTTGCTTCTTGCTAAACCATGAAACCAATCTATTTCCAAGCATTTGACATGTAGTCAAGTACTTTTCTCCCAACTCTACATCCAAAGATAGTCGAGTCTCAATAACCAATAAGCTTAAATCCACCTTCCTTTGGATACCATAAGTCGACTTCTTGTCATCCCTTCAAATACCTTAGGATTCTTTTAGTTGCGAGTCATATGGCTCTCTTTTGGTGCAAATTGGAATCTTGCACATACACCTACCGCAAAGGTAATGTCCGCCTCGCTTTTGCCGTTAAGTAGAGCAATAATCCAATAAGTGCTCTATATCTTGTTTGATCTATAGGTGAATGCATGAGAGTGATTTGCATCTTCTCTTTTAACTCGCTTTTGATCTCCTGGATTTCTCTCGTAAGGGACCAACGACATCTTGATCAGTTACCAAGAAACTCCATCGAATGGCAAATTCTCCGGTTGTTACCCCGGATAATTTGGTGTTTTCTATTACGAAACCCAATCTTATCCAATGCCTTTTCCATTGCCCTAATTGTAAAACCATCATATATTTGAAGCTTTGGATCTTCCTTCATAATTCTCATAAGAGTTTTATGAGAAACTCGTAGTGTGAGAGAGGAATTCGACATATCCTCCCGGACTGTCTGAAAGAATTTCTTCTTCACTCGATTCTCGAGCCGAGTCACTTCCATCTTCGAATAGATCTCTTCTTCATAGATTCTTTCATCCGAGGTATATCCTCAAATTGATATACATGTATAAGATCTTGATAGTAGACAGCTTCCTCAATTTCCTGTAGCTTCAAATTGTCGACTCCTCATTTCTCGGTTATCTAATTCCTCGTTTCTCGTTGTCCGTCAATCAATCGGTTGAGATATGTCCTCTTGCTCCGCATGTCCAATAATTACAATCTTTGAAACTTTCATTAGCTCGGTATGAGCTCGCCTGAAAGTTCTTCTCCCGAGTTCACTGGTACTTGCTTGATTAGAACCCGATGATAAGGCTCTACTTTGCTTGGCGCTGGTCTTTGTCCCGATTTGTAAATTCGGGCTTTTTGTTTTGACCAAAACCTTCTAGGTCTCCATGAAGACCTACTTTTTCTTCTTTGCTTCCCGGATATGGATGGCTTCTCTCCTTCTTCTTTTTATGCCGCCTTGGTTTACCTCCTACCACCTTTGTCGGGATATCATCGTCTACACAACATAGAGGAACTGATTTATAAATTCCTCGTAATCTCTTGTAATTCCTAGTATAGTCTTTGCTTGGTAGCACCATTCGTAATAACTTGGCCTTCAAGAAAGACATTCTTCTAGCCACGGTATCTAAATCCGCATTTCGCATCATTGTATTCTCGATAAGCATTTCTCTCCAGGGACTTGGAATTTTTGCAAAGAATAGATGTGAAGCTATTTTATCTCCAATCTTCGACTTCCACCTGGATTTTCGATGAACAACTTGATATTTTCACAATATGACAAATATCATGTAACTCAAGCTATAGAGGGCTTGTTTATATCTTTTTCTTTTTTTCTTCTTCTAATCCCTCAAAGTAACTTTGTCGATAAAATGGATTTTGAATCATTTTTCCATATCATCGACAATTCCTTTTAGTGATTCTCCCGATGTGACCACGCTTTTCATACTTGCTTGATCATATCCCATGCAATCCTTACGGATCCCTCAAGACTCATTTCAAGGAGTAAAATGAAGGAATCTTTTGTAAGATCAAGGGTACCGCTTTGCAATCCTCATAGCCGATGCCCATTCATCAATGAGAACTTCTCGATTTTTAAATTCGGGATATCTAGATTTAGCATTAACTCATATGGATGTATTGGGTTGAGATGTGATCTTCCATAAGGCGTTTGGTAAACATTCGGCCTTCTAGAAGGTTATCGAGTTTCCGCAAGAGGTGGTCGAGCTCCCCTGTTCCTGAAAATGTTTCATTCCCTGTGGTGAAATCTCCAACATGATGCATTCTCTCGTCTTGAGTTCCACTATTTTATCCCGCACGGGTTTCTCGATGTATGATAGGTTCTCCATTACTAGAGGGATTTCTCGTGTGATAACGTGTTCGGTCGGTGATATTTCTCGCTTTGGAGATGTGAAACACATCATGCATTCCGACGATAGGAGGTGGTAGTTCCAACCGATAGGCCAAATTCCCGATTCTTTTGAGTATCTTATACGGTCCAATGTACCTTAGACTTAGCTTTACTCCTTTCTTTGAGTGAATCTATCCCTTTCGTAGTGAAAGTCTAAGAAACACTTCATCTCCTACATTAAACCCCAAATCCCTTCTCATTTTATCCGTATAGCTCTTCCACCGACTCGAGTGTTGAATCCTCTCCTTTATTAATCGACCTTGTCTACGCTTTCTTGTATCGATCTACTCGGGGAATGGTTTTGGGGTTGCTTCTCTCTCTTTCGAGGTCCACCGGTCATCGATTTCCCGGTGTAGTGGGGATCTGCTTTTCTCCCATATAGTGCCTCCTAAGGCGCCATTCCTATCGTCACTTGATAGTTGTTATTATAGGCGAACTCGCTAATGGCAAATGAATGTCCCGCCTTCCTAAAAATCTAGCGCACAAGCTCTTAACATATCCTCGAGTGTTTGAATCGTACATTCTCGATTGTCCATCGGTCATGGGTGAGCGGACATACTAAAGCTTAGCATCGTCCCTAGTTTCCGTGGCAAACACTTCCAAAATCTCGAGACAAACCTCGATTTCGATCAAATGATGTCGACCGGTACACCGTGCATCCTTACAAACACTTGGATATAGATTTGTGCCAGCTTCTATAGGCTATCCGTTTTCTTCATTGGTAGGAAATGAGCCGATTTGGTGAGTCTCACCACATCCCATATGGTATCATAACCTCCTCTAATCCTCGGCAAATTCGTTCACGAAGTCTATCGTGATAAGTTCCCATTTGTATTTAGGAATTTGTAATGGTTGTAGCAATCCTACCGCCATTGATGTTCGGCCTTGACTCGTTGGCGGTCGCATCTAGCCACATATTATGCTACCTAATTTTTCATATTGACACACCGTATGCCGTTTCAAATCCTTATACATCTTATTACCACCGAGATGTATGGTGTATCTTGAGCGATGCGCTTCTCCCAAAATCTCATTTCTTAATACCTCATTACTCGGTACACATACCCGGTTCATAAACCTTAAAATCCCATCTTCTCGCTATAGTGAATTTCGGACGTTCTCCTTCCTCGAACGTTTTCCTTAAGTTCTCGAATTTGGATCTCCTTCTTGTGCTACCTTAATCTCGTCTAGTAGCTCGAGTCTTACCGAGATATTAGCGCAAAATATTTGAGTGTCCATTCTCGTCGGATTCCATGCACTCAATTCTTCCAGGATCTCCATTCCCTAATCATATATCTTGTTATGTTGGCCTTTCTACTCAAGGTGTCTCGCTACCATTCGCTTCCCAGGGTGGTACGATATCGGTGATAATCTCAATAAGTTCCATCTACCTTCTCTATCTCAAGTTAAGATCCTTTTGTGAGAACATATACTTCAGACTCTTGTGATCCGTGAAAACGGTAAATGTTGCTCCGCATATAGTGTCGCCACTTCTTCAATGCAAACACTATTGCCGCTAGCTCCGGATCATGCGTTGGGTAGTTGGCCTCATATGGTTTGAGTTTTTGTGAGGCGTATGCGATTACCCGTCCTTCCCGCATGAGTATGGCTCCTAGCCCTTCCTTCAAGGCGTTACTATAGACGATAAATCCTTGGCTTCCACTTGGAAGAGCTAGAACGGGAGCGAGATAAGTCGCATCTTTAACTCTTTGAAAATCGGACTCGCACTTGTCGCTCCACTCAAATTTGGCATGTTTAAGTCGATCCGCGAAAGTGGTCCAAGAATTTTTGAAAAATCATTTATAAATCTCCTATAGATCCTGCCAATCCCAAAAGCTCCGAATTTGGGCCATCAAGCTTTGGTTGTTTCCATTCAACCATTGTCCAACCTTTGATGGATATACCGCGATCTCATCTCCGATACTATATGTCCTAAGAATGTAACCTTTTCCACCAAAATTCACACTTCTTAACTTGGCATATAGTTAGGCGTTGTTATAGTGTCTCAAGTACAATTTTCAAATGATGCTCGTGATCTTCTCTCGTCTTGGAATACACGAGTATGTCGTCAATGAAGATTACTATGAACTGGTCAAGGTAAGGTCGGAAAACTCGTGAATTAAATCCATAAATGCAATCGGGCATTTGTCACCAAATGGCATCACTACAAACTCGTGGTGGCCATACCTAGTCTGGAAAGTTGTCTTGGGCATGTCTTCACTCTTAATATTCAGTTAATAATACCCTTGTTGTAGATCGAATTTCGAGTACACCGTGGCTCCCCTGAAGTTGATCGAACAACTCATCGATCCTTGGAAGGATACTTGTTTTTGATGGTCACGATGTTAAGACCACGATAGTCTATACACGATCTCAATGATCCATCTTTCTTCTTGACGAACAACACCGGAGCTCCCCACGGGATATGCTTGGTCGGATAAATACCACGTCCATTAGTTTTTGTAGGCGAGCCTTCACTCCTAAAGCTCTACTGGAGCCATTCTATACAAGTCCTTGCCGCGTGTTCCCTGTAAGGTCTCAATGGTGAATTCAATCTCCTATCCGGGGCAACGTAGTGATTTCTTGCGAAATACATCCGGGTATTCCAATACTATTGGTACTTGGTGAATCTTGGTCTCATCCTTAGGTTTGTTAATTACAAATGCTAAGTACCCTTGTGCCCCATTCGAGATCGCTTTCCTAGCCTTTAATGGTAGAAATGATCGTCCGCTAATGGAATTCGTGCACTACCCGATAGCTCGACTATGGGTTTCCCAGGACTTACATAGCCTAACTGCTTTTTTATTATGATACCATTTGTGCAAAGTGTTCGCTAACCAATCTATTCCCAAAATAACATCGTATTCAGATATAGCGTAGCACTAAGTTAGAAGGAAAACATGCATCATTAATCTTAATCTCGCATGCATTATATATAGCATCGCTTATTTGGCTCGCACTCAAAGGAATTGATACCTCTAAACAAATGGGCATATGTTCCATGCATGAATGCAATTTAGATGCAAAATGCGGTACAACAAAGGAGTGCGATGAACCAGGGTCAAATAAGACCTTAGCGCGTGATCGAGATATGAAAAGTGTACCTTCCACCACGTCGATCGCGTTCGGGCCCTCTTGCCCGGCCAAAGCAAAGACACGGGCAGGCGCCTAGCTTGGTTGTTATTTCCCGGCCTTCGAGGTGGCGTTGGTTTGTTAGCCGCGAAGTATACAATGGGCGCTCTCGGACTGATCTTTGAGCACTATCGCAACGGGCATTTTCCTTGTTTACGCTAGTAGTGGTCCGCAAGTGTCCCGACCTATTGCAACGAGTATGTATGGCCCCTGTCCGGCCGCTTTCCTTGCTAGACCCTCCGGTTCCACGTTTCTAGAACTTCACAGGCGGCCTGGATGTTCTCCTTGTCACCGGCCTCTTCGAGCCTAATGTTCTTCCTGCCGAGCCGCCCCGTCCGGCTCAACCCCATCTTCACTCGGGAAGCTACCCTAACCGCAACCGCAGCCGAGTAGGTGTCCATCTCAACAATCAACAAGCTGTTTTTGCAATTCCAACCTCAAACCTCTAGTAAATTTGTATAACTTGTCGGCCTCGGTGCTTGTGGACCCCGGAGCGTATTTGGACAACCGGTGAAACTCGGACTCATCTTGTCAACTAAATCATACTACCTTCTTTCAGTCGTCAAGTGAAACTCATCCCTTCGGGCCTCTCGGACCACCGCGGGATATATCTTGGTCATTGAATTGCAAGAGAAAATTCTCCCATGTCCTTCGGGTTCTCTGTCTAATTTCTCTCCACACCCTCCACCACTCGGGCCATGGATTCTAGTCGAAATGACCAATGTTATATGTTTCTCCTCCGAGTAATCGAAGGGCAAAGAAATATGTTCTCTATTCACTCACCAATCCTCTCGCTGCGTCATCCGGTTCCACCCTAAAGACCGGAAGGTTGAAGCGCAAAAATTGCTCCGATGCATCTAACCGTGAGCATCCCGTGCAACCTCGGCGCATTCCGATTTTTCCCAACATGTTGCTGCGCAAAACAACAAGATCAGCTGCAAGGCACGAACGGTCAAATTGTCTCCCCAGCTTCGGGAGGAGGTGGCGGAGGTGGTAGTTCGTGGGGGTGTTCTCTCCGGGGAAGGATTGGAATCCTCCTGTCCAAGACCACGTGGCCTTAAGCCTTCTCTTCTTCCTTCGCCATCTCGTATATAGAAGGATTAGAGTTCATCCACTTTATATATTTGAAAATCATAGATATGATATGCAAGATTCACGACACATTAATTTAAATAAACAAGTACGAGGGACATAAAAATAGCAACACATAGCGCAATTAAAGGAAAAATACGAGTTCCAATTACTAAAAGAAAGCTTAAGTCAAATTAAAAACAACGATCACGAACCATGGTTGTGCTATCTATTACAATCGGTCTATTACGAATTTGAAATACGAGAAAATGGCGGAAATAAAATGAGGTAATCTAGTCCATGATGGTATCATGCGTGCATCGTCATTGCTATCTCCGTCGATGTCAACCACCAGGTTCGGATCCTCCTACTTTTCATCCTAATCCTACGGAAGTCCATCGGGTCCATTTCTCGATCCTCTTCCAAATCTTCCTCCGCATCCTCCTCTGGTTCTACTTTGGGGTCTACTTGTTCCGGGCCACCATCGCACCGATGTTAATGGCCTCCAACCCTATTTCGGAGTAGTTGGGTCTGTGTATGAAGTTTGCCTGGTTCAGAAGATCTATTCTTCTTGAGCCTCTACTGCTGTTGTATAGCCTCAATATGGCCGTGCATCTGGGCCATCGTTTCGAGCGCACCATCCAATGCTTCCTCGTTCTCGTGTGCCATTGCGTTAAGATGCTCAATAGTCTCAAGATGCTTGAGCCACGAGGCCCTCACTTTGCTCAGCCTTCTCGCATAGTTGGGCATTAGTGTGAGTCAAACGTAGGTGTTTCTCGTTCGTCCCGGTGATTCGCCTCACGCAAAGATGTTTATCTCTTCCTGCAACTTCTTAATTTCGTTATCGCGTTCTTCAATTTTCATCTTGTCCACCTTGATCTCACAAAGGAAGGTCCACCGTAGATGCATGTCACTCATATAGCACACTTTCAAGTGATCGAGCATGCTTTTGCGATAGAGGAGTCGAGTGGCGGTCGAGTACTTTCCTCCTAGTATCCAAACCGCACGGCATGGTAATCCTTCTTGGCACGTAGCTCCTCATACGTCATCAACGGAATGGTCTCGGACTCCATACCGAACAAGCACAAGTATGATATTAAAATAGGCATATAATGATTAAGGAAGAAAAATTAAGCGTTATAAGATATATCTATGTCAAGAAATCGGCTAAGTATCCCATAAATAATTAAGGGGTTCTATAATTCCCAATGGTCCGATTCTTATCTTAGTGGTAACACCCAATACAGCAAAGGGTCCTATCCTGGGTTAGCTCGGTGTAAGTTACTTACTAGTCGAGCTCGATACCACAATCTGTCATGCCCTAACCCTGAGCCGTGATACAATCAAACCAACTTAGTAAATCGCCCAAGATAAACCAATTATTCATCCATAAAAGTAATTCAATCATAACAGAGAATCTCAAATAATACATAATGTCAAAGTAGTCTAAGTCTAAAATGTCGCAATGGAAATAACAAAGTACATCATTGTTCATAAATATTTCTACGCCCGTCTATTACAAATTTCTCAATTGTTCGTTCATCAAAATAACATAAAATAAGTTTCAATTGACTCAAGGTCCGGTAAGATGTAGGGCTAATCGATAGCATCAAAGTCTTCGCCACCTTTTCTTTCCAAAGGGTCTCATCCTCCTCGTTGGGAAAAATAGGCGGGAGTGAGACAAAAATTCTCTGTAGGTGTGGTGAGTATGTGTGCAAGTGGGGCTTATATTTTATGCGATAAAGCGTTTCATGAGTTTTAATGCAAGAAACGTGCAATGACATTCTCATATACTTAATAATTTTATCAAGATTATTTAATAGTCGGTCCACAATTGGATCGATTGGTAGCACACGAAAGTGTGACGCCAACCTGATCGATCTGTCAATTCATATCGCTTGGTTGCACACAAAAGTGTGACGCCAACCCGCACCACGTTATACGGCGAGAAAAGTGTTGATCAAATATCATCTTCCCAAACTAGGTAAACCTTATCCCTCTTGTCGATAGGGTTGAAGTCGCTGTTGTCCCGGTTTGCACGACATCTCCACAAAGGAGCCAACTAGCTCGGAGAATGTCATAATCATGATTATACCTAGAATCCTACGACCCAATCACCCACCGGACTCTCTGTCCGCTCGAGGTTTGGAGTTGGATGATGGAGGCCGATGAGACTATGGCCAAGCTACCCACACCAATACGCGACTTATCCATTCCACAAATCCGTCAATTCATATCGATGGTTGCGCCGAAAAAATGTGACGCCAACCCGGTCGATTAGTCGATGGGACCGGCGTGTTCATAGACTCGCGTCCGATGTTCAATCGATCGGTCGATTAGTCATTGACACGGCATAGATATCGAGAGGTAATCTGGCCGGTTCTATTCTTTGATTCTATGTATTATGCCGAAGTTCTTAATAAGGTTCGGATTATGCGGGCGAGGTAGTTGCGCTTATTATCATGGCGCTTAGACGACATGAAAATCCCGAATAATATTCGGATAATTATTTAAAAATAGAAATTTTAATTAAATAAAATATTTAATGTTTTATAAATAAATGGAATTTTTGAAGATAAAATAATTCCTATGACCTTGTAAATTTCTATTTTAAAATAAAATATTTTTATTAAAGAGAAAATTTATGCCGGATTTTAAAAATTCCATTAGGTTAGTCCCTAATTTTTTAATTATTTTAAGGAATCACATTTTCTGGGTCTCAGGGTCAAATTTTTGAAAATTGTAGGTCAGTCCCGTTTTCTCCGAATTTATTATTTTGACCCAATACTTTTAAAAATGGATATCTCTTAAACCGGAAAAAGTTTTAAAGAGATTCCAAGTTTAATAATTTCTTTTGGGCAGTAAGTATGTAAAATAAAAGCAGTTTTGAAAAATTTCCATATGTAGTACCGATTTTTGAAAAATTCCATTTTAACCCCAAAGGTAATTTTTACCGTTAAGGGCTCGTTCAAGCTCATTTTTTTGTCAAATTTGGACTAAAGGTTCAGAATATTAATTAAAATAATCTCCTATAGGTTTTAGGACAGTAACTTTTTAAATTTTCGAAATTTATAGTTTAGCCCCTTAAAGTTGGAAAATTACATTTAAGTGTCTAAAATTCGTATATTCGCATTGTTTGACCCATAGGGTCCCAATTATTATTTTTATTTATATTACAGTAGGTTCAGCCCAAATGTTTGAAATTTTTACAGTGGATTCCACAGTTTTCATGTTTTTCATTTTTGGCCCTATATTTTGCCTTATTTGCAAAAGAGGTCCAAACCCGATTTTGTTTGCAAGTCCTCAAGTTCAGATTATTAATATGATATATTAAAAGTATATTTCTCATAATCTCAGTGATTTGAGCTCATAAATAACAAAAGAGCCTAAAAACACACAAAAGCTATTTTCTAAAATCACTTTTGGCTTAGTTTCTCATACACATATATATTATATGTTTTTTTTTTAAATTTCAGAAACATAACTAAAAATTTTCTAGAATATATCATGAAATAAAATACATACATTCATTCCAAAAACATATAAGCATACGAAAGCTATCTTTCTATGTAAAATCACAATTGACACAGATGTACATACACATATTCTTTTGGGCGAAAATTTCCAAACAAAATCTAAAAATTTTCCAGAAATATAAATAATATAAATACATAATTTTCATGCTATTTTATGCTTAAAAAATATCATGAGCTTTGAAAAGTTTACCCACCTCTTCTAGTGTTTTTTTTTTTTGGTAGGAATGGTTTTAGATAGCTTCTAGTTTTCCCAAGCTTCCTCAAGTCACTTTTATATCCCTAGGACAGCCCCCTACATGGCGGTTTTAAGGGTATCAAGGGATGGAAAAATGAAAAAGAAGAAGAAGTAGTAAGGAGAATGTTGGGGCAAAACTTTACCTTATTCTAGATTCTTGAGTGCTTCAAAACCACCACCTTAAGTCCACAAACTCTCTAAAATCGGCCCCTCCTCTTCAATCCTACAAGTCAAGAGCTCTTAAGTTAGAGGAGGTAGAAGACTAAGCTTGGTTTTTTTATTTTTTGAGACAAATACACTTAGCCATCCAAACTATACTAATTTTTACACTTTACCCTCCTAACTTTAATTCGTGACACTTTGCCCCATGAACTATGAAAATCATTATATTTTACCCTATATGGACAATTTTGCCCCTAGGTTTTATCATTTTTAAACAATAGTTCAAGTTATCCCATTAAACTCCAATTTGTGGCAAACTACTACATAGTAATAAATATATTGCATTAATCAATAAACATGAAAGATTTTACTCCATAATCAATTTATTTTTTGGATTTTTCGAGAAACGAGAATTCTTATTTTATGTCATTTATTTTGTTCGTGGCATTGTTACACCTACTTAGATCCAGTCTCTATTCGGAGGTTCTAAATGGATCATGTCGGGTTTCGACTATAAACTCAATAGGACCTACATCAATCAAAATCTCATTTCGTATAAATCCGTATACAAATTAGGTCTATAGACTAAAATTGAACATAGTCCATTACGGCCATATCGTGCCCAACATGCTTCCGTAAAATTAATAAGTCCCTTAAAAGTCATACCTTCTTTGACCGAAACAGACCAGGTGAAATGGTTCGCAACACCACCAAATGATCGAAATGTATTGCTCCCAGGATCGTTTGACAAACAAACTCCTCACCTGTTCAACCTCACCCTCGGGAAGATGATCTCGCAAGTTATCCAACTCCTTCAAAGATCATCTGCTCAAAGACATGACCTTGGTTCGTTTCCTACTTTCAGGCGTATAAGTAATTCTTAAATGGGATGAATTTATAGTACATTATGAACACATGTTGAAGCGAGAAAGCCTCTTTTTTTATTAAGAACTTATAGAAATATTTATTACATTAGTAATCTCCTTTTGGGAGGAGAATACTTGTTTAGCCTCTCATAGATGAGGCTCGCACTCAAATACATAAAACTTAAAACTTAAAAGACTCAAATAATACAAATTTTCATTCGAGAATTTATTATAAGAAAACTAAGAAAAATGTTCGATGTCCTCGCTTCCTTCAACTCTTGCTACTTATAGAGATAAGTCCGGACTTCAAAGGTCGGACTTCAAATCTTGTTGATAGGTAAGACATCACCGCTTATGTCACACTCCTGAATTATTGCCTTGCCACCGTGCCTTTCTTTTCTTTCCGCGTTACTCACCATGTGTTGTTTGTCGGGAATCTTTTAAAAATATGGTTTGCATGGTCCCCGAGGATAACGCGTCTTGTGAGTGGGCCTTGTCTTTTCAAACCGCATGGTCTTGTCTGTCAGTTTGGGTTGGAATCCTTTCCCAAACTCGGGTTCTTTCTGTTCGGGACATGCTTGATGACTGATCGATCCAACGGCCAACATGCGCCATGTTACATAATTTCCGATAAGTTTCTTTGCTCGTCGGAATCTTGTTCTCCCGAGAATTCTTCACTTTGTCTTAAAAAGTTCCTCTTGCAAATCCACTTGTTGATCCTGTCATTGAATTAAGTAAAAAAGATCCATTTGCTTTGAATTCTGGAAAAACTTGAATGGATATTTGACTTTGTCCATTTCTCGTTAGATAAACCCAAAGACCCCATGCTCGTGTGTAGAAGCTTCGTCTTGAAAATTGCTCCTACTAAGATTGGTACTTCTTTCGGTGAAGTCGTCTTAATGTATTTTAAAGCATTTCTATCCGGTCTTCTTAGCTTGATGAAATGAAAAGCTTCATTAAAGCCTTTCTTTGTTGGTTCAGAGTCGCACTAATAAAATACAGTTCCAAAATATCCTCTCAAGGCTAAGTGTGGATTGTTGGCCCAAGTCTCATAAATCGCTTCCCAATCCATTTCGGTAATTTTGAAATTTAAAGGGAATCCGGGTGATACAAAGTATAAATTGAAGCTAAGGCTCCAAAAGTATACCATTCTTGCACTTCATTTGGATGACTTCCTGGTTTCATCCAAACTCGGGATATTTGCCTCGAGATATCAACCATTGTTTTTTCTCGGGTTAATACCTCTTCTTGTAACCAATTTCTCCCATTGTCGTTGGTATACCCGCATTGGAGAAATCTTAATCTCGTCGATTTGAATCTTAGATTTGCCTGTTTGTGGCCTAAAATTCAACTCTCCCTCTTTACCCCGCAGGTCTTTGGTTGACTTGAAGACTCGGGTTGTGATACCGGGAGCTTCAACATTAATTCTGATTTGTACACCCTCATGGGATGCATCACCGTAACACTTGTGATTATGGTACTTGAATCCATAACCTCCGGGTTAGAGCCCCATTCTCTAATCGCCCCTTTTTGCATCGTGGGAGATGCAACCTTGAGGAGAGGCCCTTGCAATGCTAAAAACAATTGTCCCCGAGCGAACTCGGAATGCTCGTATTTGACTAGAAACGGTTTTCTCGTCACCTATTTAAGTCTTCCAAAGAACAAAACTCGCATTGAGACATAACATCTCAAAATTGCGTTCTAGACTCTCCAAGTTTTCCCGAGATGTCTTACTCGTTTAAGGATCTCGTCAAGAATGCGTCCTTCCATCTCGTGTCAAAAAATCTGCAAGAATATTTTAATGAGATTTTATAATGACAATATCATAATCATAATATTAACATTCACTTGCCATCTAAGTAGTCTAGCCTTTTCTAGTTTTGATTTAATTTTATTTTTCAAAAAAGCCTCGACACTTGAATTATCAATTTTTAAAGTAATCTTTTTAGCCAAGAGAAATAGAGGCCATTTTTTGAAAGTCTTTACCGATCGCAAAGAATTCTTTTTCGTTGATATGCCATCGATTTGCTTCACCTGCGTAAAAAGACCATCGCAATATCTGCATGGCACTTCGCCATTTGGTGTAGCTTTTGTAAGAACAATTGCCCACCAATAGTCACTGGCATCTGTGTATAGAACAAGTTTCTCCTTATCTTATGGAATTGCAAGTTTTGGAAGCTTTTTACAAACTTCTTTAAGTTGCTTTATTCATTCTTGATGTTCATCTTCCCATTTGAATGTAGCATCTTTTTTTAGCAATGGGCTAAACACCTTCCTCGTATGTCTTTAGATTGTTTACGAACATCCTAGCAAAATTAACAACTCCAAAGAAACTTTGAAGTTGCTTCTTGTTCTTTAGTATATCTGGAAATCCTTATATCTTTTCCACAATATGGCTCTGTAGGATGATTCCAGATTCATCGATTTCAATTCCGAGGAATTCAATCTGTCTTGTAGCAATCACGCCTTCTTTTAAAAGCACTAATCCTTCCTTCCGCAAACATCCAAAATATTTCCAAATGCTTGAGGTGTTCCTTCATGTTCTTTGATGCGATAAGAATGTCATCGATGTATACGAATATGAAATCTGAAATAATCTTTGAAAAGATTATCCATCTTTCTTTGATATATCTAGGGTGCGTTAGCCAATCCCATAGGCATCACGTTCCCAAATATAGTGTCCTTGTGGTGTGGAGAAAGCTATGAACTTTTTACTTTCTTCCTCCATCTTAATCGGTAGAATCTAGACTTGCAATCAAACTTTGAGAATATCTTGGCACCTTTGATACGATTAACCAAATGTTCTCTTGCTTGGGATATAGTATCCGTTAACTCCGAATGTTATTAATCCATTTGTAACTAATAACAAGTCTTGGATTTTCTTTTTTGATTTCTCCATGATTTAACTAAGAATCTGTCTTCTTGTATGGAGAAACTCCTGTGTAATCAACTTAGGGTCAAGATGTTCCTTAAGTGTCTTTTGCATATCCTCACGATTCATAAGGATTGGTTTGAATTGCACGAACTCGTACTCCTTTCCAGGTTTAACTTTTAAGGAAGCTTTGAGCTCGTTCTTATCCCACCATGCCAAAGGATCTTCATTATAATTCCTTTGGATCTTCTTTTGATATCCTCAAGTGATATTTGTTCTTCTATTGTACCATCACTTTGCGGATTCTCCATTAGACTCATCATTAATTTTGCAATTGCCTCCTGGACGTACTTGTTCCTCTCCTTGTATTCTCGAATGAATACAAGTTATTATCCTATATTTTCTTATTCTTATGGTTCGAGCCAAATTTTCTATAGGATAATAATGCTTCACCAAATTTTCTTCGATCCGACATCTTTAGATTCGAAGTTTGGCATCATCGCCACGCTTCTTGAAAAAATTAATAGGCATTTTTCTCGTAAAATGCTTCCCATGATCTTTGGACAATAATCTTATGATCACATAATGTTGTGAAAATAAGTCTTCTTGTCTCATTTTCCTATGTAAATCGCTTGAATTTTTGTAGGAAATCATTTCCTAGCAACATATCTCGCTCTGTATCATGGAAATAGATTGGTGGCATCTTCACTTTGTACCATGGGGTACCGCCTTTGCACCTCCGATAATGATTTACGCTTGTTTAATTCCTCTGTTAAGAATAAGAATTCTTTTAGAGAAATCTCTTCCTATAATAGCCAAATCTTCTCTAATTTCTTTAGGAAAAAATATTATCCTTTTGAGTGATGTCAAATATTACTTCAACTTCTCTCCATCCTTCTGGGCATTTCGGCTCTCCTGCTGTTTTGAAAACATCGGGATGCGCTAAACTTTACTTGGTCTTTTTTTTCTTCCCAACGGCTGCTGCTTATCATTCTGTCTTGTTGGAAACACATCATTCTTGGCTCAACTCGAAGACTTCAACTTTTGTTGAAGATTGGTTGATCTTGTATTTTCTTATCGATCTCCTTGATAGTTGGAGACTCAATGATTTACGGTAGAACCACCACCCTGGCAAAGTCCTCGAAGATTCTTGGGACTTCAATAAATTCCTTTCTCAAAAATACTTCGGATGATGTGTATTCGAGAGAGCATAGGATATCTTGTATGTGATCGAGTAGGTCTGTTCCTTCTTTCACAAATCGTCTCTTTTGAAATCTTGATGAAGGGTTAGGACTCGTTGAAATCTCAAGCTCCTAGATTGTATGCAATGCAGGATAGACATTAAATGCAATTTTCGAGCATACAAATTTCATGTAACTGCTCCAAGGCATGAATCCTTGAGGTTTGAGATTCGTTTGTCAAAGATAGCCAGATTGAGTGGCGAATCTATCCCTTCTTTGAATGTTTCTTTGATAACAACATTAAAAACTATATAGAAACAACCCCTAAACAATATAAAAAACAACAATAAAACAAAATAAAAAAATTAAAAATAGGTAACAAAAAAAAATACATTGAAACAGTGAATTCAACATGAAAACAATAAAGAAACATCATAACAACATTAAAAAACAATCAAGAAACAATAAAAACAATATAGAAAATACTACATCGATAAAAGAGTTTAAAAATAGGTAAAAGCAAATCAAAATATTGAAAATTACATGGAAAAAACAAAGAAACATCATAACAACATTAAAAACGTTATAAAAGACAACCCCAAAACAATATATAAAACAACACTTGAACACAAAAGAGCGTAAAGAATAAGAAAAAGTTGTATTAAAACATCGAAACAACAATGAAACAACATAGAAACAATCAAGAAACAAATATAAACACCGAAACAACAAAATAACATATAAAACAATACGGGATAAAAAACAATTGAAAAAAATGTAGAAATAACAAAAAATATTCGTGTCTTGACAAAATAATTTGAAAAAAAAAAATTCATATGAGGATAGAACTGCCAAGTTCGACTTGGCATAAAGGTAGGATTGACTAGACTTCATTTATACCGGAAATGGGTTAAACGGGCTAGCCCACGGGTTAAACGGGCTGGCCCACAACCCCTTTTTTTTTTCTAATAATTGATTGAAAATTATGTAATTGTGTTATTTAAAGTAACAAGAATTCATAAATTATGTTATTAAAGTTACAAAAATTCATTATTTGTTATTTTATATCGTCTCTATTTATACTCCGTTGGTCAAAACCTAAGTTAAAAATCATCGAACTCGACTTTCCGCACAAACGCACGGGCCGTCGGCGCGTTATGCACGACCAGTCGTCGTCGGTAAATAGGACTTGACTCTCGAAATGACGCACAACTAGATCGTGTGTCGGCCTTGCACGGTCGTGCGCCACCCAAACTTCCGAATTTGCTTATGGGATCTTCATAAGAGTTATCGCCTATCTCTTAGCTTTCCGTAGCCACTTGAATCAGCTCAATATCAATTTTGTAGAGTGAGTTATGGCCAAAATCTTTTGCCAGTGCCGGTCTTTGGAAATTCCAGGCACGCGTTTGGACGTTTCTTGAAATCAATCCCTCGTTGTTTGATCATCCATGATTCTTTTGACACCACGACTCATTACTATGACCCTAGACTCAATATAATTGGCCCACAATATGGCTTTCATCACTCAAAGAACTCAAAAACAACACAAAACTCTAATCTAGAAAGCTCAATTCAATGGTATAAAACCAATCGAACATCGACTTCTTCTCGATTTGGCTTCCAATTTGGTGTATGCTCTCAATTCTTGGTGGTTCTTTACCGCAATGCTCCGATTTGTCACCAAAATGCTATAAATATCGTTTAATTCCTACAAAACGAGCAAAGCGTAATACCTTTTTCACTTTATAAGAATATGGCTCATTTTACTCGATTAACGCATGCATATCAACTTATTCTATCCACAATTAAGCCCAAATTACATGCAAACTCGTACTAATCACAAACCTGATTTAAATAAGAAATTTTTGTGTTGGGATGGACATTTTTTTTTGCTAATATGAAAATAATAGTTTTTGTAGCACGTTGATTTTGAATTTCAAAATGATTATTCTAATTTATTATCCTAAATTTGATTTTTTATTTGGCTAATTTAAATTTATCATCCTAAGTTGATGTTGCATTTTAGGCGAATCACTCCAAGTCAAAGATCTTTGTGAAAGTCAAATTCTTCTCCTTTCCAAGGGGTAAAGTCTTCCGAGTCTTCTTCTCCGGAGTCGGAAATTCTTTAATTGGGACTTATCTCGCACACACGCGCAAATGTTAGAGGGCCACGTGGGTTATCCCAAGGAGTCCCATCCGACGCTCAAGTCAAGACTGATCGAGAGAATAATTAAGACAATAAACGAATAACGAATTAATGTATAACAATGATTATGAGAGACCTTTTATACCGGGTGATGAGTCTTGTGGGCCGTGTAGGAGAAATTAGCTCGTGGGCGATCCGGGACTCCTTTGGGCCAGGTTGTTCCATTAATAGGCCATTGGGCGATTAATATTCTTCCCATATATAAATTTAATTATATATTAATTATTAATTATCGTTTTTCCCCAAACATAAGCCCCGAGCTCCACCGATGCGGGATAATAGAGCGAAGGCAGAGCTAATACTAATACCATGTATGGTTTGTCTTGTTCTATATCTTGTCTTAACGTAGCGAATCTTTGACCATTCTTACACAAGGACACACACTTGGGATGAGAGGCTTGAGCATATCTTCCAAAGGTAATATTTGTCTCTCTACTCTTTAACTTTGAATTTCTTGTTTGGTAGAACATTTAGTAAAAATTTCTTGTAAATTGAGGAGAGTGCTCATGGAGAGTTGGAGTAATGAGTGGAGTGCACCAAGTGAGAAGAGAGATGAAAGCCCGAGAGAGGGGCGAGGCGCCCCATAGCGACCTTCGGGGCGTTCCCGGGGGCGACCTAAGCCTCATGGTCCATTCTTCCTTCCACATTTCTCCGTCTTCTCTGGAGTTTTCACACATTTCAGTCGGATTCGATTCTAAGTCATTCTTTAATTCCACTCGGGGCCGCCACGTCGGGTCGTTCCGTCTCTGCTCGTTATTCCATTTCCACATCCGCCATTGATTTCAATATTCTCCCTCTAGCTGCGAGTTGTGATATGATGGTGAGGTGGAAGTAGAGCTTGATTCAAATTCAAGTTCAAGTAATGAGGCTCCCGAGGAGGAGTTTGAGGGGACAACCCGGAAGAGGTCCATCAAGCTAAGTATCGGCATAGGCCTCCTCCCGGTGTCGAGCGTTATCCCGGAAGAGTTAGTTAACAGTCTCGTCTTAGTGCCTTTGTAGATTGCGGGAGCATTTGAGGCTCCTTCTAGTGTATTAATGGGATATTAATAGAAATTGATTAGTTTTAGCTACTCCATTCAATAAGCTAATCGATGTTGTCAAAATAATAATAATAATATAAGAAGCTAACGTGATGGTTTTTTAATTGACTTTATTTTTATTATATTGTAGACCAGGCCAAGACCTATGAAATTATTACTATTTTCTTTTAAAATTTCTTTGTACATTAAAATTATTACTTATTATTCTTTTTTGAAGCACGCTTTTATTAAAAATAATAATGTATTACTTTGTATTAAAAAGTGTTACTTTGTATTCAAAAAATATTACTTTTTACCATACAAGTATTACATATTATACTCTTTAAAATTATACTATTTCTTTTAAAAATATTACTTTTTACTTAAAAAGTAATACTTTATACTTAAAAATTATTACTTACTAATTCCTTTAGAAGTATTGATGTTTACTTGAAAAGCATCATTTTCCACTCGAAAAGTGTTAACTTCTTATGTAAAATATTACTCACTACATCTTTTAAAATTGTATACTATCCTTTGAAACTGATAATTTTTTATCTAAAAAGTATTACATACTAATCTCTTTAGACGTATTAATGTTTTACTTGAAAAGTATTATTTTTAACTCAAAAATATTACTTTATTGTAAAAGTATCATTTACTATATCATTTAAAATTATATACTATTTCCTTTGAAAATATTATTTTTTACTTGAAAAGTAATATTGAAAGTAATATTGTTTACTTCAAAATTATTACTTTTTAATCCCTTTAAAAGTACTTATAACTTTTGCTTGAAAAGTATGATTGTTTACTTGAAAAGTATTATTTATTAAATTTTTTAAAATTATACACTATTTTTTTTAAAACTATTACTTTTTATTTAAAAAGTAATACAATTTATTTCAAAAGTATTTATTAACAGGATGTATTATTTAATTCCTTCCCAATTGGGTTGTTCGATTGATCGAGATAAATAAAATGGGTGAATTTAAATTGAACTCTTCTATAAATATTGTTGTCAGCTCATTTTAATGTGACTAGGAAAGGTGGTGAGTTGTTGAAACAATTGGTGGTGGATGACATGGTGGAAGGGTGCGAGTGCGTGATGGTAACGAGAAGATTCGAGAGAAATGCTTGGAGGGAGACGCATATTCTTGGGAATATTGCAATAAGCCTTGGAGCATCGGGCTCAATCTCACGAACTTAGATCCGTGAGAGACAGGTTTCATAAGAGACCTCTCTAAAATTTTTGAGCATATGATGGTTTTCAAGTGAGTATTTTGCGTCTTAAATTTAATTTAAATTAATTTTCGTTATAAAATATTTAAAATTATAATAGAAACAATTTAAAAAGTTAAAATCTTAAAATTAAATAACATATAGTATAATAATTACAAAAAATGTTAAACATGAAGAAACTATTTTGATTATTTGACTTCAAATATGTTATATATAAT
This sequence comes from Rehmannia glutinosa, assembly GCA_016081115.2. Lineage (NCBI taxonomy): Eukaryota > Viridiplantae > Streptophyta > Magnoliopsida > Lamiales > Orobanchaceae > Rehmannia > Rehmannia glutinosa. The sequence goes on along the minus strand of CM071926.1, from coordinate 20,187,601 downwards.
ATATCAATAAATTAAACAACAAATTTTAAAAGATAAATTAAAGTAGGAAAAACGCAGAGAGAAGCATAGGCCACCACAATAAAGTAAAATTCCCACTTACAGGCAGCCACATGAAGAGGCTACTAAGTCACCACCTCCACCACCCAAATCCGCCACCGCGCCTGACATTCCCACCTCCATAAATTGTGCAAGCTTGAGCCCGAGACCCATTTTCTCCGCCTGCCCAAAATCTTATTCCCTTCATTTTGACTCACCCGAATTAGATATAGTCCTAACTTTATCGAGAACAAGAAGTACTCGGTGTTATACTGTCCCTCGTACAATTATCGATGGCGACGACAACTTCCGACGAGATCACGGCGTCGTCTTCTCCGGCGGTGATTAGGTCAAGCCCATCGAAGCAACCTCGAGAGCCTCCAAGATCTCGGACAAGTGGTTGAGGCCTCGACGGACGGCGATGAGTTCGGGCCGCGACGCGCGCAGCTCGACCTTTCCCAAGGCATTCCTTGGTAAGATATGCGTGTGCGCGCGCGCGTGTTTGATTGAGTTTAGTAGAATGGTGTAAACGAATCAAGTAATTCTGTTCAAATTTTATGGAGCTTCCAAATTATATTTGATTTGCGTTTGAATCTATTATGTCTCTCTTTACTTGTTTTGTAGGGACTTGAACTCTCCAAAGGAGTGCTTATATAAGGATGACGCCCCTCACATAAATCAAGTACGCAAAATTATAATTCGAAAGCATATATACAAGATAGAGTCGAGTTCTACAAGAAAAAAAAAGTTCGATATTCTCGCACAGATCGGAGTGTTGAATGAAGTGGTGCTACAATATCGCTTCAACATCCGAAGATTGAGAGTCTTTATTTCTTTGTTTTCGTCCATCATTTGTTTTCATTAAAGTTCGAATAGTTGATAGTGTTCAATTTTTGGACGAGCTATTATACAAAGTATAAATCTACTCATAGATATGAGTTTTGATATGTTTTCGCACTTGTTGAGTCATTCAATTGAGTTACGTAGCGATACTTCAACTAGTGAATATATTTTGCCCTTCCGTACATTTACAAGTATTTTTATACTTGTAGACAAATTTTATTTCTGTGTTTTTACTTTTATCCACTACGAGCTGGTACTAGTGTTACTAGCACTTGTAAACAATACTTTATTCTCGAGAACGTTAGGGACCTTAAATATTTTCAAATACCGATATGCTTGATGAGGTCGAACACTAGAGGCATGCTTAGTCACGTCGTTGATTGACATGTGTTTTGCATGTATTTTGGGCTTAATTTTGGCTAGAATGTGTTGCTATGCATGCATTACATAAGTAAATAGGGTTTTATTTATGTTTTGTGGAAAAGGTATTACGCTTTTCTCGTTTTGTAGGAATTTATTGATAATTGTAGCATTGTGGCAACAATTCGGAGCATTGCGATAAAGAACCGCCAATACTTGATGTAATGTACAAAGTTTGAAGTTGAATCGGGAAGAAGTCGACGAACCGTCGCGCGAAACCAAGGCGACCTTCAACCTTCGACTACAAGCGGCGGGTCGTCGTGCCATAGCGCCGCCGTGCGTCCTTCGAAGGTTTGACAATTTCTGCGGCACCCAACACGGGCGGCGTGCTCTGGTGCACGGCCCCGTGCGCTGTCTGGAAAACAGCAGTCCACTGTTCGAACTAGGTTTTGACCCGAACGGAGTACAAATAGAGACGGGCGGCCACAAACAAGGACACGCCGACTTTTACCCTAGAACACAAAGAAAAGAACAATTTTCCACCGTAGATTTGGAGAGATCGATCAAGGCCGCAACCACACCTTCAAGGATTGAAGATAGATCGAGAGATCGTCAACATCCCCGAGTTCATTCATTCTATAGTATTTTTATTTTTAATTAGTTAGACATGAACATGGATAATTTGTCTATGAATTATTTGTTTTCTATGTCTAGCTAAACTTCTTGTGATTCCCTGGGTTTGGGAGTAGGTTATTGAATACTTTTATTTGATGATTAATTACAATTGAAGTTAATGTTTTCCAACCCTATTCAAGTACTTTGTTTTAATTCTTGTTTTATCAAAACGCATTTGGTTTAACTTGTTTGATGTATTGATTCATAATTCTAACCGATAAGTTTCAATACTAGATCTATGAGTACTTGACATGAATATTTTGCATGATTTAGAAGTCTGTGAATATTCGTGAGGCTTTATAAGCTTTTGAACTTTTTGGAGTTGGATATCTCATGTTGAGTAGAGATGCTAGCATAAATATTCCAATCAACGCTTTTACATGCATACTTGAGAAAGAGGGTAAATTACTTTTGTGATTGTTCTATAGGAAGAATACGTTTAATTTTGGTTTGATTAATCTGAGAATAAAAGAGGATATTAATGAAACCATAGCCCATGAATCCATTCACCATCTTAATCTTTCAATCATTCTTTACTTTGTTATTTTAGGATAAATTTCTCGATTTAGTTTATAAAACCAACTCACTCACTTTCGATCGTCTAGATAAAAATAAGGCTATTATAATCCAATACTTAGTACATTAATTTATTAGTCTCTGTGGATTCGACCTTGCAAACCCTATTCTATAAATCGCACCGTACACTTGCGGTGAGGCTAAAAAATAGGCGAATGGTCGTGCACCCACCTGGATTGTCTCACCCTCCCGCGATGCACCCCAAATTCTCTTAAGAATAGCTCCGGATATTGATTCCTCATGTCTTCTTCCATCTCCCACGTTGCCTCTTCATCTCGGTTGTGGTTCTCGCCATACCACTTTAAACATAGGAATCTCTCTCTTTACGCAATTGACGTATCTGCGGCCAATAATCCGGATCGGCTTCTCGGTGTAGGACAAAAATTCTCCATCGGAGGAGGAGTATCATAAGTGATGATATGCTCGGAATTTGGTCGATACTTCTTCAATCTCGAGACGTGGAATATGTTGTGCATTCCCGCATAATGTGTTAGTAACTCGAGTCGGTAGGCTAACTTTCGATCCTCTGCAAAATCTTGTAAGGGCCGACATATCTCGGACTCAACTTACCTCCTTTCTTCGGATTGATCAATCCTTTCTGTGGCGAGAGTCCGAGAAATACTTCATCTCCAACTTCAAATTCCAAATCATTTCTTCTCTTGTCCGCATAACTCTTTTGGCGGCTCTCACCATGCGGATCCGTTCCTTGATCAGTTTGACCTTCTCCATGGCCTCCCGAACTAAGTCAACCTTTGGAATCGAGGGCGACTTTCGTTTCCTTTTGGAGTCCATTGGTCTCAATCTCCCGGTGTAGTGGGATCTACACTTTTGCCCATATAGTGCCTCGTAGGTGCCATCCCAATCGTGGCCGAAAAGTCGTTATTATAGGCAAACTCGGCCAATGGTAGGTGTGAATCCCAACTTCCTTGAAGTCCAATGTGCAAGCTCGCAACATATCTTCCAGGGTTTGAATCATTCGCCGGATTGTCCATCGCTTTATGTGTGTCTTTGTTGTCTTTGAAACTTAGCGAGGTACCCATTCCTCGTGAAAGAACTTCCAAAATCTGGAGACAACCCTTGGATATACATGCGATACTATGTCGACCAGGCACTCCATGCGGTCGAATGATCTCTGGATATAAATCGCATGAGTTTACGCAGTTCGTCGAGTCTTCTTGATGGGTAAGAAGTGTGCGATTTCGTGAGTCGGTCTCACGACTACCCATATAGCATCATGGCATCCTCCTTTGGTCCTTGGTAGGTCCATCACGAAGTCCATCGTTATGTGTTCCTTTTTCCACTCGAGAATCCTCAACGGGCCGCAGAAACCGGATGGTTGTTGGTGTTATACTTTTACTCATTGACAAGTCAAACATCTCACAACGAACTCCACTACCTGGTTCTTCATGTTTACCCACCAATAATTCCATTTCAAGTCCTTATACATCTTGTTTCCTCCAGGATGTATAGTGTACTTCAAGCGGTGTGCCTCTCGCTAGATTCTATTTCGGATTTGCTCATCATTTGGTACACAAACTTGATTTCGGTATCTAATAATCCCATCTTCTGGATATCGAGAATTCTGGTCTCTCTCCTTTAAGTAGATTCTCTTCACCCCAAGATGCACATCCGTCTCCTGTGCTACCTTGATCTCATCCAAAGAGATCGGTTTAACCGATATGCTAGCACAGAAATTTGAGTATTGGTTCTTGTCGGGTTCTAATTGCTCGGCTCTTCTAATGATTTCCACTCTCAAATCATTAGTCCGCTAAACTCGCTTTTCTGCTCAAGGAAATTTGAGTATTGGTCCTCTATTAACTCCATCCATCTCCGTTGCCTCAAATTGAGATTTTTTGAGAGAATAGATACTTTAGGGTCTTGTGATCTATGAAAACCATGAACATTGCTCCGTAGAGATAGTGCCTCCATTTCTTTAATGTGAATACTATCGCTTCCAATTCCTAGTCATGCGTCGGGTAATTGGACTCATACGGCTTGAGCTTTAGTGATGCATAAGCGATGATATTCCCTTTTTGCATGAGTCTTCGCCCTAGTCCTTCTTTAGACGCTTCTTCACTATAAACAACGAAGCCTTCATTCCTCTTTGAAGGGCTAAGATCGAGTCAGTAGTAAGTCGTTTCTTCCGATTCTTGAAACTAGCCTCGCATTTGTCGTCCCACTCGAACTTGACTTTCTTCCTCGGGTTAGTCGAGTGAGTGGTCCGCTATCTTGGAGAAATCCTTGATAAATCTTCGATAATATCCAGCCAATCCTCAAAAACTCCCGATCTCTCACATCGACTCAAGTTGTTTCCATTCAACCACTATTTGTACCTTCGACGGATCCACTGCAATTCCAGTGTCGGATACTATGTGTCCCAAGAATGCGACTTCCCTAAGCCAAAATTCACACTTGCTAAACTTGGCATACAACTTATGCTCTCATAGGGTCTCTAAAACAATTTTCACATGACGTTCGTGCTTGTCTCTAGACTTAGAGTACACGAGTATGTCATCAATGAATATCACTACGAACTAATCCAAATAGGGTCGAAAAACTCGATGCATCGGATCCATAAATCTTTGCAGTGCATTCGTCAGATAGAAAGACATCACTACAAATTCGTAGTGTCCATGTCAGTTTGGAATGCATTTTTGGAAATATCTTCTTCACGGATCTTGATTGGTAATATCCATGTTGTAAATCAAACTTCAAGTACACCGTCGCTCCTTGAAGTTGATCGAATAGTTCGTCTATCCTTGGGAGGGGATATTTGTTCTTGATGGTCATGCTATTAAGAGCGCGATAATCTATACACGTCTTAATGAGCCATCCTTCTTCTTGACGAACAAAGCACGTGCCCGGTGCTCCCCATAGAGACATTCTCGGTTGAATAAATCATACATCCATCAACTTTTGTAATTGAGTCTTTAATTCTTGCAACTCATTAGGAGCCATTCTATACGGCGTTCTAGCAATCGGGCGGTTTCCCTTAACACCTCTATGGTGAACTCGACTTCCCTATATGGAGGAACAGTGGTGAGTTCTTGTGGAAATACATCCGTGTATTCCGATACTATAGGCACTTGGTGAATTTGTGTCTCAACCTTGGGTTTGTTAATTACAAACGCCAAGTACCCTTGTGCCCTCTAGCGATTGCCTTTCGCTTTCATTGCTTTGAAATGATTGGGGCAATCTTAACTCGTGCCCTTCCCGAAATTTCCACTTCGGGCTTTCCTGGTTTGCAAAGCTTAATGGACTTGCGATGGCATCCATCTCGTGTATGGTGTGTAGATAACCAGGTCATTCCCGATATCACATCATATTCGGATATATGTAATAAGATCGGTAGGAAAATTTATCTCATCAATTTTAACTTCGCATGCATTATAGATAATATTCATAATCGGCTTGCGCCCATAGTAGTTGACACTTCTAGACATATAGGCATATGTTCCATGCATGCATGCGGTTTGTGTACAAAATATGGTGCGACAAATGAATGAGATGATCTAGGGTCAAATAAAGATCTTTAACATAGTGGTCGATACTAGAAGCGTACCTTCCACCACGTCCGTTGCCTCCGAGGAGTTCATGCATGGCTAGTGCAAATGCTCGAGCGAAATCCTTGCCCGATTACCACTCGGCCATTGGTCGCCTCTACGGCGCACTGTTTGGTTTGGTCTTCGTATTTCGCAATCCTTTAGCCGGTGTTGATTACTACCACAACACAAGCACTTTCCTGTTTGCGCCAACATCATTGGCGGTATGCCCTGGTTTACGGCAATGTGCACACACATGTCCCGGCTTTCCCGAACCGATCCTTTCCCTTTATCCGTCCCGCAATCGGTCCTTTTTCAAACTTGGCAAATGGTGTGTTGCTGCGCGCCGCAAGCCGCACTGCGCAATTTTATTTTATTTTTAAATTTCTACAAAACGGAGAAAACTCAATTAAACCATTAGATATGGTTAGTCGAGAAAAATAAAAAGAATATAAAAAGGAAAAAATTTGGGTTGCCTCCCAAGAAGCGCTTATTTAACGTCTTTAGCTTGACGATACCGAGTACGGTTCTTAAGTGACATCTTTGAGGCCTATGCTCTCAATTTTTTCATCCCGAGATATCCTTCAAAATATGGCTTAACCCGATGACCATTCACCTTGAAAGATTCATGAGTCCTTGGATTAAGTAGTTTTACCGCTCCGTAAAGGGATATACCTCTTCGATCTCAAATGGCCCATTCCATCTTGATTTTAGTTTCCCTGAAATAACCGCAATCGTGAGTTAAATAAAAGGACCTTCATACCTGTTCGAGCTTTTTATGGATAATTCTTTTATCGTGCAATCGCTTGACTTATCTTTGTATATTTGCGTATTTTCATATGCGTCATTACGGCTCGTCAAGTTCGGACAATTGCAACTTCCTTTCGACTCTGCCTTGTCCAAGTCGAAATTTGTTGCTTTTATAGCCAATATGCCTTGTGCTCCACTTCAATCGGTAAATGACACGCTTTCCGAAACTAGTCTATAGGGGCTCATTCCCAAAACTGTTTTATAAGCTGTTTCGTATGCCCATAGCGCATCATTTAACTTGGTAGCCCAGTCTTTCCTTGTAGGATTTACTTTTCTCCGAATCCCCTTTATTTGTTTGTTGGTGGTTTCTACTTGCCGGAAGTTTGAGGATGATAAGGTGTAGCTACCTTATGTGTGATACCATTTTTCTTCATCAATTTTTCGAACAATTTGTTGCAAAAATGTTTTCCCCCATCGCTAATGATAGCTCTCGAATCCAAACCTCGCATAAAATATTTTCTGCACAAACTTGATGACAAGTGTTAGCATCGCATGTCCTCGTGGGGATTGCCTCAACCCACCGGGACAAGTAGTCAACAAAGAACAAGTATATATTCATAACCAAAAGACTTAGGGAAGGGGCCCATGAAATCAATACCCCACACATCAAATATTTCAAGTACTGTTACTATTCGTAGGGCATTTCATTCCTCCTACTAATATTTCCAATTCTTTGGCATCTATCGCATGTCACCCAAAATTATGCGCGTCTTTGAACAATGTTGGCCAATAGAGTCCTGATCAGTAGAACCTTAAAGGCTGTTTCACGACCTCCAAAGTGCCCACCACAAAGTGCATTTCATGACAAAATGCCAAAACATCATTCTTCGTTTTTCGCTGAATACATCTTCGGATAATTTCATCCTTGCGATTCTAAACATGTATGGGTCATCCCAAAAGTAGAACCTACAAGTAGATAAAAATCTTTTCTTTTCTGAAATGAAAGATTAGTTCTCACAATTCCACATGCAAGATAATTCACAATGTCGGCATACCAAGGAATTGAAGTAACCTCAAATAATTGCTCATGGCGGAAAGAATCAATTATATGCTCGTTTTTATGAGAAGCAAGAGTATCATCGGAAGAGTGAGACGAGACAAGTGATCTGCTACTACATTCTCGCACCCTTTTCTATCTTTTATTTCAACATTAAATTCTTGCAACATCAAAATCCACCGAATTAACCTAGGTTTAGCTTGTGGCTTACTCAACAAGTAACGCAGGGCTGCGTGATCACTATGAATAATTACCTTAGACCCAACAATGTAAGATCTCGAATTTATCCAAGGAGAAAACAACAAACTAATAGTTCTTTTTCGGTGGTAGTGTAATTTACTTGTGCATCATTAAGAGTCAAACTAGCATAGTAAATCACATGGAGCAATTTATCAATTCTTTGTCCTAAGACGGCCCCTACAACATGATTAGACGCATCACACATAATTTCAAAAGGCAATGACCAATCAGGAGCAACAACAACAGAGAAAGCGATTATCAATTTCTCTTTTAATGTGTTAAAAGCATTCGGACATTTTTCATCAAAATCAAAAGGGACATCTTGAGCAAGTAATTTACAAAGAGGTTGACTAATTTTTGAAAAATCCTTAATAAACCTTCGATAAAATCCAAAGATGCCCAAGAAAACTCCTAATGCCCTTAACATTAATGGGAGGAGGTAATTTTTCAATAACATCAATTTTAGCTTTATCAACCTCGATCCCTCTTTTTGAAACCACATGGCCTAAAACAATCCCGCTTGTCACCATAAAATGGTTTTTTTCCCAACTTAAAGTTAAATTGCATTCAATGCATCGTTCAAGAACCTTAGCCAATTTATTAAGACAATCGAATAAGAAGATCCAAATACGAGAAAAATCATCCATAAATACCTCAATGAAGTCCTCAACCATGTCGTAGAAAATTGAAAACATGCACCTTTGGAAAGTTCTTTGGCGCATTGCAAAGTCCAAACGGCATTCGTCCGAAATGCAAAAGTCCCAACTGGGCATGTGAAAGTAGTTTTTGCTTGATCCTCCGGTGCGATGGCCACTTGATAATAACCTGACAAACCATCCAAAAAACAATAGAAACTATGTCCTGCAAGTTTGTCAAGCATTTGATCAATAAAGGGAAGGGGGAAATGATCTTTTTTAGTAGCAGCGTTTAACTTCCTATAATCTATGCACATCCTCCATCCAGTCGTGGTCCTAGTGGGAATAATTTCACCCTTTTCGTTCTCTACAACTGTTATCCCACTCTTCTTTGGTACAACATGCACCGGACTCACCCATTCACTATCCGTAATTGGGTATATCACCCCTTCAGCTAGGAGTTTTAATACCTCTTTTTTCACTACTTCCATCATAACGGGGTTCAATCTTCTTTGAGCTTCTCTACTAGGCTTAACCCCTTCTTCTAGAATAATTCTATGCATGCAAGTAGCAGGGCTAATCCCTTTGATATCACTCAACCCCCATCCAATTGCATTTTTAAATTTTCTAAGCACCACCAACAATTCTCCTCTTCTTCTTTAGAAAGTCAAAGAAATAATCACCGCTTCGCTCACCGCTTCTAAAACACATATTTTAAATGTTTAGGAGTTCTTTCAATTCCAGTTTTTGTTGGGGTTTATTATCCACATCTTCTAATGCAAATATTTCCATTACCCCCCCTCGTTTTAGGCTTGCCCATACGTCTTCCATGACGTCAAAAATATCATCCTGCTCAAGAAATAAAGTGTCAAGACTATAATCATGCAAGAAGGTATTTTCGACTGCCCCATCAATTAAATCAACGAAAGAGCAATTTTCAAATGATGCATGCGAGGGGATAGGTTTAGTGTCAGAAATAGAGAAAGTCACGATTTCGAGAACGTCATAGTCATGCGCCCATTTTTAACATCAATAAGTGTGTGCGTGGTGGCCATAAATGGGCGGCCTAACAGAAGTGTGTGCTCGTTATCTTGATTTTGCACTTCCCCTACTTCTAATACAACAAAATCAACAGGGACAATGAGACCACCCACTTTTACCAAAATATCTTCAATAATACCTTTAGGGTACCGAATGGACCTATCAGCAAGTTGAAGACACATTCTAGTGGGCTTCAATTCCCCTAAATCAAGTTGTTTAAAAATAGAATAAGGCATCGTTGATCCACCTTTAAATCGAGCATTCCTAAGTTTCCTTACCGTTTCCCATTGCAATTTTAATAACAAAACTACCTGGATCACGTTGTTTAGGAGGCAATTGGTCTTTGAAGAATCGCACTTGCCACTTCGAAACTATTACCTTCTCATTGTCGCCAAACTTCCTTTTGTTGGATGCTAGTTCTTTGAAAAAAATTTGACATAGGTGGCACATTTCGTATAACATCTAGCAGAGTAAATTAACATTAACCTTAGATAGCATGTTATAGAAATCCAAGAATTGCTTATCCTGTTTTTCGTTCGGCGACTTGGAAAAAGGAATTGGAGGTTTGTAAGGATTGTTGGTTTTGTGCAAGACAGATTCCTTACTCACCTCTTCTTCCTTGTGCAAGGTTTTGGAATTGGACGCATTCTCGATCTCCTCGTCACCTACAGGGTTAGTCAAAGTAGTAGAAAATGGAATTTCAACTTTGTTATCAATAACCTTACCACTTCGTAACACGGTGACGGCTTGGGCTTGCTCTGGTTGGCTAGGTAGCTTTCCTTTATTTACCACATGTTGAGCAATTTCACCCATTTGGGTGGCTAATTGACCAACTTGGGTTTCAAGACGTTTGAATGAAGCTTCCACGACTCAAATCTTTGAATGTTGGCCTCTTGAGTTTTCTTACTAACCTTGTATGAACGAACTCAAACTTTCCTCAATCGATGGAGGCCGAGGTTGATTTGATGATCGACCTTGGGGAGGAGGCCTCTGATGGATTTGAGATGGATTTTGCGAATTTCCCCAACTGAAGTTTGGATGATTCCGCCAACCTGGGTTGTAAGTCTGAGCGTAGGGATCATTACGAGGCCTTTGCTGAAAACCCTGGATAGCGTTAATGTCCTCAACCTGTTGATCAACCACCATATTACAAACATTAGCTCCATGACCGAATTCGCCACAAATTCCGCATGACTCGGCAAAGGAAGGGGCGTTGGATGGATGCCCCCGTGTAGCCAACAATTGAACTTGTTTAGTCAATTCAGCCAATTGTTTTGTCACGTCGTAACTTGGTGCTATTTCATTCACGGTAGCCCGTTTGCCTCGGGCACTTTTTTGTTGGGAGTTATCACTCATCATCTCTAGAATATCATAAATTTCCTGGGCTGTGTGCACACCCATATCACCCCCAGCAGCATTGTCAACCATATATTGAAAGTTATGTGATAATCCATCATAGAAAAATTGGTTTAACAATTCTAATGGGTAGTGATGATGTGGGCATTTAGTCTGTAAATCTTTGAAGCGATCCCATGCCTCATGAAAAGGTTCACCTTCCATTTGACAAAAGGTAGCTATCTTACCTCGTAGATCCGAAGTTTTCTGATGAGAGTAGTACCTGCCCATGAACTTATTGTACACCGCCTCCCAAGTAGTAAGAGAGTTGGGAGGTAGAGACATAAGCCATGTTTTTGCCCGATCTTTCAGAGTGTATGGAAAGCAGCGCATCCTTAGCTGGTCCTCATTCAAATCCTGTAGAGGAAAAGTTTGAATGACAAAATAGAATTCCCGAATGAAGTTGAGAGGATCTTCATTGGGCATTCCATAGAAAGACGGTAACTGATTGAAGTGTATATTCTTTAGCTCATAGTTCCGTGCTGCTTGTCCCAGAGTGATGCAAGAGGTCGCGGTTCCGATGACTGGGCGTGCGAACTCACGCATCGAAGGCTGGCGTGCCTCCGCGTTGTTTCCGTTTTGATTGTCACCCATTGCTGGCTCGTCTGTTTGTTCTTCCTTTGGAACGTGGTCCTGAGAATCCTCGCTACTAACCGAAGAATTGTCCCCCTCGTTCCTTATACGTCTCGGAACGCGGTGAATGTCGTCTCGAAAGGTGCAAGCTCCGTTGAGATTCCTACGACCTTGCATAAACAAACTTAAGAAAACAAATCAAACGTACCGGTGGAATAAGGGTGAAAAATCAAAAAGCAAACACGAAGAAATCCTAAACTAAAAACACGGAAAATAGACACAATAATTATTACGCCTAAAGCCTTCAAACAACGGCGCCAAAATTTTGTTCGACCGCTAAACACCTATAAAAGTCTAACAATCCTCGCAAGAGAACGAGATCAATTGTAGGGTAGCAAGTTAACCACAAGTCGTCTCTCAAGGAAGACTTAGCCGGCAAATAATTATTATGTATCACAATAGACAGGAAAAATAAACCTAAACACTCTAACTGTTTGTTGGATTTATTTAAACTAAAAGAAATCAATTAAAAGGACAAATTAAAACTAAGCGAGGATTAAACTTTGGAGAAAAGGATATGGAAGAAAGTCTAGGATTATGGATTCATCTCATCAAACTTGCAAAGCGAGAATATCAATTAATTGATCACGCGGTTAACAAATATAACAATCATGGAAAGACTAGTCTAGATCCGATAACTCTCGTATTCACAGATTAGGGCTATCCCAACATAATTTGCTATTTTCATTAAGCCTTGAGTTAGATAATACATTTCGATTCATATCTAACCCCCGAATAAATTTAGTCCAGAATAATATCTTCGATCGATCTCAATTATCCCCTCAAACAATCAAGAGTTGGCCAAACAATCAATCAACAAGTAAAACAATTTATCCAGAAAGCGGACCAATTAATCAATACTCATGCTTGTTTGTTTGAATCAAATCATCATAATCCTAGAACAAGGAAATTAGTTCATGTTTGGGGATGGGATCATAATCTCAATTGAAGGAAAGAAAACAATCATAAACATGATCATGCAACAATAATAATCACCCAACAATTGAAATCGGACAAAAGAGATGAAGAAATCTTACTCTTTGATTAAGAAGCAAAATAACTTCAAGGGGAAGAATCCAAGCAATCCCAATGATGAAAAGCAAGAGAAATACCAAAAACTAAAGTTTAGAAGTGCTATGAATGAAGGTGTGTCGAAAATAGGGGCTCCCAAGTCCTATTTATAAGCTAGAGTCCTAAACAAGGTGGAAGAGCCAAAAATCGGATAAAAATTAGATATTTCGTGTTCGAAGATTTACGACATTGCATCACACAAGCCTTGCTCCAGTAACAAGCCAGCAATCAATCTGGGTGCCGACCTTCCTCGCGCGCCGTCTTTGCTTCACAGCGCGCCAAGGCCGTTTTCCTTCCTTGCGCTTGCGCGCGACGTGATGCGCGCCACGCGCGCTGCGCATACGCGCTTCGCGCCAAGGATGTCTTGCGCGCGCGCACTCAAGCACTGCTACCGGCCGATGTTTGTCATTATGCCCGTTTTCTCCATTTTTCATCCGTTTTTCGAGCCTCTTTTCATCATAACCTATAAAAATGACAAAAACACCCTACGTAACACTCGACACTATAACCTATACTTTAAGCTATGGAAGTATGCATAATCACACGCAAAATAAAACAAAAACACACAAAAATAATACTCAAAAACATGCAAAACACCTATATTCCAAATCTTGAGCATATCTTTGTTTGTCGCAACAAGATAATATTTCATCCACTTAAGAAAAGGGTACTTATTATAACTCGTCGATTTGTCTTAATAGTCGATGCTTATTCGTATAGTCACATTTTTTTGAGCAATTGATAGTAAATTCCATCGCTAAAAGTAATAGGTTGTCCTTAAATTTCTATCCACCAGTATTTAATAGTCGAGACCTCATCAATAATTAAATAAGTCATTTCGAATTTGTAATTATAGGAGTCGTTCATACTAAAACCTCGAAAACAACCTCAATTTCTCATATCCATAAAGACCTCGATTCTTTCGGATAAAGGTGCGCTTCTTATATACCTTATAGAATACTAGTATCCATCACACCAGTAGTTAATCAACACTTAAGTAATTTACAACTAAGTCTCAATCAACTAATTAAAGTAACAACTAATTCACATATAGGTGTCTAAATCACAATAATATTCCGAATAATCCCAGGTAATCATTATCTAATCTTAGTTCACAAGTTAGATATCACAACTTAGAAGATAATTAGTAGCGACGTCGAGTCGAGATCCTGTAGTATTCGCATCCTTAACATATCTTAACGGTGATACCCAAACCACGAGTCAAATTTCATTACTTCAGATTACACAAGTGGTTAGGAAAAATAACACAATGGCACTACAATCAAATCATACTTGATGATTCCTATATTATCATTTTACAAAGTAATATCACTAAGCATCTAGATCCCATAACATATCACATAGCCAAATCGGATATTATCAAGTGATAACCCATACCCTTCAAGTCTCATCATATCGGGGCATTATACCATTAAGATCCAATAATTTCTAACCACCTAATGTCCAAACCGAGGAATATTTGGATATTTAATACTAGGATGATCCATAATAGTTCAAATAGTCATCTAAATTCAACATAGGTCATCTAGAAGTGGTAACCCAATTCCAAGGCAAAGGATCCTATCCTGGTTCACTTCATTGTAAGTTCCTTCTTACAAACCGAGCTCGATACCACAACCGTCACGACCCAAAATCGGGAGCCATGACTCGACGGTCTAACTTATGCCGGTTTACCATGCCACCATTTATTCATTAATATAATCCAAACAGAAATAGCAAAATCCCAAAATAGAATGAATATTGAATAAACTAAGTCGAGAACACGTCGAACGAAATCGAAAAATAAAATACAATCCTCGTCACAATCATACTTCCTACGGGTCCTACACCCGACTATTACAAGGAAATTGCTTAGAACTTGTCCATACATAAAGAAACCACAAAATTCAAATTGTCTCATTAGTCCAAAGATAATACTGAGCTAATCGGTAGCTTCAAATCTTCGTCATGGTCTTCTTCCCGAACCTCATCATCTCAAGTTGGAAAATTCGGTAGAGTGAGACAAAAATTCTCATGGGTGTGGTGAGTGTGTGCAAGTTGGGCTTATACTTTATGCAAGAAAAACCGTTTCATGAATTTTTGATGCAACAAATATGCAATGACATTCTCATATACTTAGTAGTTTTATTATTTAGTTAACGACCGATCAATCAATTCATTTCGATTGGTTGCACATGAAAGTGTGACGCCAACCCGGGCGATCCATCAATTCATATCGTTGGTTGCGCATTTAAATCGTGACGCCAACCTGATCCGTCGGCTACCAGATCAATTGGTTGCGCACGAAAGTGTGACGCCAACCCGACCACCTTATACGGCGAGAAATGTTGATCAAATATCATCTCCCAAACAAAGACACCTTATCCCTCCTCAAGCCGATAAAGGTCGTAGCCGCTATCCCGATTGGCACAACGTCTCCACAAAGGAGCCGCTAAGCTCGGAGAATGTCATAATCATGATTATACCTGAATCCTACGACCCATCGCCCGTCGAAATCTCCTATCCTACTCGATGTTGAGATTTGGACGATGGAGGCCGACATGAGATCGTAGCCAAGCTACCCCGTCGAGAAAAGGACTAGGTCAATCCCTAATTTTTCTAAAATTCTAAGGAATCATATTTTCTGGGTCTCGGGGTCAGATTTTCGAAAATTGTAGGTCAATCCCAAAATTTCTCCCAATTTATTATTTTGACCCAATACTTTTAAAAATGGATATCTCTTAAACCGAAAAAGTTATTAACGAGATTCTAAGTCTAATAATTTATTTGTGGCAGTACGTATGTAGGTCAAAAGCAGTTTTGAAAAATTTCCATATTTAGTACCGATTTTTTGAAATATTCCATTTTAGCCCAAAGGTAATTTTACCGTTAAGGGCTCATTTCAAGCCCGTTTTTGTGAAATTTTGACTATAATCCAGAATACTATTTGAAATAAGTTTGTATTATTTTTGGAACAGTGGCTGCCCCTCATTTTCAGATTTTACAGTTTATCCCCTAAAGTTTGAAAAATATCGTTTTGGTGCCTAAAGGTTCTCATATTCGCATTTGTTTGACCGGAGGGTCCCAAATATTATTAATCTCTTATACATTATTTTTACAGTAATTTTAGCCCAAAATTTCGAAAATTTCTAGAAGGTTCCCACTGTTTTTGGTTTTATCACTTTTGGCCCTATATTTTGCCTTATTTGCAAAAATGGCCCAAACTCGATTTTGTTCACAATTTCATATCTCCAGAATACTTATATAACATATAAAAATATATTTCTCATATTCTCAGTTATTCTGAACACATATACAAAAGGAAGCCTAAAATCATGTAATTAGGTAATAAATTAAGTAACATTAATATTGATAACATATCGTGTTATGTAAAATAAATAGTGAATATAAGAATAATTAATCTGGAATACTAAAACAAGATATCGGAAATATATGTGGATCGTGTCATCTATGGTATAAAAATATGGGGCCTCACAAAAATTCAAATATTACAGAGGGTTCCATTAAGTTTTAATTTCTTGCAATTAAATCCACAAATTTGCCATTTTTGCATTTTAAGTCTAAAAATTCAAATTTAATCAATTATGCTCGACTCGTACAGGTTATAAGTCATATAAAACATGGTTTTCATGGATCATAAACATGCATGTCCATTTCATACAATAATTCATCAAATATATCATTAAAATGTACATGCATGCACCTAAATTTCAATAAATAGCATTTTTAACATCACTTGAGAATTTTCAAAATTTGATACATGAAATCAACATGCAATACACAATATATATATATATATATATATATATATATATATATATATATATCTCAAGTGCTCAAGAATAAAATACTACATGCATTTAAGGAAAAACACCTAGGAGTTGAAAGGATTTTTCCACCCACCTTAAAATTGGATAGTTGTGAAATAAAAGGATACATTTCACAACTTTGAATGAAACTCACTTAGGACAGCCCCAAAGTCAAGAAATACCAAAAAAATAGGATTTAGAAAAATTAGGTTAAAATTAAGAAGAAGAAGGAAGAGGTGAAGAAATTGACAAAAACTACACTTACCTTGTGTAATAGGAAAAATGAGTCTAGTAATGGCTTTAAAATTGAAGGTCTTGCTCACCCTCAAGAAAACCTCCTAAGGTCAGCCCCAATTTCTCAAAAATTAGAAAGGGGTGTTAAAATTTGAAGGAAATAGAAAAGGAGGAAAACGGCACTAGAGTCTAATATCTTACCTTATAGTCCAATTCTTCACAATTTCGCCAAAGTCTTGAAGTCCTTTTCAAGATGATGTCAAGCTCTTTAGTATTTTCAAGGTCTTCTAAGTATACCTCAAAATCAAAAATGAAACTTAAATTAAGAAGTGAAGAAATGTGTGAAGCCCCGATTTTTCCGAGCTATTAATTGATCCTTATTGTCGTCTATACTTTTGATCGACTATTTTACCGCGTCATTTTGACGGGTAATTAATAATAATATATACATTTTGTATTTTATTTCATTTTATTTAATTACTTGTGATCATGATCTTATTTAATTTTATTCCTTATTTATGATCACTTGATTGATCATTATTACTATTTTTGTATTTATTAGTCACCTTAGAATTTTAAGAGACTATTTATTTTGGAAACTTTTACCTTATAAAATTAAGATTTTTGATTTAGATTAAGTGATCATGAGACTTACAAGTGATCAAGGAAATCACTAAATATTTTGGAGATTGATATATTTCATCTATTATCATCAAATTTGGGACAAAAACAAATATATGGAATTACCATAATACCCTTGAAGTGGACGGCCATAGTGATATTTTTGGAGTAAAAATATCATCCAACTCTTGTACACCTACACCATATATTAGTCATCTTGTGTATAATTATATCATTAATTCAAACATTATACACATTATCTTATACATCAATTTTATATCATTAAATTCCCCAACATATCCTATTCTTCCCAATATTCTTCTTATTCCTCTCAACATTCCAATTTGACCCATACCTTGACTCACCTTTTGTCTCCATGCAAGAGACAAATTAGAAGACACAATTTGAACAAAATTTTCTCTCCCTCTCTCACTATGTTGGACGGCCATATGGCCTAATTACACAAAAATTTCATATCAAATTTCACCAACACATTTGATCTTCCATATCAATTCTCCTCCTTCTCTCTAAAAACTCACAACTTCTCTCTCTTCTTCCTTTCACTTTCTTCTTCTATACTTAGAAAATTTTTCAACATTTTCCTCCTATTCTTCACTAAAAATCGAACTATCATCATACAAGGTAAGAAATTTTAGCTTCAATCCATTTTTGGATATCACATTGTTCATCTCTTCCACCTTCTTAACTTAAGTTTGAATTTGGTTTGGAGGTACATTTAGAAGACCTTGAAGATTAGAGCTTGACAACATTTTTGAAGAAGAACCTCAAGCTTGAAGAGGAAATAATAAAGGAAATTAGACCACAAGGTAAGAATTGAGTACTAGACCCTTCTTCCCTATTCTTTCTAATTTTTCCAAATTTTAACAGCCCTTTTTCATTTTTGAGAAATAGGGGCTGACCTTAGGAGATTTTGGAGTTGAGCCAAAATTTCCAATTTTTGAGCTTCAACTAGTCTCCAAACACCTACTACACAAGGTAAAACGTAGTCCTTTTCATTTCCTTATTTCCTTCTTTTTATCCTTAATTTTTCTCTCATTTTTCTAACTCCAAATTTTGATATTTTCTTGACTTAGGGGCTAACCTAAGAAGCCTCATCCAAAAATTGTGAAATTATCCTTTTATTTCACAATTTCCAAATTTAAGGTGGGTGGAAAAATATTTTCCAACTTTTAGGTGTTTTGATTAAATGCATGTAGAAAATTTGATCATGAGCCTTGAGATATATATAATCTATGTATTGCATGTCAATTTTATATATCAAATCATGAAAATTCTCAAGAGTTGCTCAAAATTACTATTTATTGAATTTTAGGTGCATGCATGTACACTTTAATGTTGTAATTGATGAATTCTTGTATGTGTTGGACATGCATGTGTATGATATTTAAAATCTATGTTTTGGATGACTTATAACCTGGAAAAGTCGAGCATAATTGATTAAATTTTAATTTTGGACTTAAAAATGCAAAAATAGAAAGTTGGTGGACTAAATTGCAAGAAAATAAAAGTTAAAGGACCCGTCTGCAAATTTCAAAATTGGGACTGTACTCAGGTTAAAAATGACTTTTGGACATTTTAATAAAGTTTTAAGAGTTTTAAGATAAATAAAATCAACTTTTAAAAGCCCAAGGACTAGATTGTAAAATTTTGAAAGTTTAAGGGCTACTTTGCAATTTTTAAAACTGTACCAGACCTTAACTTTAAAATTTGAAATTTTTACTCTTAAGATACTGGGAATTACATATTTTAAAGTATTCCAAAAATCCAAGTGGTTAGGGCTTGGAAAACAATTTTTCTAAAATTGAGGGACTAATGTGTAAAATACTAAACTTGAGGACCCAAATGAAATTTCCAGGACTTATGCAGCCCATGCACCTGAAAATACTAACTTAACGATAACTTAATTATATTTTGGACCCAAGGTTCAAATTTCATAACAATTGGACCCCTAAAAGCCTTAAAGGCAATTATTTCAAGATGGGACAAAAATGATATTTTCAAACGTTAAAGGACCTACACATATTTCTTTTAAAAACAGCTTTTGTCCCAATATCCTACTAACCTTAGTGACAGTTTCCAACTAGAATCACATTAAAAGCCCTTCCGGTTTGTGAGTTCCGAATTTTTAAAACTTAAGGTCCGAATTGGCAATTTTTACAAATTTGGGGCCAATGTGAGAATTTTATAAAAACTCGACCTCAAAACTTTAAAAACCTGAATCTCTGGACAATTTAGAGAATTTAGGAACTGACCTCATAATTTTTCAAGGTCGGGATATTTATTTATTCAATTTTTAACCCCAAAAGTGTTGGTTTTTACAAAACGGGGCTAAATTACAATTTTTTTTTATAAAGGACCTAACTCAAATTATTTTCTCTTCTACTAAAATAGCTCTGGACTCTCTGACTTGGAGATTTAATTTAAGTATCTTACTTTCCCAAAAACCCTTGACTTATCGGATCAATTTGACCGATTAATACCCGATCGCGGAGCGACTTCCTCGCCTTGCGATTTTGAATCTATAACGGGGCTTATGTCCCACCTAATCTTTCAAGATATCGAAGGTTGCTTATCCTTCCGATAATCATCTTCATCCAAAAACTCCACCAACGCCATAATTACCACTCGCGCTTTTCAAAATTTTCCTAAAACTGCTTCCCTGAATCAATAATACTCATTGCCGGTTATTTGTACTTGTAATTAATTTCTGCTGAGTCAACTTGGTGTGTCGAGCTCACAATCGAGAATGGATACGTCGGGGATGGGCAAGGCACTCGGCCGCTATTCCACTCTTCCTACCCCATCGTCCTAATCCCGCAAATCGAGGGACGGAGTTTGTCCAAGGCGGGTCGTAGTCTTGAGTATAATCATGATTATGACATCCGAGCCTTGCAAGCTCCACTTTGTGGATTTTGTCTTTGCCTACGGAGCGATAAGGTGCCGGTCTTGGACCATCTTGACCGGGAGTTACAAGGAAGAACAAAGGAATCACTTTGCCTCGATCCACACGATTCCGGAGTTATCGGCCCGCTTTGGTTGGCGTTACATTTCCGCACGCAACCGCTACTTTTTGCATTGGTTGGCGCTACAAATCCGTACGCAACCATTATTTGCCTTGCATAGGATTGGCGTTACACTTCCGTACGCAATCCTACCTGTCTTGACTGAATCACATAGTGCCTGTGTGACCATGAACTGTTTTCCTGAACTGTATAAGTATATTATTTAATATTTTATCACGACGCTTGCGAACTGTGTGTGAATTCATGCATCATACTCACGCGTTTTCATATAACTGTTTTCTCACATTAACTATATATTGCGCCACACTTGCACACGATCACCCCATCCACTGAGATTTATGTCTCATCCCCACCTGTTTTCTAACCTTAGATGAGGATTTCGTTGGAGATCTTGAACCACTCGGATTGAGACCTTGTACTACGCTTGTTGGATTTACTATTTCTTGTTGTTGATTGGACTCTTTTCTTATGTTGTTGTCGGACTTTTGTATTTCGTTCCATTCGGGTTTGTAATTGAGGGCATAGGACCCTTTGACTTTAAGTTGCTATTTTGTTGATTTTCGGGTTGTAATTTGGATGATGGATTGTAGACTTTAAGTTGTACTTGTACTTGTTATTTAATTATTCCACTTTATTTAGACTCTGTCTCATTGGGTTCTCGTTGATATTTGTCTGGACTGTTTAGTTATTGTATTTAAGTTGTGGATCGTTCGTAGCGTCCCCGTTTGGGCGTGATAGTTAGAGTGGTATCGAGCTCGGCTAGTAAGATGGAAACTTACACCGAGCTGACCCGAGATAGGACCCTCGATCTGTGTTTTTTGTAGTACCGCGACTTGACCAATTAAGTGTGAAATCGATTTCAAATTGGCAAAGAACCGTCTTATTGTTATTTGAACTAAGTTAGAACGCATACTTTGAGATTTCATAATCATACTTGTCTTGACTTAGTTGATTCTTGACTGATTTCCTTATTCGTTCTTCCTTATTCTCTTCTTATCTTTCCTCTACCTTTGACTGATCCGCCTTAGTTTTGTTTGATCGGGATGGAGCCGACGCCGCCTACACGGTGGGATGTATTCCATGCCCGTGCGGGCGAATATTACCAGGCACTCGATGATTCATTGCACCGGGAAAGTGAACGCGCGACCACGAGCTAGCCCGGAGCGCCAACGGAATAGGGACTGACTCGGCTTGGCGATGAGCCAAGATGAGAAGAACGAACCGACCATCTGTCATCAAGGACCGCGATAACACCATAAGAGCGCGGGAGGACCAAATCTGAGTATCCAGGAGCGCCTGGATAACATGCGGAGAAGATGAAGAGGACTAGTGACGCCGCCGAAAATGGGAGATGGACGCCCGCCTATCCCGTAGCACCGTCGATCGCTTGGAGAGACCCTCATCAAGCGGATGACAATCATAGAGGACATTACGCAGGCCCTAGCTCGGAGAGACGCCACACTAGAGGATGCTTTAGCGGCCAATGCTCGGCCATTGCCATTGCCCCGAGGCGGAGCCTATACCGATGCGAGGAGGATCCCGAGGGGATCCCGAGGATAGACGAACTATTTGATCAACTTCAAGGAGCGACGGTGTACTCGAAGTTTGATTTACAACAAGGATATTATCAATCAAGATCCGCGAAGGAGACATTTTCAAATCGCATTTCAAACTCGATATGGACACTACGAGTTTGTAGTGATGCCTTTTGTCCGACAAATGCACCAACATCATTTATGGACCTGATGCATCGAGTCTTTCAACCTTATTTGGATCAATTCATAGTGATATTCATTGATGACATACTCGTATACTCTAAGTCTAGAGAAGAGCACGAACGTCATCCAAAATCGTTTTAGACACTACGAGCATAAGGCGTATGCCAAATTCAGCAAGTGCGAATTTTGGCTTAGTGAAGTCGCGTTCTTGGGACACATAGTATCCGTGCAGTTGGATTGCAGTGGATCCTTCAAGGTGCGAGACAAAAGTGGTTGAATGGAAACAACCCGAGTGCATCAGAATTAAAATCGAGTTCCTAGGACTAGCCGGATATTATCGAAGATTTATCCAGGACTTCTCCAAGATAGCCGGACCACTCACTCGACTAACCCGGAAGCAAGTCAAGTTTGAGTGGAATGACAAGTGCGGCGAGTTTCAAGAGTCAAGAAACGACTTACTACGGCTCTAGTCTTAGCCCTTCCAAAGGGAACAAAAACCTTGTCGTCTACGGTGATGCATCAAAAGAAGGACTAGGAGCGATGCTCATGCAAGAAGGAAAAGTTATCGCTTATGCATCACGAAAGCTCAAGCCGTATGAGGCCAATTATCCAACGCATGACTTGGAATTGGCGGCGATAGTTTTCGGCGTTGAAGAAATGGAGACACTATCTCTACGGAGCAACATTCACGATTTTCACGGATCATAAGAGCTTGAAGTATCTATTCTCCCGAAAAGACCTCAATCTGAGGCAATGTAGATGGATGGAGTTGATTGAGGACTATCACTTTGATATTCAATACCATCCCGAAAGCTAACGTCGTAGCGAGCCTTTCTAAAAGCGGCGAGCTTAGCGGACTTATGATTCGAGAATGGGAATCATTAAAAGAGGCGAGCAATTGGAATCGACGAGAACCAATACTCGATTTCATGTGCTAACATTTCGATTACACCCAATCTGCTGAATGAGATCAAAGAAGCACAAGAAAAAGATACACATCTTCAAAAAATCGAAGGAGAAGATACTTAAAGGAGAAAGATCATAATTCTCGGTACCAAGATGGAGATATCGGGTTCCCGAGATCGAGTGTCAACCAAATGACGAGCAGATTAGGAATAAAATCTAGCAGAGGCACACCGCTCGAAAATACACTATACATCCTGGAGGAAACAAGATGTATAAGGATTTGAAACGGTTATTGGTGGGTAAACATGAAGAACCAGGTAGCGAGTTCGTTGCGAGATGTTTGACTTGTCAACGAGTAAAAGCGAGAACACCAACGACCTTCCGGTTTGCTACAACCGTTGAGAATTCAGTGGAAATGGGAACATATAACGATGGACTTCGTGACGGATCTACCAAGGACCGAGAGAGGCCACAATGCTATTTGGGTGGTTGTAGACCGACTCACGAAATCGCACACTTTTTACCCATCAAGAAAACCGATAGCCTGCAAAACTTGCACAAATTTATATCCGAGAAATCATTCGATTGCATGGAGTACCGGTCGATATAGTATCCGGCAGAGACCCGAGGTTTGTCTCCAGTTTTGGAAGTGCTTGCACGAGGAATTGGTACCTCACTAAGTTTCAAAGACAACATCACATCCACAAACCGATGGACAAGTGCGGCGAACAATTCAAACCCTTGAAGATATGTTGCGAGCCTGCACCTTGATTTTCAAGGGAGTTGGGATTCGCACTTACCATTAGCCGAGTTCGCCTACAATAACAGCTTATCGTGCCACGATTGGGATGGCACCCTACGAGGCATTGTATGGGCGAAAATGTAGATCCCCACTACACAGGGAGATTGATGACCAAGGACTACGAAAGAGAAACGAAAGTCGCCTTCGATTCCAAAGGTCGACTTAGTTCGAGGCCATGGAGAAGGTCAAGCTGATCAAGAGCGGATTCGCACAGATACTCGAGCGCCAAAAGAGTTATGCGGACAAGAGAAGAAAGGATTTGGAATTTGAAGTCGGTGATGAAGTATTTCTCAAACTCTCACCACGGAAAGGATTGATCAATCCGAAGAAAGGAGGCAAGTTGAGTCCGAGATATGTTGGACCTTACAAGATTTTACAGAGTATCGGGAAGTTAGCTTACGGACTCGGTTACCAGCACCATATATGGGAATGCACGATGTATTCCACGTGTCGAGACTCAAGAAGTATCAACCGGATCCCGAGCATATCATCACTCGAGATACTCCCCCTCTAATGGAAAATCTATCCTACACCGAGGCCAATCCGGATCATTGATCGCCAGATACGACGATTGCGTAAGAGTGAAATCCCGATGGTTAAAGTGGTGTGGCGAGAACCACAACCGAGACGAGGACGCAACATGGGAAATGGAAGAAGACATGAGGAATCAATATCCGAGAACTATTTCAAGAGAATTTGGGGACCAAATTCTTTTAAGGAAGGGGAGGATGTGAAGCCCGATTTTTCCGAGCTATTAATTGATCCTTATTGTCGCTATACTTTTGATCGACTATTTTACCGCGTCATTTTGACGGGTAATTAATAATAATATATACATTTTGTATTTTATTTCATTTTATTTAATTACTTGTGATCATGATCTTATTTAATTCTATTCCTCATTTATGATCACTTGATTGATCATTATTACTATTTTTGTATTTATTAGTCACTTTAGAATTTTAAGAGACTATTTATTTTGGAGACTTTTACCTTATAGAATTAAGATTTTTGATTTAGATTAAGTGATCATGAGACTTACAAGTGATCAAGGAAATCACTAAATATTTTGGAGATTGATATATTTCATCTATTATCATCAAATTTGGGACAAAAACAAATATATGGAATTACCATAATACCCTTGAAGTGACGGCCATAGTGATATTTTTGGAGTAAAAATATCATCCAACTCTTATACACCTACACCATATATTAGTCATTTTGTGTATAATTATATCATTAATTCAAACATTATACACATTATCTTATACATCAATTTTATATCATTAAATTCCCCAACATATCCTATTCTTCCCAACATTCTTCTTATTCCTCTCAACATTCCAATTTGACCCATACCTTGACTCACCTTTTGTCTCCATGCAAGAGACAAATTACAAGACACAATTTGAACAAAATTTTCTCTCCCTCTCTCACTATGTTGGACGGCCATATGGCCTAATTACACAAAAAAATTCATCTCAAATTTCACCAACACATTTGATCTTCCATATCAATTCTCCTCCTTCTCTCTAAAAACTCCCAAATTCTCTCTATTCTTCCTTTCACTTTCTTCTTCTATACTTTGAAAAATTTTCAACATTTTCCTCCTATTCTTCACTAAAAATCGAACCATCATCATACAAGGTAAGAAATTTTAGCTTCAATCCATTTTGGATATCACATTGTTCATCTCTTCCACCTTCTTAACTTAAGTTTGAATTTGGTTTGGAGGTACATTTAGAAGACCTTGAAGATTAGAGCTTGACAACATTTTTGAAGAAGAACCTCAAGCTTGAAGAGGAAATAGTAAAGGAAATTAGACCACAAGGTAAGAATTGAGTACTAGACCCTTCTTCCCTATTCTTTCTAATTTTTCCAAATTTTAACACCCCTTTTTCATTTTTGAGAAATAGGGGCTGACCTTAGGAGATTTTGGAGTTGAGCCAAAATTTCCAATTTTTGAGCTTCAACTAGTCTCCAAACATCTACTACACAAGGTAAAGTTTAGTCCTTTTCATTTCCTTATTTCCTTCTTTTTTTTCCTTAATTTTTCTCTCATTTTTCTAACTCCAAATTTTGATATTTTCTTGACTTAGGCTGACCTAAGAAGCCTCATCCAAAAATTGTGAAATTATCCTTTTATTTCACAATTTCCAAATTTAAGGTGGGTGGAAAAATATTTTCCAACTTTTAGGTGTTTTGATTAAATGCATGTAGAAAATTTGATCATGGGCCTTGAGATATATATAATCTATGTATTGCATGTCAATTTTATATATCAAATCATGAAAATTCTCAAGAGTTGCTCAAAATTACTATTTATTGAATTTTAGGTGCATGCATGTACACTTTAATGTTGTAATTGATGAATTCTTGTATGTATTGGACATGCATGTGTATGATCTTTAAAATCTATGTTTTGGATGACTTATAACCTGGAAAAGTCGAGCATAATTTATTAAATTTCAATTTTGGACTTAAAAATGCAAAAATGGAAAGTTGGTGGACTAAATTGCAAGAAAATAAAAGTTAAAGGACTCCTCTGCAAATTTCGAAACTTGGGACTGTACTCAGGTTCAAAAATGACTTTTGGACATTTTAATAAAGTTTTAAGAGTTTTAAGATAAATAAAATCAACTTTTAAAAGCCCAAGGACTAGATTGTAAAATTTTGAAAGTTTAAGGGCTACTTTGCAATTTTTAAAAATGTACCAGACCTTAACTTAAAAATTTGAAATTTTTACTCTTAAGGTACTGGGAATTACATATTTTAAAGTATTCCAAAAATCCAAGTGGTTAGGGCTTGGAAAACAATTTTTCTAAAATTGAGGGACTAATGTGTAAAATACTAAACTTGAGGACCCAAATGAAATTTCCAGGACTTATGCAGCCCATGCACCTGGAAATACTAACTTAACTATAACTTAATTATATTTTGGACCCAAGGTTCAAATTTCATAACAATTGGACCCCTAAAAGCCTTAAAGGCAATTATTTCAAGATGGGACAAAAATGATATTTTCAAAAGTTAAATGACCTACACATATTTCTTTTAAAATCTGCTTTTGTCCCAATATCCTACTAACCTTAGTGACATTTTCCAACTAGAATCACATTAAAATCCCTTCCGGTTTCGAGTTCCGAATTTTTAAAACTTAAGGTCCGAATTGGCAATTTTTACAAATTTGTGGCCAATGTGAGAATGTTATAAAAATGCGACCTCAAAACTTTAAAACCCTGAATCTCTGGACAATTTAGAGAATTTAGGAACTGACCTCATAATTGTTCAAGGTCGGGATATTTATTTATTCAATTTTTAACCCCAAAAGTCTTGATTTTTACAAAACAGGCTAAATTACAATTTTTCTTTTATAAAGGACCTAACTCAAATTATTTTCTCTTTTACTAAAATATCCCTGGACTCTCTGACTTGGAAATTTAATTTAAGTATCTTACTTTCCCAAAAACCCTTGACTTATCGGATCAATTTGACCGATTAATACCCGATCGCGAGCGACTTCCTCGCCATCTTGCGATTTTGAATCTATAACGGGGCTTATGTCCCACCTAAACTTTCAAGATATCGAAGGTTGCTTATCCTTCCGATAATCATCTTCATCCAAAACTCCACCAACGCCATAATTACCACTCGCGCTTTTCAAAATTTTTCCTAAAACTGCTTCCCTGAATCAATAATACTCATTGCACTGTTGATCTGCCTGTACTTGTAATTAATTTCCTACCCGAGTCAACTTGGTGTGTCGAGATCATAGTCGGAATGGATACATCGGGGGAACCGGCAGCTCGGCTCGCTATTCCACTCTTCCTAGCTCCATCGTCCTAATCCCACAACCGAGGGACGGAGTTTGTCGAGGAAGTGGGTCGTAGTATCTTGGTATAATCATGATTATGACGAGATCCAAGCCTTGCAAGCTCCACTGTGGATTTTGTCTTTGCCTACGGAGCGATAAGGTGCGGTCTTGCACCATCTTGACCGGAGAGTTACAAAGAAGAACGAAGGAATCGCTGTCGATCCACACGATTTCGGAGTTATCGGCCCGTTTTGTTGGCGTTACATTTCCGTACGCAATCGCTACTGTTTTGTATTGGTTGGCGCTACAAATCCGTACGCAACCATTATTTTCCTTGCATAGGATTGGCGTTACACTTCCGTATGCAATCCTACCGTCTTGATCAATCACATAGTGCCTGTGTGACCATGAACTATTTTCTGAATCGTATAAGTATATTATTTAATATTTTATCACGACGCTTGCGAACTGTGTGTGAATTCATGCATCATACTCACGCGTTTTCATATAACTGTTTTCTCACATTAACTATATATTGCGCCACACTTGCACACGATCACCCCATCTATCGAGATTTACGTCTCATCCCCACCTATTTTCTAACCTTAGATGAGGATTTCGTTGGAGATCTTTGCCAGAACCTCTCGGATTGAGACCTTGTACTACGCTTGTTGGATTTACTATTTCTTGTTGTTGATTGGACTCTTTTCTTATGTTGTTGTCGGACTTTTGTATTTCGTTCCATTCGGGTTTGTAATTGAGGCGTAGGACCCTTTGACTTTAAGTTGCTATTTTGTTGATTTTTGGGTTGTAATTTGGATAATGGATTGTAGACTTTAAGTTGTACTTGTACTTGTTATTTAATTATTCATTGCTATTTAGACTCTATCTCATTGGGTTCTCGTTGATATTTGTCCGACTGTTTGGTTATTGTATTTAAGTTGTGGATCGTTCGTCGCGTCCCGTTTGGGGCGTGACAAAATGTAAGCTAGAGGATATCAAGATGAATTGAAGAACAAATTTCTTACCTTATAGAAGGTGTAGGTTTCAATTTTTTGGAAGAGTTAGGAAGAAATTCTTGTATTTTGTTAAGTGTTGGAGAAGAAGAAGAAGAAAGAAAGAAGGGAATTTCTAGAGAGAAGTTGGAGAGAAATTACAAGAGAGATAAGTGTTGGTAAAAAAAAAAGAACCAATTTGCACCAAAAATGGCCTCTTGGTGTTAGCAGTGAGGGAAATGGAGGGAGGTTGATCAAGTTTCATGTCTTGTGATTTGTCTCTTGCATGGAGACAATTAGAGTAGTCAAAGTATGGGTCAAAATAGAATAATGGAATATTGAGGGGATTGAGGGGAATGTTGGAGAATAAAATAGGTTGGGGAATTTTAATGATATAAAATTGAGGTATAAGATAATATGTATAATTCTTGTAATGTGGTATAATTATACACAAGAGATATAATAAGGTGTATGTGTTTAAGAAGTGAGAGGTATTTCTACACAAAAATACATCATGGCCGTCCATTACTATGTTTAAATGTGGTATCCATATATTTTTTTGTCCCAAATTGATGATAATAGATAAATAATATCAATTTCTAAAATAAATAGTGATTTTCTTGATCACTTATAAGTCTCATGATTACTTATTCTAAATCAAATTCTTAATTCTATAAGACATAAGTCTCTAAAATAAATTGTCACTTAAAATTCTAAGGTGACTAATAAATGCACAAATGATAATAATGATCAATCAAGTGGTCATTAATGTGAAATAGAATTAATAAATGAATATGATCATCACAAGTAATAAATAAAATAAAATTAAATGTGAAATGTATTTATTATTAATATTTACCCGTCAAAGTGATGCGGTAAAATAGTCAAAATAGTACATGACGATAGGTGAAATAAATACACACTCGAATAAAAATCAAGGGTTTCACAATTACTAGAATTATTTACTTGGATATGCACACCTTAAACCCTTGGAGAACTTTGGTGATGCTCCAAGAAGAAAACCGTAGAGAGAAATTTTCCGTGAGAGAAATTTTAGGAGAGTGATTTACGATCTTTGCGTAGGAGACGCCTCGATGTCTCTACTACTAATAATATAGGGAGAGAATATAAAACGATATATCTCAATCCCTATTATAATCGGATCTTTCCACATTAGATGCAATCCCAAGATGCATGTTAATCAATTAGGATCCCCAATATCTTTCCTAGAATAAAAGATATGGATATAATCTCCAATATCTCCCACTCATTCATATCTAATCCGACTCATTCGAATCATATTATAATATTCTCATCTCACGTCTCTTCTTTCATACGGGAATAAGGCGTGCGACCAAGCGAGAAAGTATAGGTGAGGAGAGTTATATTAAGTCATCACCAAACTAACATAACCCTACAACTCAATAACTCGCTATGTACCCCAAACCAAGTGGTGGCACCCAACAAGCATCTCTAGATCCCTCAATGAAATAAATATAGTATGCTCGACTCACTCAAATATGTTTCTAAATTCATGACTAGTCAAACACATTTTGACATAGTCGCCCGGCTATGAATCATAGAACATAAGTGTGTTACCAACTTAATTCTTCCTCGGCCCCACATGCCAATAAGCTTGGTCTTGATGACTTTCCTAGACATGCTCCGACAAACCGAATCACACGTGGCCATTAGATACATGCTAAAGTATTGTCATCAAGATTACACCTCATGACATGGTCCAAAGTCCCAAAGGGTACAAAAATATATGGGCTCACACAAGAATGAAGCGGGGGACCCATTCACCACTTTCCCATAGACAATCGACTCAAAGCACGTAGTATAAATACATGCTATGATGGAGCTCCCACTCAATTTAGGCATGTCACGCTCTAGACATCATACAAATCTTAGTCAAGTCGCTATTCAAGCGTCGACCACTGCGTCTACTCGTAGTCACTCCCAAAGTGTCATACGATAGTTCGCACATTCGACTAAAACAAAGCTTTTATGAAGTTTGGACATACTTCATAATCTATCAACTTCGGATCTCATCTTAACCTTTAGTTAAGGCGACTTATTAATTATACTTATTAACCTTCTTTCACTCTAGCGAAGGCGATCATTCGCAAACCTCCTCAGTGCGACACAATCTTTTAAGTCTCATCTTGCTCGCTCTCTTAGCGCCCGGCGATTGCCCGTATGAGAGGGCCAATCAAAGCCTGGTGACAACTAACAAGTTCAAGATACCAAACACATAATGAGAATCCAACATATCTCATTAATCACAAGATGTTCTCAAAGGCCACATAAACAATTCTACTTAATCTCTAATGACTCACATGCCTTTGGAGCATATCTCCAAACAAAGGCTCATAAAAGGGATGAGCGCCCACATCGCTCGTAGAATTATGCCCGAGAACAATATTAACTATGCGCAAAATACTCTCAAGTGAAGTAAAAGCTCGAGTAAATATGTTTGGTCTACCATCCATATTTGGCGCCCACCATACACCAAAGTGATTTTACTATCACAAAGACAACAAAATACATCATGAATGTGCGCGCAATGCGCATCATTTCAAGATGCCAAATTTGCCTCTAGCAAATCATAGACCGATCTGTTAAGATTACTAAGTATCCATTTATCGGCATCACAATAGCGCATAGATCACTTCGATATCCACTCACCAATCACACTTTGCTAAGTACATGATTTCATGAGTACCCACATAGCGCACATCACACATTCGATAGTGCTTACATAAACTAGCTAGCATTTCTTTTCTTCTTCTTACAAGGTATCGTTTCTTGACTAAGAATATGATCTTTGACCATGGAGTGTAAAGACAAAAACACCGAGTGGTGATAACTCCATGTCCTTTCCAAATCATCACATTTTGCCATATACTATGAGATACAACTCTTACATGTTCATGAATTAATTGACCATCGTATGCCTATCAAAATGATAGCTCGATGAAATACTAGAGCTTCTTGATCAGCAATCAATCACGTTCTTTCTCAACTTCTTAAATTCATTGGGTGATCCACATAGATCTCCTTATTCAACTTTTTACTTGAACTATGTCAACATCAATCATCCAGATAAACTTAGGCGAAAGTGGCAATAATAGATAATATATCGCATTTAATTGAGGCAATCTCACCACTTAGGAGAACATCTCAAAAAAATTTACGCTCTTCTACAGGGCATAAACTTTTCGTCCTTAGTCGAGCTACACACATGTTACGCGATCCATCTATATTGCACTTGACCTTCGAAACCACATGTTTCAAATGGTCTTGCATCTAGACTAAAGATCAACAAGCTCTTAGAATCTATTCTTAGTCATTCGACTCATCTTTTCCTTCGCAACAACTATTCACTTAGGGCATCAAGTGAAGTCACAGTTCTATTGACTCATCAACACCCACAAAAGTAATTGTGAAGGATACCCACTCAATCTCATATAGATGATGGGGAATATTTCATATTCACTCCTTTTACTCGTGGAATTTGAGAATCCTTTGTGTGTGAGACACTAGCTTCTGCTGACTTAGTGTCGTTCCCACTATCCCGCATTACTAGATGAGTACAAAATACAACATCCTCGCTAGAGAAACGAGCGCCTCCTAAGGATCTTGCAACTCGCATAGTTTCAAGATCACTTTAGAATTCACATAAGCTCAAGAAATCCCTTTGAGGGGAAACCTGAATCATGCGACTTAATTCTCCACGTGAGAACACGTATCCTCGAACTTACATGGGTAGACCCACTAATTCGGGCTTGTTATCAAACTATAGCTCATATAAGGTTGAAGAATCATTTGGAGACACATATTTTATGATGTAGGCGAACAAGATACACAAATCAATTTGCGCCATCATAAATCTAACCATTTTGAAGTTATTGTCCCTTCTTCGCAAGCTCATATAGGCTGCAAAATATTTGGAACCATCATCCAACTTGCAACTTTATTTCCTTCAACTATGTGCCCAAACTAATTAGACACACTATTCCCACTCCCTATTAGCACATCTCCATCTGTAAGAATCGCTCAAAGCAGGTTTGGCGCCTCTAATCGATGAGAGTGAGAATGTACTAACTTATAGCGTAAATAGCAATGAAAGAAAATCCAATGCGTTAATTTTGTATCTCACACTCATAAGTCCGCACTCAATTTAGTGGACGTAGCTTTAAAGGAAAAGTAGTCATCTTACATTCTTCCAAAGCAAGCTTATCTCGCTGAAAAAAATTATGCGAGAGGAAGATTGACCTTAGCGAGTTAGACAATAAAACCTCCCCGAGCTAATACAGACCATCCTCATAACCTCACGTGCCAGGGATATCTTTAGAAGATCTATAAGAAATACTATCTCAAGCCAAGCATCACCAAGAAAAGATAGACAAGTCTTCTCATTCAACAAATATCTTACAATTGTATTTATCCGAATAAGACTACATCCACACATCAAATTGCTCACACCTCTTTGTTGAGCTTGAGGTGACTCTTTTTAGCCTCCTCTTGTGCGCTCTATAGCGGCACAACCCGATAATAGTCATCCACATTTGCTCAATTTCAACCACATGCTAAGTAAACCAATATCTACAATCGACCCATGGAGAGATTTGGAAATATTAGCGAAAAATTAAGAGAGCAATTAAATAGTCCAACTTTCTCTTAGTACAATTACGAGCGAAGTTGCGAGTCCGATAAGTGCACTTAATATTTGTTGATACTTAATTGCCTCATTCAATACGGTGACATGACTTCTCGTCCACTTTATGGATCAATTTATAGTTCTAGTTTTAGCTTTTTCTCTCGTCAAAATACATTATGCTTGTTCCAACATTCACCGGAGTTGGTTTATGTCGGTTAGCATAAGTGACAAGTGCACTCACTTGTGTGTTTCTCAACTTTTTTATAATCACCTCCCGGATAGGCGATTTTAATTAATAATAACACAAGTAACTAATATCCTTAATTCAACTCAAATAGTGAATCTGGATAACTAGAGTTTTCACTTATGACTAAGCTCATATTCCAAAAATAGAGCTTAAAACTAAATTTGCAGCTTAAACAAATTAAAGCGCAAAATTAATTCTTCATCCATAAGTATATCATCGGTATCTCAACTATGATTATTTCGGCAATGAAGTTCTTACATTTGCAAACTTAAACAAAAAAGCGCAAAAAGCACAAAAATATTGCCCATTATGTCTAAGTCGCGACAATATCGGACACAATCGTCTATTTTTATGCTAAATTGGCTAAACTAAAGTAGGTGAGTTTGGTCTAAACACATTTTAATAAATTGCGCAAACAATTAGGTATCGATCTAAAAATTTTATTCGGATCCAAGTAATATTTATTATTTTCTTCAATTTAGTGAGACCGAAATTTGCCACCAAGGCTAGTAATCATCTCCCACCGAATTGGAGATCACAATAAAAATTACTAATCCATGAATAAAATTATCGATGTCCATAAATAAATCATGCATGCAACCATGCGGTATAAGTAATTACGAAGAAAAAATATAGACCCCATGGGCGATATTGACATATGGTGCATCATGAAGAGTCCGAAAATCCAAAACTCTAAATGTTGCATACACATTCACTCCAAAGCACAATAACAAGCAAACTGGCCTTGGTTATAAAGGAAAAGGAAAACGGCCCGGTTGAGTGTCTTTGAAAGGACAGTGAGAAGAGATTCAACCGTCCTCAAAAACTCCAAGCGAAAAATACTCAGAAAGAAGAAGCGAGCTACCAAAAATCCCAGAAAATCCATAGAAGAAATACATATGATGGGAATGGTAGAAAATATCCAAGCCAAGCCGATTGGAATAATGTGAACTATCAAAGATAGACTTATGGAATATAAGCCCAAAATGGCAAAGGCCTAGAACTCAAAGAAAGGCCATTCCAAAAGCATAAGAGCTTTCATCGACACATATGCACTTAGGCACTACACTCAAAGACACCACAATTACCCAAGAAAGGCAATTGCTAAAACACATATGCGGCATACTGAGACAAAAGAGACAAACAGTATGAACCTAAAATCTCCAAGCAATTTGCCAGGATTAATTATGATTATGGCACTGATAGATGGCAACCCCTTAGAGTCAAATCATTTGGCTATAGGTTGGTTGGATCATCTTACAATTCTAACCCCTCGGGACCCGCATAAGTATGGGTACCTAAAACTTAAATTCCTTGATTGCGGTTCAAGGAACAACCGAGTGCCAAGGAACCTGGTACATGGATAGTGGCTGTTCCGGACATATGACAGAAATAAGAAAAATATGTCAAAATTCAAGGAAGTTAAAGGAGCAAAAGTCATATTTGGAGGAAATGAAGCTCCTGGCAAAATAAGAGGCATTGGATCCATCAAGAGGAATGGATTAGAGATCACAGATGTTGCATATGTTGAAGGACTCAACTTCAATTTATCGAGCATCGATCAACTCTGTGACAAGGGCTACAATGTTGGATTCAACATGGGTATATGCCAAATCAAAGATATTGAATCAAATGAAGTTTTCTTTGCAAAGATGTAGAGAAAAAATATGTATGTAGTAGATTGGTCAATCGCAACACCCAAAGACTTGTCTACTAGCAAAAAGAAAGCAATCAAATTGTCATTGCGGGTACAAAAAGTCGAGTCATCTGAATTTCAAAACGATTAACAAGCTTGCGAGTAAGTAATCTTGTAGAAGGACTTCCGGACTCGGATACAAGAAGGAGAGTATATGTGACGCATGTCGAAGGGAAAACAAATCAAGTCGTCATTCAAAGAAAAGACATGCCCATCCTCAACAAGAATATTGCATCTGCTTCATATGGATCTATTTGGCCCAAAGGAACCAAACCCGATAAGTGGAAAGAAATACATCTTGGTGGTAGTAGATGACTACTCAAGATATACATGGACAATATTCATGTGCAAGAAGAAAGAAACTCTACAAAAACTACCACAATCGATGAAGAGGATTCAAAACGAGAAGAGTCAAACCATTATCAAAATAAGATCGGGACGAGGAACTGAATTTGTCAATGGAATAATAACTCGATTGTATTGAAAATGGTATTGGTCATGAATCGTCACAAAGAACTCCACAAATGAATGGAGTTGCGAAAGAAGGAAATGTAACCCTCAAAGAAGCGTGCAAGGACCATGTTAGGCCGAAGCAGGGTTACCAAAAAGATTTTGGGTCAAGCAATCAACACGACTTGCTACACCCAAAACAGATGTATGATAAATAGACAAATGACAAAGACTCCTATGAGATCTGGACTGGAAGAAAACCAAATGTTGCATATTTCGAATATTTGGATGTAAATGCTTCATCCACAACAATGGCAAAGACAATCTAAAGGCTTTTGATGCTAAAGTGATGAAGGTATCTTCTTAGGATACTCACCAAAAGCGAGCCTACAGAGTACTCAACAAAAGAACTATGGTTACGAGAAGAATCCATTCATGTAGTATTCGATGAGCCAAATGTAAATGGAGAAGACATTGAAGAGTCACCGATAAGTGAATCATCCAACCATATAGAAGAGTCCCTATCTTTGAAGTCAAGCCGGAATCATCAATTCGAAGAAGATGAGATAGTCAATCCCAAAAACAAATTGGAAAATTTGCGGCTAAGTGATTACGAGAGAGCTGACCACGGAACACAAACCGCAAGTCGATCAATCCACTAACTTACTCCAACTGATGTAAGATGGCTAAGAGACCATCCACCGTAACTTGTCATTGGAGATATAAGAGAAGGTGTCAAAACAAGATCCGCAACTCAACAAGAAGCCATGTTCACATGCTTCATCTCACAAATAGAGCCCAAAGACGTGTCACAAGCATTGGACGACACACATTGGATTCAAGCTATGCAAGAAGAGTCAATCGCTTTGAAAGAAATAAAGTATGGGAATTAGTGCAAAGACCCATACATCAAAATGTTATTGGCACCAAATGGGTGTTCGTAAATAAGATGAACGAGGAAGGTTACTGTGGTAAGAAACAAAGCAAGACTAGTAGCCAAAGGATATTGCCAAGAAGAAGGGATAGATTTTGATGAAACATTTGCCCTCGTAGCAAGATTGGAAGCTATAAGGATGTTTCTTGCCTATGCACTCACAAGAATTTTATTGTATATCGATGGATGTAAAAAGTGCATTCCTAAATGGTGTATTAGAAGAAGAAGTGTATGTTGAACAACCTCCAGGATTTGAGCGAAGAAGACTCTTGGAGACAAGGTATACAAACTCAAGAAAGCTCTATATGGATTGAAACAGGCACCCCGAGCATGGTATGACACTTTGTCACAATTCCTAACCAAAAATGGATTCACAAAAGGAAAAGTAGATAGAACACTTTTCGAATTCAAGACAAAAAAAAGAGTATCTTTGCTTGTTCAAATATATGTGGATGACATCATTTTTGGTTCCACAAACAAAGAGTCATGTGTGAAAAGTTTTCAAACCTCATGCAAAGTAAATTTGAAATGAGCATGATGGGAGAGCGACATTCTTCCTTGGACTCCAAGTGAAACAAATGAAGGATGGAACCTTCATAAGTCAAACAAAATACACCAGAGATTTAATGAAGAAGTTTGGTATGGAGGAGAAGTCGTCTGTCAAAATACCAATGAACACATCGGTCAAAATGGACATGGATGCGGATGGCAAGCACAGTAGATCAAACAAGATACATAGCACTTATTGGATCACTGCTCTATCTCACAAAGAAGCGGCGGACATCACCTTTGTTGTAGGTGTATGTGCAAGATTTCAATCTGCTCCAAAAGAAAGCCATATGACAAAGAAGAGAATATTGAGATACTTGAAAGGAAGCCAAGAGGGCTATGGTATCCAAAGGAAGGAGGATTCAAGCTAATTGGCTATTCGATTCGACTATCTTTGGATGCAGAGTGGATAGGAAGAGCACTTCGGCACATGTCAAATGCTAGGAAACAAAGTTGATCTCCTGGTTTAGCAAGAAGCAAAATTCAATAGCCACCTCTACAAAGCGAGAATACATAGGCTGGGCGGCAAACAAGTTGCCCCAAGTCCTATGGATGAGACAAAGAAATGAGAGACTATGAAGTTGAGGAAAAAGAAATTCCAATCATGTGTGATAACACAAGTGCAATTGCAATCACTCAAAATCCTGTGTTCCATTCAAAAACAAAGCATATTGATGTCGATATCACTTCATAAGAGATCATGTTGAAAAGAAGGACATCATCCTGGAATATATCTCAACGATAAACAACTAGCCGACATCTTCACAAAACAATTATGTGAGTCAAGATTTGAAGAACTCAAACATGAGTTGGGGTTAATTGAATCGAGTGACACACGGAAGAATCGAGAAAAGAAATGGAACAGAAGAGGAGGTGAAAAAGAGTCAACACAAATCACCGATGAAATCACCATGTCGGAAAAGACAACTGACTACACCGAGTCACTGATAGGTGAGTCACTAAGAGACTAAGAGAACTGTGAGAAGTAGAGTTAAATCGGCTAAAGGATAAGGTGAGTCACTTATAAGCAAAGTGACAAAAACGCAATTTTGACTAAGCGGGAATGTTTTAGGAAATACGTCGAAGATAATGATGATGTGTACAGACATAAAGCTGCACAACAAGCTTATGATTGGATATAAATGATGCCGCATTAAATACGAGACATGAAATGCTAAATAGGCGTGCAAAATCTAAGCCGTTGATTTCGATCACATTTCAAAAACCACCCGCACGTCCTTTCATAAACCATATTTAAACCATTTTCGTCTGTTTCTCTCTCACACTTCTAAAACTGTTCATTTCTTTCTCTCAAAAGCAAAGGCAAAAATTCTCTCAAACCCTATCTATCTTCAAATCAATTTCGAGTTTTTCTTCGATATAATCTGAAAAATGGCACCAACTTATGACTTTACCAAGTTAGGAAAGCAAATCCACACCGGCTCTACGGTGGATTTCAACGGAATAATGAAACAGGGGTCCGACGACTCCCTAGTGAAGAAAATCGCTGAAAAGTTAGAAACGTCCCGGTCACAAACCGTTTCGACGTTAGAATACCCGATGACATATGTGGAGGAGGTCGCACAATTCTACGTGAATGCCGAGATTCACGATGAAGGAATAAAGTCATCTGTTCACGGAAAGCAAATGACTATCTCTCTGCGCCAAGGATTTGGTGAACACTGCATTACCAAATGAAGGAGCATCGAGAGATAACGAACGGCCGATGTAAACCTGGTGATGCTTGGAAAGAGATAGCCAAGCCCGATCTTGATAAAATAGTGTATACACAAAACAAGAGATCGGCCAAGGAGGATTATCACAAGTGTTGGACATAGTTGCCAAATGTATCGACATCAAATTTGGCAAAAGACTTTGACCAACTATCAAAAGCAAAGCCGATCAGAATGGCTGCAATCATCGCAGAAAAGAAGATAAACCGGGTTGAGTTTGTCTACACAGCAGATCTGCCCGAACGTGGGGAACAAATCCTTCAAGAAAGATGGCACATTTGGAGGATCCCTAGGATATGGCCTAGTGATTGGCCGACTAATGGAGGTGAAAGGAGTCCCTCTTAGACATGGGAAAGCATTCCATGTTAACAAGAGGATGTTCGAGCAAATCTCTGGCGCACAAGAGAGCTTACGCCAAGAGAGCGACACAAGTGAGGGGAATCAGTGACCCCGAAGATACATCTGTTTCCTCTCCAACCAAGAAGAAAGCTGCCCCTGCAGCTACTAAGAAGATCACGCTGCCCCTGCAAAAAAAAACCAAACATGCTCCTGCCCTGCGCAGCAGAGTCACCGCCCGCAGCCGTGTCTCCTGCCCTACAATGGGATCGAGAAGGACTCACAAATACCTTCTCCGATCGTCAAAAGAGGAGAACCGAGAAGCCACAACGGCTGCTCCTCGAAAAAGACACCAAAGACTGCCCCACCGCCCAAGACTTAGAGGACACTGCGTCTCGAACCGTAAATCCCTCGGTACAAACTAGGAGACGAAGACGACTTATCAAGCGCTACCGAGTGGAGAAACCAAATGAGTCGCCACCACTCACCGAGCAGACACGGGAGATCGCTGGAGAAGTAGAGTCTCCGGATGTAGTTGATGAAACAGCCCAAGTCTGTGAAGGCGATCGTGAGGCAACTCAAGACACATTGTAGTTCACGCAAAAACACAAAGAAAAATCGCCAGAGCGGATAGTGATGTGATGATCCTATCCTCACCTTACCCGGACATCCAAAATCGTCTGCGTGAGTGGAGGAAATGGAAGTTGAGTAAAGCAAGGGAACAGTTCAGCGGCCTCGAGTTCATAGAAGAAGAAGAGGAACTGTTAAACTTCCTGGATTAACTCATCGTGCTCCCAGCTCTAGATGAAGACAATCGCACGTACATCCTGCGCAGATCTACAAGGACAAGGAGAAAGAAAAGCAAGCAGAGGAAGGCTGAGGCAAGTGAGAAGGCAACATCCGTCCCATCTCCTACCACTACGTAACACACACATCCTCTCCTTGATGTCTTCTCGATGGCATGATGAGGATCCTGGAGAATGCTTTGCGGCTCTGAAGAGTTGCAAATGCAGCAAGCATTGCATGAATCCGAATCCTTCACGAGCAAAAGACGATGGAGGGACCAGGAGAGTCCTCCGAACACAACCGAAATTGATCCAATGGGAGTGGTTCACAAAATCGCCATCGTTGATCTTTGCCACCACTTCCCTCACTCACTCGGAAGAAGGCAATAAGGGACTTGGTGATGAACCGGGACAATGGGGACCCGAGTCGAGCCAACCCCTATTGAAGGTGTTTTACCACCTGCCCCAATGGCTGAACATTCAATCGAAACAGTAGGGAGTTTGGAGACGAGTGACCCCATTCAAGTCACTCACTCGGTGGTGCGCCCGAGGGGGAACTCCCTCCACCTGCGGCAAGGTCGAAGGATGCTGCGCAGATGACTCCACAACGAATCAAGGAGGCGAAGGAGAGAAAATACAAACACAAGAAGAACAATGACAAGTTGCCATCAACGAAGCTCGAGGCGAGACTGCTCACCGAGATGCCAACTCGCTCTGGCTAATGACGCGACTGCGATGCGGTCGAGGCACGAGGAAGGAACGACCCGGGAGTTAACATTCTCAGCGATGAAAGTGCAATCCATGGGGTTGAGACTCCAATGGATGCCACCACGAAAGACCCTAAGACACCGACACATCGAAAGGGAGGACCAAGGCCTCGCAAAGAGAGACTGCTGGAGGTATCAAGGCCCACGGGAGGTTGAGACTTCCGGGGTAAAGAGGCAAGTAGAGAACATCCTCCTGCTATCATCGACCCATCCTCGAGAAGGAGATAAGCGCACTTCATGATTCCCAGGATAATCCTGATGTAACCTTTCGGGATCGGAAGGCGATGAAGAAGGCGAGTCATCCCCGTGCCAAATCCAAAAGACTCAACAAGCGGATGTTCCAAGCACGAGCAAGTCGATCCCAAGACTACTCGTCAAACCTTTAACTTTGATGATGAGCCACCAATGGAAATCTCATCATCGTCCGATGACGCTTCGATAAGGCCGAGGACCGCTACTCAAATGGAAAAATCAGCCGAGACCAACGAAGGCTGTTGAGACAACCGAGGCTCGCAAGCCGGGTCCACTTCACAACAAGACCCGGTGAACAAGAGACCATCTGCGCAGCTCCTCAAGCTCAAAAGCAGATCGATTCCTAAAAGAACCTCACGCGCACCGCTCATCATCGAACAAATCCCGGTGGGCGGTGATGAATCTTTTATAGAATCTTTTCCTTTTTCCCGGAGGTACCCGAACTCCATGAAGAGTCGAGAGAATGAACGCGCACGCTATCACGGCACCAGCTCCGTTTTCTCTTGGTACCATTGTTCCAGCCTTTCTTATGACTTTGATGTTGTATGGCCATCACCACCTTGAAAAGAATCACCAAGTTCGAGAAGTGTTCAAGGCACTATTTGCTGAGGTTGAACGGATGGAGAGGCATCGGCCTCTTTGGACATGCGACCGACAACAGAGATGCCAACCTTACAAATGATTTAAGAGGCATAACAGTCCGTATCGGGGAATGGTGGCAACAACAAACAATGCGTGTGGAACAAGTCGATTCTTCAGGACATTGTTCAACAAGTGCTTTGGTATGGAGAGTCGAAAATGCTTGATGCAAAAACGGTTTGAGAGAACATATTGAGCACATGCATGAAGCTCATCTCGCCGAGATAAATCTGGCTGCGTGAGCAAAATACGAATGATCTACAAAACGTTTGGAAGAACACATGACTAGAAAATTCAGCCTTCTCATGGCCGAGATGAAGCGATTTCACAGAGTCCAACGCTACTCGATCCGAATTCCGTCTTTGCATACAACGCACAGACTTGAAGCGAGAACTCGGCTATCGTGAGGCTCGATTTCCTCGCTTGCAAAGATGTTCCCTGGGTTTCTCTATCCTTTGATGATGCCAAAAAGGGGGAAGAGAAATACCTTAAAGCGCTAAAATCAAGGCTGAAAAGAAAGGAGCAACCGAGAAGGGAAAATCACCGAGGAAGTTTTGAAACAAAAGAAAGGAAAGCTTGTTGAGGGGGAATCGGCATGATGTGACCTTGATGATTGCACAAACCCCCCAACAAGGTCCTCACACAAATGACATTATAAGCGAAGAAACTCCTCATGACTCTGCCACTCCAACACTCTTCTATATCCATGGTGACAAGAGAAAAACAATTGAAGCAGGGGATGAAGGAAGTGGAAGGAAGAATGGATGCCCGAATTATGAACATCTTGAAAGAACACGGAGGCATTCCAAAGAGAGAGACACTTATGCCATCTCGGATGTCGGACAGAGCCACGATCGCTTGATGAATTTAAAACGCTCGAATCGAGGGATACTTTGCAAATATGTCTATGGCTCAAGCTTGGGACTTGTACTTTGGGAAAAGGGTCTCACGTTATGTGAAGAAGCTAACAGTGAACAGACTACCTGATCACTCTGTGGTCACTCCGCCGGGTCACTCACCGAAAGAAAAGAAAGACCCCGAAGATACGCCCAGGTAGAGGAAGAAGCGAGAGTGGACGAAGAAGCTTCGGACTAGGCCTCGCCCAAAACATCGAATATGTGGATCCGGAAAGAAATGAGGGATTTCTTGGGCTGGGCTTGACCAAGTAGCAAACTTGCAAGTGGCTAAAACTAACGCCGAGTATGTAAAAAGACTAGAAGAAGAAAGCAAGAGACAAACTCAGCTATGGGAGGAGAGACAGAAAGAATAAGAAGAGATGAAGCTGCCAGGAAGGCATATGAAAAGAAAAAAAAAGGCGGTGGCGACGAGAAAAAGAGAAGAAGAGAAGAAGATCTTGAACAAGATGAAAGAAGGAGACAAAGGAGATGAAGTGTTGCTATCCAACCCTTCGTGTATTTTGTTATGTAAATACATACAATGTAAGTCTTCTCGTAATAAAGCTATAAATTCTTTATTTTTCTCATAGGCAAATATGTACTGATACACCTTGTAAAAGATTGTGTAAAAGAACAAGAATGATATGATCAATAAAAGAATTGATTATGCGCATACATTCTATGTCAATACACTATCTGTATGTATCTTTGCTGTTTGCATTTTTTTGGTTTAAGTTTTGGCATCATCAAAAAGGGGGAAATTGTTAGGAATTTTATTGTTTAGATTTTGATGAATGCCATGTAAAACTTAGAATAGAAAGTTGGCATCCCAATTCTTGTTGTAAAATGCATTGTAACAATTAGAGTGGCCAAGCCGAGTTAAGTCGCCTACGCCCTAACATGCAAGAAGACAATCAAGATGGAAGGAAGACTCTGTGTGAGACAAAATGAGTATGGCAAAAGAAGAGTAGACGGGAACTCTATCAAGAAGCGGTGAGATGCGGTGAGTGGAGGATCAATCAAGTCAACTCAAGAAAAGCCAAGTCTCAAGTTGAAGTGACAAAGAGTCATCCAATGATTGAAAGTGACTCTAAGTCACCTGGGAAAGCAAGGAAATGCGGTCAAGTCGAGATAATCGTAAAAGATCCGTTGCAAAGAAATCAAGAGATTTACTTAAACAAGTAATATCCCCATACCACCTTTCTCGAGTGCTCGGTCCCCGAAGCGTGCAAAAGGAATGAACCAATGGGAAGCACTACACCGTGTCGAACTCAAAAAGGTGAAAGAACAATTCATACGAGGAAATGGCAATTCCAAGGATCGCAACAAGACAAGCCAACGACGCAGTGACTTTCAAAAATAAGCCCATCTCTTCAACGGGCAAATTTTTGAAAGATCACTATAAAAGGCCGAGGAATGACTGAGAGAAGGTTACGAACCACGAACATTCAAGAAATCAATTAAAACTATA
The DNA here is from genome assembly GCA_016081115.2 of Rehmannia glutinosa. Taxonomy (NCBI): domain Eukaryota; kingdom Viridiplantae; phylum Streptophyta; class Magnoliopsida; order Lamiales; family Orobanchaceae; genus Rehmannia; species Rehmannia glutinosa. Next base: position 20,143,359 of record CM071926.1, on the reverse strand, counting down.
ACCAGAAATACTCTCAAATCATTCAAGATTAATCCTCAAGCCTACATTACGAAGTACATCAATCCAACACTCACCTGTGAAGGAAAGAGAACTTCAATCGCCAAGAGGAAACTTTTGAAGAAAAGGGGTCTACATTCCACGAAGGATTGTAGGAAGGTTCAAGGTCGAACCAAGTCTTAAGCTTTTGGAGGGCTTCGTGATCAAATCCGAAGAGCTTGAGCAAGTGAGTGTAGTAGCAAGACAGTGCCCTGTGAAGAAGGCGAGTCGTAAGAGAAGCCACCGAGTGATCAAGGCGTCTCGGATCGAGTCCCAAAGGATCAAGTCGGATGTGTGATCAAGACTTGTATCCGGACTGTTACCACTTTGTAAACCGATCATTACCTAGTGGATTTCTCCGGAGTTGGATAAGAGAGGAGTAGAAGAATTACCCCATCTTGAACCCCTATAAAAATTTCATTGTGTCATTTACATTTCAAAGATTTACATTCCCCGCATTTTTAACTCGCTTATATCTCGCGATAAATTTGCTATCCATTTGATAACTTATAAGTACTAAACCAAGCACTAAACTCTTGCTTAATCAAACTTAAGGGTGTTAAGTCTTCTCAATAAAACAAAACCACAAATTGAGTTAATTTAGAATCAACAAATGAGTTATTCCATCAACAACTCGATTGAGTCTGTTGAGAGACTAACTCTACTTGATTGACTAAATCGATCGTCCATCGAGGACACAAATTGTGTAGAATCAACTCGTATATTTAAAAGGACTAAATCGAAAATTTGGTAAGGTTTATTCAACCCCCCCCTTCTAAACCTTACACTTACACCTACAATCACCGCACTCGTGAATTAGGACACCTCCTGGCGAAGAGCCAAGAGGAGAAAAATAGCCTTACTCTCCTTGCTAAGGATCGCGAAAACACCATCCGCACTTGCGAGACCGGATTGATTATCCAGAATGCTTGGATAATACTCGCAAGAAGATGGAACGCGCGCCCGATGGCCGCACCAAGTGGGAGATGGATGCGTACATGTCGAGAGACTATCATCAAACAGATGACGGTGATCGAGGACCTCAAACGATCCTTGTATCGGCGGGATACCACTTTGGAAACTGCTTTGGCAGCCAATGCACTATCACTGCCACCACCCGAGGTGGAACCAGAGGACGACCCTGAAGCGAACAACAAAGAGGATCCCGAGGAGGATGCCGCGGAAGCAGGGGAGCCCGAGGCATTTGAGGCCTCCCCTCTTGGTGATGCTCAAGCACTCGATGCGTGGCTTGAGTTCGTCGATTGGCCGGATTTCGAGGCATTTCCCGAGCCTAATCGTGTCCAAGTCGTTGAGCGTAGATGACAAAGCCGATGAGGACGATGGCGCGATCCGAGTAGATAGATTTTATTTCTGGATTGTCTTGGATGTTTATTCGTGTTCCATTTTATTTCCCGATTTCTTGTACCGTTGTTGTATGAACTTCATTTGGTGTACTCCAAATTTTACATAAATGGATATGCCTTTTCTCTTACTGTTGACTCTACGTCTTAGTTATCATCTCCACCATAAAAGCAAGGAAGGCAATCGCTAGAGGTGCCCAAGGGTACTTGGCGTTTGTAATTAACAAACCCAAGGTTGAGACACAAATTCACCAAGTGCCCATAGTATCGGAATACACGATGTATTTCCACAAGAACTCACCACCGTCCCTCCCGGATAGGGAAGTCGAGTTTGCCATCGAGGTATTACCAGAATCGCCCGATTGCGGAACGTTGTATAGAATGGCTCATCTTGAGTTGCAAGAGTTGAAGACTCAATTACAAAAGCCGATGGATGTGGGATTTATCCAACCAAGTACGTCTCCTTGGGGAGCACCGTGCTCGTTTGTCAAGAAGAAGGATGGCACGATGAAGACGTGTATAGATTATTGAGGTCTTAATAGTGTGACCATCAAGAACAAATATCCCCTCCCGGGGATAGGCGAACTATTTAATCAACTTCAAGGAGCGACGGTGTACTCAAGTTTGATCTACAACAAGGATATTACCAACTCAAGATCCGCGAAGAAGACATTTCCAAAACCGCATTTCAAACCGGATATGGACACTACGAGTTTGTAGTGATGCCTTTCGGTCCCACGCGCACAAAGAACATTTATGGATCGATGCATCGAGTCTTTCAACCCTATTTGGATCAATTTGTAGTGATATTCATTGATGACATACTCGTATACTCTAAGTCTAGAGAAGAGCATGAACGCATCCGAAAATTATTTTGGAGACACTACGAGAGCATAAGTTGTATGCCAAATTCTACAAGTGTGAATTTTGGCTTAGTGAAGTCGTATTCTTGGGACACATAGTATCCGACAATGGGATCGCAGAGATCCTTGAAGGTACAGACAGGTGGTTGAATGGAAACAAGCCGAGTCTCAGAATCGGAGATCGGGAGTTTCTTAGGACTAGTGGATATTATCGAAATTTATCTAGGATTTCTCCGAAATAGCTGGACCACTCACTCGACTAACCCGAGTAAGTAAGTCAAGTTTGAGTGGAATGACAAGTGCGAGGCTAGTTTCCAAGAGTCAAGAAACGACTTACTACTGACTCGATCTTAGCCCTTCCAAAGGGAACAGAAACTTTGTCGTCTACAGTGATGCATCAAAGGAAGGACTAAGAGCGTGCTCATGCGGGAAGGAAAGGTCATAGCTTATGCATCACGAAAGCTCAAGCCGTATGAAACCAATTACCCAACGCATGACTTAGAATTGGCGGTGATAGTGTTCGCGTTAAAGAAATGGAGGCACTATCACTACGGAGCAACATTCACGGTTTTCACAGATCATAAGAGCTTGAAGTATCTATTCTCCCAAAAAGATCTCAATCTGAGGCAACGGAGATGGATGGAGTTGATTGAGGACTATCACTTTGATATTCAATACCATCCCGGGAAAGCTAACGTAGTAGCTGACGCTTTGAGCAGAAAGGCGAGCTTAGCCAGACTTATGATTCGAGAGTGGGAATCATTAGAAGAGCTGAGCAATTGGAATCTGATGAGAACCAATACTCAGATTTCATGTGCTAACATTTTAGTTAAACCCGATCTGCTGAATGAGATCAAGGAAGCACAGGGGACAGATGTGCATCTTCAAAAACTGAAGCAGAAGATACTTAAAGGAGAGAGATCAGAATTCTCGGTGCATGAAGATGGGGTTATCAGATTTTGGAATCGAGTTTGTGTACCGAGTGACGAGTAGATTAGGAATAAAATCCTAGCAGAGGCACACCGTTCGAAATACACTATACATCCTGGAGGAAACAAGATGTATAAGGATTTGAAATGGAGTTATTGGTGGGTAAACATGAAGAACCAGGTAGCGGAGTTCGTTGCGAGATGTTTGACTTGTCAACGAGTAAAAGCAGAACACCAACGACCATCCGGTTTACTACAAACATTGAGAATTCCCGTGGAAATGGGAACACATAATGATGGACTTCGTGACGGGTCTACCAAGGACCGGAGGAGGCCATGATGCTATTTGGGTAGTTGTAGATCGACTCACAAAATCGCACACTCCTTACCCATCAAGAAAATTGATAGCTTGCGTAAACTTGCGCAGATTTATATCCGAGAGATCATTCGACCGCATGGAGTACTGTTGACATAGTATCGGCAGAGACCCGAGGTTTGTCTCCGGATTCGAAGTGCTTGCACGAGGAATTGGGTACCTCACTAAGTTTCAAAGACAAGAGCACATCCACAAACGATGGACAGTCGAGCGAACGATTCAAACCCTGGAACGATCCAAGAAAATTGGGATTCGCACTTACCATTAGGCGAGTTCGCCTACAATAATGACTATCGTGCCACGATTGGGATGGCACCCTACGAGGCATTATATGGGCGAAAATGTAGATCCCCACTACACTTTGGGAGATTGACGACCAATGGACTCGAAAGAGAAATGAAAGTCGCCCTCGATTCCAAAGGTCGACTTAGTTCGGAGGCCATGGAGAAGGTCAAGCTGATCAAGGAGCGGATTCGCACAGCTCAGAGCCGCCAAAAGAGTTACGCGGACAAGAGAAGAAAGGATTTGGAATTTGAAGTTGGAGATGAAGTATTTCTCGGACTCTCAACACGGAAAGGATTGATCAATCCGAAGAAAGGAGGCAAGTTGAGTCCGAGATATGTTGGACCTTACAAGATTTTACAGGATCGGGAAGTTAGCCTACCGACTCGAGTTACCAGCACCATATACGGGAATGCACGATGTATTCCACGTATCGAGATTGAAGAAGTATCAACCAGATCCCGAACATATCATCACTCAAGATACTCCTCCTCTAATGGAAAATTTATCCTACACCGAGAGGTCGATACCGATCATTGATCGCCAGACATCGTCGATTGCGTAAGAGGAGATTCCGATGGTTAAAGTGGTGTGGCGAGAACCACAACCGAGATGAAGACGCAACGTGGGAGATGGAAGAAGACATGAGGAATCAATATCCGAACTATTCGATGATAATTTGGGAACCAAATTCTTTTAAGGAGGGAGGATGTGAAGCCCCGATTTTTCCAAGCATGTAATTGATCTTTTGTTGTCTATGTATTTGATCGACTATTTTACCGTGACGGGTAAATATTAATAATATTTTTTTCAATTTATTTCATTTTAATTATTACTTGTGATCATGACCATTTACTAATTCTATTTCGCATTAATGATCATTATTATTTGTGTGTTTATTAGTCACCTTAGAATTTTAAGAGACTATTTCTTTTAGAGACTTTTACCTTATCGAATTAAGAACTTGATTTAGAATAAGTGATCATGAGACTTATAAGTGATCAAGGAAATCACTAATTATTTTGGAGATTGATATTATTCGTCAATTATCATCAAATTTGGGACAAGAAAAAAATATATGGAATTACCACAATGCCCCTAGGTGGACGGCAATGAGGATAATTTTGGTGTAGAAATACCACCCAACTCTTGTACATATACACCTTATGTTGTCATCTTGTGTATAATTACACCAGCTTAATTCAAACATTATACACATTATCTTATACATCAATTCTTTATTACTATTTTTCCCAACATCTCTCCACTTAACCAACATTCCTTCTCTTCCCATCCCTTGCCCATACCTTTGACTACCTTTTTGTCTCCATGCAAGAGACAAATTTCAAGGCACAAAATTAAACAAAAATCTCTCCCTCTCTCCCTAAGGTGGACGGCCAAGAGGCCATATTTACACAAAATTTTGTTAAAAATTTCATCCAACACATTTTAATTTCTAATTCTCCTCCTTCTCTCTAATCTCTCTCTAAGAATCCTTCATATCTTCAAATCTTCAAACACCAATCCTTCATATCTTCAAATCTTCAAACACCAATTCTTCATATCTTCAAACCTTCAAGAACCATTTCTTCACATCTTCAAATCTTCAAACACAAGTCCTTCACATCTTCAAGCATACCTTCATACCTTCAAGAACATCTTCTTAATATCATCAAACACTCCTTCTTTCTTCAAACATCTAAACAAAAACAAACATTCTTCCTACTTAAATCAAAAAATATGAACCCCTATCTCTAAGGTAAGAAATTTCATTCCTCAATTCAACTTGATATCTTACAACTCATCACCTTCTCTTCTTAATTTAAGTTTGAAATTTTGATTTTGAGGTACTTAGAAGACTACTTGAAGACATGCATGCATGGTGGTCAATTTAGAAGACTTGAAGAATAATTTTTAGAGAAATTGGACTACAAGGTAAGATTTGGACACTAAAGCCCTTCTCTCTCTTCTTCTTCTATTTTCTTCAAATTTTAACGCCCTTTTTTCATTTTTGAGAAATAGGGGCTGACCTTAGGTGATTTTGAAGGTGGACCAAAAATTTCAAATTTGAAGCTTCAACTAGTTCCAATTCACTTACTACACAAGGTAAAGTGTAGTATTTCCAATTTTCTTATCTTCTTCTTTTTCTTCTTAATTTTTCACTCATTTTCCTAACTCTAAATTTTTGATATTTCTTGACTTAGGGGCTGACCTAAGTGACCTCATACCAAGTTGTGAAATTTATCCTTTTTATTTCACAACTCTCCAAATTTAAGGTGGGTGGAAAAATCTTTCCAACTTCTAGGTGTTTTGTTAAATGCATGTAGACTTTTGATCTTGAGCACTTGAGATATATATTTTATGTATTGCATGTCAATTTTATGTATCAAGTTGTGAAATTTCTCAAGTGTTGCTCAAAAATGTTATTGATTGAAATTTAGGTGCATCATGTACAATTTAATGTTCTATTTGATGAATTCTTGTATGAAATGAACATGCATGTGTATGATCCTTGAAATCCATGTTTTGTATGACTTATAACCTGGACGAGTCGAGCATAATTTATTAAATTTCAATTTTTGGACTTAAAATGTAAAAATGGAAAGTTGGTGGACTTAATTGCAAGAAAATAAAATTTAAGGGACCCCTCTGCAAATTTCGAATTTTGGGACTGTAATCAGGTTCAAAAATGACTTTGGACATTTTAATAAAGTTTTAAGAGTTTTAGGATAAATAAAATCAACCTTTAAAAGCCCAAGGACTAGATTGTAAAATTTGAGAAGTTTAAGGGCTACTTTGCAATTTTTGAAACTGTACCAGACCTTAATTTTAAAATTTGAAATTTTAACTCTTAAGGGATTGGAAATGACATATTTTAAATGTATTCCAACAATCCAAGTGTTTAGATTTTGGAAAGTAATTTTACTAAAATTGAGGGACCAAATTGTAAAAGATTAAACTTGAGGACCCAAATAAAAAATCCAGGATTTATACAGCCCATGTACCTGTAAGTACTAATTTAACTATAACTTAATTATATTTTGGATGCAAGGTTCAAATCTCATAACAATTGGACCCCTAAAAGCCTTAAAGGCAATTATTTCAAAATGGGACAAAAATGAGATTTTTAAAAGTTAAGGGACCTATACTTATTTCTTTTTAAAACTGTTTTTGTCCCAATATCCTACTAACCTTAGTGACATTTTTCAACTGGAATCACATTAAAATCCCTTCCGGTTTGTGAGTTCCAATTATTTTAAACTTAGGGCCCGAAATGACAATTTTAACAAATTTGGGGCCAATGTGAGAATTGTATAAAAACTCGACCTCAACACTTTAAAAACCTGAATCTCTAAACAATTTAGAGAATTTAGGAACTTACCTCATAATTTTTCAAGTCGGCATATTTATTTATTCAATTTTTAACCCCAAACTTATTGGTTTTTACAAAACGGGGCTAATTGTAAATTTTCTTTTTACCAAGGACCTAACTCAAATTATTTTTCTTTTACTAAAACAGCCCCGGACCCTCTGATTTTAATTATTAATTAAAATATTTTATTTTCTCAAAACCCCTTGACTTATCGGATCGTCTTGACCGATTAATACCCGATCGCGGGGCGACTTCCTCGTATTGCGATTTTGAATCTATAACGGAATTACGTTCCACCTAATCTTTCAAGATATCGAAGATTGCTTATCCTTCCGATAATCAACTTCATCCAAATAATTCCACCAACGCCATAATTGCCACTCGCGATTTTCGAAAATTTTCTGAATCGCTTCCCCCGAATCAATAATACTGATTTTGCACTGGTTGACTACCTGAACTTGTTTTTACTTTCTGCCCGAGTCAACTTGGTGTGTCGAGCTTACGATTGGAATGGATACGTCGGGATGGAACCATGCAGCTCGGCTGCTATTCCACACTTCCCCCATCGTCCCTAATTCCGCAACTAAGGGATGGAGTTTGTCCAAGGGAAGCGGGTCGTAGTACTTGAGGTATAATCATGATTTTGACAAATCCGAGCCTTGATAGCTCCACTGTGGATTTTGTCTTTGCCTATGGAGCGATAAGGTGACGGTCTTGGACCATCTTGCTCGGGAGTTACAAGGAAGAACGAAGGAATCGTTGTCGATCCACACGATTCTCGAGTTAATCGGATCCGTTTGGTTGGCGCTAAAAATCACGCAACGCAACCGCTACTTGTATTGCATTGGTTGGCGCTACAAATCCGTACACAACCATTAATTGTCTTGCATAGGATTGGCGTTACATTCCGCGCAATCCTACCGTCTTGCCTGAATCACATAGTGTTTGTGTCACCACGAACCGTTTTCTTAAATCGTATAAGTATATTACTAAAATATTTTATCATGACACTTGTGGATGTGTGTGAATTCATGCATCATGTCTCACGCGCGTTTTCATACAATCAAGTTTCTTGCATTAATTATATATCGCCACACTTACACACGATCACCCCATCCAATGAGATTTTTGTCTCATCCCCTCCCTGTTTTCTAACCTTTAGATGAGGACTTTGTGGAAGATGTTGAACCTACCACGGACTAAGCTCCGTGCTCCGCTTGTTGAACTTATTATCTATTGTTGTTGATATTACTCGACTTGTTTCTTGTATTTGTTGTTGGACTCTTTTATTCTCTTTTCATTCTCGGGTTCTGTAATATAAGGGCGTGGGACCCTTGACTATTAAGTTGATTATCTTTAGTTGTTCTCGGTGATGTAATTTGGATATTTGTTGGACTGTAAGTTGTAATTCGTACTTATGTTTATTTTATTCTCGCTTTAGACTCTGTTTCACTTGGGATTGTTGTATCATTTTTCTAGATCAAGGGTTTATTTCTGTTTAAGTGGTTGATCGTCGCGCGTCCGTCTGGGCGTGACACCTTATAATATTTTGAGGTCGATACAATTACTTATTAAATTTTTAACCCCAAAAGAACTAGTTTTTACAAAACGGGGCTAATCGTAAAATTTTCTTTTAACAAGGACCTTAACTCAAATTATTTTCTTTTAAGTACATCCCTGGAACCACTTACTTATAATTATTAATTATAGTATTTTATTTCTCAAACTTCCTTAACTTATCGGATCGTCTAGACCGATTAATACAGCGTGCGCGGGCGACTTCCTCGCCTTGCGGTTCTGAATCTCCAATGGGACGTATGTCCCACTAATTCTTAAAGTCATCGAAGATTATTTATCCTCCCGATAATTATATTCATCAAAATTACTCCACCAAAGCCAATAAACTCCATGTTCAAATTTTTCGAAAACTTTCCCAATCGTCAAATCAATATACTCATTGCTGGTTGACATCCTGTACTTGTAATTATTTTCCCGCTGAGTCAACTTGGTGTGTCGAGCTCACAAATCGAGAAAGGATACGTCGGGTATGGAACCAAGCGGTTCGATCGCTATTCCACTCTCCGGCTCCATCGTCCTAATCCCGCAACTAAGGGACGGAGTTTGTCCAAGGGAAGCGTGTCGTAGTACTTGAGGTATAATCATGATTATAGCAATCCGGGCTAGCTAGCTCCACTGTGGATTTGTCTTTGCCTATGCATCGATAAGGTGACAGGTCTTGGACCATCTTGCTTGGGGAGTTACAAGGAAGAACGAAGGAATCGCTGTCCCGATCCATACGATTCTCGGAGTTAATCGGACCCATTTAGTTGGCGCTACAAATTCATACGCAATCGCTACTTGTATTGCTTGGGTTGGCGTTACATTCCGTATGCAACCACTACTGTATTGCTTGAATCACATAGTGCTTGTATGATCATGAACTCTTTCATCAAAACCGTATAAGTATATTATTTTAAGTATATATCACGATGCTTGTGAACGTGTGTGAACCACGATCAAGACTCACGTATTTTTCATAACAGTTTTCTTGCATTAATCGTATATATTGCCACACTCGCATTACGATCACTCCATCCACCGAGAATTTTTGTCTCATTCCCTCCTGTTTTCTAACGACTAGATGAGGAGTACGTTGAAGATTCCGATTCTCACGGATGACTTTCCCATATTTCTTTGTCGAATTGTTTCCTTTTATTCTTTGTTGTTGTTGGACTCTCTTTTATTATGTCTTTCTTTTCGTTTAAGTTGTAACTTAAGGGCGTAGGACCCTTTGACATTTAAGTTATGATTCGATCGTACCTTGTTTCTTTCGTTTGGTCTGTAAGTTAATTTGGATAGCACTTGACCGTAAGCTTATTTGGATGTTTGTTGGAATGTATTTGTAATTCGTGCCCGTACATGTAGTTTATTTCCACGCTTTAGACTCTGTTTCATTGGTGTTATGTTGATATTAGTCTGGACCGATTGATTTACATGTATTTAAGTTGTGGGATCATCGTTGCGTCCCCGTTTGGGGCGTGACAAAATTCATTTATATATGCAAAATAAAAAATAATACAAAACAGAAAAAAATTAAAAGAAATTAGAGTTTAAAAAAGTATGTACTAAAACTTAATTGGGTTCAATTTTAATGGGTTCAATTTTAATCGTAGTCGACACCAAAAAACAATATTTTCAATTCTTTGAGATTTCAATACTAAAACTTTAATCATTCTTTTATATTCTTATTTTAAAACATGACTCTTAAATGAAAATTCAGACTATTTTCATATATTAGGTTAGAGTCCTTAATTTTGACATACAATTTTTTTGGGGGAATAACACAAAGGAGATTAACTCGGATAACCTCAAGTTCATGTGTTATGATAAAACTTTTACCTCTTTTTCAATACTAAAACTTTAGTCATTCTTTAATGTTATTATTTTAAAACATGACTTTTGAATGAAATTTCAGACTATTTTTTAATATTATGTTAGAATCTTTTATTTTGACATATATATATTTTTTTGGAAATAACTCAAACGAGATGAATTCGAGATAACCTCATGTTCATGTGTTATGTTAAAACTTTTACCTCTTTTTGATTAGAATGAGACAAAAAATGAATTGTATGTTTGTTAGTTATTTTAAAATAAACTTTTAGAAAAATGACTTGTTTTAGAAGTCCATTTTGGACAAGTGAAAATATGTGACTTTCAGATTTCTTTTCTACCATTTCTATAAAACGGGTTTTAAAATATAATTTTACCAAATACTTTACATTGTACATAAGAACTTTTTGAAAACGTCCATATGAAATATTAGTCCATTTCATAAAAGCATTTTTATTTCAAAAGTGCTCCCACATATATTGCAACTTTTATTTGCAGCCATATTTCTTTATTGGGAAAAGTAAGAAGGAATAGGGAAAAAATGAGTAAGGGGAGCAAGTAAATATATAAGATTAACTTTTATATGTTCTTTGAACTTAACGGTCATTATAAATGAATGTTCGGGAGTAATTTTGGAATAGAAGTCCATTTGTAATATGGAGTTCAATATGGACTTTTTAAAAAAAAGTGAATTTGAGTTTTGATAGATGTTTTATGGAAATGCATTTTTATTGTCCGTCGAGTAGAAATGCAAAGAAATGAAATTCAAATGTCATAAATTAGTACTTCTCTAAAATGACTCATGAAAAAATGACTTATTGTATAAGACCATTTAAAAATAACCAAAAATACATTTTTCTAAATGGAATCCTATACTAAAAGTCCATTTGAAATGAGTTCCCAAACAACACTAAATGTATCACGATATTGTGCTTAAACTAATAATAATAATTTTTTTATTTTATAAGTTTGATTAATGCAATATTTTTATCAATTTTTAGAATATGAATTATTCAATTTGACCATCTACATGTCCATCATAAAAAAACTCAAAAATAAAATACAAAAAAATTTCCAACCAACAAAATCGAGACAAGAGAATATTTAATGTAATCACAATTATAAAATTATTTAGTTATATTACTATTCAAGTTTTCAAATATCTGGAAGGTAATTCTTCTAAAAAGAATTTAATTATTCAAAATTATCTATATAATAAAATATTTTAAAGTAACTCGAAATATTTGTTTTGATTAGTTATTTGTTTGAATTTTTATTATTTATGATATACCTTAAACATACATTAATTTTTTTAATAAAATTAGTAATTAATTTTTGTAAAATTATATGAATCACGTGCAACGCACGTGCATATTACTAGTATATATATGTATATACAACTTGTTTTTTTTTTTTTGTCGGAATTGTTCACCGCTTGAGTATATAATAGAAAATGTATCTCAAAGATAATGCAAAGTTGTTCACTGCTTCGGATTATATGGAGAAATGCATAATCCTAGCATTACATGATAGGATTCTACATCGGATCCACAAGCAATTGTGAATTGATACTTAAAGTTGGTGTCAAACCTCTACTCTTAATTTTCATTTTCTTTTCTACTCCAATCTTTTAGCTTAATAACCAATTGAAAAATATTAAAGATGGGAATTAATTATTTTTCCTATGCACTAGACAGACTGTACCAGTCACCTTTGATATGTAGTGTAGATATAGATTTTGAATATAGTAAAAAAGAGTTCCACACGGTCTAACCTATTCTCCTAATGTATTATTCTTCAATTAATGAACGAACATACAAAATCTAAACTCATAAGTTGGACTAAGGTCGAATCTGTTTGAACATGATATTTGACCCGTTAAATTTTTAGGAAAAAAACTCAAAACTAAATTCATCTCTGGTGAGTAGACGTTACTAGACAAAAAGTACGTTTTTTCTCCACAAAAAGTAAATTAGAAAAAATTTATTATTATATTTTTTTCTAAGAAATTTGGATTTTTTTTTATAGTACCAAAACATAACAATCTTATTGCCCAAGACTTCTTCAATTGCCCATGTACATTTTCTTTAAACCGGATAAATTATAGCACTAATATATCTTCCAATATATCCACAAAACAGAAAAAGAAAAAAAAAAAACATAAACTCCACAAAGACAAGATGCAATGTTGATAAAAACTTATTTCAACCTCAACGACTTAAAAGCAATCGAACAAGTTAAAGACATGTTATACTCGAGGAATCCTGAAGAAGCCCATCACGAATTTGAGTCGCCACATCACGAACAAAGACCGGTCCGTGAGGAAGAAAAATTGTAGACGATTTGGAACCGCACCAATTTCTTTCATCGTGTCTAAATATTGAGTGACGAGGATCATATCCATTACATCCTTAGCAAAGGGTCCCGAGACATTAATCGAGAAGTTCGAGCACACTGCTGTCTCTTAGTCCATCCACAATTTCCTGACGCTAGCGAGCAATACCCAAATCAAGATATATTTAGCCTCTCCGCTTCACCTTTGGTTCTCTTGATTTGCAAAATCTTTCCGGCTTCGCTTTTCATTAGCGGCCACCCTCATCCTAGCAAAGAACATTTATTTCATTCATGGCTCACTTAACATGTTAAATGCCTGGTTCTATGTCAACAATCGAGTTTGAACAATTTCATACCCATTATAGCGGACATAACCTTTTCAAGTTCGTCTTCGACAACATTAGCAATGTCATTTTTCTGCTCGAAAGCATCATCAAGATTCATTTTTGGAACGCAATGCTCTTATAACATCAAAGACATAGGCCCGAATCGACTCCATGTGTTCTTGAGTTTGTAAAAAGTATTACCCGCCTTGTTTCCAAGGGCACGATCGTATTGATGCCAAAACATTGACAAACACATTGTCCTTTATTTTGGTTTCACACTTCACGCTAAATATTGGAGACGGAGGGTGAGATGGCCGGCCACCGGCTTCCAAGAAACCAAGGGAAACAGTGACACCACTGCTCTAAGACTTCATCAAATTTGCCAAATCTTTCCTTAATAGCAACAAAGTGGATTGGTCCACTTGAACACATCAAAATAAATTTCCCATATCAAGTTTTCAAATATCTAGAAGGTAATTCTTCTAAAAAGAATTTAATTATTCGGAATTATCTACATAATAAAATATTTTAAAGTAACTCGAATTATTTGTTTTGATTAGTAATTTGTTTGAATTTTTATTATTTATTTATGATATACCTTAAACATACATTAATCTTTAAATAAAATTAGTAAATAATTTTTGTAAAGTTATATGAATCACGTGCAAAGCACGTATGTATTAATATATATATATGTATATATATATATATATAACTTGTTTTTTTGTTGGAAATTTTGAGTATAAAAGGCTCTTTATATGAATCGATTCCTTGTGTTCTTGAATTTGAAAAAAGGATCATCGTCCTTTTTTTTTTTTGGAAACCAAGCACAAGGAGAAACCTATTATTTTCACCAAAGATATTAATGAAACTAAATACCTCCAACTCTTAAAACCAACTTTGACAAGTTTCAAAAATCTCCTAAAATTAAACAACCATAGATCTTTTTAAAGTCTACTTATGAACACTCTCGGCTGAAGAAGACCCTCACGGATCCGGGAGGTGATATCCTTGATAGTCCACGGGGAACAAACACGACGATGATTTCGAAGAAGCTCCGATTTCCTTCATCGTGTCGGTATTGAGTCACTAGAACCATGTCCATGACATCATTTGTTGTAGTTCCAGGCACGTTCTCGGAGAAAGCTAGGACACTGTCTCGTAGGGTCATCCCACGATTGCTTGCGTTGTCGGGCGATAACGAGCCCCAATAAGTATTTGGACTCGGCTTCTCCTTTGGCTTTCTTGATTTGCATAATCTTTTACGCTTCGTCCTTTTTGTTCGCAGCAAGCCTCAACCTAGCATTGCATTTATCACATTCATGGCTCTCTTTACATGAACACCTGGTTCTATGCCCACATTGAGGGTCCGGGCGATTTCGAATCCATAGACAGACATGGCCTTTTCAAGTTGTTCCTCGGCGCTTTGGCTATCTCATTCTTCTGTTCAAAAAACAGCGAATCCAATTCCAATCTCGGCACACTAGCTCGATAACATCAAAAACATATGCTTGAATCTGTGCCCTTATGTTAGAGAGCTTATAAAATGCATCAATCTGTGTTTTATGGACGCAACCACAGATCCAAAAGACATTGTCCTTAGTTTTTGTTGCCCCGCGAACGTCGATTGTTGCACACACAGAGATAGCCTACCCGCCAAATCGGTACCCGCCTTGTCTGCAAAGGGCACGGTAATGTATTGATGCCACAACATTGACATACACATTGTCCTTTGTTTTAGTTTCACACTTCACGCCTAATTGTTGTAGGCGGAGGGTGAGATGGTCGGCGGTGGCTTCCAAGAAACCAAGGGAAACAGTGGCACGCCCGGCTCTAAGACTTCATCAAATTTGCCAAATCTTTCCTTAATAGAAACGGTGGATTGGTCCACTTGAACACAAAAAAATAAATTTACCATATCAAGTTTTCAAATATCTAGAAGGTAATTCTTCTAAAAAGAATTTAATTATTCAGAATTATCTACATAATAAAATATTTTAAATTAACTCGAATTATTTGTTTTGATTAGTTATTTGTTTGAATTTTTATTATTTATTTATGATATACCTTAAATATACATTAATCTTTCAATAAAATTAGTAAATATAATTTGTAAGGTTATATGAATCACGTGCAAAGCACGTGCGTATTACTTGTATATATATGTATATATATAACTTGTTTTTTTTTTTTTGTTGGAAATTTTGAGTATCAAAGGCTCTTTATATAAATCGATTCCTTGTGTTCTTTGAGTTTGAAAAAAGCATCATCGGCGTTTTTTTTTTTGGAAACCAAGCACAAGGAGAAACCTATTATTTTCACCAAAGATATTAATGAAACTAAATACCTCCAACTCTTAAAACCAACTTTGACAAGTTTCAAAAACTCCTAAAATTAAACAACCATAGATCTTTTTAAAGTCTACTTATGAACACTCTCGGCTGAAGAAGATCCTCACGGATCCGGGAGGTGATATCCTTGATAAACCATGGGGAACAAACACGACGATGATTTTCGAAGAAGCTCCGATTTTCTTCATCGTGTCGAAGTATTGTGTCACTAGAACCATGTCCACGACATCATTTGCTGTAGTTCCAGGTGTTTGATAAATGGTTTATCATGATTTTGATGATTTTGATTTTACACCAAAACAATGGTTTTAAAGGTTGTCCAAATACCCAAAATGATTCAAAAAGGTTTTAATATTTTTCGAGTATTTCCTCAAGTTTATTTTCGATATAAAATTGGACAACACATTTAATGTTTTTTAATGGGTTTTCACATTGAAACTATGTTGTCCTAATACTCCAAATTGATCTAAAATATCTCTACTATTTTTCGGAGTATTTATTGGAATTTATATCGAACAACACTTTTTGTGTAAATGTTTTATTTCTTCAAAACTATATTTCTAATGTTGTCCTAAATACTCCCGATCGGTTTAAAATGTTTTTACGAATTTTTCGGAGTATTTCTTGAGGTTTATTTTCGTCAAAAATCGGACAACATTGCATTTAGGCGGTCGACCAGTCGACCAAAGAGGCGACTGCACTGGAGCAAAACATCGAAACAAAACTTTGTTCTTTCAGTTTTTGGTCAGTGCAACCGGTCGCCCTAGCCTTCGACCGGTCGAGGTGCACTTCGATCGGTCGCGATGTGTTAATTTGCTGCGATATGTTTCAAACTTCTATTTCTGTGCGACCGGTCGCCCTATGCTTTGACAGCAAAATTCTAACCGTTGTGCAGCAGACAACTTTCCCTTAAATTGTGGGATTGATTTCTAACAGCTATAATCTTGATTTTAATTGCAATTTTTTTGTAGATATCGATTCCAAGAGGAGCCTATCAAGTATCAATCATCTCCTATAAATAGAGGAAGAATTGAAGCAACAACATATGAGAGAAAACTACAACACAACAAGATACCCTCAAGAATATACTTGTTCTTACATTGTCTTATTTCTTGTTGTAATTTGCCTAGCTATTCACTTTCACATCCTTGAGGTCTAGGCTATTCTTGATTACACTTGCACTCAATTGTATTATTCATTATCGAGTTGTAATCTTGAATTTTGGGTAATCATTCAACACAAGATATCCTTGTGAGTGTTCTTGTGGTATGAACACACTTGGGTGATCTAGGTGTTAGGTGTAAGAAGATTGTGGTAATCTTCTTGTTGAGGTGTTGAAGAGTGTGGTGCTCTTCAAGGGTGAAGATTGTGGTAATCTTCACAAGGTGCCGTTTGGAGATTGTGGTAATCTTCAAAGGGAGATTGTGGTAATCTCCAAAGGTGGTGTTGAAGAAGAGTGTGGTGCTCTTCAAGGTGTTGTAAGTTGAATTTGTATTAATTTTGGTAATTAATAAAATTCTTTTTCTTTTTGAAATCCATCCCTGATATCTTTGGGGTGGTAGAGGATTAGGCCCTAGGTGGGTTGAACCTCTTTAAATCGACGTGTGTTGTTTACATTCCGCACCTTATTATTATCTTTGAGCATTCGGTTTGAAAAAGAGGGCGAAATCGAAAAGATGGAGATAATCTATTCACCCCCCCTCTAGATTATCGTAGCCGCTTGGACTTACAAGTGGTATCAGAGCCAAACTCTTTGGCAAGCTCGTTTCACATCGCGAGTGAAGAGAAACGATCGTCGGCTATGAACGAAGCTCATCTTTCCGGCACCTCCACCACCAAGCCACCTCGGTTTGATTCCAAAAATTTTACATTTTGGAAAGAAAGAATGGAATGCTATTTACAAGGTTGCGGGTTCGACATTTGGAACACCGTCATTAATGGAGAATCCATTCCGATGAAAGATACACCACACACCTCAAAAGGCTTCAAAAGCTTAATGATGAAGAGAAGAAAATCATCTCCTTAAATGGTAAAGCTCTTAATATTTTACATTGTTCACTTACCACTTTGGAATTTGATCATGTTGTAGGTATTCGATCGGCACATGAAGTATGGCAAAAATTAGAAGCCATCTATGAAGTATATGCAAATGAAAGGAGCAACTCAAAAGCATCTACTTCACAAATGGATACAACATCAAATCCAACAACATAGGATAAGCCTTCTACAACCTCCCATGATGAAGAAGTTGAACAATGCCTCATAGGCATCGAAGAAGAAAACGAGGTAAGTTCTAAACCTCTACTTCCTATGATAATGATTATAGTGATTTGCAAAATGATTATGATGAACTTCAAAATGAATTCCAAAGCTTGCTTGTTAAATACAAAAATTTGAAAAAGGAATTCAATGTTTTGAAAAATGAAAATGATAGTTTATTTACTTCCTATGAATCACTATCATGTGTTCACACCACCACACTTGACAAGGTTAGAAACCTTGAAAAAGAAAATAGTACTCTTGTTGAGGATATTAATTGCATGAAAGGGGATTTATCTAAATCCAACTTGAGTACCGATGAAATTGTTGATTATTGTGATAATTCGAAACTAGAACTTGATCATAAGTTTAATGTTGTCAATCATATGAAAAAGAATCAAGTCTCTAAGCATGTTGGTCATTATGCTCCTAGAATTATTACTTGTTTTTATTGCGGTAAAAAGGGTCTTACGGCTAATTCTTGTCGAGCTAGAAATAGCTCTAATTATTGTTGGAGACTTAAAAGTCTCAAGACTAATCCCAAAGGACCCGAACACATAAGGGTACCATAAAACAAAGTCATATTAGGTACTCGGCGAAATAATGATCGAAGAAAATTTATACCGCCAAGAAGACATCAAATGACCGTTTCATTTGATCAAAGAAGAAGAAACTATTTTCAACAAAGCAAATTTCCAAGAAGAGGATATACTCAAAAATGGGAAGAACACAATCCTTGGAAATGGCAAAGATATCATCAACAAGATGATTTTCAAAGAAGAAGAGACTTTCAACAATGGGAAGGCAACAAACCTTGGAAATGGAGTAATCAAAGAAGTCATCATCAACAAAGTGACTTCTCAAGGAAAAGATATCATCAACAATGGGAACGACACAACCCATTGAAATGGCGTAATTGGTAACCCGTATCTCCCTAGTTAAATATGCATTTTATTTTGTTATTATGCATGCTTTTATTTGTGTCTTAATTGCAAAATGAGTTTTCAAGTATTTATTTTTTTTAATTAAGGTCTTCAATATATATTTGTGTTAAAATGTTTTTGAAAAAGAAGACCTTATATTATGTTTTTAAAACTCTTGTGCATTTTTGTAGACTAAAGTGTGTTATCATCTCTTATGGATTTTTATGGTATGAGCTTACTTATCTCTTAGCCTACACTTTTATCATTATGATTTGTACTAGATTGGTTTTAAGAATTGTGTAGGATTTACAAATTTTCACAAATAGCCATTTACGTCATTATTTGTCAAGAAAGGCATTAATTATCGAGGTACGTTTACTTGTGTTATTCTTACTCTTATAGACTCGATATATGTATTGCCATGTGCCTATGTGCTTGTTTTTCATAGTAATTAATACAAGTGCCATTAAGAGGACCTTTAGATTTTTTGAAAGGCACTATTCAATATTTGATTGCACATATTTGCTTTATCAACTCTTGTTCAAATACTTTTTTTTAATGAGGTCTCAACTATATGCTATCGGATTTTCAAATTTCTAAAGAGACCCTTTGTAGCTTTCTTAAGCTTATTTGAACTTGCATGATTTATTAGATTCTTGATGATACTCTAAATGCATAGTATGTGTTTCTTGTTTCATGGTCTATATATATAGTGTCTATTTCTACTATGCTCTTATTCAAGATATTTTATGATTGATGATTGAGGCATGTTTTTACACTTGGATTATTCTTTCTTGCTTATATAAGCGTCTGCGGTAATGAGTTTGTCAAGTTGTGTAGATGAGAAATGAAGTACTCCAAATATTGTTACCTCAAAATATTTGGAAGTAAATGTTCTATTATGAACACCTTAGATCAATTGGATGCCCTATGATGATAGTAATGAAGAAGACAAAAAGGGTATTCCTGGAACAAACTCGATGACCAAGGCAACATTGGTCGAACTAAGGCAAGGTTAGTAGCACGAAGGTATTTTCAAGAAGAAGGTATTGATTTTGATGTAATATTTGCACTTTACTTGCCCATTCTTGTTTTAAGAAAATTTCAAGCTTTACCAAATGGATGTTAAATCCAATTTTCTAAATGGTTTCATTCAAATAGAAGTCTATCGGAGTTTAAAATTTTAGGCCAAATGATTTTTATAAAAGACATTGTATGGTTTAAAACAAGTACCCCATGTATGGTATGATAGACTTAGCTATTTTTTGCTAAATGATTTTACAAGAGGTAAAGTTGATACTACTCTCTTTGTTTTTAATAAAGGGCAAGATTGTTTACTTGTGCATATTTATGAGAATATTTTTGGTGCTACTAATGAATATTTGTGCAAGATATGTTTTTCTAAGTTGATACTAGGTGAGCTTGTAATAAGTATGATGGGGGAGCTCAATTTCTTGCTTGGACCAAGAAGATGGCTATATTTCAAAAGAACTCTTGAAGAAGTTAAGCATTCAAGAAAGCAAGAACCATCTCAACCTCTATGGCTAAAAATTGACAAAGGTTGAGAAAGGTATATCGGTTGACAAACAAATTCGAGGTATGTTTTCTTGTATTATTCCAATAGACTCGACAATCCATATGCCTTATGTCTATATGGCTCGACTTCAAAAACTATCCCAACGAATCTCATTAAAGTGCCATTAAAAGAAATTTTCAAATATTTGAAAGGCACTTTTTCTTATGACTTGTTGTATCCAAAGTCTCAAAACGTTATTATTTTTTGGGATAACAAGTCCGGTGATAATAATTTTTCAAAATATGGTTCGTCATAATCGAACTAAACATATTGAGATTCGATAATTTTTTTAACGGGATTGCACGTTTAACAAAAACTTGAGATGTGTTTAATTCCGTCTCAAGGATCACTCGTGGACTTTTTAATCGCTCAACGCCGAGTATTTTACCTCATTTTGAGCTTGATCATGACATAATGTATATTGAATGAGGTCTACGTTTGTATTTTGCACGTTTTTAAAACTTAGGGCGAAAAATCGGATTTTTGGTTGAAAATTCGGATTTTGGAAAAAATGACAGATGAAATGGCCGAAAGGGTTGAGGCAACCGTCGCCCTCAACGTCGACCGTCGCCCTAGGCTATAATTTGGATTAAAATGGTTCTTTCTTCAAAGATTCGTCACTTTGACACATTTTGGCCATTTTTCGTCCCCTTTGCAAATTTCACACACAATTCACTTCAAATGAGTTTTGATGCATGAATTATATATTTTGGGGATTATCTAGCTCGACTATCATCATCATTGCTCGTCTTTACCGATTGAATGGTAAGAATTTCACTATCTTTAGCTCAATTGGGTTGAACCCTTGAGTTTGTGGCTTATATGTATTTTTCTTGATGTAATTCATATATGTTTGTGATGAGCTTATTGATTGTTGATGAATGATATTTGTTAAATTGTATTTGGTGATGAAAAACTTGGCTTGATTTCACTTACAAGGGCTATATATAACTTTTTCTATTTTTGACGCCCGCCAAGTGTTCGATAAAACGTTTCAATGAAAAATTCATCACCTACATGACTCTCTCGATTTCAAAAGTCTCATATATTTATAGAGATCATGTTTTTGCAAATCAAATGATTTTTCATAAGCTTCTACAAGTCGTATGATTCGACTCTTCTATTTGGTTTAAAAGCTTCAATGTTCAAATGGCTCGATACATCGGTTTACTTGCGCACTTTGATAAGAATATATGATGTATTTATCGTGCTAACATTCTTTTTGATGATTCCAAAGGGGGAGAAACAGGTTATAAGCTCATTAGCTCAATAAAAGCTAAGATAAGCTTAACGAAAAGAAGCTATAAGCTATGGCTTCATAAAGCCATAAGTTGTGGATCATATTTAGTCCACTTGGTGCATTATGGTTATGTATGAATCATGGTCCATTGGTTCTAGTATGGACTTATATACGGTTCAAATAATGTATCTTTTACAGGGGGAGCTTTTAAGTTATTGATACTTAAGCTCAATATCGAAAAGCTAATATTTTAGCTTATGTTTAAGTTGCTTCTATATAACTCTTGTTGTGCATGTTGATAGGGGAACATTTGCTATATGTGTTTGAATATCTCTAATCCCATCCTTGTGTTTTTATTGCATGGAATGTTGTCGCTCACAACGGATAGTTCTCTTTAACCGTAAAATTGTTTTGTTTTCAAAATCGACCTCGTTAAAATTGTTTTGGTTTGTAATCATCAAAAAGGGGAGATTGTTTGATAAATGGTTTATCATGATTTTGATGATTTTGATTTTACACCAAAACAATGGTTTTAAAGGTTGTCCAAATACTCCTAAATGATTTAAAAAGGTTTTAATATTTTTCGGAGTATTTCCTCAAGTTTATTTTCGATATAAAATTGGACAACACATTTAATGTTTTTTTAATGGGTTTTCACATTGAAACTATGTTGTCCTAATACTCCAAATTGATCTAAAATGTCTCTACTATTTTTCTGAGTATTTATTGGAATTTATATCGAACAACACTTTTTGTGTAAATGTTTTATTTCTTCAAAACTATATTTCTAATGTTGTCCTAAATACTCCCGATCGGTTTAAAATGTTTTTACGAATTTTTCGGAGTATTTCTTGAGGTTTATTTTCGTCAAAAATCGGACAACATTGCATTTAAAGCGATCGACCAATTTGGTCGACCAAAGAGGCGACCGTGCACTGGAGCAAAACATCGAAACAAACTTTGTTCTTTCGCTTTTGGTCGGTGCAACCCGGTCGCCCTAGCCTTCGACCGGTCGAGGTGCACTTCGACCGGTCGCCTGTGTTAATTTGCTGCGATATGTTTCAAACTTCTATTTAAATGCGACCGTCGCCTTCTATGCTTTGACAAAGAAAAATTCTAACCGTTGTGCAAAGATACAACTTTCCCTTAAATTGTGGGATTGATTTCTAACAGATTATAATCTTGATTTTAATTGCAATTTTTTTGTAGATATCAGATTCCAAGAGGAGCCTATCAAGTATCAATCATCTCCTATAAATAGAGGAAGAATTGAAGCAACAACATATGAGAGAAAACTACAACACAACAAGATACCCTCAAGAATATACTTGTTCTTACATTGTCTTATTTCTTGTTGTAATTTGCCTAGCTATTCACTTTCACATCCTTGAGGTCTAGGCTATTCTTGATTACACTTGCACTCAATTGTATTATTCATTATCGAGTTGTAATCTTGAATTTTTGGGTAATCATTCAACACAAGATATCCTTGTGAGTGTTCTTGTGGTACGAACACACTTGGGTGATCTAGGTGTTAGGTGTAAGAAGATTGTGGTAATCTTCTTGTTGAGGTGTTGAAGTGTGTGGTGCTCTTCAAGGGTGAAGATTGTGGTAATCTTCACAAGGTGCCGTTTGGAGATTGTGGTAATCTTCAAAGGGAGATTGTGGTAATCTCCAAAGGTGGTGTTGAAGAAGAGTGTGGTGCTCTTCAAGATGTTGTAAGTTGAATTTGTATTAATTTTGATAATTAATAAAATTCTTTTTCTTTTTGAAATCCATCTCGGATATCTTTGGGGTGGTAGAGGATTAGGCCTTAAGTGGGTTGGACCTCTTTAAATCGACGTGTGTTGCTTACATTCCACACCTTATTATTATCTTTGAGCATTCGGTTTGAAAAAAAGGGCGAAATCGAAAAGATGGAGATAATCTATTCACCCCCTCTAGATTATCGTAGCCGCTTGGACTTACACCAGGCACGTTCTTGGAGAAAGCTAGGACGCTGTCTCGCAGTCATCCCACGATTTTTGGCATTGTCGAGCGGATACCGAGCCCCAATAAGTATTTGGACTCGGCTTCTCCTTCCCGGCTTTCTTGATTTGCATAATCTTTTCTCGCTTCGGCCTTTTCGTTCGCAGCAAGCCTCAACCTAGCATTGCATTTATCTCATTCATGGCTCTCTTTACATGAACACCTGGTTCTATGTCCACAAAATGAGGGTCCTGGACGATTTCGATTCCATAAGCGGACATGGCCTTTTACGTTCTTCCTCGATGACTTTGGCTATCTCATTCTTCTGTTTTGAACAGAATCTAATTCCAATCTCGGCACACTTGCTCTTATAACATCAAAAACATATGCTTGAATATGTGCCCTTGTGTTAGAGAGCTTATAAAATGCATCAAATACGTTTTATGGACGCAACCACGGTCACAAAGACATTGTCCTTAGTTTTTGTTTCGTGAACGTCTATTTGTTGCACACACAGAGATAGCCTACCCGAGCCAACTGGTCCCCGCCTTGTCTGTAAGGGCACGGATCGTATTGATGCCACAACATTGACATACACATTGTCCTTTGTTTTGGTTTCACGCTTCACGTGTAATTGTTGGAGGCGGAGGGTGAGATGGACGGCCAATCGGCTTCCAAGAAACCAAGGGAAACAGTGACACCCTGGCTCTAAGACTTCATCAAATTTGCCAAATCTTTCCTTAATAGCAACGGTGGATTGGTCCACTTGAACACGCAAAACAAATTTCCCATATCAAGTTTTCAAATATCTAGAATGTAGTTCTTCTAAAAGAATTTAATTATTCAGAATTATCTACATAATAAAATATTTTAAAGTAACTCGATTTATTTGTTTTGATTAGTTATTTGTTTGAATTTTTATTATTTATTTATGATATACTTTAAACATACATTAATCTTTCTATAAAATTAGTAAATATTTTTTGTAAAATTATATGAATCACGTGCAAGGCACGTGCGTATTACTAGTATATATATGTATATATATAACTTGTTTTTTTGGTTGGAAATTTTGAGTATCAAAGGCTCTTTATATGAATCGATTCCTTGTGTTGTTGAGTTTGAAAAAAGCATCATCGCGTTTTTTTTTTTTTTGGGAACCAAGCACAAGGAGAAACCTATTATTTTCACCAAAGATATTAATGAAACTAAATACCTCCAACTCTTAAAACCAACTTTGACAAGTTTCAAAAAACTCCTAAAATTAAACAACCATAGATCTTATTAAAGTCTACTTATGAACACTCTCGGCTGAAGAAGATCCTCACGGATCCGGGAGGTGATATCCTTGATAAACCATGGGGAACAAACACGACAGATGATTTCGAAGAAGCTCCGATTTCCTTCATCGTATCGAAGTATTGTGTCACTAGAACCATGTCCACGACATCATTTGCTTTGTAGTTCCAGGCACGTTCTTGGAGAAAACTAGACGCTGTCTCGCAGCCGTCCACGATTTCTTGGCATTGTCGGGCGGATACCGAGCCCCAATAAGTATTTGGACTCGGCTTCTCCTTCGGCTTTCTTGATTTGCATAATCTTTTACGCTTCGGCCTTTTCGTTCGCAGCAAGCCTCAACCTAGCATTGCATTTATCTCATTCATGGCTCTCTTTACATGAACACCTGGTTCTATGTCCACAAAGTGAGGGTCCGGGCGATTTCGATTCCATAAGCGGACATGGCCTTTTACAGTTCTTCCTCGACAGACTTTGGCTATCTCATTCTTCTGTTTTTGAACAGAATCTAATTCCAATCTCGGCACACTAGCTAGCTCTTATAACATCAAAAACATATGCTTGAATCTGTGCCCTTGTGTTAGAGAGCTTATAAAATGCATCAAATACGTTTTATGGACGCAACCACGGTCACAAAGACATTGTCCTTAGTTTTTGTTTCGTGAACGTCTATTTGTTGTACACACAGAGATAGCCTACCCCAATGGTCCCCGCCTTGTCTCCGCAAGGGGCACGGTCTTGTATTGATGCCACAACATTGACATACACATTGTCCTTTGTTTTGGTTTCACACTTCACGCCTAATTGTTGGAGGCGGAGGGTGAGATGGCCGCCAACTCGGCTTCCAAGAAACCAAGGGAAACAAAGGACACCCTGGCTCAAAGACTTCATCAAATTTGCCAAATCTTTCCTTAATAGCAACGGTGGATTGGTCCACTTGAACACGCAAAACAAATTTCCCATATCAAGTTTTCAAATATCTAGAATGTAGTTCTTCTAAAAAGAATTTAATTATTCAGAATTATCTACATAATAAAATATTTTAAAGTAACTCGATTTATTTGTTTTGATTAGTTATTTGTTTGAATTTTTATTATTTATTTATGATATACCTTAAACATACATTAATCTTTCAATAAAATTAGTAAATAATTTTTGTAAAATTATATGAATCACGTGCAAGGCACGTGCGTATTACTAGTATATATATGTATATATATAACTTGTTTTTTTGGTTGGAAATTTTGAGTATCAAAGGCTCTTTATATGAATCGATTCCTTGTGTTGTTGAGTTTGAAAAAGCATCATCGGCGTTTTTTTTTGGGAACCAAGCACAAGGAGAAACCTCTATTATTTTCACCAAAGATATTAATGAAACTAAATACCTCCAACTCTTAAAACCAACTTTGACAAGTTTCAAAAAACTCCTAAAATTAAACAACCATAGATCTTATTAAAGTCTACTTATGAACACTCTCGGCTGAAGAAGATCCTCACGGATCCGGGAGGTGATATCCTTAATAAACCATGGGAACAAACACGACGATGATTTCGAAGAAGCTCCGATTTCCTTCATCGTATCGAAGTATTGTGTCACTAGAACCATGTCCACGACATCATTTGTTGTAGTTCCAGGCACGTTCTTGGAGAAAGCTAGGGTATTTGTCTCGCAGCCGTCCACGATTTCTTGGCATTGTCGGGCGGATACCGAGCCCCAATAAGTATTTGGACTCGGCTTCTCCTTCGCTTTCTTGATTTGCATAATCTTTTACTCGCTCGGCCTTTTCGTTCGCAGCAAGCCTCAACCTAGCGATTGCATTTATCTCATTCATGGCTCTCTTTACATGAACACCTGGTTCTATGTCCACAGTGAGGTCCGGACGATTTCGATTCCATAAGCGAGACATGGCCTTTTACAGATTCTTCCTCGACAGCTTTGGCTATCTCATTCTTCTGTTTTTGAACAGAATCTAATTCCAATCTCGCACACTAGCTCTTATAACATCAAAAACATATGCTTGAATCTGTGCCCTTGTGTTAGAGAGCTTATAAAATGCATCAACTACGTTTTATGGACGCAACCACGGTCACAAAGACATTGTCCTTAGTTTTTGTTTCGTGAACGTCTATTTGTTGCACACACAGAGATAGCCTACCAGCCAACTGGTCCCCGCCTTGTCTGTAAGGGCACACGATCTTGTATTGATGCCACAACATTGACATACACATTGTCCTTTGTTTTGGTTTCACACTTCACGCTAATTGTTGGAGGCGGAGGGTGAGATGGCCGACCAACTGGCTTCCAAGAAACCAAGGAAACAAAGTGACACCCTGGCTCTAAGACTTCATCAAATTTGCCAAATCTTTCCTTAATAGCAACGGTGGATTGGTCCACTTGAACACGCAAAACAAATTTCCCATATCAAGTTTTCAAATATCTAGAATGTAGTTCTTCTAAAAAGAATTTAATTATTCGAATTATCTACATAATAAAATATTTTAAAATAACTCGATTTATTTGTTTTGATTAGTTATTTGTTTGAATTTTTATTATTTATTTATGATATACCTTAAACATACATTAATCTTTCAATAAAATTAGTATATAATTTTTGTAAAATTATATGAATCACGTGCAAGGCACGTGCGTATTACTAGTATATATATGTATATATATAACTTGTTTTTTTGGTTGGAAATTTTGAGTATCAAAGGCTCTTTATATGAATCGATTCCTTGTGTTGTTGAGTTTGAAAAAGCATCATCGAGCGTTTTTTTTTTTTTTTGGGAACCAAGCACAAGGAGAAACCTATTATTTTCACCAGATATTAATGAAACTAAATACCTCCAACTCTTAAAACCAACTTTGACAAGTTTCAAAAACTCCTAAAATTAAACAACCATAAATCTTTTTAAAGTCTACTTATGAACACTCTCGGCTGAACAAGACCCTCACGGATCCGGGAGGTGATATCCTTGATAGTCCACGGGGAACAAACACGGCAGATGATTTCGAAGAAGCTCCGATTTCCTTCATCGTGTCGAAGTATTGAGTCACTAGAACCATGTCCATGACATCATTTCTTTGTAGTTCCGGCACATTCTCGGAGAAAGCTAGGACACCGTCCGTAGGCTATCCACGATTGCTTGGGGTTGCGGGCGATACCGAGCCCCAATAAGTATTTGGACTCGGCTTCTCCTTCGGCTTTCTTGATTTGCATAATCTTTTCCGCTTCGGCCTTTTTGTTCGCAGCAAGCCTCAACCTAGCGATTGCATTTATCACATTCATGGCTCTCTTTACATGAACACCTGGTTCTATGTCCACATTGAGGTCCGACGATTTCGAATCCATAAGCGCACATGGCCTTTTCAAGTTCTTCCTCGACTTTGGCTATCTCATTCTTCTGTTCAAAAAGCATGAGAATCCATTCCAATCTCGGCACACTAGCTCGATAACATCAAAAACATATGCTTAAATTTGTGCCCTTGTGTTAGAGAGCTTATAAAATGCATCAATCGTTTTATGGACACGACCTCGATCCCACAAAGACATTGTCCTTAGTTTTTGTTTCCCGAACGTGTGTTTGTTGCACACACAGAGATAGCCTACTAGCCAACCGGTACCCTCCTTGTCCGCACGCAGACGCGTGATCGTATTGATGCCACAACATTGACATACACATTGTCCTTTGTTTTGGTTTCACACTTCAGTCTAATTGTTGGAGGCGGAGGGTGAGATGGTCGGCCACCGGCTTCCAAGAAACCAGGAAATAGTGACACCACTGGCTCTAAGACTTCATCAAATTTGCCAAATCTTTCCTTAATAGCAATGGTGGATTGGTCCACTTGAACACAAAAATAAATTTCCCATATCAATTTGTTTACTGAACGAAATCACAACAACCTTTTCCTTTAGCCAAAACAACCAAAATACCTATGAACGTTAAATGTTACGCTGAATGGAATTGCTATCTAATTATAGAGTAAAATTGTCATTGACCGAAAATACCACATCAAGAATTTACAATACTAAGATTATCAATCCCTAAGAGTTAAAAGACTAAAATTGCAATTAAATCATGCACTCAATACATGAGAAATCTTGTCTTGTTGAATCGAAACCGATGAACTACTTTGGTCGTAACCTTTAATATACCCATTTAATATACCTAAATAGGTTGTTGACAATAGGTAACATATTACTTGCTTAATATGTGGACCCCGGAATTTTATTACATAAGCCTAATTGAAATAAAAACATAAGCGACCAGGGTGATATCCTATCGTAATTATTAGAACAATGCTAAGGATACAACTAATAGGAGGTTATAATTGGAGCACTTTTAAGTACTAGTAATACGCACGTGCGTTATACGTGATTCATACAATTCTACAAAAATTATTTACTAATTTTATTGAAATATTAATATAAATTTAAGATGTATTAGAAATATAATAAAAATCAAACAAATAACTAAGGAGAACTTTTAAGTACCAGATGTCATACGTGCGTTGCACGTGATTCATATAATTCTACAAATATTATTTACTAATTATATTAAAAGATTAATGTAAATTTAAGATGTATTATAAATATAATAAAAATCAAATAATTAGAACAAAATTTTCGAGTTATTTTAAAATATTTTATTGTATAGACAATTTTAAATGATTAACTAAAAGAAATTTAATCATTTAAAATTATCTATATAATAAAATATTTTAAAGTAACTCAAAATTTTTGTTTTTGTTTTTTGAACAGAAAGTCCTAGATTAACAAGTGATAGCTAGCCAGATTCAGAAAATGTAGCTGTTAGTTTAAGTGACACTCACAGATGCATATTTTTCTGCAAACAAAAGAGAGAAAAAGAGTTAAGGCCACTTTAAGGATCATCAGGTCTCTCATTCCATCTTGACCAGGGGATGGATCCAGGAATTTTCTAGAAAGGGGGCACAAAATAAATACAATAATATACTATATTTTAATCAACTAGTGTGGCACAATTTTTTAATAACTTAATTATTATATATAACTTTGAAAAATAAATTATAAATAGTTAGGGAGAAAAGGAAAAAAAAAACTATGTAAAATTCCACACTGTTTTTAAATATCCACATTTTTTTTTTCTTTTCACCCAATTAAATATTAATTTCAAAAACAAATACTAAAAGAGTAAATAAAAGAAGAAAACAAAGTTGTGGGGGCACGTGCCCCCACATTGGGTAACCTACGTCCGTCTCTGATCTTGACCTCCGTTTCTTGTGTCAGAGTTGCATTTGCTCTTACCATAGCAGATGCAGGTTTTAGAAATACAAAATCATCAGCCTCTTCATCTTCATCACTCTCAATCCAGCCGTAGCAAGGCATGCACCTTTGTGGTGAACTACTGTTGTTTGGTTGAAGGGAAGGAATACAATTCAGAGATAGGGACGCTCGGATTGGACTTTTGATTAGAGGATCATGTATTTTCGAATCTTGTTCGTTTTTGCTCACAACATGAGTAGCAGTCTCATTGATACGTCGAGAGGTTTGATCTAGAAGAATGTCCTTCCAACCTTTTCGGTCTCCTTCGGCTAGCAAGGATGTATTTAAGGATTGATCATTTTGTATCCCTGATGAGGACCCTGCAGTATCTGTTGGAGCATTGCCTTTAGGTCTTTCATTTTCTTCAGTCTCTAAAACCCTACTGGAAGTCTCGACAACTTGTTCGTCTTCACAGGACTTCCCCTTCGACTGGTTGCCATTTTCTGCAACTTGTTCTTCATCATTTTCTTCTACATCCCGAAGAATAGCATCAATAAGTTCCTTATATGAGTATTCCTCAATGAAAGGCCATCCGTCATCTCCTCCATATACCTTAAGAAGTTCTTTGACATGTTTCTTTACTTTTCTTTCCCGGAAGCTCAATAGCCCCATGGCGTCAACTGCAACGTCCATTCGCGACAACCGCAGCTTTCTCGGTCTTCCTCTTGCCATCTCCGATGATGGTTCTACACGCACTCAAAATTTTTGTTTTAACTAGTCATTTGTTTGATTTTTATTATATTTATAATCATTTTAAATTAAATTAATCTTTCAATAAAATTAGTAAATAATTTTTGTAGAATTATGTGAATCACGTGTAGCGTGCGCACGTGCGTATTACTAGTCTACTAAAAATCATGAAAAAATGGAGAAAGAACATCATTAATAAAAATAACAAATAGGTTTCTAAAAAAATCTCCTGGAAGTACTCTTCCATTACCATTAATAATATTCACATCAAGCATACGGCAGCACAAGGCTCTCCAAAAGCTAACTATTTTAGACTCCTTAATCATATTTGGCACCAAAATATCCGAACATAGTTTGTTCTTTGCATCATACATAATAAATTTTTGGCACCAAACCGAATTAGAATTTCATCAGGGCTCAAAAGACACAAGGGCTCAAAGTAGACAAAAGCCTCAATGTTGTTCAAACACGATGTCGCAATATTAATCATCGTCCATGTCTCTATTTTGTCGCAATTTTTAAGAATCCATATATCATACCTGAATTCAAAGTAACAGCAAAACAGAACAAGATTTTCTCCCAATGTTCCAATTTCAAATAACCGTAACTTCTTGTCCAAATTCAGGCAATGGAGTTAAACCCTAGTTTTCATCTGCTAAGCACCGCAATCATGTACATTTTAACCGCATTGCGCCACATAGAAACTATCCAGTGTAGACCTCCACTAACAAACATACCTGGTCGGCCAATCGGAAAATCGTATGGAAAATCTCTTATTCTTTTCCACGTATTATTATTTCTTGTATAGATTTTCACTTCCGTCTGGAAATTTTCGGTGTCAAACATGGAATCTCTAATTAGTTTGTAATCATCGGAAGCTGAACCATAGCCGAGTCCGAAAAATACAGAAGCCCACGTGCAATTAGAAAACCTCGGAAATTCGATTTTCAAGCCTGGAATTTTTAGACTCTCTTGTAGATGGATTCCAGAGAAAAATTTCGTCTTTAGCATTACCCACACAAAAACAGGCCGTTGCACAAAGCGAGAAAATCGACACAGCCGTCCGATTCGTTCCTGCTGATTGGCTTATTATTGGTTCTAATAGGGACGGATCCAGAAACTTTTTACAATGGGGGCACAATATGAATAAAATTATAAGCTACATCAAAAATAATTATTAGGATTACACTTTGACTTTTTTTAAACCTAATTAATATATAGCTTTTGGAGAATGATAATGGCATGTAACACTATTAACACTTTATTTAATAATGTTACATAATATATTTACATATATAATGTTATAATGTTGTCATTGTTCTATAAATTATAAGTTTTAGTCACACTATAAATTTATAAATTATAATACATATATTAGTTAAAATTTCGAATGCACTATTATAATCTAATGTTATAAAATTTATAATCTCATAATGTTTATAACACTTTTAAAATTTTATAATATTGACATAACACTTTGTGCATAATTAGTAGTGTTATATATATATACAACTACAAGAAAACATTGAAATTTCAACAAAAAAATCCATTGAAATTTGACCAATTCCCGTTGGAATTATCGATTCCAACATAAATTCCAACGAAAAATGAGCCGTTGGTAAAATGGCCGTTGGAATGTCAATATTCCAACGGAAATTCCAATGGAAAAATATTCCAACGGTAGTTCCAACGATATTTATCCGTTGGAATATCCAATTGTTGGAAAAATTCCAACGAATATTTCAACAAGAACTCCAATGGAGTTATACCGTTGGAATTTAATCCAACGATGATTCCAATGATATTAATCCGTTGGATTATATAATCGTTGGAATGAACTCCAACGATTATTCCAACAATATTTCCAACAAGATTATATTGTTGGAATTATTTCCAATAATAATTCCAACAAGATAATTTCCATTGGAAGTTAAGAAAAATTCCAACGATTTTTTTGTTGGAAAATATTCAACAACAATTCCAACAGATTTTTTCTGTTGGAATTAAAAACATTCCAATTGTTAGAATGTTTCTATAAATACTTGCAAGCCTCTAAAATCGTTAATCTATTAGCGACAATATGCAAATATAATATCATAAAAAGTCGATATCAAATATTTCCAAATGTACGATATAATTTGTCTAACACAAAAGAAACAAATCAACAGTCCTAAAAGTAATAATATCATCAACGACCCCAAATCCTTCAACAAAAAATAAAGCTAATACAAACAAATCAACAGTCTCCATAATCATCATCATTCTCCACATCTTCATCAACCCAAAATCTCGCAGACAATAACACTCTTCTCATTGCACCACCTCTGCACACATAGTGAGCACACTGCAAAACGAAAACGCAAAGCAAAGATTTTTCAACCTTCAGAAAAACATGAATTTTCACTCTTACCATATTACAAAATATCCAATAAATCATTCAATATCTGCCAAACTCAGACAATGAAAAAAAAAAAGAAAAGACAATCACGCCAAACTCATAAGCATTCATGTCATGGTTATAGCTATCTATAAAATTGCAACACATTCCCAAAGGTAAGTCAATTTTGATTTGTATATTGTATCATCCTAACAGACAGCTCCAATCAGACAATATAAATGCTACCAACACTTGCTAGTCTGCAAGGAAGATAGTAGATGCAAAATATTCTCCACCAAATTCTGCTCCTGAACATTAGTTGGCCACGGCACAACCATGGCCCTCCATACAGAATTACAAATAACACCATAGAATATATATTCTAGACCGACCCAAAAAAGAAAATTATTTCCCAATTTGTCTTTAGTCCCACGTTTCAGTCTACAATTTAGGAAAATTTGGCAGGACACAAATATGACTAGTATGTGTCTCTTCATGTTTATTAGGAAATAAGATGCTAACCTTACCAATCTCATGGGGCAAACCAGACAGTGAGTTATTAGACAGGTCAAGAACTGAAAGACGCAAGCTGCATGCCTCCACGGGATATTCTTTCAACTGCATCCACGAAGAGACAATGGACAACATAACACCAGTTAATATATGAGGTTGACAACGTGAAAGGAGTTACGAGTTGGACCGCAGTAACTTTAAACGCGATTTTGAAACAGCCACCTGATTTGTCTGCAGATCAAATGTCCCCAGCTGAGTCAATGATTCAATTTCTGTGGGTAATGAAAACAGCGCATTGTTCCTGTAAAAATAGAAAAATCCAATAAAAGAAAAAGGACGGATACACATTTAGATATAGAAGATGCAACACAGTAATAGTCCTGATTCCCGACCCAAAACATATACATGTGACAATGATTGAACTGACCCTATGTAAAACTCTAGAAGAGATGAGCAGCCCTTTATTGATGATGGGATCAAGGAAATTCCTGCAGAACATATAAAATATCAGCTGAGGCATAAACAAGTACCCAGTAGCAAAGCGACAAGAATGGTTAAAATCTAGATCTTTAAAACATGCAAAGAATTAACAAATATCCAATATCAAAACTGGAACCACCGAACTACTCACTGTTTTGGTGAAGGTCAAGCCTATCAAACGCGAAAGTCCTGCAATACTCTCTGGCAGACTACTTAGTAAGTTTTTAGCTAAAAGTTAAAAGCAGAAACACATGAGAAATTCATCAAACTGCAAGAAACTAAGTAAACAGAGTAGAAGCAGAAACAGGTTTATACATATGCATTGAGTTCCATAAGCATAGTGCATGATGCAATGAAATTATTAGACAGCATTTCCAGCTGGTTTCCCTGTCAAAAGGATGAATGACATGATTAAAACCCAAAGTTATTTATCTTAATTGGCATAATGAGGGGCAGTGGGAGCCGGAGTAAATAATAGATCCATGAAACACTTTTGGTTAGTGTTACCCATACCTCAATATCAAACTTTGTTAATTTTGAACAATTTTCTAACTCTTCCGCAAGCTGGAAATGCTATTGTTTGATGCCTGAGAAGATCACCAAAATACAATATAGAAAAGCATATGACTTAAAAAGCTGGTATCGAGCTAGGAACAAAAATAAACCTCTTGATAGAAACAATGTTGTAAAAATCGGCCTAGGCGGCCGCCTAGGCGCTAGGCGCCCCTAGGCCGACCCGATTTTCCCAAAATCGGCCAAAAAATCGTCTGGGGCAAAAATCGGCCTAGGCGCCCGCCTAGGTTGGCTAGGCGGGCGCCTGGCGGCAAAAATCGAAAAACAATCGGGAAAAAAATCAGTCTAGGCGGTCTAGTCGGAATAAATCGGCCAAAAATCGGAAAAATCGGCCAAAATACAAAAAAATAAAAAAAATAAGAAAAACTTGGGCTTTTCTAGGCGCCCTAGGCGCTAGGCGCCCGGTTGCCGCCCGACTGGCGCCTAGCGATTTCTGCAACCTTGGATAGAAATATAATTATAAAGGGAAGCTAGTGAAGGTGCTGAAACTGGCAGTGTCTTTCCAACTTAAGGTTTCTCTGATATTATATACATCAAGAAGAAACTGAAATCTTAAAACCCAGTATCCACTTCTTATGTGCATCCTGATGATAAACCCCAACATTATGAAATTGAACAATATGACCTCCTCAGATGAAAGCAACTAGTAAATAATCATTTCACAGGATCACAAGAGCTATACAAATCAAAACATGAATTCGAGGAAACCATGAAAACCTTTCAGAGTGCTTACTCATAAGCATTAGTTCATTACCCTTTAAAGAAAAGAGGATTACGCCAAACTCTAATATCTAAAAGAAAGAAAAATTAATCAGTAAAATAATGTTGAAATATTCACTGTATGACTAAACCTTTAATAATGTTTTGGAGGCTCATTAATATGCAAACAACAGCAAGTATCTCCAAAGTGTACACTACGAAAATGTCGCTCTTCTTGTTTCTTGGTGTATGCAAGTTGCAGGACAGGTCTCAAAAAATGGTCGAGTCAGCAAGGAATAACAAATTAACCTACAATAATTTTTATTAGCATGTTTTAAAAGCACCACCAATACAAGTTTTTCAATCAACTCATAAAAAGAACTGTGCAAAAATTCAACATTACAATAATAAAATAGCAAAAACAGAACTGGTTGGGTCGAATAAATGAGGAATAAAACCAGTAGAACTCACTTAGTATGGAAATGCCTTGCTGCCCCTCTCTGCTTGCTTAGAACAACACAAAAAATAAAAGCCCTAAAAAAAGTAAAACAAACTACGCAGTCAGCAACATCGAATTAGAGAATTCAGTTATCTAATTTCAATTAAAGAACATAGAGAAATATCCATAATTTCAAAGCACTAACATCAAATTTCACCGTATTAAACAATATATCCGAAATCTCTAACAACTTTTCTCCAATCAAGTATGCAGATATAGAATATAAACGAAAATACTAAAACTATCAACTGAATAACTCAAAAACGTAGAGTGAAGGAAATGAGAAATTACATCTACAATGAAATTAAAAAACATAGAGAGAGAGAGAGAAGTACCGAATCGATTCTGACCTTAACCAGATGAAATCGTGAAAGAGATGAGCCATGAAGAAATCAACCGACGATGGAGATGGCGAGCGACTGATGACGGCGACGGCGAGCAGGTGCTTCAAGGCTAGACGATGAACGGGAGCGGCTGATGACGGAGACAATGAGTAGGAGCTTCGAAGGCTAGACAACGAACGCGAGCGGCTGATGACGGCGACAACGAGCATGTGCTTCCAAGGTTAGACGGCAACGGCGACGGCGAGCAGCTGCTTGCTACACGAAAAGAAAGTCCAAGAGAAACAAATGGCGGTGATTGGGTGGGTTCTTGTTAATGAGGTGGAAGGTTATGACCTAATTAGAAATTAAAAACTGATAGGCATTGGTTGTATCTAAGAAAATGATACCTAAAGTAGAGTAAAGGGCATCTGTTTTTCTTTAAAAACAGAAGCCTAAAGTTATTAATTTAAATAAAAATATAAAAATAATATATAGGCATCAGTTTTTTATTAACAACCAATTATTATTTTCTTTTCATTGGAATATTAGAATTTCCATTGGAATTTTTATAATTCCAATGGTTTATTTCAACGATTTTGTTTGTCATTGGAATTAGTGTTACAAATTTTCCAACGAGTTCTTGTGATGTTGGAATTTCTGTTGGAATATAATATTCCAACGAAAATTCCAACCGTTTATTCCAATAGTCTTGTCTATTATTGGAATTTATGTTGGAATTTTTCCAAATGGTATCTTTATAAGCGTTGGAATCTCCATTGAAAATGTAAAAATTTCAAAAGTATTTCCAATGGTTTATACTATTTTTGT
Organism: Rehmannia glutinosa; assembly: GCA_016081115.2. Classification (NCBI taxonomy): domain Eukaryota; kingdom Viridiplantae; phylum Streptophyta; class Magnoliopsida; order Lamiales; family Orobanchaceae; genus Rehmannia; species Rehmannia glutinosa. The sequence goes on along the minus strand of CM071926.1, from coordinate 20,106,185 downwards.
TTACCATTGGAATTACTATTGGAATTTTCCAACGGTTTATTTTGGGGTTGGAATTTTCGTTGGAATTTTAATTCCAACGGACATTCCAATAGTTTATTCCAATGGTTTTGTATACTTTTGGAATTTTCCAACAATTTGTTGTGGTGTTGGAATTTTCGTTGGAATTTCTAAAATTCAACAGGTTTTTATTTCGTTGGAATTATTCCATTTGGAATTTGATTATTTTCTTGTAGTGTACATATAATATTACATAAAAATAAAATAGAAAAAAAAAAGAAAAAAACTATGGGGCACATGCCCCCATAGCAGAAACCATAGCAGAAACTGTAGTCACTGGTTCTGATGTACCATCTAGAGGTGCATAAGCTAAAGTACACTGAAAATAATCATGTAAGAACATGAACCTCGTGCGATTTTGATGAACAGATTTTTCGATGCAATTTCGAGAAATTTGGATCGGAAATAAGAGTTTTCCATGATTTGCAGATGCTTTTGAATCGCATGAGAGTATTCACAGGTAGCCTGGAAAGTATTTCTTGAAATATATCTTGGGGGTATATGTGGAATTTTTCCCATATCATGTGCTTCGTTAGAAAGCCTGTTTTTCTTCATTTATATGCCTTATTTAGCAAGTACGTACAAATATATATGCCTTTTTTGCCTTTTTTTTTTGCACACGACATTTGAAGTACAAAAAGAGGAAAAGTGGAAAAATTGTTCTGAAACATAGATAAAAGTTTATTGTGAATTCTAGTATGTTTTTGAATGGCTTGGAACTGTGTATACAATATACATACAAGTCTCTAGCTTATATTCCTCAAAAAAAAAAAAAAAAAGATCTCTAGCTTATTTTCCAACTGTAAGATCTAAATTTGTCAAAATGTTTAAACCGAACTTTAAATAAAATTTCTAATAATTAGAAAGTGGAGGATGATCTGGTTATAAACAACTTATACGTATATTAAACATGACAAAAGTTCCATCTAATTTATATTTTTCTTATCCCAACAAGTTAATGTTTTTTTGACAAACAACTTCAAGTGATCGATCACAAAGTTGAAAAATTCGGAGAAATCAAATATTCTATCAACCTCTAGTCCTATATTTGTTGAAAATTTTGGTGTTTATTTACGTAAACCGGATTACAACGAAACCTATTTATTACGAGAGAATGAAAATTTGCGAGAAAAGTTGAGGCGAGTTAACACTCTATCCGCAAGATAAACACGTCACGTATAAGTCTTGTGACGGAATAAACGTGTTATCCCCAAAGATACAACGACTTCGTCCTTGTAATAGCAAAGATCAAAATTACAAGGCACCTTTCGAATCAAAATGTGCAAAATCGAGTACACTATGCAAGTACAAGAAAGAAAATGAGTATGAAAGTGTGTAATCCCGAACAACAACAATGCTCCTATTTATAGGACTTCCAACCAGGTCTTGGGATCTCTTTATCGCAGGCGAACTCCAGGATAATGGGTTGTAACCTCCGGGTAGTGGGCACTCCTTCAATGACCAATATCTCAGAACTTGCAAGTAGTGGGCGAGTGGTGATGTTCCATTATAAAAGCTGCAGCTTTTACTTTTAAGTTGCAACTTTATTTGTTTTTATTCTCCAAAAAATAAAAGATAAATGTTTTACGTGCAAAACTAGGCCCGATCCAGGTCGGGACCGGGACACGGACACGGGCACGGCCTCGGCCTCGTCCCCATGGCCCGGCCCGCGCCGTCATTGGCTCCGGGACCGGGCCACTGTGTGCGTGTGGCCTTGCCCACCACACCTTACATGTGTATAGTTATTTCATCTTGCACACTCTTATACACCCACTTACTTATATATTAAATAAAATTAATATTTTATTCCCATGTGGGATGGTGTCTTTTCACCTTCCCATCATCCATTATCCTATTTCAAAGTGACTATCTTGTGGATTTTATTTCTCACTCACCACTAAATGGTTTTGAGAAGTTAAATATACCACACTCATCTACTCAAAACGTAGAATTTTATTTTAATATTTAATTCCTCCAAAATTAAATAATTAGTCACTAAAAAATTGGTCAAAGTTAGGTATCAACCATTACTTCTCAAACCAATTTCCAACAATCCCCCACATGAGCGGAAATCAAATACACATGAAAATGCGGACTCTTGTATTCGGTTTAATTGAAACCATATTGTCTCGGACGGGTAGTTTGCGACTTTGAACCTTCCTTTGTAAATATCATCGGATATACCGGCGGCCTAGTGGACGCATACGCTTGAACTATTCCTCCTTCGTGTCCACCTAGTCAATGACATTTACACAATATGACTTCTGTCACATTCCGTTCTTGATTGTGTCTTTTTTGGCCATGGACAACATCTTTGGATTCATAAGTGTTACATTGAAGCGGCCCTCACTTCTCACTTATATAGGTGATCTTTCTTGATCGAGTCAATTTATCATTAAAAGTCCTTATGACTTAACCTTACCACAACCAACAAGTTTATTGCACTTGTTTTGCCTTCTAGGGATGGGTTAAGCGATTTACAAGTTCTTAACGAACTTTTAAAGCTTAGTTTTCCCATTGAACCAAGTTCTTGGGATCTCCAAATCACCAAGTTGGGTTACCACTTTAATAATTCTTTAAATTGTGGATTTTAATCCCATTCTCTCTAGCAATTTACTCAATTGATCTCTTTTAAGCCCTTTCGTGAGTGGATCCGCTATGTTATCCTTTGACTTTACATAGTCAATTGATATAACACCATTAGAGATCAATTGTCTTACGGTATTATGTCTACGACGGATGTGTCTAGACTTACCATTATACATATTACTTTGTGCTCTCCCTATAGTAGCTTGACTATCACAGTGAATCATCACAGGAGGCACTGGCTTTTTCCAGCATGGAATATCTTCTAAGAAATTACGAAGCCACTCAGCTTCTTCCCCAGCTTTATCAAAAGCTATAAACTTAGATTCCATGGTGGATCTAGCTATACAAGTCTGTTTAGTGGATTTCCATGATACTGCTCCTCCTCCAATAGTAAATATATATCCACTAGTGGAGTAGGAGTCCTTTGAATCTGAAATCCAGCTAGCATCACTATACCCTTCAAGTACTGGAGGGTATTTCGAGTAGTGTATTCCATAACTCAGGGTGTATTTTAGATATCTTAGTACCCTAGTTAGTGCTTTCCAATGCTCTTGGCTTGGATTGCTTGTATACCTACTCAACTTGTTTACAGGATAGGCAAGATCTGGACGTGTACAGTTTGTAATGTACATCAAACTTCCTATCACCTTCGAGTATTCCAACCGAGCTCTCTTGGTTCGGTTTTATTTACTACCGGTTTATGCTCAAATCAATGGGCGTTTTGCATGGTGGACCATCAAAAGCATGGAACTTCTTGAGCACTTTCTCCACATAGTGGGATTGTGTCAAGCTAATTCCTTGAGATATTTTGCCAATTTTGATTCCGAGAATCATATCAAAGAATTCCCATGTCTTTCATGTCAAAATTTCTTTTTAACATTTTCTTAGTGTCCATGATTATGTCATGACTACTACCCATTATTAACATATCGTCTACGTATAGACAAACTATGACAAATGCATTTGACATGCCTTTAACATAAACACACTTGTCACATTCGTTGATTTTAAAGCCGCTTGACAACATCGTTGTGTCAAATTTAAGATGCCACTTTGTTTTGGAGCTTGTTTAAGTCCATACAACGATCTTATCAATTTGCACACCTTTTTCTCTTGACCGGATGCTACAAATCCTTCAGTCGTTCCATATATATTTCTTCTTCCAATTCACCATTTAAAAACGCAGTTTTACATCCATTTGGTGAATCTCGAGATTGTGCAAAGCGGAATCGCAATAAGCACTCGAATGGATGAAATTCTTGATACAGGTGAATATGTGTCGAAGAAATCACTTCCTTCTTTTTGTTTGAAGCCTTTAGCCACTAACCTGGCTTTATATTTATCAATAGTTCCATCTGCCTTATATTTCTTTTTTAATATCCATTTACACCTAAAGGTTTACTACCCGGGAGATCAACTAACTCCCGGTGTGATTTTGTAAAATGGATTCTATTTCACTATTGATGGCTTCTTTCCGTAGCGGAGCATCGGACTAGATAGAGCCTCTTTAACAAGATTTTTGGCTCATCGCTAATAAGTAAGTGACAAAATCGAGGACCAAATGATGTAGCGCTTTAGTCCTTTTACTTCGTCTTGGTTTTCATTCTCTTGAAGAACTACTTACTTTCTCATAAGTTCTTTTGTTAGAACTTATTCCAACCCTTTCTTTACAAGGATATACATTTTCAAGAAATATTGCATTTCTTGATTCAATTATGGTACCTTCAGAAATTTCTGGATTTTCTGACTTGTGTACCAAGAATCGATATGCACTACTGTTGTATGCATATCCTATAAAAATACAATCAACCGTCTTAGGGCCAATTTTGACTTGTTTAGGTTCAGGTATTGCTACCTTAGCCAAACACCCCCACACTTTAAGGTATTTATAAGATGGCTTATGATTTTTCCACAATTCATAAGGTGTCTTATTTTTCCCTTTAAGTGGGATTTTATTTAAAATGTGGTTTGCTGTCAAAACAGCTTCCCCCCACATGTTCTGAGGTAGTCCAGAACTAATCAACATGGCATTCATCATTTCTTTTAAAGTTCGATTTTTACGTTCGGATTGCCATTAGATTGTGGTGAATATGGTGCGAAAGTTTAATGAATTATTCCCACTTGGTTACATAATGCTTCAAAAGGTGCAACATATTCTCCACTCTATCACTCCGAATTATTTTAATCCGCTCCCAAGTTGATTTTCAACCTCATTTTTATATTTTTGAAAGCATCCAACGCTTCATCTTTGCTTCTTAATAAATATAAGTAGCAAAATCTTGTGCAATCATCAATAAAAGTGATGAAGTATTTTTACCACCTCTAGTTTGCACAAATTTCGGATCACATATATCGGTATGTATCAATTCTAGAGGTACTTGTATTTCTTTCCACATAATGAAAAGGTAACTTAGCCATTTTAGCTTCAATCTGATTTCACATCTCTTTTGAGAATCAATTTTTGAAGTTGGAAGTAATTCCAAGTTCATTAATCTTTTTATAGCATTTAGATTAACATGCCCTAATCTAACATGCCACAAATCAAATAATCAAGCATATAAATAGAAGTAGGCTCAATTTTATTCTTTGCTTGAATCGATTACACGGCGAACGCCATTACATTCATTTTGAACAAATCCGTTATACGAGATAACCTTTTCCTATGAACTGTCCAAACTTAGTTAAAATAAACTTTTCGGACTCAAACATAAGTCTAAAACCATGGTTTACAAGAAGAGATACTCTTGACACTAGATTCTTCCGGATTTACTGGGACACGAAGAACATCCTTCGAAGCGACTCTTTTCAGTGAGCTTGAGAACCACGTTGCCAAAACCTGCAACATCGGAAGATGAAGAATTACCCATATTAAGTTTTCTACCTATACAAGGGTGTAGGTAGAGAACGCATCCTTGTCGAAACAGACATGCCGAGTGGCCCCGTTCCAATATACCACTCCCTTGGATTATCCACAAGGTTTGCCTCAAAAACCACCGCAGATAGATCCATATCGTCAGCTCTTGGATCATACCACTCGTGCTCAACCACATTAGCATTAGTCGTCTATATTTTGGTTTTTTAGTAAGCCGACAATCCTTAGCCATGTGGTTGGGCTTTCCACAATTGTGACAATTTCCTATAAACGACTTTTTCTTTACAGGCTTCTTTCACTTGTAGTTGTTGTTGTTATTGTCACGTTTCCTTTTCTTCATTACTAGAATCGCCATGTTCTAGCAAATTCGCTTTGCATCAACAACACCCTTTTCAAACCTTGAATCTAATTTGCGATTACCTTCCTCAATTCGTAAACGCATAATTATATCTTCAAGATTTATTTCTTTTAAACTTGTGCTTCAAATAATTTTTGAAGTCTTTCCATCCAGATGGCAACTTTTCAATCATGCACGCCACTTGAAAGCTTCATCCAATCGCATTCCTTCGCATGAATATCGTGCATAATTAATCGCAATTCTTGAGCTTGATCCATGACAGTTCTAGAATTCACCATTTTGAAATCTACAAACCTCGCCAACCACAAACTTCTTGGAACCAGCGTCCTCGATTCGGTACTTCTTTTCCAAAGAATCCCGGAGCTCTTTGGAAGATTTCACTTCACTATACACATTGTATAGCGAGTCGATGTACCATTTAGGGCGTAGTTGCGGCACAGAAGTCACCCGGCCCCAAGCATCAAAGGCAACACGTTTTTCATTGTTGGTTTCATTTTCTTCCACCACCGGTGGATCCTTCTTCGAGAACTTAGCGAGGCTCGGGCGTAGTCGATAAAAAAAGATCATCTTGGATTGCCATCTTTTGAAATCAAGACACCAAAAATTTTTCTCGCTTCTCGGCAGGGAAGCGGGAACATTCACCCTTGAAGTAGACGCCATCATTTACGAAAACAAAATCGTTTATCTTGCGTTGTTGAAAATTTTGGTGTTTATTTCTCAAACCGGATTACCATGAAACCTATCTATTACGAGAGAATGAAAATTTGCGAGAAAGGCGAGGCGAGTTAACACTCTATCCACAAGATAAACACGTCCCGTATAAGTCTTTGTGGAACAAACGTGTTATCCCCAAAGATACAACAACTTCGTCCTTGTAATAGCAAAGACCGCAAATTACAAGGCACCTTTCGAACTAAAATGTGCAAAACTGAGTACACAATGCAAGTACAAGAAAGAAAATGAGTATGAAAGTGTGTAATCAACAACAACAATGCTCCTATTTATAGGACTTCCAACCAGTCTTGGGGTCTCTTTATCTTTGCAGGCAAGAACTCCGGATAACGGGTCGTAACCTCCAGGTAGTGGGCACTCCTTCAATGACCACTATCTCAGAACTTCCAAGTAGTGGGCGAGTGGTCTTTGTTCCATTATAAAAGCTAGCTTTAGCTTTTAAGTTGCAACTTTATTTGTTTTTATTCTCCAAAAAATAAAAACAAATGTTTTCTGTGCAAAACTAGGCCCACCAATCGGGACACGGACACGGACACGACGCGGCACGGGCATGGGCTCGGCCCTCGGCCCACGGCCCACGCCCCGCCCCTGCGTTGAGCGCGGCGGAGCGGGCGCCAAGACGCATGCGCGTGTGGCCTTGCCCACCACACCTCACATGTGTATAGTTATTTCATCTTGCACACTCTTATACACCCACTTACTTATATATTGAATAAAATTAATATTTTATTCCCATGTGGATGGTGTCTTTTCACCTTCCCATCATCCATTATTCCATTTCAAAGTGACTATCTTGTGGATTTTATTTCTCACTCACCACTAAATGGTTTTGAGAAGTTAAATATACCACACTCATCTACTCGAAACTTAGAATTTTATTTTAATATTTAATTCCTCCAAAATTAAATAATTAGTCACTAAAAAGTTGGTCAAAGTTAGGTATCAACCATTACTTCTCAAACCAATTTCCAACAATATTATTATTAAATAGTAATTTGCACGTGCGTCAAGGCCGCACGTGATTCATATAATTCTACAAAAATATTTACTAATTTTATTGAAAGATTAATGTAAATTTTGGATGTATTATAAATATAATAAAAATAAAACAAATAACAAATTAAAACAAAAAATTTGAGTTACTTTAAACTATTTTATTGTATAGATAATTTTAAATGATTAAATTCCTTTTAGAAGAATTACCTTCTAGATATTTCATTACAAGAAAAACCAGTTTACCTACGAAAAATATGTAAGTAAGCGTTAAGAAAATTGTAAAGTGTAGGTAAAATCATTATAGGTAAAATCATTGTAGGTAAAATATTTACCTACATAATCTAAAGTTGTTGGTAAATACCTACGAGAAAATCAGTTCGGTAATTGAAAAACTGTCGTAATCTTCGGTAATTTATCGGTATAATTTGGGAAAAAATGATATTTTTATTCTATAAGTATTCTAGGTAATTGTAAAATTTAGTGACAAAATCATTTACTCCGGTAAATTACGTTTCAGAACCGAAATTTTCTTGTAGTGTTTGAAAATATGAATAATAATATAACTAAATAATTTTATAGTTATGATTACCTTAATCATTCTCTTGTTTGATTTTGATGGTTGAAAAAGTTTTTTCGTATTTGATTTTGTGAGTTTTCTTTATGTTGGACTTATAGATGGTCAAATCGAGTAATTTTATTTTCGAAAAATTGATAAAAATATTATTGGAGATTACGTCCATATCTTTCATTCTAGAAAGATATTGGGGATCCTAATTGATTAACATGCATCTTGGGATTGCATCTAATATGGAAAGATCCATTATAGATATATCATTTTATATTCTCTCCTTATATTATTAGTAGTAGGGATATTAGACGTCTACTACGGAATATCGAAATCTTTCTCCTAAAATTTCTCTCTCTTTAACATTTCTCTCTACGGTTTTCTTCTTGGAGCATCACCAAAGTTCTCCAAGGGTTTAAGGTGTGCACAACCAAGTAAATAACTTTAGTAGTTATTTACACCAACGAAAAGATGGATCGTGATCTTGCTCGTAGTTCAACCAATGCACGGGGTATGTTCGTGGTTCGTGGTTCAATCAAAGAAGGCTTGTAGATGGGCTCAATCATGGCTATGTGGATTGATAGTTCCGCCACAAATAGGTATATTCGATCCATCTTATATGTGCAAATATGCAATTTAAGTTTCACCCATGTTTCCTAACAAAGGTATCGTATTATTAGGGCTCGTTCGCCTTTTGATGCACTTAAGTTTTGATGATATATGTGATTTGATTTTTATTTAAAAAATTTGAATTTGGATTTTTGTTTTTATGTATGCAATATTGGTATCAAATTGTAGATCTCGAGAAGACGATTTATTTGATATATTATGCATGAAGAATGGAATTAAAACGAATTAGTTAGGAGAGATTTAAAGTTTTTGGTGAAAAGAAAAATCGCCTTGAAAGTTGTGCCAATTGACTACAATATATTTTTGGGTTTTGAGAACCAGGGGTTGGGGTTGGCCCATCTTCCCCAAAGATTAGAACCATCCTTGGGAAGGACGGATGTCCCATAGTCCGAAGAAAGTATGGGGTATGTGCTCCGGTGGTGTGGAGATACTCGGGTCGTAAAAAAAAAGAACCAGCCGCTTCCGTGCTTGGCCTGGTATAGCGCTTATGTGGCACCAAGTGGCGATTTTTCGTTGGGGGCATTGATGTGGCAACGCGGCCGACGTGGCACCGACGTGGCGCGATGGCCAAAATTAAAGGGTGGTCCAACTTAAATTTGAACACTAGACCTTTTGACATATCTCATACATGTCCACCACTTGGCTAAGAGAAATATTTGTTATTATACAAGCATGTTTTGTTTTTTGTATAAAAGTCTGGTTAGCAAGTTATTTTTGCGCATTGGGACGCTTGTAAAAATATTTTTTTGTGCATTTGTTTGTTATATTATTAATGCATGTAAAATATTTTGCGCAATTTAGTGCTTGCAAAAAGTATTTTTAAGCATCATGAGAATGCTTGCAAAATTATTATTGTGCACAATGATCCATAAATAATTATTTTTGCACATACGTAGCAATGATATTTTTTTCTTTCGCATTAGTTGCATGAAAGGAAATTATTTTTGCGCATTAAGATGCTTGCAACAAATTAATATATTTTTTTGTACATTGAGATGCATGGGAAAATTATTTTTGCACATTGGTACATGGAATTTTGTTTCCGCATAAGGTGCGTAAAATAAAAGAAATTATAATTTTGTGCATTAAGGTGCAAGCAAAAATATTCTATGTGTTTTATATTTATGAGTTGCATGTTTTATTAATTTCTTATGTGTATGCAATTTTTTTGTGTTGCAATTAATTTTGTTAATGTGATATGAATTATCATGTGTTGAAAATGAAAGGACATTGACATACGGGTGCTCATGTATGTGAATGTTTACTTGTTTTATATTAATATTAATTGTGGGCGTTAATTTTAGACAATGGTGGTAATTCGGTATCCTTATTTATCTTTTTTACTTTCTAGATTGATGTAGTAGGCCTTGAAAATATGTAAATTTTTTTTTCGAGGAATGTATTAATTGAGCCGATTTTTTTGAGGTCGTGTAACATCAACTTTACGGGGATATTTTTGTCTTACCATCATAGGTTTAAATTATCTCCACATGATGCACCGGATGTCAATGTCGCCCGTGTGGGATATTTTTCATAATTATTTATATCGCATGGTTCCATGCATGATTTTTTTATGGCATCAATAATTTTATTCATGGATCAAGAATTTTTATTGTGATCTTCAATTCGACGGAGATGATTACTAGCCTTGGTGGCAAATTCTCGATCTCATTGAATTGAAGAAAATAATAAATATTACTTGGGTCGAGAGTAAAATTTTAGATCAATACCTAATTGTTTGCACAATTTATTGAAATGTGTTTAGACCAAACTCACCAACTTTAGTTTAGCCAATTTAGCATGGAAATAGACAAAGTATCCAGTATTGTCGCGACTTAGACGCGGACAATATTTTTATGTATTAAAGAAGTATTTGTGCTTTATTTGTTTAAGCAAAAGAAAATGTAAGAACTAAATTGCCCGAAATAATCGCAGCTTAAGATGCCGATGATATACTTACGGATCAAGAATTAATTTTGCGATTTAATTTGTTTAAGTTGCAGATTTAATAAAAGGGTTTAAGCTCTATTTTTGGAATACGAGCTTACTCACAAGTAAAAACTCTGGTTATCCAAATTCGCTATATGAGTTGAATTAAGGATATTAGTAACTTGTGTTATTATTAATAAAATCATCTTTCTAGAGGCAGATTATAAAAAAGTTGATAAATAGACAAGTGCACTTGTCACTTATGCTGACCGACATAAACCAACTCGGGTGATTGTTGGAACAAGTATAATGTAGCTTGATGAGAGCAAAAGCCTAAAAGAGAACTCTAAATTGATCCATAAAGTGACAAGGCGTATTGAATGAGGCAATTAAGTATCAACAAATATTAAGTGCACTTATGAGATTGGTAACTTCGCTCGTAATTGTACTGAGATAAAGTTTGACTATTTAATTGCTCTCTTGTTTTTTGCTAATATTTCCAAATCTCTCCATGGGTGGATTGTAAATATTGGTTGACTTAGCATACGATTGAGATTGAGCAAATGTGTATGAGTATTATCGAGTTGTCAAAGCTATACGATTGCACAAGAGAAAGGCTAAAGAGAGTCACCTCAAGCTCAACAATGTGTGAGCAACTTGATGTGTCGATGTAGTCTTATTCGTATAAATGCACTTGTAAAATATTTGTTAAGTGAAAAGAGTTGTTTATCTTTTTTTGCGATGGGATTGACTTTAGATAGTATTTCTTTTAGGTCTTCTAATGATATCGTGGCACGTGAGGTTAAGAGGACGATTGTATTAGCTCGAGGAGGCTTTATTGTCTTACTCGCTAAGGTCAATCTCCCTCGGATAAATATTTTTCCAAAGGGATAAACTTACTTTGGAAGAATGAAAAATGACTACTTTTCCTTTAAAGTCGAGTCCACTAAATTGAGTGCGAGACTTATGGGTGTGTGGCACAAATTAATGCATTATATTTTCTTTCATTTCTATTTACGCTATAAGTTAGTACATTCTCATTCTCATTAGGTGGAAGCGCCAAATTACTTTGAGCAATTCTTAATGGATATGTGCTAATAGGGAGCGGGAATAGTGTGTCTAATTAGTTTGGACACACAAGTTGAAGAAAAAAAGTTGCAAGTTGAATGATGGTTCTAAACACTTTGCGGCTATATGTGATTGCGAAGAAGGGACAATCACTTCAAAATGGTTAGGTTTATGATGACGTAAATTGATTTGTGTATCTTGTTGTTGCCTACATCATAAAAAATGTGCCTCCAAATGATTCTTCAACCCCGTATGAGCTTCGTTTGGTAACAAGCCCAAATTATTGGGTATGTGCTTATATAAGTTCGAGAATATGTGTTCTCAAGTAGAGAATCATGTCTCAGGATTTAGGTTTTCCTCAAAGGGATTTCTTAAGCACATCCGAGGTCATAAGAAATATTGAAACTATGCGAGCAAAGAAGATCCTTAGGAGGTACTTGTTTCATTGGCAATGATGTTCTATTTTATACTTATCTAGTAATCATTAGGATAGTAGGAGCGATACTAAGTCAAGTGGGAGCTATTGTCTCACATGAAAATGATTCGCACATTCCACGAGTAAAATGAGTGACTATGAAATATTTCCCATCATCTATATGAGATTGAGTGAGTATCCTTCACAATTACTTTTGTAGATGTTGATGAGTTGATAGCATATGTGACTTCACTTGATGCCCTAAGTGGATAGTTGTTGCGAAGGAAAAGATGAGTCGAATGACTAAGAATAAAGTCCAATAGCTTGTTAATCTTCCTGCCTAGATTCAAGACCATTTGAAACATGTGATTTTAGAAAGTCAAGTGAAATATAGATGGGTTGATTAACATGTGTATAGCTCGACTAAGAATGAAATATTTATGCCTGTTAGAAGAGCGTACATTTTTGAGATGTTCTCCTAAGTGGTGAGATTGCCTCAATTCGCTTGATATGTTATCTATTATTGCCATTTTTTTCTAGGTTTGTCCTGGATGATTGATGTTGATATAGTTCAGGTGAAAATTGAATAAGGAGATATATATGGATCACCCGATGAATTCAAGAAGTGGAGTAAGAGCGCATTGATTGCTAACCAAAAAGCTCCAAATTGTGACTTGAGTCATCATTGATTTCATCTAGCTATCATTTTGGTAGGCCTACGATGGTCAATTAATTCAATCGAATATATGTAAGAGTTGTATCTCATTGTATATGGCAAATATGTGATGACCGAAAAGAACATGGAGTTATCACCACTCGATGTCGGTTGTCTTTACATTCCATGGTCAAAGATCATATTCTTAGTCAAGAAACGATATCTTGAGAAGAAGGAAAGAAATGGTTGCTAGTTTATGTAAGCACTATCGAATGTTTGATGTGCGCTATATGCATACTCAACAAGTCTTGTACTTAGTAGTAAAACTGGTGAGTGGATATCGAAGTGATCTCGTGTGCTATAGTGATGCGGACATGTGGATACTTAAATATCTTAATAGATTGGTCTATAATTTACTAGACGTAAATTTGGTATCGTGAAATAATGTTGTGTGCATATTCATGAGACATTTTGTTGTCTTTGTGATAGTAAAACCACTTTGGTATATGGTTTGGGCGCGAACATTCTTTGGTAGACCAAATATATTTACTCGAGGCATTACTTCACTTAAGAATTTTTGCGCATAGTTAATATTGTTTTCGTGCATACTTCTACGAGCGGTGTGGGTGCTCATCCATTTTATGAGCCTTTGTTTGGAGATATGCTCCAAAGGCATATGAGTAATTATGGATGATGTAGAATTAACCATGTGGCCTATGAGAACATTTTATGATTAATGAGATATCTTGGATTCTCATTATGTGTATGGTAATCTTGAGTTTGTGAGTTGTCACCAGGCTTTGATTGACCCTCTCACACGGGTAATCACCCCGCTAAGAGAGCGGCGGGATGAGAATTAAAAGATTGTGTCACATAAGCGGGGTTTGTGAATGATCGCCTTCGTCTTTGGAGTAGTGAAGAAGGTTAATAAATATAATTATTAGTCGCCTTAACTTGAGGTTAAGATGAGATCCAAGTTGATCGATTATGAAATATGTCCAAACTTCATAAAAATATGTTTGTAGCCGAATGTGCAAACTATTGTATGACACATTGAGAGTGACTACGAGTAGTACGTAGGTCGGGCGCTTGAATAGCGGCGGACTAAGATTTATATGATGTCTAGAGCGTGACATGCCTAAATTGAATGGGAGCTCCATCATAGCATGTATTCATACTACATGTCTTTGTGTGAGGCGACCGCCTTTGGGAAAATGATTTGAATGGTCTTTGCTTCACAATCCTTTGTGTGAGCCTATATTATTTTCTTGTACCCTTTGGGACTTTGGACCATGTCATGAGGTGTAAGCTTGATGACGCTACTTTAGCATGTATCCAATGGCTATGTGTGATTCGATGCAGCGGAGCATATCTAGAAAAGTCATCGAAGACCAAGCTAATTGGCATGTGGGGCCGAGGAAGAATTAAGTTGGTAACGTGACTTATGTTCTATGATTCATAGCCCGAGCGACTATGTTGAAATGTGTTTGACTAGTCATGAATATAGAAACATATTTGAGCGAGTCGAGTATGCTCTATTTATTTCATTGAGGATCTAGAAATGTTTGACTAGGTGCGGCCGCCACTTGGTTTGGGGTACATAGCGAGTTATTGAGTTGTAGGGTTATGTTAGTTTGGTGATGACTTAATATATCTCTCCTCGCCTATACTTTCTCGCTTGATCGCATGCCTTATTCCCTATATGAAAGAAGAGACGTGAGATGAGAATATTGTAATGTAATTCGAATTGACTGGATCGAGATATGTATGAGTGGGAGATATTGGAGATTACATCCGTATCTTTTATTCTAGGAAAGATATTGAGGATCCTAATTGATTAACATGCATTTTGGGATTGCATCTAATATGGAAAGATCCATTATAATAGGGATTGGGATATATCGTTTATATTCTCTCCCTATATTGTTAGTAGTAGAGATATTAGACGCGTCTACTATGGAATATCGAAATATCTCTCCTAAAATTTCTCTCTATGAAAAATTTCTCTCTACGGTTTTCTTCTTGGAGCATCACCAAAGTTCTCCAAGGGTTTAAGGTGTGCACAACCAAGTAAATAACTCTAGTAGTTATTTACACTAATGAAAAGACGGACCATGATCTTGCTCGTGGTTCAACCAATGCACGGGTATGTTCATGGTTCATGGTTCGTAGTTCAATCAAAGAAGGCTTGGAAATGGGTTTTATCCACTGCAAATAGGTATATTCGATCCACCTTATATGTGCAAATATGTGATTTAAGTTTTGACCCATATTTCCTAAGAAATGTTACAATACTAAAATTTTGTTTGATTGATGTAACATTTTTAGCAATTTTTCGAAAATAAAATAGCTCGATTTGACCATTTATAAGTCCCATTTAATATTATCCTAGACGGTAACAACAACCTGGTTTCCAAAATCTAATCTCGCCTTGTAATGTCATAAACAAGCCCTGGATTCATAACCATCGATGGATTCATGTGTCTCGCCCCAATTCCGAAAATATCGGTAGGGAGGTTTAGTTGTTGGTCGAGAATAGGGTCCTGGTTCGAGGTTGATTTGTGTGGCGATAGCATAATAGCCGATTTAATCATCATAGGAGACCAATCGGGATGTGCACTTTTGATCAAGCGCAATGACATTTGCTAAGATGAGGGCATGACATTGAAGTGCCCGCAAATATGTTAAAAGCCGGATTTCCATGATCCAATAATTCTTTCAATCTTTGCAATAATGTCGGTACCAGGGCGATGATATCTCGGCTTTAAGATTAAGATCGCCAAATTAGGCCCTTTTGATGAGAATGATGCAAATGTAGGAGCCGTTTTATCTCCTATGATTGTCCCTTTAAACGAAATGGTTCTTGTTAGGAAATTTATTTTATAGATTTTTATGAATGCCATGTAAAACTTAAACTAGAAAGTTGGCACCCCATTTTCCTTGTAATTTGTATTATAATAGACAGTGGAAAAAAATGAGTCAAGTCGGCTACGCCAAGGAATACAAGAAGTCAATCAAGATCGAAGTGAAGACTCCATTTGTGGAACAGTGAGTATGGCCAAGAAAGAAGATCAAGAACTCGACTAAAAGTGTATCGGCTAAGGAACAATTGTGTGAAAAGTCACCAAATCAACTCAAGAAGTCAAGTCTCAAGTTAAAGTGATAGATGAGTATTCCAAGGATTGGAAGCTAACTCAAGTCACAGGGAATAAAAGACTCGCATCAAGTCAAGACAATCAATGAGATCCGTTGATAAAAGTCAAGAATATTACTCAAAATGGTAACATGTTAAAGTTGTCGAGATAAAGTGTTAGTTCCAATTGTGTGCAAAAGGAACAAACCAATGGGAAACATCTTGCACCAAGTGTCGAATCGATGCATTCTTTGCAAGACATTAAATACAAAGAAATGTCAACATCAAGGATCGCAACAAGACAAGCCAACGAACACAAGTGACTTTTGAAATCAACCTATCTCTTCAACTGGAAAAATTTAAAAAGTTCACTATAAAAGCCGAGGAAATTCATTGGGAAAAGGTTACCTTGCACACCGAGAAATCAAGTATTATTCAAGTCAGAAACCCGCAAATATTCTCAAGTATATTCAAGCTAATCCTGAAGCCCGAAACTTGAAGGAAATCGATCCAACACAAGTCATTAAGGAAAGACAACTTCAAATCATTGAAGAGGAAACTTTTGAAGAAGCAAAAGGGGTCTGCTTTTCCAAGGAGGATTGTAGGAGGTTCAAGGTCGAACCAGATCAAGTGATTGGAGGGCTTCGTGATCAAATCCAAGAGCTTGAGAAAGTGAGTCAAATGTAGCAGGCAACCGTCTGTGAAGAAGTTGAGTCGAAGAGAAGCCACTGTGTGGCCAAGGTCGTCTCTGATCGTTGACCACTTTGTATACGGATCTATTACATAGTGGATTCCTCCGGGAGTTGGAAAAGAGAGGATTAGAAGAATTACCCCATCTTGAACCTCTATAAAATTAATCGTGTCATTTATTTTTCAGCATATTTACATTCTGAACACATACATCATATCTCACGTTAAATCTCACATTTGCTATCAAACGATTAATAACTAAGTGCTAAAGAAACAAGTGTTGAAACAAGCTTAAAATATTTCAAGGGTGTTAAGTCTTCCACCGATAAAACCAATAGAGCCAAGTTAATGTTTTGGTTAAACAACCGAGTTATTCTATCAACACTCTATCGAGTCTATTGAGTGGCTAACTTAGTTGAATAACCAACTTAGTCATCCTCAAGGACACAAATTTGAGTTAACTCTGTTATAATTTTAAAAAGGACTAAAATCAAAAAATTGGTAAGGTTTATTCAACCCCCTTCTAAACCTTACTCACACCCCTTGGGACCTATAAGTGGTATCGGAGGTTGGTTCATTGAGCTTTACTGTATTGGTTCTTGAACTAGATCTTTATCTTTTCAAAAGATTTTTAACACTTGCATTTCGAGAATCTTTCATTTCAAGCAAATTTATTATCATGGAAGCAAATCACACGCATCCTATGTTCACTTTGTTGAGGAATTTGATGATTGGAAGATTTGTATGCGGCTCATCTATCTGCTCTACGATGAAATGTGGCTTGTGATAGAGGATGGGCCACTACAAATATTGAAAGTGAACACGACTATAAAGAGAGCATTTGCACCAAGGAGAAGAAGTTGTTCTTGAAGCAAGACCAACCATGGTTGAAAACCAAGGACTCGAGTGGAAAAATGATGATAGGAAGAGATACAACTTGGACAATGTGGCCAAGGACATACTTTACAAGACTTTGGACAAAGCAATGTTCAATAAAGTCAAATCCTGCAAAACGAAGAAAAGAAATGCGGAATAATCTAACTTTAATTTGTGAAGGATCAAAGCAAATTAAAGAAAATAGATTGTCTGTTGTTGTTCAAAGATTTGAAAATTTCAAAATGTTTGCGGGTGAATCCATGGATCACCGGATGCCGATTCACTGAAATCACAAATGAGCTTTCGACTCTTGGGAAGGAGTATACACAAAAGGAAATGTGTGTGAAGATCCTAAGAAGCCTCCCAGTGAATGGGAAATTCGACCATAGCCCTGAGACATTCAATGGACCTCTCAAGAACATCCAACCATGAGCTATTCTCGGACCTCAAAGCCTATGAGTTTGAGTGAGAAAAAAAGTGCAAGAGGAGATAGTTGTATCCAAGACAGTTGAACTGATAGTCGAGGATGGAAAGAGAGCTGAACCTAAGGAAGCCATAGACCAGGAGAAGATTGCCTTAATGGTTAAAAGATTCAATAAGTTCTTCAATAAGAACTATAACAGAAATAAGGTTGAGACCTCCGGAGACATTCAACACCCTCTAAGTCAAGGGGAAGATAGGCCACCCAAGAGAGCCGAGCATCAAAGGGTTGAATATCGAGAGCCGATAACCCAAGAACAGAAAGAGCCGATCAAAGAGCCGAGAACCCGTGTTGGAATTGCGACAACCAGGATATTTTGCGATTGACTGTTCCTATCCACCACCAACAAATACATGAATGAAGAAGAAAGAAAGGTCTTGAGGAAAGAAGACAAGAAAAGAAAAAGGCCATGTTAGCTGCAGAGATCTGCTGGCCGAGACAATCAAGTCTAATGAAGCGGCAGACTCGAGAGTAGTGAAGTGAATACTCAAGTGATTACGAGGAAGAGGCCTTGATTTGTCTTATGGATAAAGAACAAGATTAATCGGACCAAGAAGATGAGGTACACTCTAACTCATCTCATTCGATTCAAGTGATAGTGATTGTGATACACACACTTCATCACCCACTGATCTTTATGATTTATTAGGCAAAATGATGAAAGATTTTGAGCACATAAAATCCTCACACACACTTCTAAATGAGGAAGACAATGCCAAATCAAAAGCCAAAACTCACAAATGACTAAGGAGCTGAGTACTCTAAGTCACATAGGCGATGAGAACACATAGATGAAGGTGAGAATACCAAACTAATAGCGAGATAATCTGCTATAGAAAAGAGAGAAAATGATCTCAAAATGTGATTGCCTCATTTACAAAGGCATCTAATCATTGGATGACCTTATCATGAGTCAAAAAGAATGTGGAGATAAAGCGGACATTGGATTCGGTTCTTTTGTGCACAAATAAACTCAAAGAGTGATTTTGGAAAAAGGATCTTCAAGCAATGAAGCATCTCAAAAATCCAAAACACCAAATGTTGAACCCACATTCAATCCCAAGCACAATCACAAACAAACTGGCCTTGGATACAAAGGGAAAGGAAAATGCAATGGGTCGAGTATCTTTGAAAGAAATCCACCGAGTTCCTCAAAGAAACTCCAAATATCTACAACATAAATGACATTAGATAACATAAATTTTGTAGCACTTTTTACATAAGGTACATATGTAACACATGTTTGTAACACTTTTTACATTACAATATTTATGTAACACTTTTGTAGCACTTTATCAATATGTAACACTCATATGTAACACTATAATATAAGTAACACTTTTTAAGTATCACTTTTTTGTTATTTCTTTTGTAACGCAAATAGGTAACACTTTTATCAATATGTAGCGCTTATATGTAACACTTTTATATAAGTGAGACTTTTTAAGTATCACTTTTTTGTTATTTCTTTTTTGTAACGCAAATAGGTATCACTTTATTTAAGAAGCACTCTTGGGAACATTATATTTTATTGATTGTAACACTTTTTAAGCTATATTTTAGTAACACAAAATTATATAACTATCATTAAATCATGTCAAATATTTATTTAATTAATTGATGTCACCAAACCTAAAAATTGTAGACATCATGTACTGCTTTTTTTTAACTGAATTTTTGTTTTCTTTTTACAAAGTGTTTTAGTTTTGCTTTTATTTTTTTATTTTTATGAAGGTAATTAATTCCGTCTTAATACCCACAAAAAATGCGCATGTATATATTTTATTATTATTTATTTATTTTTTAATTTTTACTAACGGAGACCAATTTCATTGTTAACCTTTTTTATTTTTTAATTTTTAAAAAAAATTACCAATGAAAATTGATGTTGTCGGTAATTACTTAGGAATTTTTGCGTCGGTAAATTATTTTTTCGTTATTTTCTTTATTAGTTAATTTTTTTGTTAAGACTTTTTTTTATCTATTGGTAAATTAATTTTATATTTTTATATATTTTTATTTTTACCAATTGAATATTTATCGATCGATAAATTTATTTTATATATTTTTGATATTTTTAATTTGTATTGTCCTTTAATATATAATATAATATGATTTTCAAACTATATAATATATAATATAAATTTTGATACATACAATGTATAATTTAATTTAATACATATATTATAAAATATAATATTTATTATATAAAATATATTATATATACATATATAATATATATATATATATATGTGTGTGTGTGTGTGTGTGTATGTGTATATATAACACAAAGCAAAAGTTGTAATAACAATCAACTTAGCCTAGTGGCAAATTGCCACTTCCATACATAACAGTCGTGGGTTCGAATCTACTTGGTGGCAAAAAATAGTATTTCTACGAAGTGCTACAAAAAGTGTTACATAAGATTCATATGTAACACTTTAGAAGTATTTTTTTTAAAGTGTTACAAATATAAAAGTGTTACAAAAAAGTGTTACATAAGATTCATATGTAACACTTTAGAAATATTGCTTCAAAGTGTTACCAATAGAAAACATAATGTAACACTTAGAAAAAGTGTTACTAAAAACTAATAAAAGTGATACCTTAGACTATTGGTAGCACGGGCAAGTGCTGTTACCATAAAAGTGCTACCTATTGTCTATAGTAACATTTTATGGCCATTAGGTAATATTTTTTGAGTGTTACCTAATATCATTTATGTTGTAGTGTTATAGAAAGTACTTTGTGAAGAACAAACAGAGCTACAAAAAACCCCGGAAGTTTCATCGAGAGAAACACATATGTTGGGAATGGTAGAAACTAACCAAGCCAAGCCGATTGGAACAATGTGAAATATCGGCAAGACCAATGGAATACAAGCCCGGATGGCAAAGACCTAAACCTCGAAAGGTCATTCAAGGCAAAAGAGCTATTATCGAACACATATGCACCCCACACTATAATCGGAGATATCACAATCCCCCTAAAAAGGCAATTGCTAAAACACACACAGCATACAGACAAAAGAGACAATTTGTATGAACCTAAAGCCCCCAAGCAATTTGCTAATGTGCACTATGATTATGGCAAAGATAGATGACAACCTCTTAGAGTCAACTCATTTGGCTATAGGTTGATTGGATCATCTTATAACACTAACCCCGAGGACCCGGGCAAGTATAGGTGTTAGTCCAAGTGGCTACGATAATCTAGAGGGGGTGAATAGATTATCTCGTTTTTCAGATTTTGCCCTCTTTTTCGAATAATCAACCAAAGACGAGAATGTAAATGCGGAAATAAAACAACACTCGTCGATTTAAAGAGGTTCAACCCACCTAGGGCCTAATCCTCTATCACCCCAAAGATATCTCCGGGATGGATTTCAAAAAGAAAGAAAAAAGATTTTATTAATTTACCAAAAATTAATACAACACCTTGAGGATTACCACAACCCTCCTTCACCACTTTGAGGATTACCACAATCCTCTTACACCACCTTGAGGATTACCACAACCCTCTTACAACACCTTGAGGATTACCACAACCCTCTTACAACACCTTTGAAGATTACCACAACCTTCAAACACCTATCACCTAGATCACCCAAGTGTATTCTTACCACAAGAATACTCACAAGGATGTCTTGTGTTGAATGATGACCAAAATCAAGATTACAACTCAATAATGATTGATACAATATGAGTGCAAGTGTAATCAAGAATTGAAAGCCTAGACCTCAAATTTGTGCAAGTGAAAGTGCTAAGGCTAATACAACAAGATATATGAAAGTGTTTGCTTTGTTTGCTCTTTGCTTGTATGGAGTGTTGTGTCTTGTTGCTTGAATGAAGCCTCTATTTATAGGAGAGGTCTTGGCTTTGATTTCCAGACATTGGCTCCTCCTTGGGGAGTGATTTGCTGCAAAAGAAACCATTTAAAATCATCAATATAGCTGTTAGAAATCAATCCCACAAAATAGGGAAAAGTCATGTCAAACGCAACGGATAGTTTCTTTGTCAAACATGGGGTTCGACCGGTCGCAGAGATAAGATTGAAATTGAATTCTGCGAATTTTTACATAGGGGACCGGTCGAAGGGGAGTGCGACCGTGCCTCTCACCGTGACCGGTTTCCCTTGACGTTTTACGAAACAGAGAAGTCTGGAACAAAAATCCAACTTGCGGTGCAGTCAGTCGCCCACGGTCGGCCGACCGGTCGACCACACCGGTCGCCCACCTGGGTCGACCGGTCGCCCGCCCTTTTTCTTACGTCCCATTTTCTGTTTCAAAACTCAACTCAGTGTACGGGTTGCCCTAGGGCGACCGGTCCGAGCTGAAACAAAAGTGTTGTCCAATTTTAAATCGAATATTAATCGCAAAAATACTCCAAAAAATAGTAAAAACATTTTAGATCGATTGGAAGTGTTGGGACAACATTTAGGGACATTGTTTTGGTATAAAAACTCATTAGAACAAAATCATCAAAATCATGATAAAAACATTTATCTAACAATAGGTACCTAAAAACTAATTTCCTTGATTGCGAGTTCAAGGAACAGTGAGTGCCAAGGAACCTGGTACATGGATAGTGGTTGTTCCGGACACATTACAGGGAACAAGAAAAATATTTCAAGATTCAAGGAGGTTAGAGGTGCAAAAGTCATATTTGGAGGAAATGAAGCTCAGGGGGAAATCAAAAGCACATGATCTATCAAGAAGAATAGATTGGAAATCACAGATGTTGCTTATGTTGAAGGCCTTAACTTCAACCTTGTTAAGCATCGACCAACTCGTAACAAGGGCTACAATGTTGGATTCAATATGGGAGTGTGCTAGATCAAAGATGCTTTGAATCAAATGAAATTGGGCTGCAAGGATCAAGAGAAGAACATGTATGTGGTAGATTGGTCTCTTGCTACACCGAGCAATTGTCTATTAGCAAAGAGCACAAATTAATCAAGTTGGTTGTGACACAAGAAGGTGAGTCATCCAATTTCAAGACAATCAACAAGCTTACAAGGAGTCATCTTGTAGAAGGATTACCAGACTCGAGTGTACAAGAAAGAGAGTGTCCGTGATGCATGCCGGATGGGAAAGCGAGATAAAATCTTCATTTAAGGACAAGCCAAGTCCTTCTTCAACAAGGACATTACATCTGTTGCACATGGATCTCTTTGGTCCAGTTGAACCAAAGATAAGTGGAAAGAAATACACCTTGGTGGTGGTGGATGATTATTCAAGATATACATGGACAATCTTCATGTGCAAAAAGAAGGAAACTTTGCCGAAGTTACCTCGGTGATGAAAAGAGTTCAAAATGAAAAGAGCCAAACCATTATAAAGATAAGGTCGATAGAGGAACCGAGTTTGTCAATGGGATAATAACTCGGTATTGTGTTGAAAATGGTATTGCTCATGAGTTATCAAGCAGCAAGAACTCCACAAAAAATGGAGTAGCCGAAAGAAAGAACATAACTCTCAAGAAAGCTGCAAGGACCATGTTAGCTTAAGTTGGATTGCCTAAGAGATTTTGGGTGAAGCCATTAACACTACATGCTATACTCAAAATAGATGCACGATCAACGGAAATTAACCAAGACTCCTATGAGATTTGGACGGGGAGAAAGCCAAATGTTGATACTTCGTGATATTTGGATGTAAATGTTGCATCCATAACAATGGCAAGGATAATTTGAAGGCTTTTGATGCTAAAGCTGATCAAGGTATCTTTTTGGGATACTCACCGAGAGCAAAACTATCCTAGGTTTAAAAACATTTTACAAAAGCTCCCCTATCAACAAGCACATTAAGAAGAAATATTGCATAAGCTAGAAGCACAAGCTTTTACAAAATAAACAATAACTTCAAGAGCTTAGAAGCTCCCCTGTCACAAATACTTAATGTCCATGCAAACAAGTCCATATAACAACCATTGGACTAAGTTTTCTTCACAACTTATGGCCTAAACAAGCCATAGCTTATAGCTTCTATTTCGAGCTTTTATTAGCTTCTTTGAGCTAGCGAGCCATTTTCTGTTTCTCCCCTTTGGAATCATCAAAAGAATGTGAGGACAATAAAAACAACATACAAATATATCAAAGTGCGCCAAAGAGACGATTTATCAACCATTGAGCAATTTTTAGGCTTAAAAACCAAGGAAAATGGGAGAAATGTATCATGAAGAGTTCATACGCTCGTTTTATTTCCCAAAACATGATCTCAAAGAGTATAGAAGACTTTTGGAAGCGAGAGAATCATGTAGAAGTTGAAATTTTCATTGAAACATTTCATCAAACACATTGTGGGCGTGAAAATAAAAAGAGTTGTATATAGCCCTTGTAAATGATCCAAGCCAAAAATTTTCATCACCAAATCATACCAAACATCATACAATACAAAGATAATAACTAAGCTCATCATGATCACAAAATAATTTCATCAAGTAATATACAAGAAAGCCATAAACTCAAGAGTTCAACCCATTTGAGCAAAAGGAATAGAATTCTTACCATTCGATCGGTAAAGATGAGCGATGATGATGATAAACAAGTCATATAAGGTGTATGATATGAATTGAATTCATGAAAAACAAATTTTGAGTGAAATTTGTGTGAATTTGGCAAAGGGGACGAAAAATGGCCAAAAAGAGTGAAAATGACTAATCTTCAAGACAGAACAATTTTAAACCAAAAATGGCTTAGGGCGACGGTCGTGGTTGAGGGCGACGGTCGGCGTTGAGGGCGACCGGTTGCCCTCAACCTCTTCAGCCCACTGTTTTGCAAATTTTCCAAAATCCGAATTTTCAACCAAAAATCCGATTTTTTGCCCCTAAGTTTTAAAAACGTGCAAAATACAAACGTAAATATCATTCAATATGCATTATGCCTAACCGAGCTCGTATCGACGCAAAAGTCTCGGAAGTTAGCGGTTTTGTGAAAATATCCGCTAATTGATCTTGAGATGGTACAAAAGATATCTCAATTTTTCGTTTTGAGACACAATCCCTTAGAAAATGATGTCGAATCTCAATATGTTTAGTACGGTTGTGATGAACCGGGTTTTGAGCAATATTTATAGCGGATATATTATCACAAAATATAGGAACATTTTCAAAAGAACATTTGTAATCCGCTAAGGTTTGTTTCATCCAAAGAAGTTGAGTACAACAAAAGGCGGCGGAAATATATTCGGCTTCGGCCGTTGAAAGTGAAACGCAATTTTGTTTCTTTGAGAACCAAGAAACTAGGCAATCGCCTAAAAATTGACATGATCCGGAAGTACTTTTCCGATCATCAATATTTCCGCATAGTCCGAATCACTATAACCTTTAAGAGAAAAATTTTCATTCTTTGGATAAAATAAACCATATTGAATGGTGCCTTTCAAATATCGAAAAATCCTTTTAACGGCACTCATATGAGATTCTTTGGGATTGCTTTGAAAACGAGCACATAGGCATACGGCATGAAGAATGTCCGGTCTACTAGCGGTTAAATAAAGTAAACTACCAATCATACCTCGATACTTGGATTCATCAACCGACTTGCCTTTTTCATCTTTGTCAATTTTGACATTGGTTGCCATGGGAGTCGAGACGGTTCTTCCTTCTTCAATGCCGAACTTCTTCAAAAGTTCTTTTGTATACTTTGATTGCGAAATATAAATACCTTCTTGGCATTGCTTAATTTGAAGTCCAAGGAAGAAGTTTAGCTCACCCATCATACTCATCTCGAATTCACCTTGCATTAACTTGGAGAATTTCTTGCACAAAGATTCATTAGTAGCACCAAAGATAATATCATCAACATAAATTTGCACAAGTAAACAATCTTGCCCTTTTTTAAAAACAAAGAGTGTAGTATCAACTTTACCTCTTGTAAAACCATTTTGCAAAAGAAAAGAGCTAAGTCTATCATACCATGCACGGGTGCTTGTTTTAAACCATACAAAGCCTTTTTAAGTTTATAAACATCATTAGGCCTAGAAAAATTTTCAAACCCCGGAGGTTGTTTTACATAGACTTCTTCTTGAATAATACCATTTAAGAAAGCGGATTTAACATCCATTTGGTAAAGTTTGAAATTTTTGAAACAAGAATAGGCAAGTAAAATACGAATAGCTTCTAAACGTGCTACGGTGCAAAAGTTTCATCATAGTCAATACCTTCTTCTTGACAATACCCTTGAGCTACTAACCTTGCCTTATTTCGAACAATGTTGCCTTGATCATCAAGTTTGTTCCGGAATACCCATTTTGTACCAATAATTGTTTGAGATGGAGGACAAGGTACTAATTCCCATACATCATTTCTTTCAAATTGATTCAACTCCTCTTGCATTTCCAAAAACCAATCTTCATCCTCAATAGCTTCCTTAGCATTTTTAGGCTCTTTTTGAGATATAAGAGCTTTCTCGGCAAAATTCCTTCGAGTCATTACTTTATCAAGGGGATCACCAATAATAAGATCTTTTGGGTGATCTCCCTTAAATTTCAATGCTACGGGAAGATTCGAAGTATCACCCCTATCTTCTTGAGGGACATTTGAACTTGAAGGTTGATCATTATGAGCATCACTTTGAACAATAGGTTCAACAATATCCTCTTCATCACTATCGTCATTGGGTATTCTTTCAACACCCGAGGCTTCATTAAATTTGACATGAATAGATTCTTCAACAACCATGCTAGTCTTGTTGTAAACCCGATATGCTTTGCTCTTGGTTGAATACCCCATAAATATTCCTTCATCGGCCTTAGGATCAAGTTTGTCCAATTGATCCTTAGTATTTAAAATAAAGCACTTACATCCAAATATTTTGAAGTAACTAATATTTGGAGTTCTTCCTTTCCAAAGCTCATATGGAGTTTTATTCATTTTAGGACGAATATAAACTCGATTAGTGACATAGCAAGCGGTACTTACGCGGCCTCGCCCAAAAATACTTTGGAAGTGAAAATTCATTGAGCATGGATCGACTCATTTCTTGTAATGTTCGATTTTTCCGTTCGGCTACTCCATTTTGTTGAGGTGTCCTTGGAGCCGAGAAATTATGAGCATATCCTTTGGTTTCACAAAATACTCTAAATTCACCGTCAAATTCTCCACCTCGATCGCTTCGAATAGACTTGATAGTATCTTCTTTTTCATTCTCAATAAGTCTACACAACTTAACAAACTCATTAACGGCATCGTTTTTATTGGTAAGAAAAAGAGCCCAAGTATATCTCGAATAATCATCAACTATAACAAAAGTGTAATGTTTTCCATTTAGACTAGCCGTACCAATATCCCCATACAAATCAAGGTGAAGCAATTGTAGGGGTTTGGTAGTGGAAATTTCATTTTTGGGCTTAAAACTACTCTTAACTAATTTGTTCTTTTGACAAGTGTCACATAAGCCAAGATTTTCAAAATTCAATTTGGGTAGTCCTTTTACATGTTGGTTTTTGTAAATATTTTTCAAATTCTTGTATCCAACATGTCCGAGTCGCCTATGCCATAAACTCGTTAAATCATTATTGGCGACAAGACAAGAAACATTTTGACTAACCAAATCACTAGTACAAATTTTGTAAAGATTGCCTTTTCTATTTGCTTCACAAATAATATTACAATTTTTAAGAATAAGGCATTTTTCTTTATTAAAAGAAACATCATAATTTGAATCACAAAGTTGGCTAACACTTATCAAATTAAACTTAAGCCCTTCTACTAAAAGAACATTACAAAGAGAGAAAGAAGAGTTACCAATTTCTCCATTTCCAAGAATTTTTCCTTTGCCATTGCGAACATGACCATACCCTCTTCTTGGAGCTTGATGTTGGTAAAAAGCTCTCTCCTCCCGGTCATATGGCGTGAACATCCGCTGTCCACGAGCCATTTCGAATCCTCCATGGTTGTTATAGCCCCTATTACCTACAAAATCATTTCTTTTAGGTACCCTATAATTTTGGGGTCCATGGGGGTTAGTCTTGAGACCTTTGGGTCTCCAAACATGTCTTGAGCTATTTCTCAATTTGCAATTATTAGCATAATGTCCAACTTTGCCACAATAAAAACAAGTAGGAGTATTATAATTATTGGCACGTACAAAAGTCGGACCTTGGTTATTTTTCTTAAAAACACTTTGCAATGGCTTATAACCAAGTCCCGATTTGGAATGCTCACCTCTTTGTGCATCTAAAATTTTTGTGACTTTATCCGTACTTATGTTGAAACGATGCACGTCATTTTTCAAACATTCAATATCTTTTGTGAGCGATTCCTTTTCGGTTTCAAGAGAATGAATTCTAGTAAGAGTAAGAGCATGAGCTTTGTCTAAAGATTCATAAGAGGTAAATAATTTTTCCTTTTCAACCTTAATCTCCTTATGCTCCTTTTTCAAATTTTTGTATTTAACGATTAAATTTTGAAACTCAATTTGCAATTCATCAAAATCACATTGCAAGTCATCAACTATTGAGGAAGTAGAAGAATTTGAGTGTACCTCATTGTTTTCATCGTCTATAGCCATGAGACCGTGTTCGGTTTCTCCTTCCTCATCGGTTGTTTCGAGTAGTTCATCCCATGTTTTGACTTCCGCATTTAGAGCCTTCTTTTTGTAAAAGGCTTCCTTTTCTTTTGCTCCTCTTCATCGAGCTTTGGGCAATCGGCAATGAAGTGCCCGGTTTTCCGCATTTAAAGCAAGCATTATCTCTTGGTTTTCTTGCTTTATTTTTATTCATAAATTTTGCAAATTTTCGAACAAGTGCGGCCGTCTCTTCATCATCATCATCATTATCATAGTATGCATTATTAGAAGAGGAAGCAAGACCTTTAGGAATATTTTGCATACCCGATTGATTGATGGTTGGTTTGGTATTTTTCCTCTCCTTGAGATAGACTTCATAGATGAGGAGGTTCCCGATGAGCTCGTCAAACTTGAGTGTCTCAAGATTTTGTGCTTCCGTGATTGCCGTCACCTTTTCGGACCATGAGCCGGAAGAGCATTTAATACCTTAGTCACTTTGTCTTCTTCGGAGATGACTTTACCGAGGGCCACAAGAGGATTGACAATGTTGTCAAGCCTTTCCACCATCTTGGAGATGCTTTCACCATCATACATGTTAAAGTTTTCAAAGTCTTTAACAAGCATGGTCTTTCTAGCTTGCTTGACCTTCTTTGTCCCTTCATATATAGTCTCCAATTTTTCCCAAACCTCATGTGCCGACCTTATGCCTCGTATGCGATTGTACTCGGTGGCGGTAAGTGAGCAATGCAAAATATTTAAGGCCTTACCGTTTAGAGAGAAAGCCTTCTTATCATTTTCATCGAACTCCTTGAAAGGTTTAGGAGTCGAGGTGCCATCCTCCATTTTTTTCGTTGGTTGATCAACTCCTTCAATAACCACATTCCATATGTCAAATCCGCACCCTTGTAGAAAGCACTCCATACGGTCTTTCCAAAATGCGTAGTTGTTGGCGTCGAACAATGGTGGCTTGTTGGTGGAGGCGCCGGTGGTGAGATAAGCGTCATTCATAGCCATGGATCTTTCCTCTTTACTCGAACGAGCTAGCCAAAGAGTTTGGCTCACGATACCACTTGTTAGTCCAAGTGGCTACGATAATCTAGAGGGGGTGAATAGATTATCTCGTTTTTCATTTTGCCCTCTTTTTCGAATAATCAACCAAAGACGAGAATGTAAATGCGGAAATAAAACAACACTCGTCGATTTAAAGAGGTTCAACCCACCTAGGGCCTAATCCTCTATCACCCCAAAGATATCTCAGGGATGGATTTCAAAAAGAAAGAAAAGATTTTATTAATTTACCAAAAATTAATACAACACCTTGAGGATTACCACAACCCTCCTTCACCACTTTGAGGATTACCACAATCCTCTTACACCACCTTGAGGATTACCACAACCCTCTTACAACACCTTGAGGATTACCACAACCCTCTTACAACACCTTTGAAGATTACCACAACCTTCAAACACCTATCACCTAGATCACCCAAGTGTATTCTTACCACAAGAATACTCACAAGGATGTCTTGTGTTGAATGATGACCAAAATCAAGATTACAACTCAATAATGATTGATACAATATGAGTGCAAGTGTAATCAAGAATTGAAAGCCTAGACCTCAAATTTGTGCAAGTGAAAGTGCTAAGGCTAATACAACAAGATATATGAAAGTGTTTGCTTTGTTTGCTCTTTGCTTGTATGGAGTGTTGTGTCTTGTTGCTTGAATGAAGCCTCTATTTATAGGAGAGGTCTTGGCTTTGATTTCCAGGACATTG
Source organism: Rehmannia glutinosa (assembly GCA_016081115.2). Taxonomy (NCBI): domain Eukaryota; kingdom Viridiplantae; phylum Streptophyta; class Magnoliopsida; order Lamiales; family Orobanchaceae; genus Rehmannia; species Rehmannia glutinosa. Next base: position 20,075,854 of record CM071926.1, on the reverse strand, counting down.
GCTCCTCCTTGGGGAGTGATTTGCTGCAAAAGAAACCATTTAAAATCATCAATATAGCTGTTAGAAATCAATCCCACAAAATAGGAAAAGTCATGCAAAAACGCACGGATAGTTTCTTTGTCAAACATGGGGTTCGACCGTGTCACAAGCAGAGATAAGATTGAAATTGAATTCTCGCGAATTTTTACACAGGGGACCGGTCGAAGGGGGCGACCGGTCGCCTCCCGTGGACCGGTTTCCGGTTTCGACGCGTTTTTAAACGAAGAAGTCCGGAACAAAAATCCAACTTGCGTGCAATGTCGCCCACTTCATCGGCCGACCGGCCGACCACACCGGCCGCCCACCTGGTCGACCGGCCGCCGCCCGCTTTTTTCTTACGTCCCATTTTCTGTTTCAAAACTCAACTCAGTGCGGGTTGCCCTATAGGGCGACCGGTCGAGCTGAAACAAAAGTGTTGTCAATTTTAAATCGAATATTAATCGCAAAAATACTCCAAAAATAGTAAAAACATTTTAGATCGATTGGAAGTGTTGGGACAACATTTAGGGACATTGTTTTGGTATAAAAACTCATTAGAACAAAATCATCAAAATCATGATAAAAACATTTATCTAACAATAGGTACCTAAAAACTAATTTCCTTGATTGCGGGTTCAAGGAATTGTGAGTGCCAAGGAACCTGGTACATGGATAGTGGTTGTTCCGGACACATTACGAGGAACAAGAAAAATATTTCAAGATTCAAGGAGGTTAGAGGTGCAAAAGTCATATTTGGAGGAAATGAAGCTCCGGGGAAATCAAAGGCACATGATCTATCAAGAAGAATAGATTGGAAATCACGGATGTTGCTTATGTTGAAGGCCTTAACTTCAACTCGTTAAGCATCGACCAACTCGTAACAAGGGCTACAATGTTGGATTCAATATGGGAGTGTGCTAGATCAAAGATCTTGAATCAAATGAAATTGGGCTCAAGGATCAAGACAAAGAACATGTATGTGGTAGATTGGTCTCTTGCTACACCGAGCAATTGTCTATTAGCAAAGAGCACAAATAGAATCAAGTTGGTTGTGACACAAGAAGGTGAGTCATCCGAATTTCAAGACAATCAACAAGCTTACAAGGAGTCATCTTGTAGAAGGATTACCGGACTCGATGTACAAGAAAAGAGAGTGTCGTGATGCATGCCGATGGGAAAGCGGATAAAATCTTCATTTAAGGACAAGCCAAGTCCTTCTTCAACAAGGACATTACATCTTTGCACATGGATCTCTTTGGTCCATTGAACCAGCCAAAGATAAAGTGGAAAGAAATACACCTTGGTGGTGGTGGATGATTATTCAAGATATACATGGACAATCTTCATGTGCAAAAAGAAGGAAACTTTGCCGAAGTTACCTCACCGATGAAAAGAGTTCAAAATGAAAAGAGCCAAACCATTATAAAGATAAGGTCGATAGAGGAACCGAGTTTGTCAATGGGATAATAACTCGGTATTGTGTTGAAAATGGTATTGCTCATGAGTTATCGGCAAGAACTCCACAAAAAATGGAGTAGGTGAAAGAAAGAACATAACTCTCAAGAAAGCTGCAAGGACCATGTTAGCTTAAGCTGGATTGCCTAAGAGATTTTGGGTCAAAGCCATTAACACTACATGCTATACTCAAAATAGATGCACGATCAACGGAAATTAACCAAGACTCCCTATGAGATTTGGACAGGGGAGAAAGCCAAATGTTGGATACTTCAGGATATTTGGATGTAAATGTTGCATCCATAACAATGGCAAGGATAATTTGAAGGCTTTTGATGCTAAAGCTGATCAAGGTATCTTTTGGGATACTCACCGAGAGCAAAACCTATAGAGTGCTAAACAAGAGGACTACGGTCACGAGAAGAGTCTATCCATGTGGTTTTTGATGAACCTAATGTGAATAGAGAGAAGACATTGAAGAGTTAGGCGACAAGTTGAATCAACCAACTATGCGAGAAGAGTCCCTATGTTGAAGTAGAAGTAAGAGCAACCAACCCATTTAAGATGAGATAGCTGAATCTCAAAGACAATTTGGAGAGTCTGACTAAATGAAGATGAAAGAGTGTTCAAGACAACATAGCTGTGAGACGGCCGAATCCAAATGACCTACTCCAACCTGATGTGAGATGGGCCGAGAGACCATCCACCGAGTTAATTATTGGAGATGTTAGAGATGGCATAAGAACCAGGACCGAGCACAAAGATGAAGCAATGTTCACTTGTTTTATCTCCCAGACAGAGCCAAAAGACGTGTCTCAAGCATTGGATGACACACATTGGATTCAAGCCATGCAAGAAGAGCTCAATCAATTTGAAAGGAACAAAGTATGGGAATTAGTGCAGAGGCCAACCCATCGAAATGTTATTGGCACAAAATGGGTTTTCGAAACAAGATGAATGAGGAAGGATCTGTGGTAAGAAACAAAGCAAGATTGGTAGCCAAAGGTTATTGCCAAGAAGAGGGTATACATTTTGATGAAACCTTTGCTCTGTTGCAAGATTGGGCGAAATGAGGATGTTTCTTGCCTTTGATGCACATAAGAACTTCACTTTGTATATCAAATGTATGTGAAGAGTGCATTTCAAAATGGATCGCTAGAGGAAGAAGTCTATGTTGAACAACCTCCAGGTTTTTTGAAGCGAAGACTATTGGAGATAAGGTATACAAGCTCAAGAAAGCATTATATGGATTGAAACAGACACCAAGATCATGGTATGATACATTGTCTAAATTTCTAACTCGACAATGAATTCACCAAAGGCAAAGTGGATAGAACACTCTTCGAATTCAAGATGGAGAGAGTATACTTGCTTGTTCAATTATATGTGGATGACATCATTTTTGGATACACAAATAAAGAGCTATGTGATAAGTTCTCAAACCTCATGCAAGGAACATTTGAGATGAGCATGATGGGAGAGCCGACCTTCTTCCTAGGACTTCAAGTCAAGCAATTGAAGGATGGAACCTTCATAAGTCAAAAAAATACACCAGAGATTTAATGAAGAAATTTGGTATGGAAGAGAAGTCTTCTCGAAAATACCAATGAACACATAAGTCAAGATGGAAATGGATTTAGATGGCAAGGCTGTAGATCAAACTAGATACTGAGCATTTATTGGATCATTGCTCTACCTAAAAGCCAAAGAGCCGTACATCACCTTTGCGCAAAGGTGTATATATAAGATTTCAATCGCACTAAAGGAGAGCCACATGATTGCAAATGAGAGAATCCTAAGGTATTTGAAGGGATGCCAGGAAGAGGCTTATGGTATCCAAAAGAAGGTGGATTCAAGCTTATTGGTTACTCAAACTCGACTATGTTGGATGTAGAGTTGACAGGAAGAGTACTTCGGTACATGTCAAATGCTTGGAAATAGATTGGTTTCCTGGTTTAGCAAGAAGCAAAACTCAATAGCCACATCCACAACCAAGCAAGAGTACATAGTGTTAGATAAATGTTTTTATCAAGATTTTGATGATTTTGTTTAAATGAGTTTTTATACCAAAACAATGTTTACAAAAGTTGTCCAAATATTCCAAATTGATTTAAAATGTTTTTACTAATTTTTGGAGTATTTCTTAGAGTTTATTACTCGATAAAATTGGACAACACTTTTGATGATTTTGTGTTAATTGGTTTTTACACCAAAACAATGTTGTCCAAATACTCCTAAAAGATTTAAAATGTTTTTACTAATTTCATGGAGTATTTCTTAGAGTTTATTATTCGATAAAAATGGACAACACTCATGATGGTTTTGTTTAAATGAGTTTACTATGTTTATAAATGTTGTCTAAATACTCCCAAGTGATTTAAAATATTTTTACTAATTTTTTGGAGTATTTCTTGAAGTTTATTTTTGATAAAAATCGGACAACATTTCAAATTGGAGGTCGGCATCGGTCGAGCAAATGGTCGACCAAGACTGGAGAAACGCACAAAATGAAACAAAAATCAATTTGCAGAAAAAAAAAGAGGGAGGTGACGGTCAAGGGTGAGGCCGACTGTCCTGACCCCTCCTCCGACCGGTCGTACCCCCTTGACCGGCCGGTCGGACCCCGCAACCCGTCCCGGATCGTACTATTTTTTCTCTCTAACGTTCAAAATTTTCTATAGAGCGGCCGGTCGCTACTGTGTAATCTCTTGACAAAAAAATTTGTACCGTTGAACTCCTTGACATCGAGATTTGCTTTTCAATTTTGTACATTATTTCTACATCTTGTGATCTTCTTTTTGCGAGACAAAATTGAAGAACGAGGAGCCTACGTTTGTGAAGACTCTCCTATAAATAGAGGATGATTTGAAGACACAAATATGAAATATCAATAGATACAAGCAAATACACAACAAGAAATCAAAATTTCCAAGCTTTCATATTCAACACTCTTGTTGTATTTATAGCCTAAGTATTTCACTTTCACATTTTGAGATCTAGGCTTTATTTCGTGATTACACTTGCACTCAAATTGTAATATTCATTATTGAGTTGTAATCTTGATTTTTGTCATCATTCAACACAAGACATCATTGTGAGTATTCTTGTGCAAAGAATACACTTAGGTGATCTAGGTGATAGGTGTTTCAAGAGTGTGGTGCTCTTGAGATGTTTGAAGAATTTGGTATTCTTCAAGATTGAAGATTGTGGTGATCTTCAAAAGTGTCGTTGAAGGAAGATTGTGGTAATCTTCAAAGGGAGATTGTGGTAATCTCCAAAGGTGGTGTTAAAGAAGAGTGTGGTGCTCTTCATGGTGTTGTAAGTTGAATTTGTATTAATTGTGGTAATTAATAAAATTCTTTTCATTTTCGAAATCCATCCCTGGATATCTTTGGGGTGGTAGAGCACGTAGTCCCTAGGTGGGGTTAAGCTCTATAAATCGAAGTGTGTTGTTTACTTTCTGCACCTTTATTCTTGTCTTGGCGTATTTGATTCGAAAAAGAGGGCATAATCGAAAAGATAGAGATAATCTATTCACCCCCTCTAGATTATCGTAGCCGCTGACTTAGACATAGCTGCAAGGCAGCCGTTGTTGTCAAGTCTTGTGGATGAGACAACAAATGAGAGATTATGAAATTGAAGAAAAAGAGATTACAATTATGTGTGATAACACAAGTGCTATTGCAATCACTCGAAATCTTGTGTTGCATTCAAGAACAAAGCACATTGATGTCGGATATCATTTCATAAGAGATCATGTTGAAAAGAAAGACATCACTCGAATATATCTCAATTGATAAGCGAGTTAGGCGACATATTCACCAAGCCTCTATGTGAATCAAGATTTGAAGAGCTTAAGAATGAGCTAGAGTTAATTGAGCTGAGTTGACAATCGAAGACTCAATCAAAAAGATAGAAGATGATAGTTGCATCGGAAAGTCACCAGACGAGTTAGGCCGACAAATGAGTCACTTAATGAGAATATAGAAGCAGAGTTAAGTCATATTTGATATAAGATGAGTCATTTATGAGCTAAGTGACAAAAAACACGCTCATTTTTAATGAGCGGGAATGTGTTTAAGGATGACGTCGATGTAATAATGACATGTACAAAGAAAAAGGTACACAAAGTAAGCATATGATTGGATATAAATGCTGCCGCATTAAATGCGAGGAATTAAATGCGGTTTGACGTCTTAAATCAACCATAGATCTTGATCAAGAATTCAAAATCCGAAGACATGTCCTTTCATAACCCTTATATATACAATTTCCACTTTCTCTCTTCCCCCTACGTAAAACCTGTTCATCTTCAAAGCAAAAGGCAAGAAAGTTCTCTTTTCTCTCGAAAACCCTAAGTACTCTCAAGCAAGTTCGTTCGTTTTTAATCGGTAAAAGTCTAAAAATGGCACCAACGTTCGATTTCGTCAAGCTCTCAAAGCAAATCCACTCAGGATCATCGGTGGATTTCGAAGGAATAGTGAAGTAGGGTTCGATGAAACCCTTGTTAAGAAGATAGCCGAGATGCTAGAAAGGTCGTCTTAAGGCTTTTCCGACCATGGAGTACTCGCATACCTATCTCGAGGAGGTAGCAATGTTTTACGTTAACGCCAAGGTGCGGGATGAAGGAATCAAGTCTTCTATCCACCGCAAGGACATAAAAATAAGTGCTAAGGACCTTGCGAGCACTCGTTTGTTTCGTCGGAAGGCATAAAGGAGATTCATGAAGTGTATGTAGACTTGGCCGCATGGAAAGAAGTAGCCAAACCGGAGTGTGTCTTTGCTAAGGTGGTCTACACACCGACAAGAAACTGCTGAAGGACGACTATCATAAGTTGATGGATGTCATCTTAAAGTGTGTAGATATGAAGTTTGGCGCTTTCAATCAACAATCAAAGACTAAGGCCGATCGTCATGGCTGCGATCATTAAGGGCAAAAAAGGTTAACTGGGTTGAGTTCGTGTACATCAAACTCCGCCGAATGTGATGAATAAGACTTTCAAGGAAGATGGATCTTCCGGAGGATCTCTTGATATGGCCTTGTAGTTGGCCACTTGGCCGAAGTGAAGGGTATTGCCCTTCGACATGGAAAACCCTTCCATGTCAACAAAAGAATGTTTTGGACTAACCTTTTGGTGCCCATAAAAGAGCCCATGCAAAGAAGGCGGACACTAGTGAAGGGGAATCACCGACCCCAAGACACAAACTACTACCCCTTTCCCAAAGAAGAAAGTTGTCCCAAAGAATAAGTCAAAGAAGGCTCCCATAGAAAAGTCCAAGAAAGCACCTGCCCCTGCGCACCGAGTCCCCGCCCGAGCACCAAGACTCCCGCCCGCAGCCGATCACCCCCTGCAGCCGAGGGAAAGGAGGAACACCATACTCCTTCTCCTACTATTAAAAAGAAGAAGCGCACTACCAAGCCAAGGAAGGCAACTGTGAATGCTATCTCCTTCCAGAACCGAAAACATTGAGGAAGAGGTTCCCCCGCTACCCCAAAGGAGACGATGTTAGGCGATCTGAATTGGAGAATACAACAAATCGACACTCGGCTAGAGAAAGCATCCTAGACTCGCGACACTCGAAAAGTAGTCTCCTTAAATGATTGACGAATCCGCTAAGACTGTTGAGGGCAATCAGCAGAGTCCCGATGAATACTCGGTTAGGCCAAACAGTGAGGGAAGCAAAGCGGCGAGAGAGGCAAATCCGAACATCCAGTTGAAAAAGTTGTCTCTCCACTGCTATTGATGCCGCCGTAGGCGAGAGTGCAGAGTCTCTTGCCTTGATTCCCGAAAAAGAAGGACAAGAAGAAAAAGATGATGATGACATATAATCATGTACTCTCCACTCGTATCCAAACATCCAAAGTGACGCCTACGAGAGTGGAGGGCATGGAAACTTGATCACTCAAGGGCGCAGCTTTGCTCACCCTTAGTATATTGAAGAATAAAAGGAATTGATGCTATTTCTCGATTTAACACTGTGCTCTGCCTTAATTAAGAAAATTGCATGGATATTCTTCATATCATGAGGAGAAGGAAAAAGAAAAAGCGGCCGAGGAAGCACAAACTCTTGAGAAAGCCAAGATGTGTGAGTTTCTCGGTTCTCTCGATCACACTCATACACACCTTGATGTGTTGTCCGACAATGATGAAGATATGGATCCCGTTGCTACAATAGAGAAGTCGGTTATGCAAAGCAGGCTCTAAGGGAATCTTGGCTAATGCAAGAGCAAAATTGGTTGAAGGACCAGCAGAGTCGTCTCTATCTCTCCCGCACCAATCCTCCGGGAGTGGCACAAAGATATTGCCTTAGATGTCGCCGCAGCCACGCACTCGTACAAATCGCAGACAGATCCAAGGAACTCGGCGATGACACTGGACTTTGCACCCAAGTTGAGCCAACCCCGATGAAGGTATTTTACCAATTGCCCCCGGGCCGAGCACTCAAAAGAAAAAGCGGGAAGCACTCTCCACCGCAGCGGGGTCGAGGATGCTGCAGAAGACTCACTCTTGCGAGAAAGGAGGCAAATTGGAAATGGAAAAAGAACCATAGTAGAGTGACATTGACGGCTCGGACAGTTGAGTCAATCCCCGCCGAAATGTCTGCTCCTTTGAAGGCTAATGACACTTTGTTCTTACAATCGAGGCAAAGGATGGAGATGCCCTAGAGTTAACACTCTTGGCGGTGAAAGTGCAATCCAAGGGGTTGAGACCCCTATGGATGCCAATGTCGAAGACCCCAAGACAATCGCGATCGTCGAAGGGAACATTAAAGGCCTTGAAGCGGTTGAGTCTCGCCGAGGTATTGAATGCCTAAGGGAGGTTGAGACCTCCCTAGGTAAGGGTGAAGAGATACGAAACATTCCTCCGAGTTCAAAGCGCTAAAAAGAGAAAGAGATAAGTGCACTTCATGACTCCCAGAGAACCTTGATATATCATTCTTGGGGTCCAAGATGAAGTGAGTCCACTCCCCGCAGCATCCAAAGGACCCAAATGAGGATGTTCTCCAAACTAGAGTCAGTCAAGGGACAAAGCCGCTCATCAAAATTTGATTTTGATGATGAGCTAATACCCACAGTCTCATCATCATCCGATGACGCCGATGATGCAAAGATATGACCAGGTACTTCATTTAGAAAAATCCACTTAGACCGAGGAAGTCATAAGACAACCGAGGCTCACGTCGATTGGGCAAAGCAATCCCAAAGCCCCAAATTGAAATCGAGTCAATCACAGCTCCCACACAGCTGCAGCGAAGAATTTACTACACAAGCTCCGTCATCGCACGTACAAACCTCGCAAACCATCCCATATATGCGCGATGATGCTTTTCAGAGATGTTTCCTTTCACGCCGATCCTACCAAAGTTGGAAGAAGAGACTACTGCTCAACAACGAAGATTCACCATGAGAGAGGATCCAATCGTTCCCACTGGCACCATTGTTCCAACTGAATTCGACTTTGATGTAGAGTGGCCTATAGCTGAATCAAGTGAGATAGTGAATTTCATGATATCTTCAAGAAAATCTGTGATGAGATTGAGAAGATTGAAAGACATTAGGCCTCACTCGACTTAAGACTGGACAACAGGGGATGCTACCCTCACAAATTTAACTTGAGAGGGATAGTAGTATGGATCAAGGAATGGTCTCAACAACAATCGCCATGCGACTCAAACATGTTTGTTATTTATGGCCGACAACGCCGACATCAAGCAAAGGATGCAGGCATACATTGAAACATTACATCAGTCTCACAAAACAAAATGGAGTTGCTTTGCAAGAATTCCGAGAAAAAGAAATTATGCGCCTTGAGAACACGATGAATAACATTTCACCTTCTCATGGCGTAAATGAAGTTGGTGGTAGCCAAGTCCAAGGCAACTCGCTCGAAATGTTGAATGACTTATGCCGTAGCAGACTTCAAATAGAATTCAACTATAAGCGACTTGACTTCATGCTCACAGGCATGTTCCTCGGGTCCTCTTTCCTTTGATGATGCCAAAAAGGGGGAAGAGGAGTCCCTAAAGAAATTGAAAGAAGAGAAGGTAAAGGAATCTGCGGTGAGATGAAGGGAAAAAGCAGTTGAGGGGAACGTTCGAAAGATCTTACGTTAATGTTAGTGAAACCCCTCAAATAGGTCATGTTACGGCCTCTATTATCAAAGAAACTACTAGTGACTCGCTGACGAAAGCACTCTGTGTGTCAATGGCGAGAGAAAAGGAAGATTATTCAAAAAGAGATTGCCGAGATAATCAAAAAGCGAGGATGCCCATGTTCGTGAAGTGTTGAAACAAGATGGTGGTATTCTAGCGGGAAGGATCAAGATGTTATTCCGGATAATAGATCCGAGCCAAGATCGATTGAAGAATTCAAAACGCTCGAATCCGGGCGATTTCTAAGGGATGTCTCTAGCCCAAGCCTTGATCTCAGCATCGGGAGAAAGGTCTTACATTATGTGAAGAAGTCGAAAAGCAGACTACTAAGCAGCCTATTCACCGGTAAGTCAAGACTCCCTGCGTAGTACACACCCGAGGAGGATGAAGAATTGGTGGTGGAAGAGGTTCTCGACCTCGTCCAAAACCCAAGAATATTGAGTATGTAGACCCCGGAATGAAATGGAGGATCTACTTGGTTGGATTCGATGAAGTGGCCAACTGGAAGTAGCAAGGAAAATGTAGAGGCTGTGAGAAGATAAGAAGAGGAGAATCAAAGGCGGATATAGCTATGGCTCGAGAGGAAGCGGATGGATGATGCCTCGTAAATAGCCTATGAGAAGAAAAAAAAAGCAAGAAGAAGAAAGAAAAAGTAAGAGAGCGATGACTTCAACAAAGTCAAGAAGAAAGAAGAAAGCGTGAAGGCGTTGAAGTGTTGTTGCGAACCACTTCATGTATTTTACTTATGTAAATACATCTTTTGTAAGTCATCTGTAATACTTAGTGATTTTCCCGTAATTTATCACTTTGTATTTACTCTTGTATCTTAACATGGATATGTGTTTTGATTTTGATAAAGAATGCTATGATACCATTTGTAGACAACTTGCTATGTAAAGAACAAGAATGCTATGATCAATAAAATGATCTATTTCAAGCATACATTTTTGTTTTTCGCATTGTCCTGTATGTATCTTTGTTTATTTACATTTTGTTGAATGTTTTTAAGTTTTGGCATCATCAAAAAGGGGGAAATTGTTAGGAAATTTATTTTATATATTTTGATGAATGTCATGTAAAAAGGGGGAAATTGTTAGGAAATATTTTATAGATTTATTTTATTTTATACATTCCTTGTAATTTGTATTATAATAGATATGGGCCGAAAAGCTTTAGTCAAGTCGCCTACGCCAAGAATACAAGAAGTCAACTAAAGATCAAGTGAAGACTCATTGTGGAACAACCGAGTATGGCCAAGAAAGAAGATCAAGAACTCGATCAAGGTGTATCACCGAGGAAAAGTTGTGTGAAGAGTCACCAAGTCAACTCAAGAAGCCAAGTCTCAAGTTAAAGTGACAAATGAGTCATCCAACGATTGGAAGCTAACTCAAGTCACCTGGGAATAAAAGTATGCAAATCAAGTCAAGACAATCGAATGAGATCCGTTGATAAAAGTCAAGAATGTTACTTTAATGGTAACATGTTAAAGTTGTCACGGATAAAGTGTTAGTTCCGATTGTGTGCAAAAGGAACAAACCAATGGGAAGCATCGCACTGCAAGTGTCGGGAATTGATGCATTGCCGCAAGACATTAAATACGAGGAAACGCCAACATCAAGGATCGCAACAAGACAAGCCAACAAACACAAATGACTTTTGAAATCAACATATCTCTCCAACGGGCAAAATTTCAAAAGTTCACTATAAAAGGCCGAGTAAAAACATTGAGAAAAGGTTACCTTGCACACCGAGAAATCAAGCATTATTCAAGTCAGAACCCGCAAATATTCTCTAGTATATTCAAGCTAATCCTCAAGCCTCGAAACTCGAAGAAAATAGATCCAACACAAGTCGTGAAGGAAAGACAACTTCAAATCATTGAAGAGGAAACTTTTGAAGAATCAAAAGGGGTCTACTTTCCAAGGAAGATTGTAAGAGGTTCAAGGTCGAACCAAGATCAAGTGATTGGAGGTCTTCGGATCAAATCCAAGAGCTTGAGAAAGTGAGCCGAAATAGCAAAGCGCAAATTGTCCGTGAAGAAGCCGAGGCGGAAGAGAAGCCACCGTGTGACTAAGGTTGTCTCTAGATCGTTGACCACTTTGTATACGAGATCTATTACATAGTGGATTCCTCCGTGAGTTGGACAAGAGAGGATTAGAAAAATTACCCCATCTTCGAACCTCTATAAAATTAATCGTGTCATTTATTTTTCAAAGATATTTACATTCTTGCACACATACATCATATTTGCTTTGTTAAATCTCACATTTGCTATCAAACTGATTAATAACTAAGTCTAAGTGTTAAAACAAGCTTAAAACATTTCAAGGGTGTTAAGTCTTCCGCCGATAAAACCAATACACCTAAGTTAAAGTTTTGGTTAAACAAATGAGTTCTTCTATCAACAAATTCTTTCGAGTCATGAGTGGCTAACTTAGTCAATAACCAACTTAGTCATCCCTCAAGGACACAAAGTTTGAGTTAACTCGTTATAATTTTAAAAAGGACTAAAATCGAAAAATTGGTAAGATTTATTCAACCCCCTTCTAAACCTTACTCACACCCCCTTGGGACCTATAGTTACTGACAGGTTTAGAAGTTGAGTTCATGTATGCCCCGATCGTTTCTCTAGCAAAATAACTCACACTAAGTGTTGGCAACACCTCATTAGAAAAAACTAAGACGGTGTAGCCCTCGTAGTCGCCTCAAAGGGTTAGATTGATTGTTGAGTTAGTATTTAGTAAGTAGTATATTAATTGATTTAATTCTCACAACCCATTTAATATTTGTATTCCTTTAATTCATAGTTCAATTTTGTTTAGCCAATCATATATAGGATCGCAAATGAAATAAGTCGCTCGTAAGCTATTCGGAGTTTGATTCGATAAAAGTTCATTTGAGTTTGTTTAGTGAGGCTCATTAAAATAAACGAACCAAACTCAAACTTAGAGATATTCGGTTCGTTAGCTCATGAACAGGCTCGTTAGTAAGCTCGTGAATAGGCTCGATAGTAAGCGCGTACAAATTAAACTAATAATTTGATTTTAATTTTAATTTTCATATTTTTACTTATGATAATATAAAAATATTTCAATAAATTTATTTATTTGAATAAAATTATAAATTTTAATAAATATATTATGCGTTTTAGATATATATAATTTTATTTTTGTAATAAATTGAATAATAATTTAATTTATAATTAATATTTACTAAGCTCATTTAGGCTCGATTAAACTCTAAAAGGTTCGTGAGCCATTAACATGTCCGATAAAATTCAAGCTCGAGTTCGACTTGATAATAATGAGTCAAACTCAAACACTCAAAAACTCTCGGTTCGGTCGGTGCGATTGCAACCATAATCATATATAATGAATTTAGAGTCATCCTAGGCCCATTTAGTTTTAGCTAGCTCAACCCATCATCTAGTAAATCTGCCAAGCCGTGAGATAAATTTGAAAATCCATCAATTTAATTAATTGGTGTGGATAACTCAGCAAACTTGTTGTAGATATCTCTTACTAGACAAGTTAAGCTTTTTCTAGTTTCTTTTATTTCCTTCAACCGTCTTTTTCTTCCTTTTGGGTTATCGTAGCTAGATTCAATCCAACCCTAGGATCTCATGTACTTCATTAAAGCCAGAGTCTTGAGGTTGTTAAGGTGGGCAAACGTTTTTGCTTAAGTAATTTTGGAAAAAAATAGAAAACAAAAAAAAATTGAATTTTGGTACATACATGAATTTGTCCTTATTTTTTTCTCTTGTATTAGCTGTACTTTTGTATTACTTGGTGTGAGGTGTATTTTATTTAATGTTTTGTCATATCTCAATTCAAATTTGTACAAGAACTTAGAACTTTTAGGAACCTTTCGACACCACCTCTGACCTCTTAAAATTTTAGAATCAAGAACCATGAAGATGAAATTTAATGGGTTATTGAATAAAATTCCTCTCTATTTTCTGAAGGACTAACCTGTAAATGAATAAGACTTTGAGATAAAAAGTTAGGAAAATGACTTCATTTCGTAAACTTAAGTTTGAGCCATTACTATCCCTGAGGACTTAAATGAAAAATTGAATTCACGTAACTAAAGTATTGTTAGTTAGAAATTATAATTTGTTAATATAGTATTAAAATTGTAGAAATAAAACAGTAATATTTAGTTGTAAGTACAATGGGTAAAATTATGTATATTATTCCATATTTAAAATTCTAAGTGCTTATCTTACAAAAGTTTAAGACGTCTTGATTTTTTCTTTTATAGTAGAAATGATTTATGGATTAGATTAGATGATCAAAGTCCCAAATTCAGATTGTGAAATTGTATATTCCAACAAGTATAAACATACCTCAGATGTTCCATGGAAACTGAGGTTGAGGATAGTTATAATACTGAATACTTCAACCAAATAATAATATTCTAATTCATAAAGATGGTTGGTTCAATGTCTATTATTTTGACAAGTATTGTATGTCGGAGTCAATTGCGGTGTAGGTATGTTAGACAAGGGATTGAACAGGTTATTTGCGGTTCTGTTTAATTATCCATGTGCCTATTCCTACTTTCTCGGTCGAGGAGAGACAACGATGGAATTTGGGTCGTAGAACGGTATATTACGGAATATGACGATCTTCTCGGGTAAGAATCCATAGCTAAGTAGTACTATGAATGTTTTGTTGTTTGTTGCATCATGCAATAATAAAATAAAATTTTCATTTTAATAAGGTGAATTCCATCTCCCCATCCACTTTGGGCTCGTTTAGTTCACCCCACATTTTGTTTTTCTTTTTAAAATCTTCCGAAAGCCAAGAACTATCAAAATAGCGAGACGGATATAGGACTTCCGAATAATATTAACTAAAATTAGCACTTTTCTTTTGAACCATGTTATGGCTTGTATATATTTTTATTATGATCTTGCGAGGACGACTTATAATATATATGGTTGACATCAGTTATTGTACTCCGGACTTCCTTTGTATTTTTTTTTTTGCCGTAATAAGTGTTGTAATTTCGAACTAAATTATTGAGAAAAACTTGGCTTATATGGTTATAATAGTTTGTAACGACTATTTTATATTATTGTAGTTTAGTTTATTATATTTGATACGTTGGGGTGACATGTATTTTTACGAAAAATAATTGTTTAAATTAAATAAGATATTATTTAAATTACAGTAAAAATTATTTTGGGATTACAGAAATTTTATTAGCTTTTTTATAATAATCTACATAGTCTTGAAGCTTGTACATTCAAATCTGGATTCAATTAATAATTTGTATAGTTCTTTAAATATATATTCTTTTGATTGATTATATTCAAAAAAATTGATAATATAAACTTAAATTTTAATACAAGAAGTAAATATATTGGAAAGAATAAAAAAAGGACTTATACTCAAATAAAAGAATAAAACTTAATTAAAAATAAAAAAGCTTTATTTTTAAAACTAATGAGATGAATCTTAAAAATTATTTTTAACATAGAGGTATGAAAGACTAGAGGACATAAGAGAAATATTTTATTTTATTATTATTATTGTATATTTTGTATTATTTATTTTATTAATCTTGAAATTCACTAAAAAAGTTGAATGCGGATGAGATGATGGAATTGTTTTATATTATAAGGTTTATTGTTGAATGTTTTATATAAAATATGTACAGCCAATAATAAGAATTACAAAGACAAATCAAATGTGTATAGAGTAAAAAAGGATTATATGTGTATGAAACTTAGAAGAAACATTAAAATAATATATGTATTAATTTCAAATTTAAGCTAACAGATGTCACTTAAAACTTACATCTTAAAGTATTATTAAATTTTCAATACCATTATTTATGATAAATCTATGGTATCAAATTTAAATTAACAAAACAAATATAATGTAAAATATTTGAATAAAATATAAGATTTGATATAGTCTAAACCTGCAAATATGTTTGTGTGTATATACATATTGTAAGATGAACAATTAAAAGAACTTCAAGTGATATGTTACTGTTTCAGTATTATTATGAAAATTGGGTATATCTTAAACTATTTATTAATTTAAAATATTGATGTAACATTCATGATACGACCAATGCATAAAATTTACTTTTAAAGTTTACTTACTAATTACTATATTCATTATGTATAGTAATTTAATTAAGAGGTTATCTCGCACCATTAGGTTTTGAATTTTGGCAATCATATTCCTTTACTTGAAAAAACAAATCTATAAAAAAATATTTAATAATCAAGATACCATATTGGTTTATATTTTCAAATAAAAACATAATTTTCTAAAAATTAATTGTTAGTTATATATATATATATATATATATACATATGTATATATAAAAAGGAATTAATGAAATCAAGCTAGCCAAAAGCTTGTAGTCTCTCCACGAATAAGGAGAATAAATCTTGTAATCTCTATATAAAATTAAATTTATAGTTATATATAGGGATGGCAATGAGGCGGTCAAAACCAGCCTCCGCATTAAACTCGTCCGATTGGGGCGAGTCTGACCCGCATTAATGGGTCCTGGGGCGGGTCTCGGTCAAAAATAATTATGAAATTCTCCCCACATATTAATTTTTATTGTATTGTTTAATATATAATGAAATATTTTTGCATTATTTACTTTTCAATTTGAGTGTTGTATGTTTAAAAATATTAGTTGAGTACTAATATAATATTATTTAATTTTAAAGTTTAATTTACTAATATAATATTTTATAATATTCTACTTTGAATATTTATTTTGAGTATTAGTTGAGTACTATTGCAATATCCTAATAGTGATTTTTCTTTGAAAAAAATCTTAATATAACTAAATAGTTGTAAAAAATAGTTATAATAAGTCGCATAATTAGATTTATTTTTTTGACATATTGACATTGGATTGCTTTTGAAAATTTAACGACAAATAGAAAAATTAAATTATTGTAATTTTAAAAATATATTGGCGGGTCTAGACTCGTCCCGGCCATTTTTGAAGTAGGGTGGGTCCCTGGACTTACTTTTTTCTTTGTGTTGCGGTCTCGGTTTTGGCCAAACCCGCCTTGTTGCCAATCGTCATCCCTAGTTATACATCATTTATAAATATATAGCTTTTACATTTTTATAATAAAACGCAAAAGTATAAATGCAAGTATAGTTTTTAATAAGAATTTATACTTGGATTGTTGTCCCTAATTTTCTCGATAAGTAGACAAAAAAATTATTTTTATTAATTATGAGAATATATAAAATATATGATACTACTAAATACTTGAGGTAAAAAAAATGGTATCAAAAGTACTTATTCCATTAGTTTTGTATAATTTATTTTACAATAATGGATATACCATTTACTTTTCACATTACACTTTAGATTAAGTTTTACTTATTTTCTCATGATATATACTTTTGATTAAATAACTTTTGTAATTATAATAATATAAAATTAATAAAAAAATACACACATACACACACACACATATATATATATATATATATATATATATATATATATAAAACAAGTATACATATACTTGAAATCAATGAGACGAGGCTTTTAAAACTAATTTTTGGTTTGGAGGTTTAAGAAAGTATAAGTAGGGAGAACAATAGAATATTTTATTTATTCTCAATGTACTTCTTGTCTCTTTTTTTTAGTATTATGTCTCATTTATAGGTTGAAAGCTTTTTTTTTTTTTTTTATAAAGAAGAATGGCAATACAACTCTAGAAAAATATATTTTAAATCCAAAAGGGTGAAAATCACTTTTACCTCTTAAGTGTTAACTTCTAGATTATTATCTATTTTTGTGTATATTGTGATTTCAGTTTCTCTATTCTTAATTATATAGTTATAGGAGGCTTATTATTGAAGTATTCTAAATTTAAGTTTACGATAGTAGAATTCATTTATATAAGAAAAATAAACAATGATACAAAACAGAAAAAATTAAAAGAAATTAGAGTTTGAAAAAGTATATACGTTGTAATATTTGTAAGGAATTTAAAAATAAATATAATAATTTCTTTTTAATATGCGTTGTTACAACAACAATAATTTGGGTTCACTTTAAATTACACCTTTATAAAATCATTGAAAGTCGTGCACCAAAAATAATATTTTCAATTCTTTGAGATTTCAATACTAAAACTTTAATCATTCTTTGATATTCTTATTTTAAAACATGACTCTTAAATGAAATTTGGACTATTTTCATATATTAGTTAGAGTCCTTAATTTTGACATATAATTTTTTTATTGGGAATAACACAAAAGAGAATAACTCGGATAACCTCAAGTTCATGTGTTATGATAAAACTTTCACCTCTTTTTCAATACTAAAACTTTAGCAATTCTTTAATATTCTTATTTTAAAAGATGACTTTTGAATGAAATTTCAGATTATTTTTATATATTAGGTTAGAATCTTTTATTTTGACATATAATTTCTTTTTGGGAATAACTCAAACGAAATGAATTCATGTAACCTCATGTTCATGTGTTATGATAAAACTTTTACCTCTTTTTGATTAGAATGAGACAAAAAAGGAATTGTATGTTTGTTAGTTATTTTAAAATAAACTTTTAGAAAAATGACTTGTTCTAGAAGTCCATTTTGGAGAAGTGTAAATATGTGACTTTCAGATTTCTTTTCTACCATTTCTATAAAATGGGTTTTAAAATATAATTTTACCAAATACTTTACATTGTACATAAGAACTTTTGAAAAAGTCCATATGAAATATTAGTCCATTTCATAAAAGCATTTTTATTTCAAAAGTGCTCCCACAAATATTGCAACTTTTATTTGCAGTCATATTTCTTTATTGGGAAAAGTAAGAAGGAATAGGGAAAAATGAGTAAGGGGATCAAGTAAATATATAAGATTAACTTTTAAATGTTTTGATCTCTCATTCTCGACTCGGGTTGCTTCCATTCAACCACCTGCCTCTTGAAGGATCCACTATGATTCCATTGTCGGATGCTATGTGTCCCAAGAATGCGACTTCCTTAAGCCAAAATTCACACTTGGCTGAACTTGGCATATAGTTTATGCTCTCGTGGTGTCTCTAGACGATTCTCGATGACGTTCGTGATCTTCTCTATACTTAGAGTACACGAGTATGTCGTCGATGAATATCACTATGAACTGATCCAAGTATGGCCGAAAGACTCGATGCATCATATCCATAAACGCCGCAGCGCGTTAAATCGATCAAGGTCATTACTACAAACTCGTAGTGTCCATACCGATCCGGAATGTTGTTTTAGAATTGTCTTCTTCACGGATCTTCAATTGGTAGTATCCCTATTGCAAATCAAACATCGAAAGTACACCGTCGCTCCTTGAAGTTGGTCAAACAAATCGTCTATCCTCGGGAGGGGACATTTATTCTTGATAGTTATGCTATTAAGACCGCTATAATCTAGTACAACAACGAATACAACACAAGGAATAAAATCCTAACTACTCGGTAACAATGCTTTCATCATCAATGTCATCCTCGATATTAATGATCTCGACCGGTTTTGTTCATGCCACTCCTCAAAGATCCGGCCGGTTAGCAAATTTGGGCTACTCATCGGGTGCCGGTGCGTCTTCCAAAGGTGGGCGACATCCTCAGCTATCTCCGGCTCTTCGGCCTCTTCTCGGATTCTCTTGGGCGATGGCGGTGTTGGGCGTCACCGCAAGAGCGACTTTCAAGGCAATATCCTTCTAAACCAGGGCTTGTGTGAGGTCCTAGATGACGCTTATCTCGTTGTTAGATAAATGTTTTTATCATGATTTTGATGATTATATTTTAATGTATTTTTACACCAAAACAATGTCTCCTATTATGGTCCAAATACTCCTAATTGGTTTTAAATTATTCTTCGGAGTATTTCTTGCAAATTATTCTCGACTATTCAAAACATCTCTATCGAGCGATTTGAAAAGAGATTTCCATGTTTTAAAGTGTTTTTAACAATTACCAAATACCATCAAGGTAGAACAACGGTCGAAAAATTAAGTTGGAATTTTTGACGAACCAAATACCCTGGAATAGGTCGACCAGGTGCATGTACGTTGTTAAAAGTTTCATCTCACAAAAATCCCAAGAAAGCGGGTCGATCAGGTTGACCGGTCGACCACATGGGTCGACCCAAGGTGAAGTCCTCCCCTGCCTCTCTGTCTTCCGTTCAAATCTTTGTATTGATGGCCCTCGAGCCACGGTTGACAAGTACAAAATCGAGGCGATTTTTGAGCTTTTGGGAGACAATTTTTCCGATTTTCTTTGGTTGATTTGTAACAGCTATATTCTTGTTTTAACTTGTATTTCTTTAAAGATTTCACTCTCCAAGAGGAGCCTATCGTGTTCAAGACCTCTTCTATAAATAGAGGAAGATTTGGAGCGACAAATACAAGAGAGAATACACTATAACACAACAAGAGACATATTAAGCAAATATTTTGTTCTTCACTTTCAACAATCTTGTTGTAATAACCTAAGTATTTCACTTTCACATCTTGGGGTCTAAGCTTGATTCTTGATTACACTTGCTTATCGAGTTGTAATCTTGAATTTGTGTTCATCATTCAAACACAAGATATCCTTGTGAGTGTTCTTGTGGTAAGAGCACACTTAGGTGATCTTAGGTGTTGAAGAGTATGGTACTCTTCATAGGTGTAAGAAGGTTGTGGTAATCTTCTTGTTGAAGAGTTTGGTGCTCTTTGAGATGTTGGAGAGTTTGGTGCTCTTCAGGTTGGAAGATTATGGTAATATTCACAAGGTGCCGTTGAAAGAAGATTGTGGTAATCTTCTAGGATGATTGTGGTAATCTTCAAAGAGGTGTTGTAAAAAGAGTGTGGAGGATGATTGTGGTAATCTTCAAAGAGGTGTTGTAAAAAGAGTGTGGCACTCTTCAAGGTGATGTTGTAATAGTTTTGGTAACTATTAATAAAGTTTCTTTATTCTTTTTGAAATCCATCCCGAGATACTTTGAGTGGTAGAAGATTAGGCCCTGGTGGGTTGAACCTCTATAAATCGACGTGTGTTGTTTATTTTCTCGCACCTTCATTCTTGTCATTATTTATTCATTCGAAAAAGAGGGCAAAACTCGAAAAATCGTAGCCACTTGGATTACCATTTGTTGATGGTATCCTTAAGACGATCGACCGTGTGTCTCGACATGTGTTCCTCCATCTCCTATTTGTATTGGCCATCACCGGCGATTCATCTTATCCCGCATGTCGTCCATGTGTTCTTGAGCAACTGAATCCGGTCTCGCGAGCGCGTATAGTACCCTCGTGATCCTTGGCTAGCGTAACTAAGCCGCTTTTGTCCTCTTGGCTCTTTGCCAGGAGTTGTTCGATTCCCGTGCACGCGGGTGCGCTCTTCTAGTAGGCGTGAATTGGCCCGATGAACTCCCTGGTGCGGTGCCGCAGATCGCCAATCCTTCGTGATAGTCTCACTCTACGTGAGCCCCCAAACCATCGATCAAGTCAACACCTCGGCTCCATTCCTGGTCAAAACACAACTAAGGTTTGCCAAAGAGTATCAATGGGAAGATAGAGAAGAACACACAAAACTAATCAAGAATCAACTAAGTTTAGACAACTATTACTATGGAATCTCCAAGTACATAAATTCTTAACTCACTCTAAACATTAATTATACGATTCTCCATGATGCATCATCAAACTTAATATCGGGTCTATATCCCTAGAATATCGAATTCAAGCTTAATTAGTCAAGTCGCGGTACTACCCAATATAGATTGAGGGTCCTATCCTGGCTCAACTCGGTGTAAGTTTCCATCTTACTAGCCGAGTTGTGATACCACTCTAACCGTCACGCCCGTAAGGGAACGCGACGACAATCAACAACTTAAACATAAGTAAACCAAACAAATCTAGACAATATCAACAAAACCCCAAATGAAACAGAGTCAAGTAGCGTTGGAAATAAAGAACAAGTACGAATTACAACTTACATTCCAACAAAAATCCAAATTACATCCCCGAGAACATTAAATATAACAACTTAATAGTCAAAAAGTCCTACGCTCTTAGGTTACATCTTAAAACGAGAAAAAGTAAAAACAACACAATAGCAATTAAAGGAAAGAAATAGTTCCAAAGACGAAACACGGATAGATCACTCGGTAGCTTGATAGGCATCACAATCTAAGTCTTCATCCGGCCGTTAGAAAAACAGGAGGGGATGAGACAAAAATTCTCGATGGATGGGGTGAACTTGTGCAAGTGTGGCGATATATATAAATACAAGAAAACTCAAGTATGAAAAATACGTGAGTTATGATGTGTGTTTCACACACGATTCAAGCGACATGATATATATTTAAAATAATATACTTACACGCTTTGATTAAAGAGTTCATGATCATATAGGCACCATGTGATTCAAGCAAGACAAGTAGGGGTTGTGTACAAAAATGTAACGCCAACCCATCCAAGACAAGTAGTGGTTGCGTGCGGATTTATAGTGCCAACCAAACAAGTAAATAGTCCGAGTAACTACGAGAATCGTGTGGATTAGATAATAATTCCTTCGTTCTTCCTTGTAACTCCCGAGCAAGATGGTCCAAGACCTGTCACCTTATCGCTCCATAGCAAAGACAAATCTACAAAGAGAGCTAGCTAGGGCGGATTGTCATAATCATGATTATACCTCAAGTACTACGACCCGCTCCCTTGACTACTCGTCCCTCGATTGCGGGATTAGGACAATGGGGCGAAAAAGTGGAATAGCAGCCGAGCTGTCCGATTCCATCCCCGACGTATCCATTCCGACCGTGAGCTCGACACACCAAGTTGACTCATGCAGAATACAATCACAAGAACAATATGTCAACCAGCAATGAGAGTAAATTGATTCAGAAGTAGTTCAAGAAAGTTATACGAAGATTTGTCGGCATTGGTGGAGTAATTTGGATGAAGATAATTATCGGGAGAATAAATGATCTTCGATGACTTGGTAAATTCGGTTGGACATAAGTCCCGTTGTAGATTCGAGATCGCAAGGCGGGGAGTCGCCCGTGAATACGTATTAATCGGACAAGCGCGATCCGATAAGTCAAAGGAATTTTATGAAAACTAAATTTTATAAATAATAAATATAGGTCAGTAGTTCCAGGGTTGTAAGAAAAGAAATAATTATGTTAAGGTCCTTGTTAAAAGAAAATTTTACGATTAGCCCCGTTTTGTAAAAACTAGTCTTTTTGGGGTTTAAAATTGAATAAATTTTTGTCTCGACCTCGAAAAATTATAAGGTCGGTTCCTAAATTCTCCAAATTGTTATGAGATTCAGGTTTTTAAAGTTTGGGGTCGAGATTTTGTAAAATACTCATTTTGGCCCATATTTTATTAAAATTATCATTTCGGGCCCCCAAGTTTAAGATAATCGCTTCTCACAAAACGGAAAGGCTTTTAATGTGATTCTAATTGTAAAATGTCACTAAGGTCAGTAGGTTATTGGGACAAAAGTAGTTTTTAAAAGAGGTAAGTATAGGTCCCTTAACTTCTAAAAATTCTATTTTAGTTCCATTTTTAAATAATTGCATTTAAGGCTTTTTAGGGGTCCAATTGTTATGAAATTTGAACCTTGAGTTCAAAATGTCATAAGGTTATAGTCAAAGATATATTTCCAGGTACATGGACTGTATAAGTCCTGGAAATTTTATTTTGCTCATCAACTTTGGTCTTTTACATTTTGGTCCCTCAATTTTTGTAAAATTGCTTTTCAAGCTTAAAACATTATCATTTTTGGAATACCTTTAAAATATGTATTTTCCAGTCCCTGAAAATTAAAATTCCAAAATTTTAAAACTAGGGCTGGTACAGTTTTAGATTTTGCATTTTATCCCTTAATCTTCCAAAATTTTACAAACTAGACATTGGGCTTTCAAGAGTTGATTTTATTTATCTCCAAATTTTTAAAACTTTATTAAAATGTCCAAATATCATTTTTGAACCTGAGTACAGTCCCAAAATTTGAAATTTGTAGAGGGGTCCTTTAAGTTCTATTTTCTTGCAATTAAGTACACCAATTTGCCATTTTTACATTTTAAGTCCAAAAATTCAATTTTTGCCAATTATGCTCGACTTTTCCAGTTGATAAGGAAAACAATACATGAATTTCAAGGTTCATGAACATGCATATACATCACATGCAAGAATTCATCATATAAAGCAATAAATTGTACATGCATGCACCTAAATTGCAATAAATGGAATTTTTGAACATCACTTGAGAATTTTTGGAATTTACCACTTGAAATGTACATGCAATACATCATATATATATATATCAAGTTTTTGAAAAACACTACATGCATTGTCAAGAAAATTACTTAGGAGATTGAAAGGTTTTTCCACCACTACAACATAAATGACATTAGGTAACACTCACAAAATGTTACCTAATGACCATAAAATGTTACTATAGACAATAGGTAGCACTTTTATGGCGCGCACTTGCCCGTGCTACCTATAGTCTAATGTATCACTTTTATTAGCTTTTAGTAACACTTTTCTAAGTGTTACATTAAGTTTTCTATTGGTATCACTTTGAAGCAATATTTCTAAAGTGTTACATATGAATCTTATGTAATATTTTTTGTAACACTTTTTATATTTGTAACACTTTAAAAACAATACTTCTAAAGTGTTACATATGAATCTTATATAACACTTTTTTTGTAGAACTTCGTAGAAATACTATTTTTGCCACCAAGTAGATTCAACCCACGACTGTTATATATGGAAGTGGCAATTTGCCACTAATCTAAGTTGATTCTTATTACAATTTTTGCTTTGTTTTATATATATATACACACACACATATATATATTATATGTATATATAATATATTTTATATAATAAAGGTTATATTTTATAATATATGTCACGCCCAAACGGGATGCGACGAACGATCCACAACTTAAATACAATAACCAAACAATCCGGACAAATATCAACGAGAACCCAATGAGACAGAGTCTAAATAGCAGCGAATAATTAAATAACAAGTACAAGTACAACTTAAAGTCTACAATCCATCATCCAAATTACAACCCGAAAGTCAACAAAATATAGTAACTTAAAGTCAAAGGGTCTTACGCCCTTTAGTTACAAACCCGAATAGGAAGAAATACAAAGGTCCGACAACAACATAAGATAAGAGTCCAATCAACAACAAGAAAAAGTAACGAATCCAACAAGCGTAGTACAAGGTCTCAATCCGAGCGCTTCAACATCTTCAACGAAATCCTCATCTAAGGTTAGAAATAGGTGGTGATGAGACAAAATCTCGATGGATGGGGTGATCGTGTGCAAGTGTGGCGATATATAGTTAATGTGAGAAAAATTATATGAAACGCGTGAGTATGATGCATGAATTCACACACACGATTCACAAGCATCGTGACAAAATAATACAATAGTATATTTATACGATTCAAAAATTGATTCATGGTCACACAGGCACTATGTGATTCGGTCAAGACAGTAGATCAAGCGTACGGAAGTGTAACGCCAATCTATGCAAGGCAATTAATGGTTGCGTCACGGATTTGTAACGCCAACCAATGCAAAACAAGTAGCGGTTGCGTGCGGAAATGTAACGCCAACCAAAATAGGCCGATAACTCCGAATCGTGTGGATCGACAATGATTCCTTCGTTCTTCCTTGTAACTCCCGGTCGATGGTCCAAGACCGGCACCTTATCGCTCCGTAGGCAAAGACAAAATCCACAAAGTGGAGCTTGCAAGGCTCGGATCTGTCATAATCATGATTATACCTCGATCTACGACCCGCTTCCCTTGGACAAACTCCGTCCCTCGGTTGGGGATTAGGACATGGGGCCGAAGAGTGGAATAGCGGCCGAGCTGCCTGGTTCCATCCCCGACGTATCCATTCCGATCGTGAGCTCGACACACCAAGTTGACTCGCAGAAAGTAATTACAACTACAGCATCAACCAGCAATGAGTATTATTGATTCGGGGAAGCGATTTTAGGAAAATTTTTGAAAAACGCGAGTGGCAATTATGGCGTTGGTGGAGTATTTGGATGGAGATGATCATCGGAAGGATAAGCAATCTTCGATATCTTGAAAGATTAGGTGGAACATAAGTCCGTTATAGATTCAAAATCGCAAGGCGGGGGAAGTCGCTGCACGCGATCGGGTATTAATCGGTCAAATTGATCCGATAAGTCGGGGGGTTTTTGGAAAGTAAAATACTTAAATTAAATCTCCAAGTCAGAGAGTCCAGGGCTATTTTAGTAAAAGAGAAAATAATTTGAGTTAGGACCTTTATAAAAGGAAAATTGTAATTTAGCCCCGTTATGTAAAAACTAACACTTTTGGGGTTAAAAATTGAATAATTAAATATCCCGACCTTGAAAAATTATGAGGTCAGTTCCTAAATTCTCCAAATTGTCCATAGATTCAGGTTTTTAAAGTTTTGAGGTCGATGTTTTATAAAATCTCACATTGGCCCCAAATTTGTAAAAATTGTCAATTCGGACCTTAAGTTTTAAAAAATTCGGAACTCACAAACTGGAAGGGCTTTTAATGTGATTCCAATTGGAAAATGTCACTAAGGTTATTAGGATATTGGGACAAAAGCAATTTTTAAAAGCAATATGTGTAGGTCCTTCAACTTTTGAAAATATCATTTTTGTCCCATTTTAAAATAATTGTCTTTAAGGCTTTTAGGGGTCCGATTGTTATGTAAATTGAACCTTGGGTCCAAAATACAATTAAGTTATAGTTAAGTTAGTATTTCCAGGTGGATGGGCTGCATAAGTCGTGGAAATTTTATTTGGGTCCTAATGTTTAATATTTTACACATTGAAAAATTGTTTTCCAAGCTCTAACCACTTGGATTTTTGGAATACTTTTAAAATATGAAATTCCCAGTACCTTAAGAGTAAAACTTTCAAATTTTAAAGTTAAGGTCTGGTACAGTTTTAAAAATTGCAAAGTAGCCCTTAAACTTTCAAAATTTTACAATATAGTCCTTGGGCTTTTAAAGGTTGATTTTATTTATCTTAAAACTCTTAAAACTTTATAAAAATGTCCAAAAGTCATTTTTGAACCTGAGTACAGTCCCAAATTTCGAAATTTGCAGAGGAGTCCTTTAACTTTTATTTTCTTGCAATTTAGTCCACCAACTTTTCAATTTTGCATTTTTAAGTCCAAATTTGAAATTTAATCAATTATGCTCGACTTTTCCAGGTTATGAGTCATCCAAAACATAGATTTTAAAGATCATACACATGCATGTCCAATATATACAAGAATTCATCAATTAAAACATTAAAGTGTACATGCATCCACCTAAAATTCAATAAATAATAATTTTGAGCAACTCTTGAGAATTTTCATGATTTGATATATAAAATTGACATGCAATACATAGATCATATATATCTCACGGCTCATGATCAAATTTTCTACATGCATTTAATCAAAACACCTAAAAGTTGGAAAATATTTTTCCACCCACCTTAAATTTGGAAATTGTGAAATAAAAGGATAATTTCACAATTTTTGGATGAGGCTTCTTAGGTTAGCCCCTAAGTCAAGAAAATATCAAAAATTGGAGTTAGAAAAATGAGAAAAAAATTAAGGAGAAAAAGAGGGAAATAAGGAAATGAAAAGGACTACACTTTACCTTGTGTAGTAGATGTTTGGAGACTAGTTGAAGCTTAAAAATTGGAAATTTTGGCTCAACTCCAAAATCTCCTAAGGTCAGCCCCTATTTCTCAAAAATGAAAAAGGGGTGTTAAAATTTGAAAAAAATAGAAAGAAGAGGGAAGAAGGGTTCTAGTGTCCAATTCTTACCTTGTAGTCCAAATTCTCTACTAGTTTTTCTTCAAGTCTTCAAGTTTCATCACCATGCATGCATGTCTCCAAGTGGTCTTCTAAGTACCTCAAAATTCAAAATATAAACTTAAGTTAAAAGAAGAAGGTGATGAGTAGGAAGAATTTAAGTTGAATTGAGGAGTGAAATTTCTTACCTTGAGAAAGAGGGTGTTCGAATTTTTGAGTTTTAAGTGGTAAGATTGTTTGTTTTGGTTTAGATGTTTGAAGAAAGGAAGTATGTTTGATGTTAGGAAGAAGATGTTCTTGGAGTTATGAAGATGGGTTTGAAGATGTGAAGGACTTGTGTTTGAATATTTGAAGATATGAAGAAGTGCTACTTGAAGATATGAAGAACTTATGTTGAAGATTTGAAGATGTGAAGAGTTGGTGTTTGAAGGTTTGAAGATATGAATGAATTTTGTTTGAAGATTTGAAGATGTGAATGAGGTTAGAGAGAAGTTAGAGAGAAGGAGGAGAATTTGCTTGAGAATTAAAATGTGTTGGATAAAATTTTTGATGATTTGTTTTGTGCAAAATCGCCTCTTGGCCGTCAAATGGGGAGAGAGGGAGAGATTTTTGTTAAAATTGTGTCTTGTAATTTGTCTCTTGCATGGAGACAAAAGGTGAGTCAAGGTATGGGTCAAATTGGAATGTTGAGAGGAATAAGAAGAATCTTTGGGAAGAATAGGATATGTTGGAGAATTTAATGATATAAAATTGATGTATAAGATAATGTGTATAATGTTTGAATTAATGGTATAATTATACACAAGATGACTAATATAAGGTGTAGGTGTACAAGAGTTGGATGATATTTTTAATCTAAAAATACCATGTTCGGGATAGGATAGATTTTCCATTAAAGGAGGAGTATCACGGTGATGATATGTTCGGGATCTGGTTGATACTTCTTCAGTCTCGACACGTGTAATACATCGTGCATTCCCGCGTATGGTGCTGGTAACTCGAGTCGATAGGCTAACTTCTCGATCCACTGTAGAATCTTGTAAGGTCCAACATATCTCGGACTCAACTTGCCTCCTTTCTTCGGATTGATCAATCCTTTCCGTGGTGAGAGTCTGAGAAATACTTCATCTCCGACTTCAAATTCCAAATCCTTTCTTCTCTTGTCCGCGTAACTCTTTTGGCGGCTCTGAGCTGTGCGTATCTGCTCCTTGATCAGCTTGACCTTCTCCATGGCCTCCTGAACTAAGTCGACCTTTGGAATCGAGGGCGACTTTCATTTTTCTTTCGGAGTCCATTGGTCATCAATCTCCCAGTGTGGTGGGGATCTATATTGTTTTGCCCATATAATACCTCGTAGGGTGCCATCCCAATCGTGGCCTGATAGCTGTTATTGTAGGCGAACTCGGCAAATGGGAAGTGCGAATCCCAACTTCCTTGAAATCCAACGTGCGGGCTCGCAACATATCTTCCAAGTTTGAATCGTTCGCTCGGTGTCCATCGGTTTGTGGATGTCTTCTTGTCTTTGAAACTTAGCGAGGCACCCAACTTCTCGTGCAAGCACTTCCAAAATCTGGAGACAACCTCGGGCCTCTGTCTGATACTATGTCAACTAGTACTCCATGCAGTCGAATGATCTCTCGGATATAAATCTGTGCAAGTTTCTGCAAGCTATCAGTTTTCTTGATGGGTAAGAAGTGTGCAGGTTTCGTGAGTCGGTCTACAACTACCCAAATAGCATCATGGCCTCCTCTGGTCTTTGGTAGATCCGTCACGAAGTCCATCATTATGCGTTCCCATTTTCACTCGGGAATCCTCTTCTGAAATAATTCCTTTCAAATTCTAGATGAGATTCATACTTATTGTATATATTCATGAAGGATTTATCCCATCCTCAATATCAAAACTTAGGTGGCCTAGAGGCGCTTATATTCGATCCAAATTCCCATCAGCCAATTTCCAATTATCATTCTGCAAAAATATCTCTAACGACCTTTAGTGGTACGCAAAATTTCTTGTCATCACCTTGTAATAGACACTATTCATAGTACCCTATTCATGTGATCCGTAACATTTGCACCACTATTCGATTATCACTTAACCAATCATTTCTACTCCACATATCATTCTAATGTACTATTCCCATAATTATTAGTTCAAAACTCTTATAATTCAAATCCCGAATATATCCTAGCTTGTCACAAATTAGTCAATAGTTCATTTACCTAAGAGAGTGATACTCATAATAATAGAGTCGATTTAACTAAATAGTCGACACCTATTCATATCGTGATATATTTCCTCGAATAATTGGTAGTAGATTTCATCGCTAAAAGTGCAAGATCAACCCATAATCTCTACCCATCAACATATAATAGTCAAGACATCGTAATCATTTAATAAGTTATTTCCAAAGTTGTAATCATATGAGTCGCTCCTTCTAAAATCTTGATAGCAATTTCAATTTCCCATAATCATAAGGTCATTGATTATTCCGGATAAATGTGCACATCTCATATACTTTATATAGAATACTATTATCCGTCTCCTCCGAAATTAATCAATACTTAATACTCAATAACTAAGTCAAAATCAATCAAATTCATATATCATGTGAGTGCCTAGATCACCATACTATTACGAATACTCACGAGATAATCATTATCCCAAATTTAATTCACAAATGAGATATCATAACTTAAAAAAATATATAGTGACAATATCTAGTTGAGACCTATAATCGTCATATCCTTGACGTATCTTATCCACGATACCAAACAACAAGTCAAATTTGCTTATTTAAGCTCGTAGAAGTATTTAGAACGAATAACACAATGGCACATCATCGGTAATCATACCTAGTAATTCCCACACAATCATTCTCTAAAGTAATATCATTAGGCATCTAACTTCTATAATATATCATATGACCCAATTATATCTTTGTCAAGTGATAACTTTACATCCTCAATGTCTCATCATAATGGGGAATTATAGCCTTCAAATCAAGAAATTTCTAAATCACCTACATCCAAAATGAGGTATATTCATTAATATAAAACTTGAATACACCCAAAGTACAACAGCAAAATACTAAGTCAAATACATGGAACCAAAATACATCTGAATCTAGTACTATAGAAAGTAAGCTCCAACACTGGAATACACGGCTAACAACAACAAAAGTACAAACCGACAAATCTGATCTAGCTAATCGGTGAGATCGCCATCATCGTCGCTCACCGCTATGTCTATAATCGGGTGGGTCGGGCTGAGGTGGCGCTAACCTCGGGCCAATCCACGAAGTCCAACCACCGCTTGAATCCCTAAGCCTCATCTAGTGGAGCGACCTCGAGTGCTCCGGCTCTCAATGTCGATGGATCCTCCTCGGGATCCTCCTCGGCATCGCACAGCTCTCGCCTCGGGCGGTGGCAACGGTGAGCATTAGCTACTAAAGAAGCCTCTAGTGCGGCGTCTCTCGAGCTAGGGCCTGTGTAAGGTCCTCTATGACCGTGTCATCGCTTGATGAGGTCTCTCTCAAGCGATCGACGGTCTTCTGGGATAGGCGGGCGTCAATCTCCCATTTGTGGCGGCCGTCACTAGTCCTCTTCATCTTCTCCCGCATGTTATCCAGGCACTCCTGAATACTCAGATTTGGTCCTCCCGCTCTTTATGGTGTTATCGCGGTCCTTGATGACAAGATGTCGGCTCGTTCTTCTCATCTTGGCTCATCGCCAAGCGGCGAGTCAGTCCCTGTGCGTTAGCTCTGGGCTAGTTACGTGGTCGCGCGTTCACTTTCCCGGTGCCAATAAATCATCGGTGCCCGGTAGTACTCGCTCGCCGCACGGTCGAATAAACGTCCCCACCAAGTAGGTGGCGTTGGCTCCATCTCGACCAAACAAAACTAAGGCGGATCACCAAAGGCAAAGGAAAGACAAGGAGGGAATAAGGAAAGAATGAACAAAGAAAGTCGACAAGAATCAACTAAGTCAAGACAAGTACGACTATGGTATCTCCAAATGTGCGCTCTAACTTAGTTTCAATCTCAATAATATGGTTCTATGCCAACTTGAAATCGATTTCACACTTAATTAGTCAAGTCGCGGTAATACCCAAAACACGGACCGAGGGTCCTATCCTGGGTCGCTTGGTGTAAGTTTCCATCTTACTAGCCGAGCTCGATACCACTCTTATTGTCACGCCCCAAACGGGACGCGACGAACGATCCACAACTTAAATACAATAACCAAACAAACCCGCACAAATATCAACGAGAACCCAATGAGACAGAGTCTAAATAGCAATGAATAATTAAATAACAAGTACAAGTACAACTTAAAGTCTACAATCCATCATCCAAATTACAACCCGAAAGTCAACAAAATATAGTAACTTAAAGTCAAAGGGTCCTACGCCTTTAGTTACAAACCCGAATAGGAAGAAATACAAAGGTCCGACAACAACATAAGATAAGAGTCCAATCAACAACAAGAAAAAGTAAATGAATCCAACAAGCGTAGTACAAGGTCTCAATCCGAGCCGTTCAACATCTTCAACGAAATCCTCATCTAAGGTTAGAAATAGGTGGGGATGAGACAAAATCTCGGTGGATGGGGTGATCGTGTGCAAGTGTGGCGATATATAGTTAATGTGAGAAAAATTATATGAAAACGCGTGAGTATGATGCATGAATTCACACACATTCACAAGCATCGTGATAAAATAATACAATAGTATATTTATACGATTCAAGAAAACATTCATGGTCATACAGGCACTATGTGATTCGATCGAAGCGGTAGGATTACGTGCGGAAGTGTAACGCCAATCTATGCAAGGCAATTAATGGTTGCGTCACGGTTTCTAACGCCAACCAATGCAAAAGCAGTGGCGGTTGCGTGCGGAAATGTAACGCCAACCAAAACGGGTCGATAACTCCGAATCGTGTGGATCGAGGCAACGATTCCTTCGTTCTTCCTTGTAACTCCCGGTCGGTATGGTCCAAGACCGCACCTTATCGCTCCGTAGGCAAAGACAAAATCCACGTGGAGCTTGCAAGGCTCGGATCTGTCATAATCATGATTATACCTCGATTACGACCCGCTTCCCTTGGACAAACTCCGTCCCTCGATTCACGGGATTAGGGCGATGGGGCCGAAAGAGTGGAATAGCGGCCGAGCTGCCCGGTTCCATCCCCGACGTATCCATTCCGATTGTGAGCTCGACACACCAAGTTGACTCGAGCAGAAAGTAATTACAACTACAGCGATCAACCAGCAATCGAGTATTATTGATTCAGGGAAGCAGTTTTAGGAAAATTTTTGAAAAACGCGAGTGGCAATTATGGCGTTGGTGGAGTATTTGGATGAAGATGATCATCGGAAGGATAAGCAATCTTCGATATCTTGAAAGATTAGGTGGAACATAAGTCCCGTTATAGATTCAAAATCGCAAAGCGCGAGGAAGTCGCTTCTCGATCGGGTATTAATCGGTCAAATTGATCCGATAAGTCGGGGTTTTTGGGAAAGTAAAATACTTAAATTAAATCTCCAAGTCAGAGAGTCCAGGGCTATTTTAGTAAAAGAGAAAATAATTTGAGTTAGGTCCTTTTTAAAAGGAAAATTGTAATTTAGCCCCGTTATGTAAAAACTAACACTTTTGGGGTTAAAAATTGAATAATTAAATATCCCGACCTTAAAAAATTATGAGGTCAGTTCCTAAATTCTCCAAATTGTCCAGAGATTCAGGATTTTAAAGTTTTGAGGTCGAGTTTTTATAAAAATCTCACATTGGCCCCAAATTTGTAAAAATTGCCAATTCGGACCTTAAGTTTTAAAAATTCGAACTCACAAACTGGAAGGGCTTTTAATGTGATTCCAGTTGGAAAATGTCACTAAGGTTATTAGGATATTGGGACAAAAGCAGTTTTTAAAAGCAATATGTGTAGGTCCTTCAACTTTTGAAAATATCATTTTTGTCCCATTTTAAAATAAGGGGTCCAATTGTTATGTAAATTGAACCTTGGGTCCAAAATACAATTAAGTTATAGTTAAGTTAGTATTTTCAGGTGCATGGGCTGCATAAGTTCTGGAAAGTTTATTTGGGTCCTCAAGTTTAATATTTTACACATTAGTCCCTCAATTATTGAAAAATTGTTTTCCAAGCCCTAACCACTTGGATTTTGGAATACTTTTAAAATATGAAATTCCCAGTACCTTAAGAGTAAAAATTTCAAATTTTAAAGTTAAGGTCTGATACAGTTTTAAAAATTGCAAAGTAGCCCTTAAACTTTCAAAATTTTACAATCTAGTCTTGGGCTTTTAAAGGTTGATTTTATTTATCTTAAAACTCTTAAAACTTTATTAAAATGTCCAAAAGTCATTTTTGAACCTGAGTACAGTCCCAAATTTCGAAATTTGCAGAGGGGTCCTTTAACTTTTATTTTCTTGCAATTTAGTCCACCAACTTTCCAGGTTTTGCATTTTTAAGTCCAAATTTGAAATTTAATCAATTATGCTCGACTTTGCCAGGTTATGAGTCATCCAAAACATAGATTTTAAAGATCATACACATGCATGTCCAATATATACAAGAATTCATCAATTAAAATATTAAAGTGTACATGCATGCACCTAAAATTCAATAAATAATAATTTTGAGCAACTCTTGAGAATTTTCATGATTTGATATATAAAATTGACATGCAATACATAGATCATATATATCTCAAGGCTCATGGTCAAATTTTCTACATGCATTTAATCAAAACACCTAAAAGTTGGAAAATATTTTTCCACCCACCTTAAATTTGGAAATTGTGAAATAAAATGATAATTTCACAATTTTTGGATGAGGCTTCTTAGGTCAGCCCCTAAGTCAAGAAAATATCAAAAATTGGAGTTGGAAAAATGAGAAAAAAATTAAGGAGGAAAAGAGGGAAATAAGGAAATGAAAAGGACTAGACTTTACCTTGTGTAGTAGATGTTTGGAGACTAGTTGAAGCTTAAAATTGGAAATTTTGGCTCAACTCCAAAATCTCCTAAGGTCAGCCCCTATTTCTCAAAAATGAAAAAGGGGTGTTAAAATTTGAAAAAAATAGAAAAGAAGAGGAAGAAGGGTTCTAGTGTCCAATTCTTACCTTGTAGTCCAAATTCTCTACTAGTTTTTCTTCAAGTCTTCAAGTTTCATCACCATGCATGCATGTCTCCAAGTGGTCTTCTAAGTACCTCAAAATTCAAAATATAAACTTAAGTTAAAAGAAGAAGGTGATGAGTAGGAAGAATTTAAGTTGAATTGAGGAGTGAAATTTCTTACCTTGAGAAAGAGGGTGTTCGAATTTTTGAGTTTTAAGTGGTAAGATTGTTTGTTTTGGTTTAGATGTTTGAAGAAAGGAAGTATGTTTGATGTTAGGAAGAAGATGTTCTTGGAGTTATGAAGATGGGTTTGAAGATGTGAAGGACTTGTGTTTGAATATTTGAAGATATGAAGAAGTGGTACTTGAAGATATGAAGAACTTATGTTGAAGATTTGAAGATGTGAAGAGTTGGTGTTTGAAGGTTTGAAGATATGAATGAATTTTGTTTGAAGATTTGAAGATGTGAATGAGGTTAGAGAGAAGTTAGAGAGAAGGAGGAGAATTTGCTTGAGAATTAAAATGTGTTGGATAAAATTTTTGATGATTTGTTTTTGTGCAAAATCGCCTCTTGGCCGTCCAAATGGGGGAGAGAGGAGAGATTTTTTGTTAAAATTGTGTCTTGTAATTTGTCTCTTGCATGGAGACAAAAGGTGAGTCAAGGTATGGGTCAAATTGGAATGTTGAGAGGAATAAGAAGAATGTTGGGAAGAATAGGATATGTTGGGGAATTTAATGATATAAAATTGATGTATAAGATAATGTGTATAATGTTTGAATTAATGGTATAATTATACACAAGATGACTAATATAAGGTGTAGGTGTACAAGAGTTGGATGATATTTTTAATCCAAAAATACCATGTTGGCCGTCCACTTCAATGGTATTATGGTAATTCCATATATTTTTTTCTCGTGTCCCAAATTTGATGATAATAGATGAAATATATCAACCTCCAAAATAATTAGTGATTTTCTTGATCACTTGTAAGTCTCATGATCACTTAATCTAAATCAAAATCTTAATTCTATAAGGTAAAAGTCTCTAAAATAAATAGTCTCTTAAAATTCTAAGGTGACTAATAAATACAAAAATAGTAATAATGATCAATCAAGTGATCATAAATGAGAATAGAATTAATAAAGATCATGATCACAAGTAATTAAATAAAATGAAATAAAATACAAAATGTATATATTATTAATAATTACCTGTCAAAATGACGCGTAAAGTAGTCGATCAAAAGTATAAACGACAATAAGGATCAATTAATAGCTCGGAAAAATCGGGGCTTCACAATATATGTATTAAATTATATTATACATTGTATACATCAAATTTTATATTGTATAGTATATAGTTTGAAAATCATATTATATGATATATTAAAGGACACAACAAATTAAAAATATCAAAAATATATAAAATAAATTTACCAATCGACAATCGGTAAAATAAAAAATATATAAATATATAAAATTAATTTACCGACAGATAAAAAAGTTGTAACAGTAATAAAATTAAATAATAAAGAAAATAACACAAAAATAATTTACCAATAGAAAAAATTCCTAAGTAATAACCGACAATATCAATTTTCATTGGTAATTTGTTTTTAAAAAAGTAAAAGTAAAAAAAAAAGGTTTAACAATGAAATTGGTCTCCATTAGTAAAAATTAATAAATAAGTAATAATAATAAAATATATACATGTGCATTTTCCAAAGATTAAGACAAATTAATTGCCTTTGTAAAAATAAAAAATAAAAAGCAAAACTAAAATACTTTGTAAAAAGAAAACAAAAATTCGGTTAAAAAATAGAGTACATGATGCCTACAATTTTTAGGTTTGGTGACATCAATTAATTAAATAAATCTTTGAAATGATTTAATGATAGTGATATAATTTTGTGTTACTAAAATATAGCTTAAAAAAGTGTTACAATCAATAAAATAAAGTGTTGCCAAGAGTGCTTCTTAAATAAAGGGATACCTATTTGCGTTACAAAAGAAATAACAAAAACAAAGTGATACTTAAAAAGTGTTACTTATACAAAAATGTTACATATAAGCGTTACATATTGATAAAAGTGTTACATATAAGTGTTACATATTGATAAAGTGCTACAAAAGTGTTACATAAATATTGTAATGTAAAAAGCGTTACAAACATGATTTACATATGTACCTTATGTAAAACGTGCTACAAAATTTGTGTTTACCTAATGTCATTGATGTTGTAGTGCACCTACCTTATAAATTGGATATTGTTGGTGAAAAGAAGGAGAAATCATAACTTGAAATTAAAATCACTTAGGTCAGCCCCTAAGTCAAGAAAAATAAAGAAAAAATGGAGTTAGAAATGAAGGATTAAAATAAGAAGAAGAAGAAGAAGAAGCGAGAAGAGGTCAAATACTACACTTACCTTGTGTAGTGGAATTTGTGAGTCAAGTAGAGGTCTCAATATATATCTTCTTGTTCACCCTCAAAAAAATCCATTAAGGTCAGCCCTATTTCTCCAAAAATAAAAATAGGGAGTAAAAATTCAATTTAGGGGAAGAAGAAAGAAAAATGTGCTACAACCTAATTTCTTACCTTGTAGTCCAATATCTTCAATATATTTTGAGGTCCTCTTCAAGATGATCTCAAAACTCTAAGTACTTCAAGTTGAGCTCCTAAGTACCTCAAAAATGAAACAATTAAAAGAAAATTAGAAGATGTAAGAAGGCATGAAGGAAATGAGAGAAGATCAACAAGATGAAAATTTTCTCACCTTGTTAGTATGTGGTTCGAATTTTTGAAGTAGAAAAGGAAGAATTTCTTGTATTTTTGGTTAAGTGTTAAGAAGAAGAAATATGTAGAGAGAGGCATGAGGATTTTTAGAGAGAAGAGGGCGAGGACTTATTTAGCAAGGGAGAGATGAGTTGGTGAAAAATGAACCAAAATGTCAGAACAAAATGGCCTTATGGCCGATTTCAAGGAATGAGAGAGAGGGAGAGTTTCTTTTTATTTTTTTTGTTGCAAGGCTTG
The DNA here is from genome assembly GCA_016081115.2 of Rehmannia glutinosa. Taxonomy (NCBI): domain Eukaryota; kingdom Viridiplantae; phylum Streptophyta; class Magnoliopsida; order Lamiales; family Orobanchaceae; genus Rehmannia; species Rehmannia glutinosa. The sequence goes on along the minus strand of CM071926.1, from coordinate 20,038,234 downwards.
AACTATGTTTCTTGCATGGGGAAAAAGGGTATAGGTCCCAAGGGGTGTGGTGTAAGGTTTAAAAGGGGGTTGAACAAACCTTACCAAATTTTCTATTTTAGTCTTTTTTAAGATTGTTCAACAGAGTGGACTCAAATCGGTTGTGTCCTTAGGGACAACTAAGTTGGCTATTCAGCTAAGTTACCTACTCAACAGACTCGATAGATGTGTTGATAGTATAACTCGCCCGTCTTGAAAAAATACTATACTTAGTTTATTTGTTTTTTAACAAATGAATACTTAACACATTTGATTGATTTAAAGCTTGTTTTTAACAGTTGTTTTAGCACTTTGTTATTTATTAGTTGGATAGCAAATATAACTAACAAATAGATATAAAGTAAATATGCGGGAATGTAAATGCTTTTGAAAGTAAATTGACACAAGTAATTTTTATAGTGGTTCAAGGATGGGGTAACTCCTCTAATCCAATCTTTTCCAACTCCTGGAGGAATCCACAAAGTAATGTGGATCGTTTACAAAGTGGTTATTAGTCCGAGACAACCTTAATCACTCACCAAGCCTCCGGCGACTTAGCTTCTTCACGAGGCAAATTTGCTGCTACTTTCACTCACTTTCAAGTCCTTGGATTTGACAACGAAGCCCTCCAACAAACTTGAAACTTGGTTTGACCTTGAACCTTTCTACAATCCTTCAACTTGGAAAGTAGACTCCTTTTTTTGATCTTCAAAAGTTTCCTCTTCAATCGATTGAAGTTATCTCTCCTTCACAACTTGTGGTGGATCGATTTTCATCGAGTTTTAGGCTTGAGGAATGTCTTGATTAGCTTTGAGAATATTGTAGGTTAATTGCTTGGTCAATGAATGCTTGTCCGTGCTAGTTCGTAATCAAGGTAACCTTTTCTCAAATGCTTCCTCGATCTTTTATAGTGCATTTGAAATTTGCCCGTTGAAGAGATAAAGGCTAGTTTCAAATGTCACTTTGTGTTCGTTGCTTTGTCTTTTCTTGGTCCTGACCCTTGTGATGTTGACCTTTTCTCGTATTAATTGACTCTGCACTTTACTGATTCGACACAAGGTGCGATGTTTCCCATTGGTTAATGACATTTTCACATTCCTAGGCCAAACACTTTAAGACTGGCAGCGACAACATATTACTATATCGAGTAATATTCTTGACTTTATTCCAATGTATCTAAGTCAGTTGTCTTTACTTGATCGCCGCTTTACCCCATGTGACTTGAGTCTACTTCAATCATAGGATTGACTCAACTATCACTTTCACCGATAGACTTCGCTTCTTAAGTTGACTTGACTGACATGTCACACGATTGTTCCTCCGACTCTCCTTCATCCGAGTCCTCGACTTCCTTCATGGCCATACTCACCGACACACAACAAAGTCTTCATTCCAATCCGCGGTTGACTTGTTATAATCTTGATTTGGTGACTTCACTCGACTCTTCCATTCTATCTATTAAAATACGAATTACAAGGAAAATGGGGTGCTGACTTTCTAGTTTAAGTTTTACATGGTATCATCAAAATCTAACAAATAAATTTCCTAACAATTTCCCCCTTTTTGATGATGCCAAAACTTAAAACAAATAAAAAGTAAGTAAACAAAGAAATACAAGTAGTGTAGTAACAAAGAATGTATGCTTTTGAATAATCATTTTATTGATCATAGCATTCTTGTCCTTTACAAAGTCAAGTTTTACATCGGTAACAAAGCTATATACGAATACATTTATTCAACATGTATCTCAGCTAAAATACATAGAGAATGAACATTTAAAGGGTTCACAAAGCTATTACGTAGACTTACATCTATGTATTTACAATAAAGTAAAGTACATGAAAGGGTTCGCAAACACACTCCAACGCCTTTGATGTTTCCTTCTTCTCTCTTCATCTTGACTCTCTTCCTATCATCCTCTCGAGCTTCTCCTCTTCTTCTCTTCTTCCTCTCTCTTTCTTTCTCTCATAGGCTCGCTTAGCAACAGGGTCATCCCTTCGCTATCTCTCATCCCATTCGCGACTAGCCCTTTCATTTTCTTCCTCTTGCCTCTTCTTAGATTCTTCAATCTTGCGTGCAACCTCAAGATTAGCAAGGTGATCGTGTCCAACCCAAAGATATGAGACCCTTCTTTTCGGATCCACATACTTAATATATCTTGGTCTTAGCCGTAGTTGATTGCTTCTTCCACTTTGCCACCATGTTTACCCCTTGTTGACTCAACTTCTCTTCCTCTCCTGGGAGTATATTGCACTAGAGCTTTTAATTTTCCGGGAGAGTGATACTGAACTTGATCGTTATCGATCGACTTGCACACTCAATTCCTTTGTCCCAATACAAATCCCGTGCTTGAGTTAGAGTCATATCTTTGAAGTAACCTTCGCTTCAAGAGTTTGGAACTCCTCCATAGATCCGGGCTCATATCCAACATCGGTATAGCATATTCGCTTTTTTATTGCGGATAGTCCTTTCCTACTGGAGGACCACCATCTTGCTTTTCTTTCAACTACCTTCTCAAATGCGGCTTCAATGGCTTTCTTTGATTCTTTCATAGCCATCTCACTTTCTTCTCAATGGAAAGCTCACTTGGCAAACTTGCTAAGAATGGAAGCAAATGACATCACCTTGTTGCGGAGTTTCATCATACATGAGTTTCAAAGGAATCGAACTTCCTTCCCCTCACCGTGTCACCTTTCTTCGTCTCTTATCACTTCTCTTCTCTTCCTTTAATCCCTTTAAGGCCTCATCTTCCCCCTTTTGGCATCATCACCAAATGGAAGGGTTAACCCAGGAATAAACCACTTAGAAGGAAATCGATCGATTGAGTGTTGAATTTTTCTTTGAATCCATTGTGGAGTGGGCTTTTGGAATTCCCGACCGAGTAGACTTCACCTCAGCTGTCACCAATTTCATCTCTGTCATGAGAAGACTGGACTTCAATCACGATGTCTTCTAGGCGAGTAATTTCGGTCCGGTGGTCATACTTGAGCAGATCTATGTCCGACTTGTGAGATTTTTCCATTATGATCATGTATTCCTTCATCCTCTTCTAATACATCGAAATTTTCGCACTCCACAATAACATCTTTGAAAATAGGGCCTTGAAGTAGCAGACTGCTCGGATCGCATGGTTGTCATTTGTGCAGCCCATTCCCTTATTCGAACAATAATCGCTCTCAAATCAAAAGAGTGAGGGTTGCATCCCGATTGTCTAATCAAAGGTCCATAGATGCCTGGTGGCGTTCCATCTTCTCAATCTCTTCACGAGATAGTCTTGAAGGCATTACGGAACTCTGCTGGCTTCGGCCACTCAGGCCGCTACTCCGCATCGAAATCAAAGTCCATTGGCACAATCGAATCCTTGGGAATGATGGGCTCTTCCCGCACCTGAGAATACTTCTCTTGGTCTCTCGATGCACTCGGCTCCCATATCCGGCAATTCGACGGTGAAGGGAAACATGTCCCCAAAAACATCATCGCGAATAAATGGAATCTCCGAAGATCCACGCTGGGAGTCCTTCATTGTTCTTGATGAACTGGATCATCTCTTTCGCGCTTGGTCATTGCGCGAATATCACGGTTGTCGAGTCATGCGACGGAGTTGTGGTAGTCGCACGCTTCGCACTTGTGGTAGCTCGCACAATCGACTCTTTTTCACCGGAGCACTTGAGTGAGTTTGCTCACCGACCGAGCCTCGAGCCTCGCTCTCTTAAAAGCTTCATGGTCTCGGTGAGGGTATTCCATTTGAGTTACCATGTCCTCACTGTCTCATCAAGATCATCGAATTTGATGTGGCCGAGGAGATGGCTCATCATCCTAATTGAATCTCATGGGAGTTGTCGTATCACCGACATAGCTCCGAGATTTAAGAACATTCTCGGCCTTGTCCATCGAAGAATCTTCAAGATGGGTGGACTCGCTCCATCTTGAGATCCTTAAATGATGTATCGATATATTCTTGGGAATCACGAAGGCGCCTCTCCTCTTCTCGCAGCTAGCTCCTTCGATTAGAGGAATGTTCTATTCACCTTGTTCCTTACCTAGGGAATTCTCAACCTCTCTTAGGCCTTCTTTTACCCCCAGCCAGCCTCAACCACCGTGGGTCCTTCAACAATCTCTTCGTGACTCTCGGTTGTCTTAGGGTCTTTGATGTTGGCATCCTTTGGAGTCTCAACTCCTCGGATTGCACTTTCGGGGCCCGAGTCTCAACTCCTAGGGCCTGTCCACCCTTTGCCTAAGTGCAAGATCGGCAAGCTCGCCATCATATCGCTTGACATCTCGGCTAAGATAGACTCACTTGTCCGAGCGTCATTAATGTCACTCGCTTACCATGATATTCTCTTCTTCACCTCCATACTTCAATGATTTGTCTCCTACAATATCCTCCGACCCTCTTGTGGTGGAGAGTTTCCCCCTCGGTTGGCCGCCCCTTAGTGAATGATTGTGGGTTTACTCCCTCCTAAGATACGGTTGTTGTTCCTCTCGAGTAGTTAGTCAGATGGACAGGTGTCTCAACACCTTCTTCAGGGTTAGGCTTGGCTTGGGTGCCCAAATTCCCGACTTCATCGCCATTTCCCTTGGAGCTATCTTCGACTACACGGGGGCGTGATTTCTGCAATAACAAAAGCAATCTTCTCAGGTAACTCCCAATAGATCAGTCAAGGAGAGATTTTGGAGGACTCTCCTAGACCTTCTTGAAGGTTCTTCTCATGCATGGCTCTTGATTCTCTGATAGCCTCGCTGCATCTTGACTTCTCTCTGCGCAGAGATGGATCCATCTCATCATCATTGCTTTGCCAGTGGATTCCACGAGATGTTCATGAGTCCCTCGTGTGCAAACATATCTTGATTTCTCTAATGCTTTGGCTCACTCTTGACTCTCTCCTTCTCATCCTCCTTGATGATTTGAAGGGTATCCAAGCGCTTTTCTTCATTAAGGGCAAATTGATGCGATTGCATGTCCAAGGAATCGAGAAGTTCTTTCTCTTCCTCAATAAACTCAAGGCGAGCTAATTGTTGCCGGAGTAGTCCAGCTTCCATGCCCTCCATTCCTTAGCACTGCGCTAATGTCCGAATAGACGAGAATACATAATAAGGTCATCATCATCCTCCTCTTCGGCCTCTGGAATTGCGGCTAATGGAGCTTGCTTTTCCTCGGACTCGATTGCATCATCGAGGGGGTGAGACCACCTATTCTTCCACGGTCTTAGTTGTCTTAGCTCCGTCCTTCTCCACAATTGTCTCCCCGCACACCGGGTCTTCAAGGGCTACGATGATCGGCATCGTGAGTCCGCTCGGCTCAATCACTTTTTTCTTGAGAATGCTCTTCTTGAGCATCGCAGCCTCTCAACGGTCTTCTCCGACTAAGTACCGGACTTGGGGTTTCTCCAATGCCGATTTGTTGAATAGCCTTCTCCTCTTTGTGGCAAACCGAGTGATCCGTGGTTCCGCATCTTCTTCGAGCTCTTCATGGGTGAATGCCTATGTTTTAATAGAAGCTTTCACCGCCTTTCTCGATTTGGCGGTGCACTTCTTCTTCACGATCGGTGAGGGAATACGAGGTTCCTCCTTAGTCTCGGGCCGAGGGGGGGGCATCGATTGCTCGGGCAGTGCCTTAGATTTGGCTCGGGGACAAGTGCTTTCTTTGACTTGGTCGGGCGGGGCGGTTTGAATGTTGCGGCTCTCTTCTTGGAAATCGGCTTCGGGAGAGAGAGCCGAGGAGGTCTCGCTTGTGTCTTTGGTAGGGTCACCGATTCCCCCTCACGAGTATCTGTCTTTCTCGCATGGGCCTTCTTCTCGCGCACCAAAGAAGTTTGCCTTAAACATCCTCTTGTTTGCATAGAACGTCTTTCCATGGCGCAGGCAATCCCTTCACTTCCATCGATGGCCAATGACAAGGCTATATCCAGCGAGCATCCAAAAGTCCCATCCTCCTTATAGACTTGTTGATCACGTTCTAGCACACTCGGTCAAGACGAACTCAGCCTTGATTCACCTTCTTGTCTTGCATGGTGGCAGTCAGAATCGGCTTAGTCCGAGACAACCGATTGAAACTCCGAACTTCATGTCGATGCATTTGGACACAATATCCATTAGCTTATGATAATCTTCCTTCCTAAAAATCCTTCTTAGATGTATACATAGCTTTAGCGACTTACTCTAGCTATGCAACTTCCTTCCGAGCCGACCAAGTTGACATCCTTCTTAGCGATGTCCTTCAAACCTTCAACAGTAGTTAACGAAAGTGCTCGGAAGGTCCTTTGCGCTTATTTGATGGCCTTGTCGTGGACTAATGAACGGATTTCATCATCATGCACCTCAACATTGACATGGAACATTTCCACTTCCTCCAAATAGGTATGAGTGAGGTGCATCGATAGAAAGTCCTTCGACCAGACTTTTCCAACTTCTCACCTTCTCTGCATCACTAGGCACCATCCACACTTTGCTTGATCATCCCCGCAAAATCTACGGATGGTCCAGAGTGGATTTTCTCGAGATAGCAACATGAAACCATGAGAACCACCATTTTCTTTAATTATTTACCGATTAAGAACATGAAAATATGAGCTTAGAAGATTAGGGTTTTGAACGATTTTCGGAGAGAAAAATGCTTTCTTCTTTGAAGATGAGTAAGTTTGTGTGAGGAGAGAAAGTGAATTTTCGTATATATGGGACACGAAAGGGCGTCTTTTGGAATTTGAAAATTTTGATCAAGATCAACGGTTAAGATTAAGCCGTCAAAACCGCATTAAATTCCCCACATTAAATGCAACAACATTTATATCCAATCATGTGGTTTACTATGCGACTCTTGTCTTTGTCGATCGGTCATAATTAAGTCGGCGTAATCCTTAAAAACATTCCCGCTCAATTAAAACGATGTGTTTTTATCACTTAGCTCATAAATGATTTAGCTTATATCCAAAGTCGCTCAATCGCTTCTCTCTTCTCATGATGCCACTCGGTTGTCACCTAACTTGATACAAATGACTTCCCGATCGGGTCATTTCCAGTTTCACTTGGCTAAAATGTGAAACTTGCTTATTTTCCATTCTCTATTCTTCTTTCTCTGTTGATTGAGTCATTTGAGTAACCTAACTCAGCTCAATTAATCCTAACTCATTCTTGAGCTCTTCAAACATCGATTCACATAATGGCTTTGTGAATATGTCATTCTTGTTTATCGCTTGAGATGTATAACAAAGTGATGTCTTTCTTTTCAACATGATCTCTTATAAAATGATATCGACATCAATGTGCTTTGTTCTTGAATGCAATCTGGTCTCCGAGTGATTGCAATAGCACTAGTGTTATCACACATAATTAGAATTTCTCTTTCTTTAATGTCATAATCTCTCGATTGTTGTCTCATCCATAAGACTTGGGCACAACAAATGTGCATGCACTATGTACTGCTCACCAAGGTGGATGTAGCTATTGAATTTTGTTTCTTGTTGAACCAAGAAACCAATATGTTTCAAGCATTTGACATGTACCTGAAGTACTCTTCCCACAACTCTACATCCAAAGATAGTCCGGTCCTGGTCGAATATCCTACCACTTGAATCCTCCTTCCTTTGGATACCATAAGCCGACTTCCTGGCATCCCTTTAAATACCTTAGATTCTCTTAGCTATAGTCATGTGACTTTCTTTTGGTACAAATTGAAATCTAGCGCATACACCTCTGCAAAGGTGATGTCTAGCCTACTTGTTGTTAGATAGAGTAATGATCCAATGAGGGGTCTATATCCGGTTTGATCAACAACTTTGTCATCTGCATCCATGCCCATATTGTCGATGTGTTCATAGAAATCTTCACAAAGACTTCAATTCCATACCAAATTTCTTCATTAAGTCTCTGGTATACTTGGTTTGACTTATGAAGGTTCCATCCTTCAATTGCTTGACTTGAAGTCCTAGGAAGAAAGTCGGCTCTCCCATCATGCTCATCTCAAATTTGTCTTGCATGAGGTTTGAGAACTTGTCACACGGCTCTTTGTTTGTGGATCCAAAAATGATATCATCCACATATATTTGAACAAGCAAGATACTCTCTCCATCTTGAATCCTGAAGAGTGTTCTATCAACTTTGCCTTTGGTGAATTCATTGTCAATTAGAAACCGAGACAATGTATCATACCATGCTCTTGGTGCTTGTTTCAATCCATACAATGCTTTCTTGAGCTTGTAGACCTTATCTTCAATAGTTTTACGCTCAAAACCTGGAGGTTGTTCAACATAGACTTCTTCCTCTAATAGTCCATTTATAAATGCACTCTTAACATCCATTTGTTATACGGTGAAGTTCTTATGTGCAACATAAGCAAGAAACATCCTTAGTGCTTCCAATCGGCAACAGAGCAAATGTTTCATCACAATCTATACCATTTTCTTGGCAATACCCTTTGGCTACCAATATTCCTTTGTTTCTTACAACATATCCTTCCTCATTCATCTTGTTTCAAAACCCACATAGTACAAATAATGTTTTGGTGGGTTGGCCTTTAAACTAATTCCCATACTTTGTTTCTTTCAAACTCGATTCAACTCTTCTTGCATGGCATGAATCCAATGTGTGTCTTCCAATGCTTGAGACACATCTTTAGGCTCTATTTGGGAAATAAAACAAGTGAACATAACTTCATGTTGTGCTCGATCCGTTCTTATGCCATCTCTAACATCTCCAATAACTAACTCACGGTGGATGGTCTCTCGGCAATCTTACATCGAATGGAGTAAGTCTCGGATTCAAATTGTCGCAGACTAAGTTGTCCTAAACAACTATTTCATTTTATTCACCAGACTTTCCAAATTATCTTGAGATTCAAATATCTCATCATCATCTAGGTTGAGTGCTCTCACTTCACTTCAACATAAGGACTCTTCCGCATAGTTGGGGATTCTCGCTTATCGCCTAACTCATCAATGTCTTCTCCATTCATATTAGGTTCATCAAAAACCACATGGATAGACTCTTCCGTGACCATAGTCCTCTTGTTCAAGACTATTAGGCTTTACTCACCGAGTATCCCAAAAAGACACCTCATCGCCTTTAGCATCGAAAGCCTTTTAAAGTATCTTTGACATTGTTATGGATGAAGCATTTACATCCAAATATCTTGAAGTATCCAACATTTGGCTTTCTCCCGCCCAAATCTCATAGGGAGTCTTGGTCAATTGCTTGTTAATCATGCATCTATTCCGAGTATAGCATGTCAGTATTTATGGCTTCACCAAAATCTCTTAGGCAATCCAAATTTCCCATAACATTGTCCTTGCAGCCTTCCTTGCAAGTCCTGTTTCCTTCTTTCTCGCTACTCCATTCTCTCACAAGCGGCGTCCTTGCGGTGATAACTCATGAGCAATACCATTTTCAACACAATACGAGTTATAATCCTATTGACAAACTCGGTTCCCGATCGACCTTTTCTTTATAATCTTTTGACTCTTCTCATTTTGAACTCTTCTCATTAGTCGAGGTCATTTCTGCAGATGTTTCCTTCTTTTCACACAAGAAAATTTTCCATGTATATCTTGAATAATCATCCACCACCACTAAGGTGTATTTGTTTCCACCGATGCTAGCTCAAATTAGACCAAAAAAATCCATATGCCACAAATGCAATATCCTTGTTGATGAAGGACTTGGCTTGTCCTTGAATGATGATTTGATCTCGCTTTCCCATCGACATGCATCACATATACTTTTTTTTCTTGTACAATCGAAATCGCAATCCTTCCACAAGATAACTCCTTGCAAGCTTGTTGATTGTCTTGAAATTGATGACTCGACTTCTTATGCCACAACCAATTTGATTCGGTAGTACTCCTTGCTAGCGACATGTTCTTGGTGTGGCGAAGAGACCAATCTACCACATACATATTCTTTTGCCTTGTACCTAGCAAAACTATTTCATTTGATCCGACATATCGCCATGTTGAATCCTACATTGTAGCCTTTGTCACAAAGTTGGTGATCTTAACAATGTTGAAGTTGAGGCCTTCAACATAAGCAACATTTGTGATCTCCACCATTCTTCTTGATGGATCTTGTGCCTTCGATCTCCCCGAGCTTCATTTCCTCCAAATATAACTTTAGCACCTTTGATCTCCTTGAATCTTGACAGATTTCTCTTGTTTCTGTCATATGTCCGGAACAACCACTATCCATGTACCAGGTTCCTTGGTACTTAGCTATTCCTTGAACCCGTAATCAAGGAAATCGGTTTTAGGGACCCCCACTTGTCCTGGGTCCTGGCGGGTTCGTGTTGTAAGATTCTCCAAGCAACCTATAGCCGATGATCGACTCTAAGAGGTTACCTCTATCTCGTGCCATAATCATAATGCACATTAGAAAATTTCTTGGGAGTTTTAGGATCATACAAACATCTTTTCTCTGTATGCATGTGTGTGTATTTTAGCAACTACTTTCTTGGGATAGTTGTGGAATATCCGAGAGTAGTGCTTGGGTGCATATGTGTCTTTGATGATAGCTCTTTTGCCTTTGGAATGACCTTTGTTGAGGTTTAGGTCTTTGCCATTTTGGCTTATATTCCATATGTCTTTGCTTGATATTTCACATTATTCCAATAAACTTGGTTTGGATAGTTTCTACCATTCCCATCATATGTATTTCTCTAATGAAATTTCGGGGCTTTTGGTAGCTCGATTTCTTCTTACAGAGTATTTTCTGTTTGGAGTCTCGCCGAGGGACTGTCTCGAATTTCTTCTCGGCTATCCTTTCAAAGATACTCTCTCGGCTTCTTTCCTTTCCCTTTATAACCAAGGCCAGTATGATTGTGATTGTGCTTTAGAGTGAATGTGGGTGCAGCATTTGGTGTTTTTGGTTTTGGAATACTTCATCGCTTGAAGATCCTTTTTGCAAAATCACTCTTGGAGTTTGACTATGCACAAAGGAATTAAATCATATGCCTGTCTTGTCTCCACATTCTTTTTGACTCATAATAAGTTCATCCAACGATTTGGATGCTTTTGTAAATGAGGCAATCACATTTTTAAGATCTTTTTCCTTCTTTTCTCGTGGGCAACTAACTCTGTTATGATCTTGGCATTTTCAGCCTTCAACTTAGTGTTCTCATCGACTTTGTGACTCGTAGTACTCAACCGACACACAAAAGAGTCTTCATTCCAATCCGCGGTTGACTTCTTGTAATTTTGATTTGGTGACTTCACTCAACTCTTTCATTCTATCTATTATAATACATAATACATGATTCCCTTTAATCACTTATAAGTCTCATGATCACTTATTCTAAATCAAATTCTTATTTCTATAGAATATAAGTCACTAAAATAAATGGGTCTCTTAAAATTATAAGGTGTCTAATAAATACACAAATAACAATAATGATCAATCAAGTGATCATTAAACATAGAATAGAAAATAATAGATGATCATTAATTACACAAGTAATTGATCAAATACATGAATACGATAAAATGCGAAATATTATTAACATTTATCCGTCAAAGTGACGCGATAAAGTAGTCATGAATAATACATAGTCGATAAATGAAAATAAATACACGCTCGAAAAATTGGGGCTTCACAAACCAATCGCTTCCTTCAAAAAATCCTCCTTCTCACCATCTCCTCTATGTCCGGGCTAGGAGTAATCATGGCCGATGAAAGATTCTCCAGGCCGTCTTTCAAACTCCGCTCGTGAAGCTCTTTGGATTCCCTTACAGCTTGCACGAACTCAAAGATTCTCTATTGCAACAACATGGTCAATCTCCTCAATATCACACACCTCTTGTCCGGTTCTAAGGCATATTCAGGCGGCGTCTGAATGCACAAGAGTGAGGTTTCTTTGATTCTTGAATAGCCTTGGCCTTCTCAATGGTTTTGGGCTTCTCATCGTCCTTCTTCTCATAAAGAATAGATGTGCAAAGATCTGGTTAAGGCGAGCTAATCGAGATGTCTCCCATAAAACTTAGAAGCTCTTTTTCTCCTCAATAAATTCAGGACTCGAATTGATGTCCGCATAGCTTAACTTCCAATGCCTCCGGATCCTTAGTCTTTCTTGATTTTAGGGTAAGGAGGGAACAACATTTCGAGATCATCGTTCTCCTCCGGATAGGCTTGAAGGAAGCATGTTCCTCCTCAATCGTTCTAAAGCATCTATTTGAGGGGACTTAACAACTAACTCTTCAATCTGGCCGCCAGCATGCTTCTTGTTCTTTAGCCGCCTCAATTTCGATCTGCTAACCTTCATCACCAGTCTTCCCAACTTCGAGTGGTTCCCTCACCACCTTCTACTTTTTAGATCACGCTCTTCGACTTGAGCGATCTCGGTTCGACTTGAGTACCGTAGTCAACTGGCTTTTCCAAGGAATATTTCTTTACCAATCGCTTTTTTTTGGTTTGAACCAAGGGTACTTCTAGTTCCACATCCTAAGGCTCGTCAAAAGTGAAAGCCTTTTTGCCGATTCAACTTCTTCGATGCACCGCTTTCTTTCCTTGGCACAATAAAGGCGCTTCTTCTTCATGATCAAGAAGGTACAAGAGGTTCCTTCTCAATATCGGCTCTTCAAGGGCGTGATCATATTCTTGGGCCAAAATGTAGGGGTAGGTTCTTGCTTGATGCTTTGCAACTCTCTTTCTTCTATTGAATAGGCTTGGAGAAGGAGCTTTGATGGTTGCGCAGTTGTCCTCTCGGGATCGGATTAGCCGACTCACCTTTGCTTTGTGTCGGCTCTTCTTGCATGTGCTTGCCTCTCGAGCACCGAGAGGTTTGCTTTGAACATCCTCTTGTTCACGGGAAAGGCTTCCCATGAACAGGCCATACCCCAACAAGCTCACAAATAGACCAAAGATCGTTTATGGTCTTGTTCATGACATTCGACAGATTCAAAGATGAACTGAACTCAGCCACCTTCTTCTCTTCCATTATCGCACCATGATAGTTAGCTTCATTCGAGACAAAATGATTGAAGCTGCCAAATTTCATGTCCACACATTTGGACGCAATATCCATCGGTTTGTGATAGTCGTTCTTGATCAACGACTTCTTGGCTATGTAAATGCCTTAGCAAAGACACTGCTTGACAATCTCTTTCCATGCCATAGTCGTTTCACATTTTTCTCTCGAGATCTCCTTAATCCCGCTTGAAGGAAAGTGGCAATGAGCAAAAGTCTCGCAATAGTAATCTTGATGTCCTTGTCATGATGACGAACTTATCTCTCCATCATGAACCTCAACATTCTTGTAGAACATTGCGACCTCCTCAAGGTATGTGTGCAAGAATTCCATGGTGAGAAATCCCTTAAGGCCGGATTTCACCAACTTAACAAAGAATCTTCCGAGCGAGGGCTTTGTCAACTCCTTGTTTCACCAAACCCTCGAAATTCATTGTAGAGTCGAGTGGATCTTCTCACCATCTTTACAAAATCATAGTTTGAAGCCATGTCTTGAAAATGAACAATGAAAAACTTGTATATCAAACGCCGCAAGAACTAGGGTTTTGCCTTAGGTTGCGGAGAAAAACTTGTGTTGCTTGAGAGAGACGATCGTGTTGTGAGGAGAGAGAAAATTGAATTTTGGTATATAAGGGACATGAGGGGACAATTTTTAGAAATTGAAAAAGTTGATCAAGATCAACGGTTGAGATTAAAAGCTTAAAACCACATTGATTTTCCCGCATTAAATGCAACGGTATCTATATCCAACCATAGGCTAAATGTGTACATGCTTTATTCTAACAACATAATTACACCGACGTAATGCCCAAAATATTCCGGCTCACGAGAAAACAATCTGCGTTTTTCACTTAGCTCATTAATAACGCACTATCTTCCAAAAGTGACTTAATTATGCTTCTTTTTCTCATTGATGAGTACTCAATCACTGTCCTAACTAACTCGAACGGTGATTTACATTGCCTTTTCTATTTCACTTACCGAAAATGAAACTTTGTAGATTTTCATTTCTCTTTTCTTTGACTACGATGATTGATTCTTCCGAGTCTCCTGAATCACCAATCAAACCTAGCTCATTCTTAAGCTCTTGGATCTTTATTCACATAATGGCTTAGTGAATATGTCGCCTAACTCGATCTCTTATGAAATGATATCGACATCAATGTGCTTCGTCCTTGAATGCACATCGATTTTGAGTAATTGTAATAAAGACTTGGGTTATCACACATAATCGAATCTCATTTTCTTCTATATCATAATCTCTCACCGTTGCTTCATCCATTGAACTTGGGCACAATAGCTCCCCGCGCCTATGTACTGCTCGGATGTGGATGTATCTATTGAGTTTTGTTTCTTCTTAAACCAAGAAACTAATTTATTTCAAGCATTTGACAAGTACTTGATGTACTTTTCTTGTCCACTCTACATCCAACATAGTTTGAGTTTGAGTAACCAACTAGCTTGAATCCTCCATCCTTTGGATACCATAAGCCAACTTCTTGGTATCCCTTCAAATACCTTAGATTCTCGTGGTCGTGCATATACTGACTCTCTTTTGGTGCAGATTCAAATCTAGACGTACACCTACATCAATGGTGATGTCCGCCTTCTTGCTATTGAATAGGACAATGATCCAATAAGAGCTCTATACCTGGTTTAATCTATAGGTTTGCCATGTGCATCTCCATCCATCTTGATTGAAGTATTCATGGGAATCTTTATCGATGACTTCTCTTTCATTCCAAATTTCTTCATTAAATCTCTCGGTATACTTAATTTGACTTACGAAGGTTACATCCTTCAATTGCTTGACTTGAAGACCTAGGAAGAAAGTTAGCTCTCCCATCATACTCATTGCAAACTTCCATTGCATTAGGTTTGAAAACTTGTCACACAAATGACTTTTATTTGTGGATCCAAATATGATGTCATGTACATAGATTTCAACAAGCAATATACTCTCCCCATCTTGAATTCTCAAGAGTATTTTGTCAACTTTTCCTTTGGTGAATCCATTGTCAATTAGAAACGAGACAATGTGTCGGACTGTGCTCTTGGTGCTTGTTTCAATCCATACAAAGCTTTTTTGAGCTTGTAGACCTTATCTCCAATAGTTTTCTCGCTCAAAACCTGGAGGTTGCTCAATATAGACTTCTTCTTCCAAAAGTCCATTCAAAAATGCACTATTCACATCCATTTGATACACAAAGTGAAGTTCTTGTGAGCAACATAAGCAATAAAAATCCCAATTGCTTCCAATCTTGCAACACGAGCAATGGCTTCATCAAAATCTATACTTTCCTCTTGCAATACCCTTTGGCTACCAATCTTGCTTTGTTTCTTACAACAGATCCTTCCTTATTCATCTTGTTTCTAAATACCCATTTAGTACCAATAACATGTTGGAGGGTAAGTCTTCGAACCAATTCCCAAACTTTGTTCCTTTCAAATTGATTCACTCTACCGCATAGCCTAAATCCAATGTGTGTCATCTAATGCTTGAGACACATCTTTGGGCTCCATCCGGAATATGAAACAAGTAAACATAGCTTCATGTTGGGCTCGATCGGTTCTTACCATCTCGACATTTCCATTGATTAACTCGGTGGATGGTCTCTCTCGGCTATCTCACATCTTGTTGGAGCAAGTCTGCTGGATTCAAAGCCTCGCACTAAGTTGTCTTGAATAACTTCTCCATCATCATTCAGTCACAGACCTTCCAAATGCCTCTCGAGATTCAGCTATCTCATCTTCATCAGGGTTGAGTGCTCTCACTTTCAAAGATAGAACTCTTCCGCATAGTTGGTTGATTCTTCTTTTAAGCTAACTCGTCTATGTCTTCTCCATTCACATTGGGTTCATCAAAACCAAATGGATAGACTTTTCTATAACCATAGTCCTTTTGTTCAACAATCTATAAACTTTACTCTCACCGAGCATCCCAAAAAATACCTTCATCGGCTTTAGCATCAAAAGCTTTTAAGTTGTCCTTGCCATTGTTGTGGATGAAGCACTTACATCCAAAGATTTTAAAATATCCAACATTTGGCTTCCTCCCCGTCCAAATTTCGTTGGGGGTTTTGGACAATTATCTCGTTAATCATACACCTATTCTCGAGTGTAGTAAGCATTGTTGATGGCTTCACCCAAAATCTCTTAGTAATCGAGCTTCACTAACATAGTCCTTGCAGCTTCCTTGAGAGTTTTGTTCCTTCTTTCAGCTACTCCATTCTCGCTATGGAGTTCTTGCACTGACAACTCATGAGCAATACTATTTTCAATACAATATTCCCGTGATTGAGAGTCCCATGCGCCCTAGTCTTCTTTTTTTTTGAAGACATTTTTGAATCGCACCTTTGGGCTATGACGGTTCTTAGCTTCCCGGGATGGGACTAGGCTGACTCAAGTAGGAACGAGGGGTATAACTATTACCATACCGAGTTATAATCCCATTGACAAACTCGGATCCCCCCGTCGACCTTATTTTAATACTTTTGGTTTGACTCTTTCTCATTTTGAACTTTTCTCATCACCGAGGTAATTTCTGCGGTTTCCTTCTTTTCACACAAGAAAATTGTCAATGTATATCTTGAATAATCATCCATCACCACTAAGGTGTATTTATTTCCACCGATGCTAGCTGCTCAATCGACCAAAAAATCCATATGCAACAAATGCAATATCCTTGTTGATGAAGGACTTGGATTATCATTGAATGATGATTTGATCTCGCTTTCCCATCGATATGCATCACATATACTTTCTTGCTTGTACACACGAGTCGTAATCCTTCCACAATATGACTCCTTGCAAGCTTGTTGATTGTCTTGAAGTTCGGTGACTCAACGGCTTTCTTATGCCACATCCAACTTGATTTGGCTGTACTCTTAGCTAGCGAGACATGTGTTTGGTGTAGCATTGACCAATCCACTATATACATGTTATTCTCGCTTGTTCCTTGAAGCACAATTTCATTTGTTTCAAAGATCTTTGATTTGGCAAACTCCCATGTTGAATCCCATATTGTAGCCTTTGTCACGAGTTGATCGATGCTCAACAGTTGAAGATGAGTCCTTCAACATATGCAACATCCGTGATTTCTAATCCATTTTTCCTTATGGATCATCTCGCCTTTTATTTCCCTTTGCACTTCATTTCCTCCAAATATGACTTTTGCGCCTTTGATTTCCTTGAGTTTTGAAAGATTTCTCTTGTTTCCTGTCATGTGTTTTAGAACATCCACTATCCATGTACCAGGTTCCTTGCACTCGCTTGTTCCCCGAACCGACAATCAAGGAAATTAGTTTTTAGGTACCCATACTTGCCTGGGTCCCGAGGGGTTAGTGCTATAAGGTGTTCCAACTAACCTATAGCCGGATGATCGACTCTAAGAGGTTGCCACCTATCGGTTCCATAATTGTAGTGCACATTAGCAAATTGCTTGGGGGTTTTTAGGTTCATACAACTATCTCTTTTGTCCGTATGCCTGTGTGTTTGTTTGAGCATTAATTTGCTTTCTTGGGGTAATAGTGGAATTTCGTGCTTGTTGGGTTTTGTGCCTGGTGCAAATGTGTGCTGATAATAGCTATTTTGCCTTGGGAATGACCTATGATGAGGTTGAGGTTTTTGCCACTTTGGCTTGTATCCCATAGGTCTTTGTTGTTATCTCATTTGGTTATTCCAATCAGTTTGGCTTAGATAATTTCTACCATTCCCATTATATGATTTTCTTTCTTTGAAATCTCTATGGCATTTGGTAGCTCTGTTTAGCTTTCATAGAGTATTTCCCTGTTTGGAGTCCGCAGATGGACTCACTACAAGAAAACTAATAATACACAATGGATTTTATCTGTTGTCTATTAAGCATAGAAACCGTTGTGTATGAAGGCGTTGCGAAAGATGTACCACAACGCCATCGCTTAAACCCCGTTGTCTTTGCCATCAACTACAACGGTTTATAACCATTGTGTTATAGGATAAACGACAACGGTTATGACCGATGTCATTGGCAATAAATAACAATGGTTTCTAATTGTTGTGGTTACGATAAACGACAATAGTTAGAAACATTGCACAATTGTTATAGTGTTGACATATACAATGGTTAAAACCGTTGTTGTTTTGCATATTTTTTAAAAACACCTCCATCTACAACATTCATTTTGTAAAAGACAACATGTAACACCATTGTCATTTTGGACAAAGAAAACGGTTGCAAAATCTGTTGTGATTGTTTTGTTTCACAATGGTTTTACCCGTTGTCGTTTTATGCGAACACCTTTGTCAACCGTTGTGTTTGTTTTGTTTCACAATGGTTTTGAAATTGAAGTCTATCTCGCTTCTTATTGTTGGTATCTATTACAACTATTTTAAATTCTTGTCTTTTTAATTTGTTACAATTGTTGCATATATATAGCTTAATTTATCGTTTATATATAATTCATATTATCCTATTACAAGCACAATTTAATCTTACAAAGCTAAACTAAACGATCAAATTCAACTAACAACACTTCAAATTGATTAATATATAATGTCTAAAAGCAACATAATATCAACAAATTAAATGTAACTAACATCAAGAGTTGCAAATTAATTAATATCAAGCGAAAAAATAAAATCCGAGAGTTAGAATGTTATATTGCTCCCACGAAAAAAGAGAAAGTTATAATATGCTCGGTGTTAAGCACAAATGTTGCTTCTTCAAAATTTCTTTCCATCCGACCACTTCGAGAAAATTTAATCGCATGCACACAACAAAATATATATGTTTATATATTTGTACTTCTCAATATATATATATATATATGCAATCGGAGAAAAAAATAAATATGACATAGAGTTGCTCATTTATCAAGACATTTAATGTGGACATGTATGGAACATATATAATTCAAATATCTATGCCCATGGATCGCCTATTCAAATATCTATGCCCATGGGTCTTACCCGCTAGACACGGGTATGGATCGGGCGGTATGGGTCGCTAAGATGAGACGGGTCCGGGTGGGTATCGGTATTGCATTTTCTTGGTGGGTCGAGTCTCGAGTCCAGGCGACCCGACCAATACCCGACGCAGCTTAATTAATTTTTTATTTTTTAGTTTTAATATATATAGTGAATATGTTGTTGTTCAAGAACTCTTGATTTATATATGTTCGTGTTTATTTTATAATTCATATAATATCTACAATTATATAAATAACACAAGTTTTGAATGCGTGATTTTAAGTAAAAATCGTACAATTTTGGCCAAATATATAAAATTGGCAGTCTAATGGGTCTAACGGGTCTTACCCGCTAGACATGGGTATGGGTCGGGCGGTATGGGTCGTCTAAGATGAGGCGGTCGGGGTGGGTATGAGTATTGTATTTTCTTGGCGGGTCGGGTCTTGGGTTCACGCGGACCCGACCCATTGACATCTCTAATTACCCACCGATAGGGTCGGGCTAGGATGTGATTTTGGAGCCCGAAAAGAACCTGGCTTATTTGGCCCGACCCATTAGGCCTTGTAGGTCCCAAGGGATGTGAGTAAGGTTTAGAAGGGGTTGAATAAACCTTACCAGTTTCTCAATTTTAGTCCTTTTAAAATTATAACAGAGTTAACTCAAATAGTCATGTGTCCTTCAGGGGACAACTAAGTTGGTTATTCACTAAGTTAGCCACTCAACGACTCCATAGAGTCCGTTGATAGAATAACTTTCGGTTGTTTAACCGAACTTTAACTTGGTTGTATTGGTTTTATCAACAAGACTTAACACCTTTGAAATGTTTTAAGCTTGTTTTAACACTTGTTGCTTTAGCACTTAATTATTAATCAATTGGATACCAATTGTGAGATTTAACATCGATAAGATATATGTATGCGAAAATGTAAATGTCTTTGAAAAATAAATGAGACAGTTAATTTTTATAGAGGTTCAAGATGGGGTAATTCTTCTAATCCTCTCTTCTCCAACTCCCGGAGGAATCCACTATGTAATAGATCTGTTTAGAAAGTAGCAACAGATCTAGAGACGGCCTTGGTCACACAAATGCTTCACTTCGTCTAACTACTTCACAGGCGTACCGCCTTGCTACTTGACTCACTTTCTCAAGCTCTAGGATTTGATCACGAAGCCCTCTAATAACTTGATACTTGGTTCAACCTTGAACCTTCATACAATTCTCCTTGGAAAGTAGACCTCTTTTGATTCTTCAAAAGTTTCCTCTTCAATAAATTTGAAGTTTTCTTTCCTTCACGGCTTGTGTTGGATCGATTTCCTTCGAGTTTTAGGCTTCAGGATTAACTTGAATATACTTGAGAATATTTGCAAGTTTACAACTTGAATAATGCTTGATTTCTCGTGTGCAAGGTAACCTTTTCTCAATGAATTTCCTCACCCTTTTGTAGTGAACTTTTGAAATTTTGCCCGTTGAAGAGATAGGCGATTTCAAAAGTCACTTGTGTTCGTTGGCTTGTCTTGTTGCGATCATTGATGTTGACATTTCCCGTATTTAATGTCTTGCAAAGATTGCGGCGTTTCTTTCGACACGTGGTGCAGTGCTTCCCATTGTTTGTTCCTTTTGTACACACCGAACTATCACTTTATCTCGACAACTTTAACATGTTACCATTCTCGAGTAACATTCTTGACTTTCATCAACGGATCTCATTCATTGTCTTGACTGATCGCGATCTTTTGTTCCCAGGTGACTTGAGTCGCTTCCAATTTATGGATGACTCATCCGTCACTTCAACTTGAGACTTGTCTTCTTGAGTTGACTTGATTGACTCTTCACACAGCTTGTTCCTCACCGACACACCTTCATCAAGTCCTTCACTTAGGCCATACTCGGTTGTTCCACAAAGAGTCTTCACTTGATCTTGATTGACTTCTTGTATTCCTTGGCGTAGTAGTGACTTGACTCACTTTTCCACTCTATCTTTTACAATACAAATTACAAGGAAAAATGGGGTGCCAACTTTCTAGTTTAAGTTTTACACGACATTCATCAAAATCTATAACATAAATTTCCTAACAATTTCACCCTTTTTGATGATGCCAAAACTTAAAAGCATTCAACAAAATGTAAACACCAAAGATACATACGAGACAATGCAAGAACAAAGAATGTATGCTTGAATAGATCGTTTTATTGATCATAGCATTCTTGTCCTTTACATAGTCAAGTTTACAAATGGTATCATAACATTCTCTATCAAAACAAAACACGTATACATGCTAAGATACAAGAGTTAATACAAAGTGAAAAATTACAGAGAAAATCACTAAGTATTACGGATGACTTACAAAAATGTATTTACATAAGCAATATACATGAAAGGGTTCGCATCAACACTTCAACGCCTTTTTTGCCTCATTCTCTTCTTCACTCTGTCAAGTCATCGCTCTCTTCTTTTTCTTTCCACTTCAGCGCTACCGCTTTTTTCATAAGCTCTTTTAGAAGCATCATCCCTCCGCTTCCTCTCGAGCTATAGCCGAGTCTCCGCCTTTCATTCTCCTCTTCTTGTCTTCTTACACCCTCTCATTCTTCCTTGCTACTTCCGGATTGGCCACTTCATCGAATCCAACCTAGTAGATCCTCCATTTCTTTCCGTGGGTCTACATACTCAATATTTTTGGGTTGTGGTCGAGGTCGGAAACCTCTTCCACTACTACTCCTTCCTTTTTCTCTCGAGGGTGTGTACTGCATCACGAGGAGTCTTCCGCGCTTACAAATGAATGATCACTGGAAGTCTGCTTCCCATCGCCTTCTTCACACAAATTAAGACTTTTTTCCCAAAGACAAATCCAAGGCTTGGGCTAGTGTTATTTCTCGGAAATATCCTTCTGATTCGAGCATTTTGAATTCTTCAACTGATCTTGCTCGAGATCCATTATCCGGAATATCATCTTGATCATTCCATGTTGGAATACCACCACACTTGTTTCAACACTTCTTGAACATGGGCATCCCGCTTTCGATTATCTCAGCAATCTCTTTTTCAATAATCTTCCTTTTCTCTCGCCATTGGCATGGCGTAATGCTCGATCGGTAGTGTCACTAGTAGTTTGTCGATAATAGAGGCCATAACATGACCCCCTATATTTTACCCTTCTTCTCACCGCAGATTCCTTTACTTTCTCTTCTTTCAATTTCCTTAAGGACTCCACTTCACCCTTTCTCGCATCATCAAAGGAAAGAGAGACCCTTGGGAACATACCGCAAGCATGAAGCCGAGTCCGCTTAAAGTCAATTTTGTTTGAGTCCGCTTTGCATAAGTCGTCGAAATTCCGAGTGAGTTGCCTTGGACTCGGCTACCACCATTTTCATTTCAAATGAGAAGGTTGAATCTATCATTCATCGTGTTCTCAAGACGCGTAATTTCTTTTCTCTCGAATTCTTGTAGCAACTCCATTTGTTTTGTTAGGGATCGATGTAACCTTTCAATGTATGCCTGCATCATTTGCTTGATGTCGGCGTTATCATCTATCCGCATAAGCATTCCGCCATATAGTGCTTTGAAATAACGAACATGTTCGAGTCGCATGTCATATTGTTGTTTAGACCATTCCTTGATCCGTACTACTATCCCTCTCAAGTCACCGTGTGAGGGTAGCATCCCCTTGTTGTCGATCTTAAGTTGAGTGATGTCGATGTTGTTTGCAAATTTATAGTTTATATTTTGATGAATGCTATGTAAAACTTAGACTAGAAAGTTGGCACCCCATTTTCCTTGTAATTCGTATTGTAATAGATAGGGGTGATCAAAGCCGAGCCAAGTCACTATGCCTGGGAATACAAGAAGTCAATCAAGACTAGAATGAAGACTCCGCTATGAAGCAGGTGAGTGTGGCACAAAATTCAAGAACATTACTTAAATAAGTAATATTTCCATGCCGCCATGTCTTAAAGTGCTCACCCCGAAAGCGTGCAAAAGGAATAAACCAATGGGAAGCACGCACACTCGTGTTAGAACCTCGAAAAGTCGACATTCATTTAATACGAGGAAATGTCAACATCATCGATCGCAACAAGACAAGCCAACGAACACAAATGATTTTTTAAAATCAGCCTATCTCTTCAACTAAGATTTTTGAAAGTTCACTATAAAAGGCCGAGGAATCACTTTGAGAAAAGGTTACCTTGCATACACGAGATAACAAGCATTATCCATATCAGAACCTGCAAAATATTCTCAAGTTATTTAAGCAAAATCCTCAAGCCTAAATCTCGAAGGAAATCGATCCAACACTAAGCCGTGAAGGAAAGACAACTTCAAACTGTTGAAGAGGAAACTTTTGAAGAATCAAAAGGGTCTACATTCCAAGGAGGATTGTAGGAAGGTTCAAGGTCAAACCAATCTCAAGTTATTGGATGGCTTCGTGATCAAATCCAAGAAGCTTGAGAAAGTAAGTTGAAGTAGCAAGGCAAAATTACCTTGTGAAGAAGCCGAGTTGTACGAGAAGCCACTTGTGTGACCAAGGCATCATCTCCAGTGAGTCCCAAAGGAGCAAGTCACCAGTGTGATCAAGACTTGTATCCGGAGTGATAACCATTTTGTACTCGATCATTACTTAGGGGATTCCTCCGGGATTTGGAGAAGAGAGGAGTAGAAGAATTACCCCATCTTCGAACCTCTATAAAAATTATTGTGTCATTTACATTTCGGCATTTTATTTCGCATATCACTTTATATCTGCACGATAATTTGCTATCCAACTCGATAATTAACAAAGTGTTAAAAACAAGTGTTTAAAATAAATTAAATCAAATTAAAGGGTGTTAAGTCTTCCGTGAAAATCTCTTCATAGCCAAGTTAAGGTTTAGACGAAACAATCGAGTTATTCTATCAACAAATTTCTCGAAATCAGTGCTGAGTGGCTAACTCTGTTTGGTTAACTAACTTAGCTGTCCCTCAAGACTTAAATAGTTTAAAAGGGCTAAAATCGAAAAGTTGGTAAGGTTTATTCAACCCCCTTCCCCCTTCTAAACCTTACTCACACCCCTTGGGACATACATGTGGTATCGGAGCGGTTGGTTCATTGAGCCTTCCGCATCAGTTATCGAACTAGATCTCCAATCTTTCAAAGAAGTTTTTAACACTTGCTCTTTCAAAAGATATTCTTATTTAGCATAGTTATTATCATGGAAGCAAATTTGACACGCATTCCTATGTTCACTATTGAGGAATTTGATGACCGAAAATCCGTATGCGAGCTCATCTATCTCGCTTTACATGATGAAATGTGGATAGTAATAGAGGATGGGCCACCGCAAATCACGAAAGTGAACACGGTTGTACAGAGAGCGTACCCACTAAAGGAGAAGAAGGTGTTCTTTGAAGCAAGACCAACCCTGGTTGAGAAACCAAGGACCGAATGGACAAACGAGGACATAAGAAGATACAACTTGGACAATGTGGCCAAGGACATACTTTACAAAACATTGGACAAAGCAATGTTCAATAAAGTCAAATCTTGTCAAATCGCAAAACAAATCAGGATAAATTAACTTTAATTTGTGAAGGATCTTAGCAAATAAAGAAAACAAATTGTCCGTTGATGTACAAAAATTTAAAAATTTTAAAATGCTTGCGGTGAAACCTTGGATCGATTGGATGCTCGATTCACCGAGATCACAAATGAATTATCCCTACTTGGGAAAGAATATACACAGAAGAAATGTGTATGAAGATTCTCGAAAGCCTCCCAATGAATGGGAAATGAAAGTCATGGCCCTAAAGATATTCAATGAACCTCACAACAACATCCAACCATGAGCTATTCTCGGACCTCAAAGCCTAAGTGTTTGAGTTGATAAGAAAAGGTCAAGAGGAGTCACTGTACCCAAAACAGTTGAACTTATAGTCAAGGATGGTAAGAGAGTTGAGGTCAAAGCCATTGACCAGGAAGAAATTGCATTGATGGTTAAAAGATTCAACAAGTTCTTCAACAAGAACTATAAAAAAAACAAGGGTGAATCTTCCAGAGACATTCAACTCCCTCCAAGTCAAGGGAAGATAGGCCACCCAAGAGAGCCGAGCATCAAAGGTTGAATATCGTAGAGCCGATAACCCAAGAATGGAAAGAATCGATCAAAGAGCCGAAAACTCGTGTTGGAATCAGAGACAACCCGGACACTTTGCTATTGATCGCCCATATCCTCGTAGTCAATAAGTATAGGAATGAAGAAGAAAGAAAAGTCTTCGAGAGAAAGAAGAGAGGAAAAGAAAAAGGCCATGTTGGGCTCAAGACTCACCGAGACAAAGTCAAAAGAAGCGGACTCGCAGAGAGTAGTGAATCGACTACTCAAGTGATTCTCAAGAAGAAGCAATGAACTGTCTAATGACAAAAGAACAAGATCAACTCGACCAAGAAGATGAGGTACACTCTAACTCATCTCACTCGTATTCTAGTGATAGTGATTGTGACACACACACTTCATCACCCACTTTGATCTTTATGATTCATTAGGCAAAATGATGAAAGATTTTGAGCACATTAAATTCTCACACACACTATGAAATGAGGAAAACAACCATTTCAAAAGCCAAAACTCGCGGTGACTAAGGAGCCGAGTACTCTAAGTCACATAGGTGATGAGAACAAAGAGTCAAGGCTGAAAATGCTAAACTAATAGCAGAGATAGCTGCTCAAAAATGTGATTGCATCATTTACAAAGGCATCTAAATCATTGGATGACCTTATTTTGAGCCAAAAAGAGTGTGGAGATAAAACGCATAGGATTCAATTCCTTTGCACACAATAAACTCCCGAGTGATTTTGGAAAAAGAATCTTCAAGTAATGAAGCATCTCAAAATCCAAGACACCAAATGGTGCACACACATTCACTCCAAATCACAATCACAAACAAACCGGCCTTGGATATAAAGGAAAATGAAATTAGCCATTGAGTTTGCTTTGAGTGGACACCGAGAGAAATCCAAGAGTTCCTCAAAGAAACTCCAAATAGGAAGTACTTTGTGAAGAATAAACAGAGCTACCAAAAACCCCAGTTTTATCAAAGAAACACATATGATGGGAATGGTAGAAACTACCCAAGCCAAGCCGATTGGAATAATGTGAAATATCATCAAAGACCTATGGAATACAAGCTTTAAATGGCAAAGGCCTAGAACTCAAAGAAAGGTCATTCCAAAGGAAAAAGCTATCATCGACATATGCACCCAGGCACTACACTAAGAAATATCACAACTACCCAAAGAAGGCAATTGCTAAAACACACACACAGCATACGATAAAAAGAGACAGGATGTATGAACCTAAAGCCCCCAAGCAATTTGCCAAGTGAGTTATGATTATGGAACAGATAGATAGCAACCTCTTAGAGTCAAGTCATTTGGCTATAGGTTGATTGGATCATCTTAGAGCACTAACCCCTCGGGACCCGCAAGCATGGGTACCTAAAAACTAATTTCTTGATTGCGGGTTCTAGAACAAATGAGTGCCAAGGAACCTGGTACATGGATAGTGGTTGTTCTAGACATATGACAGAAACAAGAAAAATCATGTCAAAATTCAAGGAGATTAGAGGCGCAAAATTCATATTTGGAGAAAATGAAGCTCAGGATGAAATAAGAGGCAATCGGATCCATCAAGAAAAATGAATTATAAATCACGGATGTTGCATATGTTGAAGGCCTCAACTTCAACTTGTTAAGCATCGACCAACTCGTGACAAGGGCTATAATGTTGGATTCAATATGGGAGTGTGCCGGAATAAAGATCTTGAATCAAATGAAGTAGTCTTTGCAAGGGTCCGCATGAAGAACATGTATGTGGTAGATTGGTCGATTGCCACACCAAGCACTTGTCTAGAAAAAAGTACAGCCGAATCTAGTTGGGCAAGTGGCAAAGAAAGTCATTTGAATTTCAAGACAATGAACAAGCTTGCAAGGACTAATCTTGTGGAAGGACCGCGGACTCGGTGTACAAGAAAGAAGGTGTTTGTGATGCATGCGGATGGGAAAGCGGATCAAATCATCATTCAAAGAGAAGTCTAGTCCATAATCAACAAGGATATTGCATCTGTTGCATATGGATTTATTTGGTCTTGTTGAACCGGCCATCATAAGTGGAAAGAAATAGATATACACCTTGCGTAAGTTACCTCACCGATGAGAAGAGTTCAAAATGAGAAGAGTCAAACCATTATAAAGATAAGGTTCGATAGAGGAACCGAGTTTGTCAATGGGATAATAACTCGATTGTATTGAAAATGGTATTGCTCACAAATTATCTCGCAGAAAAAGACTCCACAAAGCAGAATGTAGTAGCGAAAAGAAGAAACAAAACTCTCAAGGAAGCCGCAAGGACCATGTTAGTCAAGCTAGATTGCCTAAAAGATTATGGGGTCAAACAATCAACACCGCATGCTATACTCAAAATAGATGCATGATCAATAGACAATGACAAAGACTCCCTATGAAATATGGACGGGAGGAACCCAAATGTTGGGTATTTTAGAATATTTGGATGTAGATGTTTTATCCACAACAATGGCAAGGATAATCTAAAGGCTTTTGATGCTAAAGTCGAAGGTATCTTTTTGGGATACTCAATGAAAGTAAAGCCTATAGAGTCTTGAACAAGAGGACTATGGTCACGTAAAGAATCTATCCATGTAGTTTTTGATGAACCTAATGTGAATGGAGAAGACATTGAAGAGTTAGGCGATAAGTCAATCAACCAACTATGCGAAGAAGAGTCCCTATGTTGAGGTCAAGTCGAGCAATCAATCAAGATGAAGATGAGATCTGCTTTGAGTCTCAAAGACAATTTGGAAAATTTGCGCCTAAATGATGATGAAAGATCTGCTCAAGACAACACAAATGCAAGACGATCAACCCAGCTAATTTACTTCAACCTGATGTGAGATGGCCGAGAGACCATCCACCGAGCTAGTCATTGGAAATTTGAGAGATGGTGTAAGAACCAGATCCGAGCTCAACAAGAAGCAATGCTCACTTGTTTGATCTCCCAAATAGAACCAAAAGATGTGTCTCAAGCATTGGATGACACACATTGGATTCAAGCCATGCGGAAGAGTCTGAATCAATTTGAAAGGAACAAAGTATGGGAATTGGTGCAAAGACCAACCCATCAAAATGTTATTGGCACGAAATGGGTTTTCAAAAACAAGATGAATGAGGAAGGTTACGTGGTAAGAAACAAAGCGAGATTGGTAGCCAAAGGGTATTGCCAAGAAGAAAGAATAGATTTTGATGAAATATTTGCTCATGTTGCAAGATTAGAAGCAATAAGGATGTTTATTGCCTATGCTACACACAAGAACTTTATTGTATATCAAACGGATGTGAAAAGTGCATTTCTAAATGGATTATTGGAAGAAGAAGTATATGTTGAGCAACCTCCAGGTTTTGAGCAAAAAACCATTGGAGATAAGGGGCACAAGCTCAAGAAAGCTCTATATGGATTGAAACAAGCACCTAGAGCATGGTATGATACATTATCTCAATTTCTCGACGGATAATGGATTCACCAAAGGCAAAGTGGACATAACACTCTTCAAATTCAAGATGGAGAGAGTATATTACTTGTTCAAATATATGTGGATGACATCATTTTTGGATCCACAAACAAAGAGTTGTGTGATAAGTTCTCAAACCTCATGCAAGGTAAATTTGAAATGAGCATGATGGGAGAGTCGACATTTTTCTTAGGACTTCAAGTTAAGCAATTTGAAGGATGGAACTTTCATAAGTCAAACAAAGTACACCAGAGATTTAATGAAGAAATTTGGTATGGAATAGAAGTCTTCTCGTGAAAATACCAATGAACACATCGATGAAGATGGACATAAATGCGGATGGTAAAGTCAGATCAAACAAGATACTGAGCACTTATTGGATCATTTCTCTATTTAATGTTAAAGCAGGCCGGACATCACCTTTGCAAGGTGTATCTGCAAGATTTCAAGTCGCCCCAAAAGAAAGCCATATGACTGCAATAAGAGAATCCTAAGATATTTGAAGGGATGCCAAGAAGTTGGCTTATGGTATCCAAAGGAAGGTGGATTCAAGCTTATTGGTTACTCGGACTCGACTATCTTTGGATGTAGAGTTAACAGAAGAGTACTTCGTACATGTCAAATGCTTGGAAACAGATTGGTTTCCTGGTTTAGCAAGAAGCAAAACTCAATAGCCACATCCACACCGAAGCAGTACATAGTTGCGGGCAAACAAGTGCCCAAGTCTTGTGGATGAGACAACAAATGAGAGATTATGAAATTGAAGAAAAAGAGATTCCAATTATGTGTGATAACACAAGTGCTATTGCAATCACTCAGAATCATGTGTTGCATTCAAGAACAAAGCACATTGATGTCAGATATCATTTTATAAGAGATCATGTTGAAAAGAAAGACATCACCTTGGAATACATCTCAACTGATAAACAGTTAGCTGACATATTCACCAAACCCCTATGTGAATCAAGATTTGAAGAGCTTAAGCATGAGCTAGGGTTAATTGAGCTGAGTTGACACTCAGAAGACTCAATGAGAAGAGATGAAATGTGAAAAGATGAAAATAAAACAAATTTCATGAATCGGCCAAGTGAATCACCATATCGGAAAGTCATTGTATCGAGTTAGGCGACAAATGAGTCACTATACGAAAGGAGAGAAGAAGAGTTGAGTCATTTGTGTAGTAAGATGAGTCATTTATGAGCTAAGTGACAAAAACGCAATCGTTTTTAATGAGTGGGGATGTTTTTAAGGATGATGACGCTAACGTAATAATGACGAATGCATCAAAAGTCCCGCATAAGCATATGATTGGATATAAATGCTACCGCATTAAATGCGAGCAATTAAATGCAAATATGACGTGTTAAATCTGAGCCGTTGATTTCGATCAAAATTCGAAACCAAAAACACGTCCCTTCATAACCCTTATATACTCATTCTTTCGCTTTTCTCTCTCACACTTTAAAACTGCTTTCATCTTCACACATTCGAAAGCAAGTCTTTTTTCTCTCAAAACCCTACTAGTTCTCAAAGCAAGTTTATCGAGATCTAATCGGTAGAATCTTCTAGAAATGGCTCCACATACTGATTTCGTCAAGTTATCGAAGCAAATCCACTCGGGCTCCTCAGTGGATTTTGAAGGCAAGGACATCATGATCATCTAAGGACCTTTATGCGAGCACTCGTTTGCTATCGTCGGAAGGCATGCCGAGATATATGAAGTTTCGATGTGGACTTGGTCAGCCGCATGGAAAGACGTAGCCAAACCGAGTGTCTTTGCGAAAGTAGTCTACACAATCAAAAGAAACTATTGAAAGATGACTACCATAAGTGATGGATGTCATCTCAAAATGCGTGGATATGAAGTTTGCGCTTTCAATCAATCAAAAGACTAAAGCCGACGCCATGGGCCGCGATCATGCAAGGAAGAAGGTTAATCAACCGAGTTTGTATACAATTGACTATGGCGTATGTTGCGAACAAGTCTTTCAAGGAGGATGGATCCTTTAGAGGATCACTCGGTTATGGCCTAGTTATTGGCCACTTAATGGAAGTGAAGGGCATTCCCTTCAAAGATGGAAAGCCATTCTATGTAAACAAAAAGATGTTTAGGGCTAACCTTTGAGGAGCCCGTAAGAGAGCCCATGCAAAAAGGACACAAGCGGGGGAATTAGCTAACCCCGAGGAAACAATCGTTGCCTCCTCTCGAAGAAGAAAGCTGCCCCATGCAACAATGCAAAAGAAGATAGTTGCCCCCGCAACAATGAAGAAAGACGCGCCGCCCGCAAATCGAAGTCGCATCGCTTCTGCAACACTGTGTCTCCCGCCCACCCCAATATCTTCTCGACCATCAAAAAGAAGAGGATCGCCAAGCTAAGAAAGCGGCTCCTCGGTCAAACAAAGATGCACTGCCCCGCCGCCAAGGAATCGAGGAAGAAGTATTCGAACTGAACTTCCTCTCGTGAGGACAAAAAGAAGAAGAAGACTCACCAAGCGCTCGGAGCTTGAGAAGACAAATGAGTCGCCACTCACCGAGAAAATCTCTGAGACTCCGAAGAAGTGCAATATCCGAGTTGTTGATGAAACGGCCAAGTCTTGAGGCCGATCAACAAAGCCAAACGAGAAAGACGCAGATTGTGGATAGAATGAGAGAAGAAGAGGCAGAGAGACAGCAAAAACTCCCGATGATAGATTTGTGTCTCCACTGCTCCCGATCTTTCCAAGGTGAAGAAGCGGAGTATGTTGCCTTCCATTCCCGAAAAAGAAGGCAACAAGAAGAGGATGAAGATGATGATGTGGTTGTTGTTTCTCCCATGTACCCAGACATTCAACATCGTCTGCGTGAATGGCGAGCATGGAAGCTGAGTCGCTCGAGGGTACAGCTTTGAACGCCCGAATTTATCGAGGAGGAAGAGGAATTACTGCAATTCCTTAGAGTTTCAAATGTTCAAACTTCTCTCAACGAAGAGCATCGCATGGATCTCCTCCGTATCATAAAGGAGGATGAGAAGGACAAAGCTGTAGAGCAAGCCCGTGCACTGGAGAAGGCAAATATATGCACCATCACAGGAACTCTGGAACATATGCATCCTCATCTAGATGTGTCTTCCGACACCGATGAAGATTTGGATCCCATGACCGCAAAGAAAAGTCCGATATGCGGCAAGCCATGCGAGAATCTAGGATAATGCATGAGCAACAAACAGAGAGAAGGACCAGGAGAGTCTTCTAAATCACAGGTGGAGATTGATCCGTTGGGAGTGGTGGTACAAAGATTGCCATAGTTATTCTTTGCAACCACTTCCCTAGTTCACTCGGAGGGACGGATCTAAGGGACTTGGTGATGACAATGGGAACTTGGGCACCCAAATTGAGCCAACCCCGATTGAAGTATCTTACCACCCGCCCCACGGCCGAACACTCAAGGAAACAAATGGGAGTCCGGAGCAGAGTGACCCCACCATCGATCGGTCGGCTAGTGCGCCACCGAGGGGAAAACTCACTCAACCGCAGCTAGGTCGGGAGGATCTTTGTAGATGACTACACGATGAAGGGAGGCAAAGTGGAGAAAGAGAAAGAAAGAGAACAACAAAGAAGTTGCCATCGATTTAAGCTCGGACGGTCGAGTCATCTCCCAATCAAGTGCCAACTATCAAGAAGCGATCGAGGCACATGATGGAAATGCCCCTGAGTTAACACTGCGCACCGAAAGTGCAATCCAAGGGGTTGAGACTCCTTCGGATGCCAATGTCCAAGACCCTAAGACACCGTGGTCTGTCGAAGGGAATGTAGAAGGCCTTTCTGCAGCTTGAGACTCGCTAAGGTATTGAAGGCCCGAAGGAGGTTGAGACTTCCTGGGATGGAAATGCGAAACATCCTTCGTTCACATTGAAGAATCTAAGAAGGAGATTAGTGCACTTCATGATTCCCAAGACAACCCCGATATATCTTTTATGGGATCGAAGATAAAGCCGAGTCCACCCCCTGCCGCACATAAAAAAATTCATTGAGGATGTTCTTCCAAGTATGAGTAAGCCAATTTTCAAAGTCGCTCGTCAAACATTTAATTTTGATGATGAGCGAAGCCCTCAAGTCTCATCATCTTCTCAAGACGCTATGATACGGCCGAGGAACATCAAACTCAAAAGGAAAAGCCGAGTTGAGACCGAAGAAGCTTTTAAGACAGTGAGGCTCGGCCACCGGGCCAACACCATCAAAGACCCGGTGAATCACGGCCAATCACACGCAGGCTACCGAGATGCAAAGCAGTGACCACCTCAAGCACAATAACTCAAGTGGGAGACGATGCATATGAAGATGTATTTTCTTTCTCTCGCGCACCGCCCGAACTAGAAGAAGAAAATGCAAGAGAATGAAGCTCTACATCGTCCAAGAAGACCCCATAATTCCTACCGATTCGATTGTGCGCTTGATTTCAATTTCGATGCAGAGTGGCCGCGGTGACTCAAGTCGAGGCATCCGAGATGCGTGAAATCTTCAAGAAGATCTGTGAAGAGATTGAGAAGATTGAACGGCACCAAACCTCTCTCGACATGCGCCCGGATAGCGAGAGATGCCACTCTCAAAGAGACTTGAGAGGAGTGGTGGTCGAAATAAGGGAATGGTCTCAACAAAGCAGAGTGCCATGCGTCTCGAGCAGTTCGCTACTTTAAGGCATTATACAACAAAATGCCGATCCGGGAGTGCCGACAATGCCGACATGAATGCTAGGATGCGGACTATATGGAGAGATTGCATGCCTCCCATACAACCGAGATGGAGTTGTGTGAATTTCATCGAAAGGAACTCTCAGCGTTGAGGAGAATATGAATGCCAAATTCAGCCTTCTTATGGTGAAATGAAATCGTGGCGCCGAATCCAAAGCCACCGCTTAGAATTTCGAACAACATACTCCGCAGCGGACTCCAAGCGACCAAATATCGCCAGATGGACTTCATGCTTGTCGGGATGTTTCCAGGGGTTCCTCTCTCCTTTGATGATGCCAAAAGGGGGAAGATGAATACCTGAAGATGTCGAAGGAAATGGTTGTTGAGAAGGAAAATGAGACAAATTGTAGAGAAGAAAGACATAAATTGTTGAGAAGAGGAAGGAAAAGGGAAAAGTCATTGAGGGGGAAAGATCAAAAGATGTGACCTTAATACTTGTTGAAACCCCTCAAAGAAGGTCATGTTATAACTAGTATAATCAAAGAAACTTCCTCAGAACTTTGTCGCTCCATCTCTCACAGTGCCTATGTCTCATAAGAAAAAGATTGCGAAAACAGAGATGGAAGAGTTCGACAAGAGAACGGATGCCCATATTGAAGAAATGTTGAAGCAATTTGGAGGCATTCCAACAGAAAAGATCTGATGCCATTCTAGATGACGGACAAGAGACACGATCTGTTGAAGAATTCAAAATGCTCGAGTTCGAAGGATATTTCAAAAACATGTCCATAGCCCAAGCCTGGATTTGTACTCTTGGGAGAAAGGTCCGGTTATGCGAAGAAGGCGATAGCAAAGAGACTACTAGCGACCACTTAGCCGGGTAAGAAGAAGACGTGGTACAATATACGCCCGAGAAGAGAAGGAAGAAGTGGTGGAGGAGGAGGTTTTAAACCTAGACCTCTACCTAAAAATATTGAATATATAGATCCGGAAAGAAAAGAATGATCTCTTCAATGGATATGATGCTATAGCAAATCTAGAAGTGGAGAGGAAAAATGCCGATTATGTCAAAAGAATCGAAGAAGAGAATAAGAGGCAAACTCAAATTGTGGCAAGAAAGACAGGAAAGAAAGAGAAGAGATGAAGTGCGAAGAAAGTTTACGAAAAGAAGAAAGCAAACAAGATGAAAAGAAGAAAAGAGAGTCGACGAAGACAGAGTCAAGAAGGAAGAAGGAGGCAGCGTGGCCGATGAAGTGTTGCCGCTAACCCCTTCATGAATTTTACTTTTGTAAATACGGATGTATGTAAGTCTTCGTACATTTAATGAAAAATCAGATCTTGCGTAGATATAAGTATGCTCGATCGCTATGATACACATTGTAAAATGTGGTAAAGGACAAGAATGTTATGATCAATAAAAAGATTGATTCTACGATACATTCCTTGTTAATGCATTATTCGTATGTATCTTTGATGTTTGCATTTTATGTGTATGTTTTAAGTTTTGGCATCATCAAAAAGGGGGAAATTGTTGGGAAATTTATTGTTTAGCTTTTGATGAATGCCATGTAAAACTTAGACTAGAAAGTTGTCACCCCATTTTCCTTGTAATTCGTATTGTAATAGATAGGGCTGATCAAGCCGAGTCAAGTCGATTATGCCCGGGAATACAAGAAGTCAATCAAGACTAGAATGAAGACTCCGCTTATAAAGCGAAAGTGTGGCAAGGAAGAGATGTCAAGAACTCGATCAAGGAGTATCGGTTGTGAGACAGGTTGTGAGAGGAGTCGATTAAGTCAACCCAAGAAGCCAAGTCAAGTTGAAGTGACGATGAGTCTTTCAATCATTGGAGCGAATCAAGTCACCGGAAAAAGGCGACCGAAAGAGGAGTTAATCGAAAAGAATCCGTTGCACAAAAGTCAAGAACATTACTTAAATAAGTAATACTTCCATGCCGCCATGTCTTAAAGTGCTCAGTCCCAGAAGCGTGCAAAAGGAATAAACCAATGGAAAGCACTGCACCTCGTGTCAGAACCCGAAAAGTCGGACATTCATTTAATACGAAAAATATCAACATCAAGGATCGCAACAAGATAATCCAACGAACACAAGTGATTTTTTAAAATCACCTATCTCTTCAACGGGCGGATTTTTTGAAAGTTCACTATAAAAGGCTGAGGAATCACTTTGAGAAAAGGTTACCTTGCATACCTGAGATAACAAGCATTATTCATACTGTAACCTGCAAAATATTCTCAAGTTATTCAAGCAAAATCCTCAAGCCTAAATCTCGAAGGAAATCGATCCAACACTAAGTTGTGAAGGAAAGACAACTTCAAATCGTTGAAGAGAAAACTTTTGAAGAATCAAAAGGGTCTACTTTCCAAGGAGGATTGTAGGAAGGTTCAAGGTCGAACCAATCTCAAGTTATTGGAGGGCTTCGTGATCAAATACAAGAAGCTTGAGAAATTAAGGCGAAGTAGCAAGGCAAAGGCGGTGTCCTCGATCATTACTTAGTGGATTCCTCCGGGAGTTGGAGAAGAGAGGAGTAGAAGAATTACCCCCATATTCGAACCTCTATAAAATTTATTGTGTCATTTACATTTTAGCATTTTATTTATGCATATCACTTTATATCTCACGATAATTTGCTATACAACTGATAATTAACAAAGTGTTAAAAACAAGTGTTTAAAATAAATTAAATCAAATTAAAGGGTGTTAAGTCTTCCATTAAAATCTCTTCACAAAATGCCAAATTAAGGTTTAGACGAAATAATGAGTTATTCTATCAACAAACTCGATCAGTCCGTTGAGTGGCTACTCTCTGGTTAACTAACTTAGATGTCCGTCAAGGACTTAGATGTGTATTTAACTCAAAATAGTTTAAAAGGACTAAAATCGAAAAGTTCGTAAGGTTTATTCAACCACCCCTTCTAAACCTTACTCACACCCCTTGGGACCTACATATGTCTTTCAATCTTCTCAATATCTTCACGATTTTCTTGAAGATTTCACGAATTCAGCTATCTCACTTGATTCGATTGCGAGGCCACTCTACATCAAAGTCGAATTCAAATTTGAAACATTGGTGTCGTGGGAATGATTGGATCCTCTCTCACAGTGAATCTTCATTGTCGAGCGCAGCCCTCTTCTTCTAATTCAGCAGATTGGCTTCAAAGGAAACATCTCTTGAAATGCATCATCTCGCACAAATGGAATAGTGTGCGAAGTCGTTATTATCTGCAAATGTTGTGGAAGTCTGCGTGATTGACTCGGTTTCAACTGGGGCTTTAGGATTGCTTTGCCCATTGGTCGAGCCTCTTGCCTTAACACTTCCTCGGTCTCATGGATTTTTCTAAATGAAATACCTAGTCCTCTCGCATCATCATCGTCATCGGATTATGATGTGACTTGGGGGCTTGGCTCATCATCGAAATTAAATATTTGACGAGTAGCTTTGTCACTTTTTCCGCTCGTAGTTTTGACAACATCCTCGGTTGGGTCCTTTGGATCTGCAATCGAGTGGACTCACTTCATCTTCGACCCCAAGAATAATATATCGAGGTTCTCTTGGGAGTCATGAAGTGCGCTTATCTCTTTTTGTTTTTCAGCGCTTTGAACAGGAGGAATGTTCTCGAGTCTCTTAAGCCTTACCCGGGAAGTCTCAACCTCCCTTGGGCCTCAATAAATCCAGCAGACCCAATTGTTGCGAGGCCTTCAATGTTTCCTTCGACATCGCATCTGTCTTAGGGTCTTCAATCGCACTTTCACGCCTGCAGTGTTAACTCCCGGGGATCTCCATCCTTTGCCTGGGATCAAGAACAAAAGTGTCATTGGCCTTCGTAGTAGCCGACATTTCGATTGGGGAGACTCAACCGTCCGAGCTTCATCAATGTCACTCCGTTGTGGTTCTTTTTCCATTTCCATTTCGCCTCCTTCCTGCAAGTTGGAGTCTTCTGCAAAGATCCTCCAACCCCGTAGTGGAGAGAGCTTCCCCCTCGGTTAGCGCACCGGTGAGTGACTAACAGATGGGTCACTCTGCTCCCGACTCGTGGCTTTTTCTTTTGAGTGCTCAGGCCGGGGCAGGTGATAAAACACCTTCATCGGGGTTGGCTCAACTTGGTGCCCAATGTCCCGAGTGTCATCGCTAGTGCCCTTGCATCCATCTGCCGATTGCATAGGGGACGTGGTTGCCGCGATACTAAAGAAATATTATGTACCACTCCCGGAGGATTGGTCTGGGGAGAGATTGAGACGACTCTCATGGTCCTTCAACCAATTGTTGCTCTTGCATTAGCCTGGATTCCTTTAGAGCCTGCAGATATCCGACTTCTCTGCCGCAACAACGGGATCCATATCTTCATCACTATCGTACAACACATCAAGGTGTGTATGAGTGTGATCGAGAGAACCAGAGAAACTCACACATCTTGGCTTTCTCAAGAGTTCATGCTTCCTCGGATGCTTTTTCTTTTTCTTTCTCCCTAATGATGTGAAGAATATCCATGCAATTTTCTTCATCGAGGGGCACAATCAGTAGCATAGTGTTAACTCAGAAATTGCAGCAACTCCTCTTCTTCTTTGATATACTCGGTGAGCGAACTGTACCCTTGAGTGGTCAAGTTTCCATGCCCTCCACTCTCGTAGGCATCTTTGTATGTCCGGATACAAAGGAGAGTACATGATTATATCGCCGTCATCATCTTCGCTTTCTTGTCCTTCGTTTTTCGTGGATTGAAGGAAAGAGACTTTGCCGCTTCTCGTCTTGGCAAACATTAGTAGCGGTGGAGAGACAACCTTTTCGATTTGTAGGTTCAATTGTCTCTGTTGCTTTACTTCCTCGCCTAACGCATAACCGTGTCTTTCAATCGTATCTGCGATCATCCTCGGAGACTTCCGCGATTCATCAATTACTTCGAGATCGCTCTTCCGAGTGCCGCAGCGATCTCGGATGCTTTCTCCAAATGAGTTGTAGATTCACTGTCTTCTCTAATTCGCATCGCCTAACTATCGTCTCCTTTTGGGTAGTAGGGGAACCTCTTCCTCAATGTTTTCTCGTTCCTGGAAGGATATAACTTTCGCAATCGCCTTCCTTGTCTTGCCAGTCGCGCTTCTTCTTTTAATAGCGGGAGAAGAAGTATGGTGTTCCTCCTCTCCCTTGGCTGCGGGGGGTGATCTCTCGCAGGGGCAGGAGTCTCGGCGCACGGGCGGGGACTCAGTGCGGGGGCGGGTGCTTTCTTGGACTTTGCTTTGCGGAGCCTTCATTTACTTAGTTGCTAGGGCGACTTTCTTCTTCTGGGAAGGGTAGCACTTGTGTCTTCGGTCACCGATCCCCTCACTAGTGTCCGCCTTCTTTACATGGGATCTCTTCTAGGCACCGTGAGAGGTTAGCCCGGAACATTCGTTTGTTGCCATGGAATGGTTTGCCATGTCGAAGGGCAATACCCTTCACTTCCGGTGGCCAATCACAAGGCCATATCCAAGAGATTCTCCAAAGGATCCATCTTCCTTAAACGTCTTATTCATCACATTCGCGCAGTCTAGTATACACAAACTCAACCCAGTTAACTTTTTTGCCCTGAATGGTCGCACCATGACGATTAGCTTAGTCTTTGACAGACTAGTTGAAGCCGCCAAACTTCATATTTACACACTTGGAACGACATCCATCAACTTATGATAGACGCCCTTCAAAGAATTTCTTGTCGGCTATGTAGACCACCTTAGCAAAGACACTCGGTTTGGCTATTTCTTTCCATGCGGCAACCAAGTCTACATCGCCTTCATGAATCTCTTTTCGCCTTCCGATGACAACAAATAATGCTCCGCAAGGTCCTTAGCACTTATTTTATGTCCTTACGGTAAACAAAAGACTTGATTCCATCGTCCCCGCACCTCGCGTTAACGTAACACATCGCTACCTCATTGAGATAGGTATGCGAGTACTCCATGGTCGAAAAATCCTTGAGACCTATCTTCTCTAGCTTCTCGCTATCTTCTTAACATGGGTTTCATCGAACCCCCGCTTCACCATTCCTTCGAAATCCACCGATGATCCCGAGTGGATTTGCTTTGAGAGCTTGACGAAATCGAATGTTGGTGCCATTTTTAGTGATTTTTACCGATTAAAAACGAACAAACTTGCTTGAGAGTACTTAGGGTTTTCGAGAGAAAAATAAAACTTATTTTTGCCTTGCTTGAAGATGAACAATTTACGTAAGTGAGAGAGAAGACGAAACGTATATATAAGGGTTATGAAAGGACATGTCTTTAGATTTTGAATTTTTGATTGAGATCAACGGTTCGATTTAATACATCAAACCGTATTTAATTCCTCGCATTTAATGCGGCAAAGATTTATATCCAATCATATGCTTATCGCGGCTTTTTACTATGCCTGTCATTATTACGACGTCATCCTTAAAAACATTCTCGCTCATTAAAAACGATTTGTGTTTTTTGTCACTTAGTTCATATTGACTCGGCTTATATCAAATATGACTTAACTCTACTTCTCTCTTCTCATTAAGTGACTCACCGTCGCCTAACTCGATCATACTGACTTTCTCGATAAGACTATTTCACTTGGTGATGAGTGAAATTTTCTCTTTTCTCATTTTCTTATCTTCTATCTCTCTGTTGATTGAGTCTTCTTAGTGTCAACTCACCAATTAACCCTATCTCATTCTTAAGCTCTTCAAATCTTGATTCACATAGAGGCTTAGTGAATATGTCGACTAACTCGCTTATCGGTTGAGATATATTCCGAGTGATGTCTTTCTTTCCAACATGATCTCTTATAAAATGATATTTGACATCAATGTGCTTTGTTCTTGAATGCAACAAAAGATTCTCGAGTGATTGCAATAGCACTTGTGTTATCACACATAATTGGAATCTCTTTTTCTTCAATCTCATAATCTCTCGTATCTTTGTCTCATCCATAAAACTTGGGCACGACACCGCCCACACGCCTATGTATTCTCGCTTGATTGTGGATGTGGCTATTGAGTTTTGTTTCTTGCTAAACCAGGAAACCAATTTGTTTCAAGCACTTGACATGTACCAAGTACTCTTCCCGTCAATTTTACATCCAAAGATGACAAGCCAGTCCGAGTAACCATTAAGCTTGATTCAACCTTCCTTTGGATACCATAAGCCAACTTCTTGGCATCCCTTCAAATATCTTAGGATTCTCTTAGCCAGAATGAATGTGGCTCTCCTTTGGTGCGATTGAAATCTTGCACATACACCTATTGCAAAGGTGATGCCTGGCACCTTGATGTTAAATAGAGCAATGATCCAATAAGTGCTCTATATCCGGTTTGATCTGACTTTGCCATCCGCATCCATGTCCATCTTGATGATGTGTTCATTGGTATTTTCACGAAGACTTCTCTTACATACCAAATTTCTTTATTAAATCTCCTGGTGTATTTTGTTTGACTTTTGAAGGTTCCATCCTTCAATTGTTTGACTTGAAGTCCTAGGAAGAAATTCAGCTCTCCCATCATGCTCATCTCAAATTTGCCTTGCATGAGGTTTGAGAACTTATCACACAACTCTTTTTTTGTGGATCCAAATATGATGTCATCCACATATATTTGAACAAGCAAGATACTCTCTCCATCTTGAATTCTAAAGAGTGTTTTGTTAACTTTGCCTTTGGTGAATCCATTGTCGCTTAGAAATTGAGACAATGTATCATGCCAAGCTCTTGGTGCCTATTTTAATCCATATAATGCTTTCTTGAGCTTGTACACCTTATCTCCAATAGTCTTCGCTCAAAACCTGGAGGTTGTTCAATATAGACTTATTTCTCTAGCATTCCATTTAGA
Organism: Rehmannia glutinosa; assembly: GCA_016081115.2. Taxonomy (NCBI): domain Eukaryota; kingdom Viridiplantae; phylum Streptophyta; class Magnoliopsida; order Lamiales; family Orobanchaceae; genus Rehmannia; species Rehmannia glutinosa. The sequence goes on along the minus strand of CM071926.1, from coordinate 19,997,263 downwards.
AATGCACTCTTCACATCCATTTGATAAACAAAGGAAGTTCTTATGTGCAACATAGGCAAGAAACATCCTTATTGCTTCCAATCTTGCAACAGTGCAAAGGTTTCATCAAAATCTATACCCTCTTCTTGGCAATAACCTTTGGCTACCAATCTTGCTTTGTTTCTTAACACAGATCCTTCCTCATTCATCTTGTTTCAAAACCTATTTTGTGCCAATAATATTTTGATGGGTTGGCCTTTGCACCAACTCCCATACTTTGTTCCTTTCAAACCGATTCAGCTCTTCTTGCATGGCTTGAATCCAATGCGTGTCATCCAATGCTTGAGACACATCTTTTGGCTCTATTTGGAAATAAAACAAGTGAACATTGCTTCATGTTGTGCTCGATCTGGTTCTTATGCCATCTCTAACATCTCCAATAACTAATTTTGGTAGATGGTCCTCAACCATCTCACATCGAGGTTGGAGCAAGTCACCGGATTCAACCACCTCACGCCTATGTTGTCTTGAACAGCTCTTTCATCATCATTGAGTAGACTTTCTAGCTGACTTTGAGATTCAACTATCTCATCTTCATCCGGATTGATTGCTCTTACTTGACTTCAATATAAGGACTTTTTCTCGCACAATGGGCGATTCAAATTTTATCACTAACTCTTCAATGTCTTCTCCATTCACATTAGGTTCATCAAAAACCACATGGATAGTCTCTTCGTGATCATAGTCCTCTTGTTAAGCACTCTATAGGCTTTGCTCTCTGCTAAGTATCCCAAAAAGATACCTTCATCGCCTTTAGCGTCAAAAGCTTTCCAATTATCTTTGCCATTGTTATGGATGAAACATTTACATCCAAATATTCAAGTATCCAACATTTGGCTTTCTCCTTGTCCAAATCTCATAGGAGTCTTGGTTAATTGCATGTTGATCATGCATCTATTTTGAGTATAGCATGGTGCTTGCGGCTTCAACTAGATGGTCCTTGCCTTCCTTGAGAGTTCCGTTCCTTCTTTCACTACTCCATTCTGTTTGTGGAGTTCTTGTTGCCGATAATTCATGAGCAATACCATTTTCAACACAATCTCGAGTTATTATCCCATTGACAAACTCAGGTTCCTCTATCGACCTTATCTTTATAATGGTTTGGCTCTTTTCATTTTGAACTCTTTTCATCACCGAGGTAACTTCGCAAAGTTTCTTCTTTTTACACATGAAAATTGTCCATGTATATCTTGAATAATCATCCACCACCACCAAGATGTATTTATTTCCACTTATGTTGGATGGTTCAACTGACCAAATAGATCCATATGCAATAGATGTAATATCCTTGTTGAAAAAGGACTTGCTTGTCCTTAAATGAAGATTTTATCTATTTTCCCATCTAGAATGCATCACAAACACGTTCTTTCTTGTACACGAGTCCGGAAATCGTTCTACAAGATGACTCCTTGCAAGCTTGTTGATTGTCTTGAAATTCGGATGACTCGACTTTTATGCCACAACTAACTTGATTCGGTTGTACTCTTTTGCTAGCAGACATGTGCTTGGTGTAGCAAAAACCAATCTACCACATACATATTCATCTCGTGTTGATCCTTGCAGATTATTTCATTTGAATCAAAGATCTTTGATCCGCACTCCCATATTGAATCCAACATTGTAGAATCTAACATTGTAGCCCTTTGTCACAGAGTTGGTGATGCTTAACAGTTGAAGTTGAGACCTTCAACATAAGCAACATCTGTGATTTCAAATCCATTCTTCTTGATACATATTGTGCCATTGATTTCCCCGAGCTTCATTTCTCCAAATATGAATTTTGCACCTCTAACCTCCTTGAACCTTGACAGATTTTTCTTGTTCCCCTGTCATGTATCCGGAATGACCACTATCCATGTACCAGGTTTCTTGGCACTCATTTGTTCCTTGAACCCGCAATCAAGGAATTAGTTTTTAGGTACCCATACTTGCCTGGTCCCGAGGGGTTAGTGATATAAGATGACCGAACCAACTATAGCCAAATGACTTGACTCTAAGAGGTTGCCATCTATCCGTGCATTAATCATAGTTCACATTAGCAAATTGCTTGGGGCTTTAGGTTCATACAACTCGTCTCTTTTGCTGTATGCCTATGTGTGTGTTTTAGCAATTGCCTTTTTGGGGTAGTTGTGATATTTCCGAGTGTTGTGTTTGGGTGTATATGTGTGCTTGATAATAGTCTTTTTCTTTTGGAATGATGTTTGTTGAGGTTTAGGTCTTTGCCATCTAGGCTTGTATTCCGTTGGTCTTTACTAATATTTCACATTGTTCCAATCACTTGGCTTGGATAGTTTCTACCATTCCCATCATGTGTGTTTCTCTCGATGAAACTTCCGGGGCTTTTGGTAGCTCTGTTTGTTCTTCATAGAGTAATTTCTATTTGGAGTTTGATGAGGAACTCTGCTGGATTTCTTCTCACTGTCCTCTCAAAGATACTCGATCGGCCGTTTTCCTTTCCTTTGTATCTAAGGCCGCTTGTTTGTGATTGTGCTTTGAATGAATGTGGGTGCAACATTTGGTGTTTTGGATTTTTGAGATGCTTCATTGCTTGCACAAATAGTTTGTTTTCCTTTCCCTTTTTCCAAAATCACTCTTGGAGTTTGACTGTGCACAAAGGAATTGAATCCTATGCCCGCCTTTATCTCCACATTCTTTTTGACTCATGATAAGGTCATCCAATGATTTAGATGCCTTTGTAAATGAGGCAATCACATTTATGAGATCTTTTTCCCTCTTTTCTATGGCAGCTATCTCTACTATTAGTTTGGGATTCTCACCTTGACTCTGTGTTCTCATCATCACTATGTGGATCGATCGTGAAAATCTTACATAGCGTACGGTGTCAAGTTTTAGTATAGGTTTGAAAGTAGGGTTATCGTCTCCACAGGATTGTTATCCAATTTTATACTAAGTACTATAATTAAAATAGCTTAATTCTATCCGAAATCGAAAAGAGATGGATGTTTATTAAACTAAAAATAAAGCTAAAAATAAACTAACAAATGGTTCGGATAATTTATCAAACACGTAGAAGATGAATTCTAGAGGGTTGGTTTCACCTAGTTATCCCCTATGTTTTCAATCTAGTTTATTAATCACAAGTTATCAATCTATAAGACAATATTCCTACCGTTTATCACTTCCTCTCCCGAGTGCCAAGTGATTCTAGGTTCCAATTTCGATTAAGATATCTCTATAAAAATCATAAATTAAACCCTAATACGCTCAATGAATATTCTATCACAGGCTTCAAAAGATTCATAAACCTCTCGATTCTATGAAACCCTAGGTGTGCTATTCTATGGCCTGGCGTTCAATTACCTCTCTCGAGCGTCCAAATCAAACACGCCAAACAATCTAAATTATTGATCGATAATCCGGATGCAATCAAATCAAATAGCACAAATAGACCAATAAACATGCGAATTTCATAAACCGAAATCAAAACATAGGTTCAAACGTAAGTTCTATCAATCACCTAGAAATATAGGTTTAGCTCATATTGGATGTACGAAATTCATGAAGAAATAATTATACATCTCAAGAAATCGACAAAGAAAAACAAAGAAAGAATTGAGAAGAAAAGAGAAGGAATTCTCTCTGTGTCCAGACGAGAAGTGCCTCCAATTGCCGTCCCGAACCCTCGCTCTGAGTCTCTTGCTGTGCGTTGTGCTCAAAATAATATCCGACCCCTTTTTCGTACGCCTCCTTGGTTTATTTATAAGTCGAAACCCTCGAATTTGCGACAAAAATGGCCCAAAAATATAAGCCTGGCCAGCCCAGACCGCACGCTGGCTAGCAACACTTGCTACACTGCCGCCTGCCATATGGCTGTCACGCTGCAGTCATTGTGAATGGCGCGCTGCAGCACGCCCATCCCCTGCTCCGCCCTCTTGCTCGCTGCACGTTAGGCCCTGCTCCATCGCCGTCGCGCATCGCAAATAAGACTTGGATGATAGCCTGCAAGCCGCAAGTCTACTGCTGCTGCTGTTTTTTTGTGCGGTTGGCGCTCATACCCCTTGCCTCCGGCGTTCAGCCGCCCTCGTCCCTTTCGCCATCAGTCTATTTTTTTCACCCCCGCTGCGGCGCTCGTCCTTTCGTGATATTTTTCCATTTTTCCACTTTTAAAATGCGCTTTTAACCTTTCAAACACGTTTTTATCATTCTTGAATAATTTTGGCTCTCAAGATCAGTCCCTAATTCTCGAACGACACCAAATGACACAAACTCAACTCAAACGACACTAAAATACCCGAAAACAACACAAAATCCTAGTCTAGATCACTCAATACATTGCTATAAAACCAAATTAACAAATACCCCAAACTTAGATGTTTGCTTGTTCTCAAGCCATTACGTACTCTAAAAATCGACTAGTGATCGGACAAGTTCTAGAATCCGGTGGGATCATAAAAGAAATACTCAATCGCATAAACCATCCCCAAATAATTCAACGAGTTAAGCACATAGATGGAATTAATGGAGAGAAGAATAAATCACAGTTCAAACACATGCTCTTTTGACCGCTCAACTCATATTCAACAAATTCACTTAGTTATGCGGTTTCAGCTTTACAAACGACCCGACTAGACTCTAGACTCTTTTTTTCATTTTTTTTTTTGACTCAAGACTCTCCTCGATGAATAAAAACAGACTCGCACCCCAAACTTAAAACGACATTGTCCCCAATGGAGAGGTGGGAAAAAGGACTTTCTCGGTAGCCGAGGAGCGAAGGCTCCTTAAGTCATGTGGTACTACTACGTGTAGGAGGTGTCTCGTATAAGCTCACAATGCATCCTAGCGCACAAGCCCGCGGGTATTGTATGCCTCCGAGGTGTGGTCTTGTTCTTCCCATGTGCTTTGGCCCTGCTTTTTTTTTTTGTTTTTGCATCTTTGCAACCTAGCAAGGTAGACAAGAAAACAAAACTCGTGGAACCATGAAATTCGATTACGGTGAGAACTCGAAAATCAAAGCATATAATAATGCACCCAAGTAAAAAAATATAGTGCCATGTCAAAAAGATAAGCATAGATATACAAGCTAGCACTAAACAATGTGAAATTGTCATTGGGGCATTTTTTCAAACACCTCATATTCATGAATTTGGGCAAAGATAGTGAATGCAATGGATAACTCAATTGAATCCCAAAATTCAACACCAAGCCTAAGTCTAGCATGCTCAACCAATCCACAATCCACAAATCAACACAATTGTCCTAGACTACTACAATCCAACCACACAACAATCACAAGATGGGGAAAACCATGGGGTGGGGTTTGGAAGTTGCAAACTTACCAAATAGTGAATGGATGAGATGAATATGATGTGTGTGGTGTTATAATGCTCCTTTGTGAAGATGGAGTGGGATATGTGGGAATTGCACAAATAAAAGGGGTGGGGTATGATGCAACTTACTCCTCCTAAGAATGCAAAACTCAAAAACAAAAAACAACTACTAAATTATATTAAAACTAAGAAAGCAATAAAAAGGGGCTTGGGTTGCCTCCCAAGAAGAGCTAAGTTTACAATCTTGACCAGACTATGTCGATTATCCTCAAGTTGGGGCTCCAATAGGCATGTTATCCACATTCCCCTTAGAAACTTCCCAACCTCCAATGTCTTCAAAGAATATTCCCAACCATCCGCTTACCATCTTTTAATTCAAATTTTAGCTTTGTTGGTTGGATGGATGGTGAATACAACTTTCTCCCCGATTTACCAGAGTTAGCTCTCCCGCTTCTACATCGATCAAAGCCCGTGTTGTAGCTAAAAACGGTCGCCCAAAAATGATAGGTATTTTTTTGTCCTCGTTCGCGTCTAACACTACAAAATCCACAGAAAAACAAATTTGTCAATTCTTACCAATACGTCTTCAATGATTCCCCACGGATAGGCGATGGATCGATCAATGAATCGCAAAGTGATATTGGGACGGCTTCACCTCCCCGAGCCCAAACTTCTTCACATCGAAAGAGATATAAGATTCACACTGACCCAAGATCACAAAGTGGTTTCTCAAAGAAAACTCCTCCAATAGTACAAGGAATAGTGAAACTCCCCGGATCTTTCATTTTCTCGAGGTAGTTTACTTTGACTATTACACTACACTCCTTTGTCAAATAGACAGTCTCAAAATCTCGCAACTTCATTTTCTTGATTCCACCGGTTTCGCATAAATAGGTGATTCTTCGATCGTGAATTATTGCTTCCTTTTTCTCATAGATCGCATTGCGAGTGCTTCTCTGATTAACTCAGATCGCTTGGGAACTTTCCTTCTCAGTAATGAATTCATGGTCAGAGCCAACCCACCCATTTGTGTCTCGATCGACCTAATATGCGTCTCCATTGTGCTCATCTTAGTATTCAAACCATCAATCTGCGCCTCACTCCTATTCATTCGATTTCCGTCTCTCCGATGAATGAGCCGAGCATCTCTTCAAGCGATCGCTTTTTTCACCTCCGAGTGCATTGAACCGGATGGGTTTGGATAACCCGGAGGTGGATTCAATACGTTCATGTTGTTGCTATAAGAGAGATTCTCATGATTGCGAAGTCCCGGGTGGTAGTGAGTTGGTAATGAGTTACCACTATTATTAAAATCTCGGTTCTTCACATAATTGACTTGCTCGGCCTCGTGAGTGGTGGTCACGTGAACGGTGAGTGGGAGTGCGGCTTGTCGTGGTGTGATGCCCGTATTCATGATTGCTAATTGCTTTGTCGACTCGAGATTTGAGTCGCCAAAGCCGACATTGTATCCACTCAAGAACATCGGCAAACCGGCTTCGCGCAGACCTCTCGGAGGGCCATTGATAGTCAAGTTTGTGGCCATTTCTTCAAGTAGAAGTAAGGCCTCGGTCGGTGTTTTAGCCATCAATGTACCTCCCGATGCCGCATCTAGTATCGTCCTCGTATCCCCATTCACCCCATTGTAGAAATATCGAACCTTCGCTCTGCATATCCATGCTGTGGGCATCTCCGCAATAGATCTTTAAATCGCTCCCAAGCTTCGTATAATGGCTCAAAATCAATCTGTTGGAACTGGGCTATCTCGCTCTTTATTTGGAGTGTCTTCTTTGAGGGAAAAATTTTGCTAAGAATATTTGAGTCGATCATCCTACCTTGTAATACTCCCGGGGGCGAACATTTGTAACCACTGCCTGGCTTTATCCCGAGGTGAAAACGGAAAAGCCTCAATCGAATAGCCTCATCAGTCACACCATTCATCTTGATCGTGTCGCAAATTTCCAAAAATGTGGCGATGTGTATTCGGATCATCCACTGGACTCCCCCAAACCGATTCTCAACAACCATGCTTATGAGGCCCGATTTCAATTCAAATTATTTGCATTAATGGGCTGGCGCACAATTCCAGAGTAGTTCTCGTTCACGATCGCGTAGCAATCCCGGATTGCCCTTTCGGTGCCTCAGGCTGTGTTGGCACATTCACTACCCGATTTCCGTTATTCTCATTGTCCCCGCCTTCCATTGCTCGACATCAGCCGCTTGGCTCTTTGGATCGCTGAGTGTCCTTTTAATCCCTGGATCAAAAGGAAGCAAATTAATATCTTTGGAATCTCGCATAAACAGACAAGTCAAATGAGAAAACGAAATTATAAATCCTATACTAGTCTAGATTATGATTAAGACGACGTGGTAATAGTATTAGTTTAAAATAGGATAAAACAATCCCGACAACGGAGCCAAAACTTGATCGCAAAATCTTACAAGCGTATGGTGTCAAGTTTTAGTATAGGTTTTGAAAGTAGGGTTATCGTCTCCACAGGATTATTATCGAATTTTATACTAAGTACTATAATTAAAATAGTTTAATTCTATCTAGAAATCGAAAAGAGATGGATATTTATTAAACTAAAAATAAAACTAAAAATAAACTAACAAATGGTTCGGACAAATTTATCAAAAACGTAGAAGATGAATTCTAGAGGGTTGGTTTCACCTAGTTATCCCCTATGTTTTCAATCCAGTTTATTAATCACAAGTTATCAATCTATAAGCCAATATTCCTACCGCTTTATCACTTCCTCTCTCGAGTGCCAAGTGATTCTAGGTTCCAATTTGATTTCGATATCTCTATAAAAATCATAAATTAAACCCTAATACGCTCAATGAATATTCTATCACAGGCTTCAAAGATTCATAAACCTCTCGATTCGATGAAACCCTAGGTTGTGCTATTCTATGGCCAGGCGTTCAATTACCTATCTCGAAAGTCAAATCCAACATGCCAAATAATCTAAATTATTGATCGATTATCCGTGATGCAATCAAATCAAATAGCACAAATAGATCAATAAACATGCGAATTTCATTAAATGGAAATCAAAACATAGGTTCAAACGTAAGTTACATCAATCCCTAGAAATATAGGTTTAGCTCATATTGGATGTATAGAAATTCATGAAGAAATAATTATACATCTCAAGAAATCGACAAAGAAAAAAACAAAGAAAGAATTGAGAAGAAAAGAGAAGGAATTTTCTCCGTGTCCGCACTGTAAGTGCCTCCAATTGCCGTCTTAACCCTCGCTCGAGTCTCTTGCCTTGCGTTGTGCTCAAAATAATGTCCGACCCCTTTTTTCGCGCCTCCTTGGTTTATTTATAAGTCGAAACTCTCGAATTCGTGTCAAAAACGGCCCAAAAATATAAGCTCGAGTTTCAGCCGGACCGTGCGCGTTGCGTAAGGCGCTGAAGACGCAAGACCGATGCGTGCGTGCTTGCTACACTTACTGCCGCTATGGCTACGGCCAGATCTTTGGGAATGGCGCGATGCAGCGCGCGCCCATCTCTCGCTCGCTCCTCATGCATCTTTGCCGTTAGGCCCTGCTCCATCGCACGCCGCCGCCGCAAAGACACTGGATGAGCCAGAACTAGCCAGCCAAGTTCGCTTTGCTGCTGTTTTTTGTGCGGTTGGCACGCTGCAGCCCTTGGCTTGGCCTTGCAGCGCCTACTCATCCTTTTCGTGATATTTTTCCGTTTTCTCGAACGACACCAAATAACACAAACTCGACTCAAACGACACTAAAATACCCGAAAACAACACAAAATCCTAGTCTAGAGCACTTAATACATTGGTATAAAACCAACTTAACAAAGACTTAAAGTACTCGGCTCTTGATTAGTCACCGTGAGTTTTGGCTTTTGAGTGGTTGTTTTCCTCATTTAGAAGTGTGTATCACAATCACTATCACTTGAATCTGAATGAGATGAGTTAGAGTGTACAACATCTTCTTGTCTCGTTGATCTTGTTCTTTAGCCATAAGGCAAATCAAAGCCTCTTCCTCGTAATCACATGAGTAGTCAACTTCACTAGTCTCGAGTCCGCCGCTTTTTTGGACTTGGACTGTCTCAAAGAATCTCCGCAACTAACATGGCCTTTTCTTTTCTTGTCTTCTTTCCTCAAGACCTTTCTTTCTTCTTCATCCATGTATTTGTTGGTCGATGAATAGAACAAATCAAGCCGCAAAATGTCATGGTTGTCCCGCAATTCCAACACAGTTCTCGGCTCTTTGATCAGCTCTTTCTATTCTTGGGTTATCGGCTCTCGATATTCAACCCTTTGATGCTCACCTCTTGGGTGGCCTTTCTTCCCTTGACTTAGAGTGTGTTGAATGTCTCCTGGAGGTTTCACCCTTATTTCTTTTATAGTTCTTATTGAAGAACTTGTTGAATCTTTTAACCATTAGCAATTTCCTCCTGGTCTATGGCTTCCTCGATTCACTCACTTTCCATCCTTGACTATCGCAAGAACTGTCTTGGGTACAACTATCTCCTCTTGCTCTTTTCTTCTCACTCAAACTCATAGGCTTTGACGCCCGAGAATAGCTCATGGTTGGATGTTCTTGAGAGGTCCATTGAATATCTCAGGGCTATAGTCTTCATTTCCCATTCAATCGGGAGGCTTCTTAGATCTTCATACATATTTCCTTTTGTGTATATTACTTCCCAAGAGTCAAAGCTCATTTGTGATTTTAGTGAATCGGCATCCAAATGGATCCACGGATTCACCTCAAATATTTTGAAATTTTCAAATTTTTAACAATAGAAAATTTATTTCATTTAATTTGCTCGATCCTTCACAAATTAAAGTTAGATTATTCCGATTTCTTTTGTTGTTTTGCAGGATTTGACTTTATTGAACATTGCTTTGTCCAAAGTCTTGTAAAATATGTGATTGGCCACATTGTTCATGTTTTATCTCTTCCTATCATCATTTGTCCACTCAAGACTTGGTTTTTCAACCATGGTGGTCTTACTTCAAAGAATAACGCCTTCTTCTTCGCTCACCGTTTACTGCTTTACTTATAGCCGTGTTCACTTTCAATATTTGCAGTGGCCCATCCTCTATCACTAGCCAAATTTCATCGTGTAGAGCAGATAGATGAGCCTCGCATACGACCTTCCAATCATAGTATTTTTCAACAAAGGAACATAGGAATGCGTGTCGATTTTGCTTCCATGATAATAACTTTTCTTGAAATGAAAGATTTTGGAAATGCAAGTGTTAAAAATCTTTTGAAAAGATAAAGATCTAGTTCAAGAATAACATCGGAAGGTTCAATGAACCAACCACTCGATACCACTTGTAGGTCCCAAGTGGTGTGAGTAAGGTTTATAAAGGGGGTTGAATAAACCTTACCAATTTCTCAATTTTAGTCCTTTTAAAATTATAACGAGTTAACTCAAACCGATGTGTCCTTGAGGGACAGACTAAGTTGGTTATTCACTAAGTTAGCCACTCAACAAACTCCATATAATAATGTTGATAGAATAACTCACTGCTTAACCAAAACTTTAACTTGGTCAGTATTGGTTTTATCAACTGACGACTTAACACCCTTGAAATCTTTTAAGCTTGTTTTAACACTTGTTTCTTTAGCACTTAGTTATTAATCACTTGGATAGCAAATGTGAGATTTAACAAAGTTAGATAAGATGTATGTATGCGAAATGTAAATGTGCTTTAAAAATAAATGACACAGATTAATTTTATAGAGATTCAAGATAGGTAATTCTTCTAATTATCTCTTCTCAAACTCCCGGAGGAATCCACTATGTAATAGATTTGTTTATAAAGTGGTCATGATCCTAGAGACAACCTTGGTCACACAACCGGCTTCTTCCGACTCGAACTTCTTCACAGGCGCTTGTCTTGCTACTTCACTCACTTTCTCAAGCTCTTGGATTTGATCATGAAGCCCTCCAATAACTTGATATTGGTTCGACGACCTTGAACCTACCTACAATCCTCCTTGGAAAGTAGACCCCTTTTGATTCTTCAAAAGTTTCCTCTTCAACAAATTTGAAGTTGTCTTTCCTTCACGACTTGTGTTGGATAGATTCCTTAAAGTTTCCGGCTTGGGGATTAGCTTGAATATACTTGAGAATATTTGCGGGTTTACTTGAATAATGCTTGATTTCTAAGGTGTTCAAGGTAACATTTTCTCAATGAATTTCCTCGGCCTTTTATAGTGAACTTTCAAATTTTGCCCGTTGAAGAGATAGGTTGATTTCAAAAAGTTACTTGCGTTCGTTGGCTTGTCTTGTTGCAGTCCTTGATGTTGACATTTCCTCGTATTTAATGTCTTGCAACATTGCGGCGTTTCGACACTTGATGCGTTGCTTCCCGTTGGTTTGTTCCTTTTGCACACAATTGGAACTATCACTTTATCTCTCGACAACTTTAACATGTTACTATTCTGTAACATTCTTGACTTTTATCAACGGATCTCATTCAAATGATTGTCTTGACTGATCAGATCTTTTGTTCCCCGGTGACTTGAAGCGACTTCCAATTTATGGATGACTCATCCGTCACTTCAACTTGGGACTTGTCTTCTTGAGTTGACTTGACCGACTCTTCATACAGCTTGTTCCTCGCTTGACACACCTTCAACGAGTCCTTCACTTAGGCCATACTCAACTATTCCACAACTGAGTCTTCACTTCATCTTGATTGACTTCTTGTATTCTTTGGCGTAGCTAACTTAACTCAAGCTTTTCCACCCTATCTATTACAATACAAATTACAAGAAAATGGGGTGCCAACTTTCTAGTTTAAGTTTTACATGACATTCATCAAAATCTATAACATAAATTTCCTAATGTGCCTAAATCCCTGGTCACCCAATTTCTTCTCTTGGGACTTTGACACTAGTACCGATCTGTCCCATTTGATAGCTCTAACAAAAATGCATTAATTTTATATATTATAATAGTTTTGGTAAACCGTTTGTAAAATACGTTGTTGTTTCAAAACAAATCCGCTAATATACAATGATTTCCTAAAACCATTATTACACCATTGTCGATTAGAAAACATGATAATATACAACGGTGTCTTCAAAACCTTGTTGTTTATAAAAAGATGCTAATTTACAATGGTTTTGGTGAACCGTTGTTGATTTAAAAAAATCGCTTATACACAACGATTATTTAAAACCGCTTATAATGATCCATTGTTGATTTAAGAAAAACTTGCTAATACACAATGTTCGCATAATAACCATTGTCGTTGAAAAAAGTCCGCTCAAAGACTACGCTTTTTCTTGAAAATTGCGTGTATTGCAAAAATACAACAATTTAGCATAAAACCGTTGTTGTTCTTGTGTTGTGTATTACCATTTTTGTTGTAGTAACTTTTCTCAATTTGATTTCATTGTCCCGACAAAGATACTCTCTCGGCTTCTTGCCTTTTCCCTTATATCCAAGGCCGGTATGTTTGTGATTGTATTTTTGAGTGAGTGTAGGTGCAACATATGGTGCTTTGGATTTTGGATTCCCCATTGCTTGAGGATCCTTTTTCCATAACCACTATTGGGACTTGGGTATGCACAAAGGAATTAAATCCAATGCTGTCTTGTCCCCACTTTCTTTTTGTGTCATTATAAGTTCATCCAATGATTTGGATGCCTTAGTGAATGAAGCAATCACATTTTTAAGATCTTTTTCCTCTTTTCGAAGCGAAAGTCGCTTGGATCTTGGCAATTTCAAATTCCTTCACCTTAGTATTCTCATCGATTATGTGATTTAGAGTACTCGGTTCTTTAGTCACCGTGAGTTTTGGCATTTAAGTGGCTATTTTCCTCATTTAATAGTGTGTAAGAGGGTTTTACGTGCTCAAAATATTTCATCATTTTGCTAATTGAATCATAAAGATCTGGGTGATGAAGTGTTTGTGTCACAATCACTATCACTAGAATCGAATGGGATGAGTTAAAGTGTACCTCATCTTCTTGATCTTTTTAATCTTGTTCTTTGGCCATGAGGCATATCAAAACCTCTTTCTCTCGTGTCACTTGACTAGTCCGCTTTACTACTATTTGTGTTAGGAAATTTATTTGATAGTCTAAAGCGCCATTCACCGAAAGTCTAAAGCCCCAAAGACAAGATACGCCAAGAGGTCGAGGAGCGAGTTAGGATGGGGACGACATGGTGGCGGTGGAAGAGGTTCTCAACCACGGCCAAGACCAAAAGATGTGATGTATCTTTGATCCTCGGAAGAAACGGGTCACATACTAGGTTGGACATGATCACCTAGCAAACTTAGAAGTTGTACGCAAGTTGGTGAGGCAAAGAATAGGATGGATGAAGAGAATGAAAGGCAAACAAGAGAATGGCTCTAGAGAAAGCAAATGGATGACCTGTGCTAAAACGAGCATATGAAAAGAAGAAAAGAGAAGAAGAGGAAAGAAAGAGAAAGAGAGCTGATGATGATAACAGGAGAAGAGTCAAGAAGAGAAAGGAAGGAAGCAAGAAAGGCGTTGAAGTGTGCTACGAACCCTTCGTGCATTTTGTTGTAAATACATTTTTGTAAGTCTTATGTAATAAGCTCAGTGAATTTCCATGTACTTTTCACTCTGTATGTATCTTAGCTTAGATATGCAATATATCACATATTATATATAAAGCTCGATATTTGTTGTAAAATGACTTTGTAAAGGACAAGAATGATCAATAAAATGATGATTTAAAGCATACATTCTTTGTTCTTGCATTGCCTGTATGTTTGTTGTTTACTTATTTTAAATGTTTTAAGTTTTGGCATCATCAAAAAGGGGGAAATTGTTAGGAAATTTATATGATAGATTTTGATGATACCATGAAAAACTTAAACTAGGAAGTTGGCACCCCAGCTTTCCTTGTAATTTGTATTGTAATAGATAGACTGAAAAACGAGTTTAGTCGGCTATGTCAAAGAATACAAGAAGTCAATCATGACAAAGTGAAGACTATGTTGTGTGTCACCGAGTAAGGACATGAAGGAAGTCAAGACTCGGCGGAAGGAGAGTCGGCTAAGGAACAATCAACGAGAAGTGTCGCTTAAGTCAACCGGTTTGAAAGCCAAGTCTAAAAGTTGAAGTGACGGTTGAGTCAACCCCATGATTGGAACAGACTCAAGTCACCTGGGGTAAAGATAGCGATCCAGTGAAGACAATCGACTTAGATCCGTTGGAATAAAGTTAAGAAAATTACTCGATATAGTAACATGACAAAGTACATCGTCAAAAAAGTAGTTTTCCGAATTGTGCAAAAGTAATAAGCCAATGGGAAACACTACACCTTGTGTCGACACTGCAAATGTTGAAATGCCATTAATATGAGGAAAGGTCAACATCACCAAAGCTGCGGACCAAGAAAAGACAAGCCAACGAACACAAGGTGACATTTGAAATTAGTCTATCTCTTCAATGGGCAAAATTTAAAATGGACACTATAAAAGAATGAGGGAAGCTATTGAGAAAAGGTAACTGAACCATGAACAAACAAGCTACAATCAAGCAAGTAATCAAAATATTCTCATATCAATTCAAGCAATTCCTCAAGCCTTAAACTCAAGAAACTCGATCCAACACAAGTCGTGAATGAGAGATAACTTCAACCATTGAAGAGGAAACTTTTGAAGAATCAAAGGGGTCTACTTTCCAAGTGAAGGACTCGTAGTAAGGTTCAAGGTCGAACTAGACATCAAGTTTGTTGGAGGGATTCGTGAGCAAATCCAAGAACTTGAGAAGTGAGTCAAGTAGCAAGGCAAATGCCCTATGAAGAAGCTCGAGTCGCAAGAGAAGCCACTGTGTGATCAAGGTCGCTCTCCAGATCGATAACCACTTGTAAATCCGATTACATAGTGGATTCCTCCAGGAGTTGGAGAAAAGAGAATTAGAAGAATTACCCCATCTTCGAACCTCTATAAAATATTTGTGTCATTTACTTTCAAAATTTACATTCTTGCATATTTACTTATCTCTTTGTTAGTTTATATTTGCTATCCAATTGATAAATAACCAAGTGCGAAAAACTAAGTGTTAAAACAAGCTTAAAACAAATCAAAAGGTGTTAAGTCTTCCGCCGTTAAAAACCAAATCACCAAGTTAAGTCTTTGGCTTAAGTAAGTTATACTATCAACACTTTATCAAGTTTGTTAAGTGGGTAACTTAGTCAATAGCCAACTTAGTTGTCCTCAAGACAATTATTTGAGTCAACTCTTGTTGAATTATTTAAAAAGGACTAAAATCAAACCTTACACCACACCCTTGGAAGAATCCATCGTAACAAGATCTTAGTTACAAAGCGGTCAACGATCAAAGTCATCTTCGATCACACAGCCAATGCTCCTCGGACTCGGCTTCTTCACAAAACAACTATCTTGCTACTTGACTCCTTCAACCCTTGGATATGATCACACACCTTCCAACAAGTCCAAAGCTTCTGGTTCGAACTTGAACCTTACTACTTTTCCTTCAACCTAGAGAGTAGACCCTTTGTTCTTTAAACAGAATTTCCTCTTCAACTCGGTGAAGTAATCTTTCTTTCACCGAATGTGTTGGATTGAGTTCCTTCGAATTTTGGCTTGAGGATATCTTTGAAAGCTTAAGAGTATTTGCGAGGTTATTGCTTGATTGCTTGTATGCTTGATAGTCTTATAAAATTCGTTCTCTTATTCTCTCACTTGCTTCTTCACCTTTTTATAGTGTAGATTTGAAATTATGTCCATTGAAGAGATATACACAAATTTTAAATCTCACTTGTAGGTTGTTGGCTTGTCTTGTCCTTGCAAAGATTAATGAGGATCGTACCATGAATTTAATGTTTTGGCGGCCTTTCCTTAGTCTCTGCGGGTTTTTCAGTACATCTCATTGGTCCCTTGCTTTTTGCACTCTTTCAAAGAAAATATTTTTATTGTTGGTAGCTCCGACACAAGCCTGTTTCCAACAAAACCTTGACTTGTGTTGACAACGGATCTCTTTCAGCTTTCTTCAAGTGTTGTCTTTTGCATACCCTTTTGACATTCTATTCCATTCATTATGGAATGACTTAGCTATCGATCATCCGACCGAGATAACTTTTCCGTCACTTGACCGATCCTTTACTCGCTTCACACACTGACACACAGATGGGTCTTCTCTTCAATCTTGATCAGTCGACTCTTGTAATCTTCAACTTAGCGACACCAACTCGGCTAATTCACTCTATCTATTACAAGTTGAATTACATAGAAAATGGGGTGCCAACTTCCTAATCTAAGTTTGTAGGCCCCAAAGAGTGTGGAGTATGGTTTAGAAGGGGGTTGAATAAACCTTACTAACTTTTCGATTTAGTCCTTTTAAAATATTCAACAGAGTGGACTCAAATAGTTGTGTCCTTGATGGACACTAAGTTGGCTATTCAGCTAAGTTACCCACTCAACAAACTCAATAGAGTGTTGATAGTATAATCTGGCCGCTTAAGCCAAATTCTTCACTTGGCTGGTTTGGTTTTGTCAGTGGAAGACCGAACACCCTTAATTTGTTTTAAGCTTGTTTTAACACTTGATTTTTAGCACTTCGTTATTTATCGGTTGGATGGCAATTGTAAACTAACAAAGATTAAGTAAATATGCGGGAAAGTAAATTTGTTGAAAGTAAATGACACAAATATTTTATAGATCTTAGAAGATAGGTAATTCTTCTAATCCTCTCTTCTCCAACTCTTGGAGGAATCCACTATGTAAAAGAACAGTTTAGAAAGTTGTGAACGATCGAGACAGCCTTGATCACACACAGTGGGCTCGCTCTTGCGACTCGGCTTCTTCACAGGGTAGTTGCCTTGCTACTTGACTCACTTCTCAAGTTCTTACATTTGATCACGAAGCCCTCCAACAAACTTGAAAATGGTTCTACCTTGAACCTTTCTACAATCCCGACTTGGAAAGTAGACCCTTGATTCTTCAAAAGTTTTCCTCTTCAACAGTTGAAGTTAACTCTCCTTCACAGCTTGTGTTGGATTGAATATCTCCGAGTTTGAGGCTTGAGGATTTGCTTGATATGCTTTGAGAATATTTCAGATTACTTGCTTGATAATTGCTCGTTCGTCGTGGTTCAGTTACCTTTTCTCAATAACTTCCTCGGCCTTTTATAGTGTCCATTTGAAATTTTACTCGTTGAAGAGATAGGCTAATTTCAAATGTCACTTTGTGGTTTTTGGCTTGTCTTGTCTTGGTCTGCATTCATTGATGTAGACTTTTCCTCGTATTAATGGCATTTCGAGGCGTTTGCGGGCGTATAACAAAAGGTGCATGTTTCCATGGCTTATTCCTTATGCACAATTCGAGGCCAAACATTTTAGACACAGGCAGACTTCTCATATTACTAAATGAAGTAATATTCTTGACTTTAATCAATGGTTCTAAGTCGAGTTGTCTTGACTTGATTTGCCTTTACCCCTGACTTGAGTATGCTCCAATCATTGGACTCACTCAACCCCATCACTTTAACTCGTAGACTTGGCTTCTTAAGTTGACTTGACGATACTTCTCACGGCTTTTCCTCGGTGACTCTCCTTGATCGAGTCCTTGTCTTCCGTCATGGCCTTACTTCGGTTGATACACAGTCTTCACATAGTCCACGATTGACTTCTTGTAATCCTTGGCATAGATGACTTGACTCGGCTTTCCGGTCAATCTATTACGACAAATTACAAGGAAAGTGGGGTGGCAACTTCCTAGTTTAAGTTTTACATGGTATCATCAAAATCTAACAAATAAATTTCCTAACAAAGTTTTACATGGTATCATCAAAATCTAAACATAAATTTTCCTAACAGTTACACCCAAAAGGAGGAGTCGACTATGAGGAGACTTTCTACTTTGAGCAATGCTAATATCTATTCACATACTACTTTCAATTGCTACATGTCTTGACCATGTGATATGGAAGATAGATGTCAAGACGGACTTTTTGAATGGTCGTCTAGACGAGAAAATCTACATGCGACAACCAAAGGGTTTTATAGCCGAAGGTCAAAAGTCAAAAGTCGTAAATTGCTTAAATCCATTTATGGATTAAAGCAAGCCTCGAGGTAATGGAACCATAGATTTGATGAGACGATCAAGTATTATGGTTTTGACCAAAGTGTTGATGAGCCTTGTGTATACAAGTAGATCAAGGATGGTAAAGTGATAATTTTAATGCTTTACGTAGATGACATTTTACTCATTAAGAATGATGTAGATATATTAGTTGCGGTTAAAGATTGGTTTGTCAAGCAATTCCAAATGAAAGATTTGGGAGAAGTGAATTATGTTCTTGGAATTTGAATCGTTCAAAATCACAAGAACAAATTATTGGCATTGTCTCGGGCTTATTATATCGATAAGATGTTGCATTATAAAATACAAGATCCCAAAAGAGTTACCTACCAACTCAACATGGAATCGTTCTCTCCAAGAAGAAGTGTCCTAAGACACCTCGGAAGAAAGAGAACACAAGATTCATTCCATATGCCTCTGCAGAGGCACCTAAAGTATGACATGTTGTGTACTAGGCTCGGTATTTGATATACGGTAGGGATAGCCATCCGATTTCAATCTAATCCAAAATATTTCATTAGGTAATAGTCAAGAACATTCTCAAGTATGTTTGAGAATAAGATGTTTGTCTATCTCTTTTTCGTGTAGATCCCCTTCCTTATGGGTGGTTACCTTAAAATAGACAATTCCACGATTCGACTTCTAGTCGAGACAAGGATACTCGAAATTCGATATATGGGTCGTATATTCTTGTGGATCCTGTCAACAAGACTCCTTTGAAAAAGTATTTTTAGAGGCACGTGAAAAACATAGAACCGGGAGACATGTCCCATATACTTTAGGGCAAGTGGGAGATTGTTAGGGATAGTGCCCTTAAAGCAATTGTGAATTATTTTTATTATTAATAAAGGGGACATTTATTTTCAAACTCTTGTGCATATTGTATGCATTTTCTTGAACATCATGAAAATTCCTAGTTTATTTAACGTAACCATAATCTTAGTATATAAGTGTTATATACAAGAGGATTAAGATTATGCAAAATAAACTAAAATTAAGCCCGTGATGAAATTAATTAAAGTATGAGATCGTAATTAAAACATCATTAATGCGGCCCCGAGAACATTTTGAATCAATGTCTTATCCGGACTATCGATTTGGAGACATCTTAATGGGGGCATTTATATATGATTTGATCATATTGGACTTGGACCGATTTAATTTGAATTTTCCATACAAATTATGTTGTAGAAATGGAAAATCAAATTAAATCACAAGATGATCATATATGGATAAATCTTAATCCTGGGTGATTATAGACTCTGTTTATTTTTGTGTGATTTTTAATTTGCTCATTTAAGTTTGTCCTACGACATTCTCAACACTTGCATTTTAGGTTCACATTTGAATTAAATAGTAGGAATATAAATTCACGAGATATGGAATCCATTCCTTCTTGTAGTAGAAAAACGATTCTCTCATTTGTTAATTATGGAACTCGAATGGTTTGAGATCTCTAATTTATAATCGATTATAAATTAACCATTATTCGCTAGTGAACTAATGGTAAATGAGGATAAGAAGTAATTGAAGAGGTTTAACGGATACTACCTAGGTTCAATTATGAATTGTCTATGGAGGGTTAATCTATATGTAATGATTATATCGGAACTGCTCAAATTCATAGAGTAAGATATTATATAATTATAAGAGTGCAATTCAATTTATAGTGGAGTAATATCGGGATTAAAAGTCAAATATATTAATTAAAGAGTTTGATTATTTATTCAATTTATTGGAGCTTATAATTATAGGTCCACGGTCCCTGTTCGGTTTCTAGAGTAAACGGGTTAGGAATAATATTTTCGATTCCTAAGGGTTTATGGAAAAGAGTTTTCCAAAATATTTGGTATTAATATCGATTAATTCCAGAATATCGATATTCTACAATTTTGATTTGTATTGGAAATTAAATAAATATAAGATATTTATGATATTAATATAATTATTAGGTTGATAATTATATTGGATAATTATCAAATAGAGTTTGAGTCTATCTAGATATGAATTCTAGATTAGATAGGAAACCGATTGCACTAGGCTATAAAAGAGAGACCGCATCTCACAGGTTTTCAATTTTTTTCTCTTGCCCATCTCAAAGATTGAAAAGAAAATTTTCGGTCACATCTTTCTTTATCGTTAATAAATCTTGGCCAAATTGATCCATTCAAATTGTGAAAGAAAAATTGGCCAACTCCATTAAAAGCTATTTTCTTGGCGGTCAACTCTTTGGAAAAATCAAGGAATTTTTCATTTTTTCTTTAGGCCAACTATATTGGCTTGGAGCTTTCGGTCATTACGATTCACATCAAAGGTTGATGTTTGTCATCTTTTAAGTGTGTTTTGTGGTTTATTTTTAAGCCTAGTTCAATTCCCCTCCTATTCGGTTAGCTTGATCCTACGATCTCATGAGTTGAGTATATCGTAGGAAAATAAAAAAGTTAGGAACTTAGAATTATTATTTGGGTGCCCACACATTGCCGTTGATAGGGAGGATCGAAATGGGAGATCGTGGTGTCTACGAAGAACCTTTTCTTCCTTTAATTTGAATAAATTTAATAAGCGTGATCTTGTGTTTTTATATGTAAAACTCGATTTTTAAAATTTCTCGCTTCCGTTTTTTTTCGATTAGATCGAAAAGTCGGATCTTATTTAACTCGAATTAGATCTAGCACCCGA
This sequence comes from Rehmannia glutinosa, assembly GCA_016081115.2. Lineage (NCBI taxonomy): Eukaryota > Viridiplantae > Streptophyta > Magnoliopsida > Lamiales > Orobanchaceae > Rehmannia > Rehmannia glutinosa. The sequence goes on along the minus strand of CM071926.1, from coordinate 19,976,180 downwards.
ATAATTTCCAACAGCCTGCCCGTGAGATTACACATTTTTTTTTTTGGTTTTTTCGGGTGATAAGAGTTTTTTTTTTTTTTTGAGGGGTGATGATAAGAGTCTTGAGGTATCTTTCATTACCATGTTTTCTGCACAGGCATTTGTGTGTAATATTTTATAAAAAAAAGACTCTATGCTACCTTTGATTAATTAATTTGATTTTCTTAGTACAAGTAATTGAACGGTACAAGATTTGAAAAATTGATTAGTTAATTAAAAGATTTTTTTTTTGAAAGCTAGTTAATTAAAAGATTAAAAAGCTTGACTTCGTGTTGTAGCAAATGAAGCAGTTGGGGAAAATAACATAATTAAGTTGAAAACGAATCTAGATGTTCAAAATTCTGTTTGAAATCGATACCACTGTAGCTTAAGTCATATTAAGATGGATCATGGTTTTATCAAGTTGAATTCGTTTAACAATCCAAACAAAGTACATTCAATTTCAATTCATTAAAAGCATTCCAAGAGAATATTCTATTTTCAATTTCAATTCATCGGGAGCATCTCCAAGAAAGTGTTCTATCTCAACATTTTGAAGATGTAAATTTTGCGCCAAAAATGGCGCAACATCAGAGTCAAACTGCGCTATTTTTTTAAATTAATAATTTTAGTGTATGAAAATATGCACTAAAATGAAATATTATGAAATATTCCTTTTCATGCGAAATTTACTACAAATCATTGGAGATGGAAAGATATTTTGCACTAAAATAGTGCAAGAATATACACTAAAATAATACAAACTATTAAAGATGGTCTAAGAAATTGAAGTGGAACTTGAATATAGGAATCCAAACAAACTACATTCAATTCCAATTTCAATAAGAAATTGAAGTGAAACTTGAATTATTACTCAGTACTAAATTGTGATTATCTCTAGAAACATCTAAAATTTGAATATTACCCCCAAGATTTTCAACTTACTTGTTGGGGGCAAAAATGACATTTAATATTTAATATATAATTCAGTTTAAAGATTGGAATGATATTATTAATTGTCTAATAATTAATGGGCTACATATGGAATAACCCACCCAAAGGAGTTCGGGACTAGCTCACATGCCACTTTCTCCTACGTGGCCCATAAGGTCCATCACTCGGTATGTAAAGGTCTCTCCTCTTCATTTGTAGTTAATTCTCTCATAATCTCACTTAATCAATATTATGTAGTCGATTATTGTCTTATATTCTCTCTCGTTCACCGTGGCCGACTTGAGCGTTGACGGGCTTCCTTGGGCAACCCTAGGGACCCCTAACGTTTACGTGTGTGTCATAATTGTAAGTCCAAGCGACTACGATAATCTAGAGGGGGTGAATAGATTATCTCCATCTTTTCGATTTTGCCCTCTTTTTCGAATCGAATGCTCAAAAGACAATGATAAAGGTGCGGAATGTAAACAACACACGTCGATTTGTAGAGGTTCACCTACCAGGGCCTAATCCTCTACCACCCCATATCCTGGATGGATTTCAAAAAGAAAAAGGATTTTATTAATTTACCACAAATTAATACAACACCAACTTACAACAACACCTTGAAGAGCACCACACTCTTCTTCAACACCACCTTTGAGATTACCACAATCTCTTCTTGAAGATTATCACAATCTCCAACGGCACCTTGTGAAGATTACCACAATCTTCAACCTTGAAGAATACCAAATTCTTCAACACCTCAACAAGAAGATTACCACAATCTTCTTACACCTAACACCTAGATCACCCAGTGTGTTCTTACCACAAGAACACTCACATGGATATCTTGTGTTGAATGATAACCCAAAAAAATTCAAGATTACAACTCGATAATGAATTATACAATTGAGTGCAAGTGTAATCAAGAATAGCCTAGACCTCAAGGGTGTGAAAGTGATAAACTAGGCAATTTACAACAAGAATAATGACAATAGAAGACCAAGTGTTTGCTTGAGAATATCTTGTTGTGTTGTGTTGTTCTCTCTTATTGTGTTGCTTCAATTCTTCCTCTATTTATAGAAGATGTCTTGTACATGATAGACTCCTCTTGGGGACATGAATTCTGTAAAAATTGCAAGACAATTGAAGAAAAGAGTGTTAGAAATCAATCCCACAAATTAAGGAAAAGATGTCTCTTGCACAACGGTTACATTTTTGTCTTTGTCAAACTTAAGGCGACCGTCGTCATAAAATAAGTTTAAAATATCATAACAAAGAATTTACACAGGGCGGCGGCCAAGTCAAGGGTCTTGACTGTCGACTGTATGCTTGATCGTCCCCTTAATGAAAAACCAAGGAAGGTTTGTTCTTTTCAAACGAAACGTTCGAGTGCCGTCGACCCACCGGCGGCGGGTCGACCAAGTTTTTCACTTCCGTCTCATTTTGTGTTCCAAAATCATCTTCGTCACGGGTTGCCTATAGGCGGCCGTCGACCATTACGAGAGAGAAATGTTGTCAATTTTTTGTCGAAAATAAAACTCAAAAATACTCCTAAAAAATTTAGTAAAAACATTTTAAACCAATCGGAAGTATTTAGACAACATTTAGGAACCTTCTTTTGAAGTAAAAACTTATAAACATAAAATCATTAAAAGTTTTGTCCAATTTTATTGAAAGTAAAACTTGAAGAAATACTCCGGAAAATATTAAAACCATTTTAAATCATTTAGGAGTATTTGGACAACCTTTTAAAAACATTGTTTTGGTGTAAAACAAAATCATCAAAATCATGATAAAACCATTTATCAAACAATCTCCCCTTTTTGATGATTACAAACCAAAACAATTCAACAAGGCCGATTTTGAAAACAAAACAACTTTTCCTAGGTCAAAAATAAATATCCGTTGAGAGCGACAACATTTCGCGCAATATAAACACAAGTATGGGAGTTGAGATATTAAACCACATATTACAAATGCTCCCCTATCAATATGCACAACAAGAGTTATAAAGAAGCAACTAAATCAAAAGCTAAAGGCTTAGCTTTTCAATATTGAGCTTAAGTATCAAAACTTAAAAGCTCCCCTCACAAAGGGACATCAATAGAAATGTATATAAGTCCATACTACAACCAATGGACCACGATTCATACATAACCATAATGCACCAAGTGGACTAGATATGATCCACAACTTATGGTTTTATGAAGCCATAGCTTATAAAACTTCTTTTCGCTTGAGCTTATCTTAGCTTCTTTGAGCTAAAGAGCTCATAACCTGTTTCTCCCCCTTTGGAATCATCAAAAATAATGTTAGCACGATAAATACATCATATATTCATATCAAAGTGCGCAACTAAACCGATGTACCGAGCTATTTGAACATTGAAGCTTATAAACCAAATAGGAGGGAAAAGTCGAACCATACGACTTGAAGAAGCTTATGAAAACTCATTTGATAAGCAAAACATGATCTCCATAAATATATAAGACTTTTGAAAACGAGAGAATCATGTAGGTGATGAATTTTTCATTGAAACGTTTTATCGAACACTTGGCGGGCGTCAAAAATTGAAAAAGAGATATATAGCCCTTGTAAAAGAAAACAAGCCAAGTTTTTCATCACCAAATGCAATTTAATAAATATCATTCATCAACAATCAATAAGCTCATCTCAAACATATACAATTAGCATCAAGAATTCTTACCATTCGAACGGTAAAGATGAGCGATGATGATAATTGAGCCTTATACTCCCCAACATATGTAATATATGCAACAAAACTCATTTGAAGTGAGTTGTGTGTGAAATTTGCAACGGGACGAAAATAGAGTTGGAGGGGCCAAAATGGCTATGTATAGGAAAAAGACGTTTTAATCCAACAAACAACGTGGGCGACGGTCGGAGGTATGGGCGACCGGTCGAGGTGATGGTCGACCGGTTGGCCCTCCTCCAGTCAGCCCACTGTCCATTTCGTTTTGCAAAAACCGAAGTTTGAACCAAAAATCCGATTTTTCGCCCCTAAGTTTTAAAAACGTGCAAAATGCAAACGTAGACATCATTCAATATACATTATGTCATAATCAAGCTCGAAATGAGATAAAATACTCGGCGGTGAGTGATTAAAAAGTCCGCGAGTTATCCTTGAGACGGAATTAAACACATCTCAAGTTTTTGTTAAAACATGCAATCCCTTAACAATTATATCGAATCTCAATATGTTTAGTTCGATTATGACGAACCATAGTTTGAATAATTTTGACCGGACTTGTTATCCCAAAAAATAAGAACGTTTTAAAGCTTTGGATACAACAAGTCATAAGAAGAAGTGTCTTTCAAATATTTGAAAATTTCTTTTAACGGCACTTTAATGAGATTCGTTGGGATATTTTTAAGTTGAGCATATAGACATAAGGCATATGGAATGTCGAGTCTATAGGAATAATACAAGAAAACATACCTCGAATTTATTTGTCAACCGACATGCCTTTCTCAACCTTTGTCAATCTTTACATTTGTAGCCATATAGGTTGAAATGGATCTTCTTTCTTCAATGCTTAACTCCTTCAAGAGTTATTTTGAAATATAACCATCTTCTTGGCATTGAATAATTAGTAGTCCAAGCAAGAAATTGAACTCCCCATTATGCTCATCTCAAGCTCACCTAGTATCAACTTAGAAAGACATCTTGCACAAATATTCATTAGTAGCACCATAAATATTATCAATATAAATTTGCACAAGTAAACAACCTTGCCCTTTTTCAAAACAAGAAGTATAGTATCAACTTTACCTTTTGTAAAATCATTTTGCAAAAATAGCTAAGTCTATCAAATCATATACGGGATACTCAACCATACAGACCTTTTATAAAAATCATTTGGCCTAAAATTTTAAACTCCGATAGACTTCTATTTGAATGAAACCATTTAGAAAATTGGATTTAACATCCATTTGGTAAAGCTTGAAATTTTCTTAAAACAAGAATGGGCAAGTAAAAATGCAAATAGCTACAAAATGTGCTATGAGTGCAAATATTACATCAAAATCAATTACCTTCTTCTAGAAAATACTTTCGAGCTACTAACCTCGCCTTAGTTCGACCAATGTTGCCTTGGTCATCGAGTTTGTTCCTAAATACCCTTTTTGTCTTCTTCATCACTATCATCATAGGGCATCCAATTGATCTAAGGTGTTCATAGTAGAATATTTACATCCAAATATTTTGAGGTAACTAATATTTGAGTACTTCATTTCTCATCTACACAACTTAACAAACTCATTAACGGCATCGCTTATATAAGCAAGAAAAAAAATAGCCCAAGTGTAAAAACATGCCTCAATCATCAATCACGAAATATCTTGCAAAAGAGCATAGTAGGAATAGACACTATATATATATAGACCATGAAGCAAAAACACATACTATGCATTTAGAAGATCATCAAGAGTCTAATAAATCATGGAAGTTCAAATAAGCTTAAGAAAGCTACAAAAGGTCTCTTTTTGAAACTTGAAAGTCCGATAGCATATAGTTGAGACCTCATTTAAAAGAGGTATTTGAACAAGAGTAGACCAAGCAAATATGTGCAATCAAATATCGAATAGTGCCTTTCAAAAAATCTAAAAATTCTCTTAATGGCACTTGTATGAAATACTATGAAAAACAAGCACATAGGCACATGGCAATACATATATCGAGTCTATAAGAGTAAGAAAAACACAAGTAAACGTGCACTCGATAATTAATGCCTTTCTTGACAAATAATGACGTAAATGGCCATATGTGAAAATATGTAGATCCTACACAATTCTTAAAACAAATCTAGCACAAATCATAATGATAAAAGTGTAGGCTAAAAGATATCACAAGTAAGCTCATGCCATAAAAATCCATAAGAGATGATAACACACTTTAGTCTACAAAAATGCACAAGAGTTTTAAAAACATCATATAAGGTCTTCTTTTCAAAGAATTTTAAAAACACACATATATATTGAAGACCTTAATTTAAAAAAAGAATAATACTTGAAAATTCATGTTGTAATAAAGAAAAAAATGCATAATACTAAAATACAATGCGTAATTAACTAGGGAGATACGGGTTACCAATTCGCCATTTCCATGGGTTGTGTCGTTCCCATTGTTGATGATATCTTCCCTGAGAAGTCACTTTGTTGATGATGACTTCTTTGATTGCTCCATTTCCAAGGTTTGTTGCTTTCCCATTGTTGAAAGTCTCTTCTTCTTTGAAAATCATCTTGTTGATGATGTCTTTGCCATTTCCAAGGATTGTGTTCTTCCCATTTTTGATTATACCCTCTTCTTGGAAATTGGCTTTGTTGAGAATAGTTTCTCCTTCTTTGATCAAATGCAACGGTCATTTGATGCCTTCTTGGCGGTATGAATTTTCTTCGATCATTATTTCACGGGTATCTAATATGAAATTATTTTGTGGTACCCTCAAGTGTTTGGGTCCTTTAGGATTAGCTTTGAGACTTTTAGGTCTCCAATAATGATTAGAGCTATTTCTAGCCCGACAAGTATTAGCCGTATGACCTTTTTTACCGCAATAGAAACATGTAATAATTCTAGGAGCATAATGACCAACATGCTTAGAGACTTGATTCTTTTTCATATGATTGACAACATTAAGCTTATGATCAAGTTCTAGTTTCGAATTATCACAACAATCAACAATTTCATCGGTACTCAAGTCGGATTTAGATAAATCCTTTTTCATGCAATTAATATCCTCAACAAGCGTACTATTTTCTTTTTTCAAGGTTTCTAACCTTGTCAAGTGTGGTGGTGTGAGCACATGATAGTGATTCATAGGAAGTAAATAAACTATCCTTATCATTTTTCAAAACATTGAATTCCTTTTTCAAATTTTTGTATTTAACAAGTAAGCTTTGGAATTCATTTTGAAGTTCATCATAATCATTTGCAAATCACTATAATCATTTTGTATAATAATATCATAGGAAATAGAGGTTTAAGACATACCTCGTTTTCTTCTTTGATACCCATAAAACAATATTCAACTTCTTCATAGTTGGAAGTTGTAGGAGGCTTATTCCTTAGATTTGAACTTGTATCCCTTTGAGAAGTAGATGCTTTTGTTTGACTCCTTTCATTTGCAAATACTCCATAGATGGCTTCTAATTTTTGACATACTTCGTGTGCCGATCGAATTCCTACAATATGTTCATATACCAAATTAGTAAGTGAACAATACAAGATATTTAGAGCACTTACCGTTTAAAGAGATGATTTTATTCTCTTCATCATTTAGCTCTTTGAGGCCTTTGGAGGTGTGTGGTGTATCTTTCATTGGAATGGATTCTCCATTTATGATGGTGTTCCAAATATCAAACCCGCAACCATGTAAATAGCATTCCATTCTTTCTTTCCAAAATATAAAATTTTTGGAATCAAACTGCGGTGGCTTGGTGGTGGAGGTGCCGGAGAGTTGAGCTTCGTTAAGTCGACGATCGTTTCTCTTCACTCGCGATGTGAAACACGCTTGCCAAAGAGTTTGGCTCGATACCACTTGTAAGTCAAGCGACTACGATAATCTAGAGGGGGTGAATAGATTATCTCCATCTTTTCGATTTTGCCCTCTTTTTCGAACCGAATGCTCAAAGACAATGATAAAGGTGCGGAATGTAAACAACACACGTCGATTTATAGAGGTTCAACCCACCTAGGGCCTAATCCTCTACCACCCCAAAGATATCCAGGGATGGATTTCAAAAAGAAAAAGGATTTTATTAATTTACTACAAATTAATACAACACCAACTTACAACAACACCTTGAAGAGCACCACACTCTTCTTCAACACCACCTTTGAGATTACCACAATCTCTTCTTGAAGATTACCACAATCTCCAACGGCACCTTGTGAAGATTACCACAATCTTCAACCTTGAAGAATACCAAATTCTTCAACACCTCAACAAGAAGATTACCACAATCTTCTTACACCTAACACCTAGATCACCCAAGTGTGTTCTTACCACAAGAACACTCACAAGGATATCTTGTGTTGAATGATAACCCAAAAAATTCAAGATTACAACTCGATAATGAATTATACAATTGAGTGCAAGTGTAATCAAGAATAGCCTAGACCTCAAGGATGTGAAAGTGATAAGCTAGGCAATTTACAACAAGAATAATGACAATAGAAGACCAAGTGTTTGTTTGAGAATATCTTATTGTGTTGTGTTGTTCTCTCTTATTGTGTTGCTTCAATTCTTCCTCTATTTATACAAGATGTCTTGTACATGATAGGCTCCTCTTGGGGACATGAATTACGTAAAAAATTGCAAGACAATTGAAGAAAAGAGTCATGTTAGAAATCAATCCCACAAATTAAGGAAAAGATGTCTGCACGACAACGGTTATATTTTTGTTTGTCAAACTTAAGGGCGACCGTCACGCAAAATAGAAGTTTGAAATATCGTAATAAAAATTTACACAGGGCGATCGGTCAAGGGTCTTCGACCGTCGACCTATGCCTTGATCGTCCCCGCTTAATGAAAAACCAAGGAAGGCTTGTTCTTTCAAACGAAACGTTCGTGTACCGGTCGACCCACGACGGCCGGTCTGATCGACGGCCGACGCCGTGGCGATGAGTCGACCGACGTTTTTCACTTCCGTCTCATTTTTTGTTCCAAAATCATCTTCAGTGCACGGGTTGCCCTATAGGGCGACGGTCGACCACTGAGACGAAATGTTGTCCAATTTTTGTCGAAAATAAAACTCAAGAAATACTTCGAAAATTTAGTAAAAACATTTTAAACCAATCGGAAGTATTTAGACAACATTTAGGAACCTTCTTTTGAAGTAAAAACTTATAAACATAAAATCATTAAAAGTGTTGTCCAATTTTATCGAAAGTAAAACTTGAAGAAATACTCCGGAAAATATTAAAACCATTTTAAATCATTTAGGAGTATTTGGACAACCTTTAAAAACATTGTTTTGGTGTAAAAACAAAATCATCAAAATCATGATAAAACCATTTATCAAACACTAATACGTGTAAAATATACGTACATTTAGGGGCTTAATTTTATATATATTTGATGCATTTGCATGCATATTTAGTGTATTTTACTTGGTTTCCTTATAAGGGCATGATATGTGTATTCTTGTAACTTTTACAAAGAAATGGAGCTAAAATGGAAAGATATCGATTAGAAGGACCGGACAAGATTGAAAAGTGCGAAGAGATGATCAAATGCGCGAAGAGAATGGAGAAAAACAAGCCACATAGTCCGACTGCCAGTAACATGCACACGATCGTGTGAACTGCTTTCGTGCGTTTTTACATGTTCATGCGACTTGTTCGAGGAAGAATTTGAGAACGTCGCCGCGACTCCAATCAGCGTGAAAATCACACGACCGTGTGATTGGTTCGAGCAAAAATAGAGATTGAAACGCTTTTTACACGACGGACCATGTGATCGCGCACATGGCCGTGCGATTTGTCTGTCGGTGATTTTTGATTCCCCGTTCACGAAATTTACAAATGATCTCTCAAAGCATCTATATAAAGGGACCAAGACTCGCACGAATTTAAGAACATCATATGTCATCTTACAACAAAAAATACACTAGGATTACACAAATCAACGATCTTCCGAGAGAGGAGAGCAAATCTCACGAAGAACACCACAAGGCATTTCGCATCTGCGGGAAGACAAGGGTTCGAAGGCTTGGAGGAAGATCCATCCCGACAAGAAGGGTTCTTTCTTTCTTAGTTTAGATCTCTTGTTTATATTTAAACGGTGTCAAACTATTTGATTTCAACTTTGTCTATGAATTGGTTATCAAATATCTTGGGCTAATCATTATGATCCTAGGGCAAAATCAAAACCGTGGATTCATGTTAAATCTATATTGATTGTTTTCTTGATGGGTTTATGTGTTCTATTATATGAATTCAAATGCTTAATTCTTGTGGATTATCGATCAATAATTTGCATATCATATTTGTTAGTTCATAATTCGAGGATGAGTTCTAATAAATGAAAATCGAATCGGATATAAACGTGTATGTAGTCGGGAGGCTTATAACTTTTGTGAGGAGTACTTCAATTCAAAGATATTTTGGGAGTTAATATTAATTGTTGAGTATGGATGCTAGCAATTGGTATTAATCAACTGTTTATTTGCTTCGAGGGGGAATAAATAAATATAGGAATTGAACCCATAGAAACATATAAATTGGTTTTAATAAACATTAATTGGATTTAATATTGAAGAAGCATGTTGAGATTATGTGCTTACGGTTGCTTTTGTATTTGTTTCAAAGACTTGTGGAGTTCGGATTTTTACAAATTTACATATTTTATTTTTACATGTTAATTTATGATTAAAATGTCGATTTAATAAAATCGAAATACGATATTTACTATAGCCTAAGTATTTTGTATTCAATCCCTAAGGAATACGACCTTGTTCGCCATTATCTCGCTAGCTACGATGTACACTTGTAGTATCTTTGAAAAGATTTTCACGATCAAGTTTTTAGCGCCATTCTTAGGGGATTGAAAGATTCATCTTAGATATAGTAATAAATAGTTCAATCTTAATTGAAGCAAAAATTTGTAAATATTGTTTTTAATTTTTTTGTACATATTTTTTCTATTTTCAATTTTTTTGTAAATATTTTTAATTGTTTTGGTTCTAACATTGTTTTGTTGAGTGCGGATAGTGCATGATCACGCGTTCGGATCTGCTCAACCAAATCCCATTGATTTAGAAATCAAGAAGACAAATAAACAGATTAAGAAAAAGATCTAAAGTGATGGCGAATGGGACTAATCAGAACACCGTGAATAACGAAACATTGATGAACACCCACCTGGGGGTAGACCAATGGAACCAGATAGAGGAAAGGCCCGCGAGAAGGGCGCTTAGGGACTACTTCCAAACGCAGCTAGTCAAAGGTATGGTGGCGTGGCCGCTTCTCGCCGATTAACGCAAATAATTTCGAACTAAAACCTGCGTTGATTCGGATGGTTTCACAAAACTAGTTTGGGGGAGAGTAGTTGAGTATCCAAACGCGCATCCTGCGTAATTCTTAGAAATCTGCGATACGGTTAAGATGAATGGTGTTTATAAGGATATCATTTGATGGCGCCTTTTCGCATTCTCTCTACGCGATAAAGCTAAGGGATAATTATGCTCTCTAACACCACTGCACAAATTGGGCTAAACTAAGTCGGCGATTTTTGCTAAGTATTTATCCCTAGTAAAACACTACAATTGAAAAGTAAAATCGCCCGATTTAGGCGAGTTAGATGCGAGTCGTTATATGAAGGATGGGATAGGTTTAGAGAATTGTTGAGAAAGTACCCTCAACACGGATATCCCGATTACCAACATGTACAGTATTTCTATAATGGTTTAAGTGGCAACACGAGAACTATTATAGATGTTGCATCCGGAGGTGCATTACTAGGGAAATATCTGGATGAGGCACTAGAATTGTTAGAGGAGATGACAAGTAATAGTTACCAGTGGCTATCCGAGATATCTAATGTCCGATGTATAGCGGAGGTCCAGTATGAGAAAGTTGTCATGCTCACGAACAAGCATCCATGCTTAATATGAAACTAGATGCGATGCAACAAGCGACTCCTAGAGACCCTGCAGCTTGTTGAAGAAGAGGCTAATTTTTTTGTGGGACAACAAAGAAACTTCAACAACTATAGAAATAATCGGCACCCACACATTACCATATGGGGTTACGAAACCATGAAAACCTTTCTTATGCTAATAACGAAAATATTTTGCAGCTACCTCCCGGTTTTAATGCGGGTAATCAAGGCAGAGCGAAGGCTAGTGACAAGAAAGCATCTGTAGAGCGGATGTTACCCTCGTTTATCGAGAAACTGGGGCTAGGCAATAAAGATGAAACGAAGATAGACAGGGATTGAGGAACATGTTACTCAACCGAACACAAACGTGAATGCGAGATTGAAGTCTTTGGAAACACAAGTAGCCCAAATCGCTATAAGCGTGGGAGGCCAACACCAAAAGGGCAAATTCTCAAGCGATCATCAACTTAATCCGAGAGAACAATACAACACCATTTATCTAATGGGTGATACGAAATATGAGGGCTCAAAGACATCAAACAACACGATTCAAAGAAAACAAAATATGAGAAATCGACATCCGGGAAGACGTAAAACTTAGCGCTTTGTGGGAAGCAACCCAATCAATTTTTATTTCCTTTTATTTTCTTTTATTTGATTTTTATTGCCTTCGTTTAATTCGATTTTAATTCGCTTTCGATTTTATTATTAACTTAATATTTATTTTGTTTGTTTTTGTGAGTTGTTGTGTAGGAGGTGTCACGACAAACTTCGGAATTTATAAAAAAATCAAAAATCAAAACTCACGACCATGTGAAATTTCACATGGTCGTGCGATGTGCTTCACGAGACCAACCACATGGGTTGGTCGTGTGAATCGCACACGCCATGTGGCCGACACAACAAAGGCGCATTGAACGCAGGCCGCATGGTCCGACCGTCTTGAGAATCACACGGGCCATGTGAAATGTACCCGAATCGAATTTTATCCCTTTATTAAACTCAAACACTCTAAATTTATCCCAATTTCCCCTTCCAAATCCTACCAACCAAAAATTCTCTCTCAATTACTCAAACCCATCTTTAAACTTCTTCAAAACCAACTTCAAATCTTCAAAACCAAATACAAATACTTCTTCATTTCAAGAAACCAACCACAAAAATTTCCAATTTCTCAACTTTCCCAAGTTTTTCTTCAAGTTTGGGGGTTTTTAATCTCCAATTTCAGATTTGTAAAAACTTCAAAACTCCATATCAATGGCTTCTAGAGGAGGAGAAAAAGGAACTAGGAGGAACACACAAAGAAGATGGGAACCAACTCAGAGTCCGAACCAGTATGAGGTGAACGACCCGGAATTCTACAATATCGTTCTCACGGATGACACACACCTGGCTCGGTGGTAGGTGCTCTATCTCCGAAACATAATTTTGACAAGGTACCCGATGAACCTAATCTTACTAGTTTAGGTATGTCGATGATTTTTGCGCTTTGTGTGGGCGTATTGATTGGCATGATTTATTGAATGGGAATTGAACTACTTATGTGGTTTATGCGTATGAATTTTTGAGCACATTTAAATTGGTTGTCGAAAAAGAAATTTTATGGGTATTATGTTTAGGCCACTAATGAGCCGAGGAGTTGTCTATTGATGATTTGAATGAAATATATAGAACTACGGCTTATGCGGTTGAAGAGCATGATGATTTTGATATGCTCGAATTTTGGAAGGAGATCATGGGGAAAAGAATTTATACGTCGGGTATCTCTAAGGCGTCTAGCATTAGGAATCCCATTTTTTGCTATGTGCAACGTACATTAGCGGAAACGGTGTTTTCAAGAGAAGATAGTAAAGGGGTCATTCGGATTGATGAGTTGTTTATAGTATGGTGTATGGCCTCGGGATCGAGGTGGTACCTAACGCCGGGGTGTTTATGGTTAGACAATTTCATAGAGTGAGAAAGCAAGAAAAGGGGGGATTTGCATTGGTGGGCTAATTATTCCTATAAACAAGTATTTTAATGTGAGCTTTCAAGGGTATGCGTGTGCCGATGGGGGCAAAAGATTGATTTGACTATTCTATCCGCCATGAAGATGATTCGATATTATGGGCATGATCATTGGCTAATTCATGCGGATAGAACCAAAATTAGCCTCCCAAATCCGGATGCTACTTGATTACAAATAAGGGTAATAGATTGATAAGGGGAGACTAGGATCGGCCAAGCTCAAGAGGAGCAAGATGAGCCTAGACATGAGAAGGGTAGCCGGAATCCTCGTAGACAATGGGGTAGTCGACATGGGAGTTTTAGTGATAGGCTTGAAAGAATGGAGGTCAATATGGGCACTATTGGTCCCAAGGGGTGAGTGTAAGGTTTAGAAGGGTCAATAAACCTTACCAACTTTTCGATTTAGTCCTTTTTAAATATTCGAGTTAATACTTCACAAATGTGTTCTTGATGGACAACTAAGTTAGTTAATCAGCAGAGTTAGTCACTCAACATACTCGATCGAGCCGTTGATAGAATAACTCGATTGTATTGACTAAAGACTTAACTCGATTGTGATTTGTTATCGTGGAAGACTTAACACCCTTAAATTAGATTTAGTTTGATTTAATACTTGGTTTTAGCACTTAGAGATTATCAAGTGGATAGCAAATATGTCGTGAGAAATAAACAAATAAGATGCGAGGAATTAAAGTCTTTGAAATGTAAATGACACGATAAGTTTTTATAGAGGTTCGAAAATGGGGTAATTCTTCTACTCATCTCTTCTCCAACTCCCCGGAGGAATCCACTAAGTATTGATCGTTATACGAGTGGTAATAGTCTAGATACAAGTCTTGATCACATAGCCGACTTGATCCTTTGGGACTCGATGCGAGATGCATTGGTCACGCACCGGCTTCTCGTACGACTCGGCTTCTTCACAGGCACTGCCTTGCTACTACAGCCCACTTGCTCAAGCTTCTTGGATTTGATCACGAAGTCCTCCAAAAACTTGAGACGGTTCGACCTTGAACCTTCCTACAATCCTCCGTGGAATGTAGACCCCTTGATTCTTCAAAAATTTCCTCTTCAACGATTGAAGTTATCTTTCCTTCACAAAGTGTTGGATTGATTTTCTTCGTAATGTAGGCTTGAGGATTAATCTTGAATGACCGAGAATATTTTAGGTTACTGATTCAAATGTTTGCTTGAATGTTCGTGGTTGAGATAACCTTCCTCTCGAGTTATTCCTCGGCCTTTTATAGTGATCTTTCAAAAATCGCCCGTTTGAAGAGATAGGCTTATTTTTGAAAGTCACTTGTGGTCGTTGGCTTGTCTTGTTGCGATCCTTGGAAATTCCATTTCCTCGTATGAATGATTCTTGACTTTTTCGAGTTATGACATGGTTCGGCTTCCCATTGGTTTATTCCTTTTGCACGCTTCCTCGAACCGAAAGCACTCCAAGAAAGGTAGTATGGAAGTATTACTTGTTTAAGTAATTCTCTTGATTTACGTACAACGGATCTCTTTCATTGTCTTGACTTGACTACATTTTCTTCACATCCCCAGGTGACTTGAGTCGCTTCCAATCATTTGATGACTCTTCCGTCATTTCGATCTTGAGACTTGGCTTTGCCTTGAGTTGACTTGATGATACTTCACTCACCGCATCTCACCGCACCTTCATCGAGTTCCTTCTTCTCTTCTTTGCCATACTCACTGTCTTGCAATGAGTCTTCCTTCTAGTCTCCGGTTGTCTTCTTGCATGTTTAGGCATAGTCGACTTAACTCGGCTTGACCATCCCTATCTATTACAATGCAAACTTTACAACAAAAATGGGGTGCCAACTTCCTATTCTAAGTTTTATATGGCATTCATCAAAATCTACAAAATGATTTCCCAACAATTTCCCCCTTTTTGATGATGCCAAAACTTAAAACATTCATACAAACATTTAGCAAAAAGATACATACGGACAAATGTGGAATCACATAATGTATGTTTAGAATCGATCTTTTATTGATCATAACATTCTTGTTCTTTACATAGTCAAGTTTACAAGGTGTATCAGAGCTTAAACCAACAAAAATGTATCAGAGTTTAACCGGGGCTTAAGCTAACCATGTTGTTCTATATTTACACAAGTATAGAGTTTGTACAGTTTTATATAGTGTACAGAAGACTTACATAAAATGTATTTACATAGTAAAATACATGAAGGGGGGGACAAAGAACACTTCATCTCCTTCGCTCCCTCCTTCTTTCATCTTCTTCAGCTCTGTCATCTTCTGATCTTCTTCTCTTTTCTCATCTTCAGCCGCTTTCTTCTTCTTTTCATACGCCTTCCGGTCAGCTTCATCTCTTCTTAGTCTCTCTTGTCTCTCCTCCCATAGCTGAGTTTGTCTTTTATTTTCTTCTTCAATTCTTTTCACATACTCAAAGATTGTTCTTAGCCACTTGCAGATTGGCTACTTCACAAAAAACCAGCCCAAAGATCCCTCATTTCTTGCATGGATCTATGTACTCAATGTTTTTTGGGCAGAGATCTGGTCTCAAACCTCTTCCTCCACCACCGCTTCTTCCTCTACCTCTCCGGGCATGTATTGTACTGGGTCTTTTTTTCCTAGCCGAGTGACTAGCGGAGTGACCAGTGAGAATGACCGCAGGTAGTCTGCTGCTCTGTCACCTCTTCACATAGTGTGAGACCCTTTTCCCCAAGATAAGTCCCCAGGCTTGAGCCATGGACATGTTTGTGAAGTATCCTTGAGATGCGGCGTTTTAAATTCATCAACTCGATCTTGCTCGGTTCGGCAAGATCGAGATGGCATAAGTGTCTCATCTCACCGGAATGCCTCCATGTTGTTTCGAAATATCCATAACTCGGGCATTCATCCTTCCTTCCACTTCCTCCATCCCTCGCTTCAATTGTCTTTCTCTTTTCACCATTGGTACAACAGAGTGTTGGAGTGGCGAGTCATCGAGAGTTTGCGATAATATCACCGTGTGACAAGACTTTGTTGGGGTTTTTAGCAATCATCAAGGCCATTGGTATAGCAGAGTGTTGGAGTGGCAGAGTCATCGAGAGTTTCTTGATAATATCACCGTGACAAGACTTTGTTGGGGGTTTTAGCAATCATCAAGGTCATATCTTTCGATCCTTCTCCTCAACAGACTTCCCTTTCTTTTCTCTTGATACTTCCTCACTGTCTTTCCCTTCACAAATGCTCCTCCTTCTCAACTTCGAGATCCTTCAGTGCTTTTAGGTATTCCTCTTCCCCCTTTTTGGCATCATCAAAGGAGAGAGAACCCCAGAACAAACTAGCGATCGGAAGTCGAGTCCGATAGCGATAGTTCGAGTCGAGTTCGCTTGATGCACAGTATCTTTGCCGCACGAAACTTCGAACGAGTAGCGTTAGATTCAACTTTAATCAACTTCATCTCGATCGTGAGAAGATCAATTTTCGATTCATGTTTCCTTCCATACGCAGGAGCTCATTCTTATTTTACTCACGCACCTTTATCTCAAAGAAAGTGTGAGATTCATGCATTTGCTCAATGTGTTCTTTCAATTTTGTCTTTGCATCGGCATTTTCATTTCGCCATCACCAACGAGCAGTGAACAATGTTCAAATATCTAGCTTGTTCCACACGCATTGTTTCTTCTTCTTTGCCACCACTCCCGAATTTTGACTATTATGCCTCTCAAGTCGTGAGAGGTTGGCATCCCCGTTATCCGATCTCATGTCCATCGAGGCCCGCGTAAGTCAAGCGGCTACGATAATCTAGAGGGGGTGAATAGATTATCTCCATCTTTTCGATTTCGCCCTCTTTTTCAAACCGAATGCTCAAAGATAATAACAAAGGTGCGGAATGTAAACAACACACGCGATTTAAAGAGGTTCAACCCACCTAGGGCCTAATCCTCTACCACCCCAAAAGATATCCGGGATGGATTTGAAAAGAGAAAAAGATTTTATTAATAATTACCAAAATTATTACAACAAAATCTTACACCAACACCTTGAAGAGCACCACACTCTTCTTCAACACCACCTTTGAGATTACCACAATCTCACTTGAAGATTACCACAATCTCCAACGGCACCTTGTGAAGATTACCACAATCTTCACACCCTTGAAGAGCACCACACTCTTCAACACCTCAACAAGAAGATTACCACAATCTTCTTACACCTAACACCTAGTTCACCCAAGTGTGTTCTTACCACAAGAACACTCACAAGGATATCTTGTGTTTGAATGACGACCACAAATTCAAGATTACAACTCGATAATGAATAATACAATTGAGTGCAAGTGTAATCAAGAATAGCCTAGACCTCAAGAATGTGAAAGTGAATAGCTAGGCAAATTACAACAAGAAATAAGAACAATGTAAGAACAAGTGTTCTCTCTTGTAGTAGTGCTTCAAATCTTCCTCTATTTATAGGAGATGATTGATACTTGATAGGCTCCTCTTGGAATCTGATATCTACAAAAAATTGCAATTAAAATCAAGATTATAGTCTGTAGAAATCAATCCCACAATTTAGGGAAAAGTTGTCTCCATTGCACAACGGTTAGAATTTTGTCTTTGTCAAAGCATAGGGCGACCGATCGCATCGCGAAATAGAAGTTTGAAACATATAGCACCAAATTAACACAGGCGACGGTCGAAGGGCACCTCGACCGGTCGAGCCTATGTGCGACCGGTTGCACTGATCAATTTTGAGAGTTCTCAAGTTTCTGTTTCACGAAACTTGTTCTCAGTACCGATTGCTCGCGGTCGACCTGGCCGACCTCCTTAATGACAAGTTGTCCGATTTTTATCAAAAATAAACCTCAAGAAATACTCCGAAAAATTCGTAAAAACATTTTAAACCGATCGGGAGTATTTAGGACAACATTAGAAATATAGTTTTGAAGAAATAAAACATTTACACACAAAGTGTTGTCCGATATAAATTCCAATAAATACTCCGAAAAATAGTAGAAACATTTTAGATCAATTGGGAGTATTAGGACAACATAGTTTCAATGTAAAAACCATTGACTTAAAAACATTAAATGAATTGTCCAATTTTGTATCGAAAATAAACTTGATGAAATACTCCAAAAAATATTAAAACCCTTTTAAAACATTTAGGAGTATTTGGACAACTTTTAAAAACATTGTTTTGGTGTAAAATCAAAATCATCAAAATCATGATAAAACCATTTATCAAACAATCTCCCCCTTTTTGATGATTACAAACCAAAACAATTTTAACGAGGTCGATTTTGAAAACAAAATAATTTTACCGGTTAAAGAGAACTATCCGTTGTGAGCGACAACATTCCATGCAATAAAAACACAAGGATGGGAGTAGAGATATTCAAACACATATAGCACATGCTCCCCCTATCAACAAGCACAACAAGAGTTATATAGAAGCAACTTAAACATAAGCTAAAATATTAGCTTTTCGATATTGAGCTTAAGTATCAATAACTTAAAAGCTCCCCCTGTCAAAGAGACATCATTAGAAACATATATAAGTCCATACTACAACCAATGGACCAAGAATCATACACAACTTATGGCTTTAGGAAGCCATAGCTTATAGCTTCTTTTCGTTTGAGCTTATCTTAGCTTCTTTGAGCTAAAGAGCTTATAACCTGTTTCTCCACCTGTTTCTCCCCTTTGGAATCATCAAAAAGAATGTTAGCACGATAAATACATCATATATTCATATCAAAGTGTGCAACTAAACCGATGTATCGAGCTATTTGAACATTGAAGCTTATAAACCAAATAGGAGGAAAAAGTCGAATCATATGACTTGAAGAAGCTTATGAAAACTCATTTGATAAGCAAAACATGATCTCCATAAATGTATAAGACTTTTGAAATCGAGAGAATCATGTAGGTGATGAATTTTTCATTGAAACGTTTTATCGAACACTTGCGGGCGTCAAAAGTTGAAAAGTATATATATAGCCCTTGTAAATGAAATCAAGCCAAGTTTTTCATCACCAAATGCAATTTAATAAATATCATTCATCAACAATCAATAAGCTCATCACAAACATATACTAATTTCATCAAGATAGTACATATATGCCAAGTTCTCGGGGTTCAACCCAATTGAGATTAAAGAAGTAGAATTCTTACCATTTGATCGGTAAAGACGAGCAATGATGATGATAACCGAGCTAGATAATCCCCAAAATATATAATTCATGCATCAAAACTCATTTGAAGTGAATTGTGTGTGAAATTTGCAAAGGGGACGAAAAATGGCCAAAAGAAGTTAATCTTGCAAATGTCAAGACAGAACCATTTTAATCCAAGAATTTGCTTAGGGCGACCGGTCGAGGTTGAGGGCGACCGGTCGAGGTTGAGGGCGACGGTTGCCCTCAACCCTTTCAACCACTTGTATGTCGGGCTTTTTCCAAAATCCGAATTTTCAACCAAAAATCCGATTTTTCGCCCTAAGTTTTGAAAATGTGCAAAATGCAAACGTAGACCTCATTCAATATACATTATGTCATAATCAAGCTCGAAATGAGGTAAAATACTCGTGATTAACGATCAAAAAGTCCGCGAGTTATCCTTGAGACGGAATTAAACACATCTCAAGTTTTTGTTAAAAAACACAATCCCTTAAAGAGTATATCGAATCTCAATATATTTAGTTCGATTATGACGAACAAATTTTGAATACGAATAACCGTATAATAGATACCAAACTTGTTATCCCAAAAAAATAAGAACGTTTTAAATCTTTGGATACAACAAGTCATAAGAAGAAGTGCCTTTCAAATATTTGAAAATTTCTTTTAATAGCACTTTAATGAGATTCGTTGGGATAGTTTTGAAGTCGAGCATATAGACATAAGGCATATGGAATGTCGAGTCTATAGGAATAATACAAGAAAACATACCTCGAATTTGTTTGTTGTCCGATATGCCTTTCTCAACCTTTGTAAATCTTTAGCCATAGAGATTGAGATGGTTCTTCTTCCTTCAATGCTTAACTCCTTCAAGAGTTCTTATATAACCATCTTCTTGGCATTGAATAATTTGTAGTCCAAGCAAGAAATTTGAGCTCCCCATCATTCTCATCTCAAGCTCACCTAGTATCAACTTAGAAAACATATCTTGCACAAATATTCATTAGTAGCACCATAAATATTATCAACAAAAATTTGCACAAGTAAACAACCTTGCCTTTTTCAAAACAAGAAGTGTAGTATCAACTTTACCTTTTGTAAAATCATTTTGCAAAAATAGCTAAGTCTATCAATCGTACAAGGCCTTTTATAAAAATCATTTCGCCTAGAATTTTAAACTCCAATAGACTTATATTTGAATAAAACCATTTAGAAAGTTGGATTTAACATCCATTTGGTAAAGCTTAAAATTTTCTTTAAAACAAGAATAGGCAAGTAAAATGCAAATAGCTACTAAATGTGCTATGAGTGCAAATGTTACAACAAAATTAATTACCTTCTTCTTGAAAATACCTTCGAGCTACTAACCTCACCTTAGTTCGACCAATGTTGCCTTGGTCATCGAGTTTGTTCCGAATACCCTTTTTGTCTTCTTCATCACTATCATCATAGGGCATCCAATTGATCTAAGGTGTTCATAATAGAACATTTACATCCAAATATTTTGAGGTAACTAATATTTGGAGTACTTCATTTCTCATCTACACAACTTAACAAACTCATTAATGGCATCGCTTATATAAGCAAGAAAAAATAGCCCAAGTGTAAAAACATGCCTCAATCACAAAATATCTTGCATAGTAGAAATAGACACTATATATAGAGACCATGAAGCAATAAACACATACTATGCATTTAGAAGATCATCAAGAGTCAAATAAATCATGCAAGTTCAAATAAGCTTAAGAAAGCTACAAAAGGTCTCTTTTGAAATTTGAAAATCCGAAAGCATATAGTTGAGACCTTATTTAAAAGAAGTATTTGAACAAGAGTTGATACGGCAAATATGTGCAATCAAATATCGAATAGTGCCTTTCAAAAAATCTAAAAATCCTCTTAATGGCACTTGTATGAAATACTATGAAAAACAAGCACATAGGCACATGGCAATACATATATCGAGTCTATAAGAGTAAGAATAACACAAGTAAACGTTACCTCGATAATTTATGCCTTTCTTGACAAATAATGACGTAAATGGCCATTTGTGAAAATATGTAAATCCTACACAATTCTTAAAACATATCTAGCACAAATCATAATGATAAAAGTGTAGGCTAAGAAATATCACAAGTAAGCTCATGCCATAAAGATCCATAAAAGATGATAACACACTTTAGTCTACAAAAATGCACAAGAGTTTTAAAAACATCATATAAGGTCTTCTTTTTCAAAAATATTTTAAAAGCACAAGTATATATTGAAGACCTTAATTAAAAAATAAATATTTGAAAACTCATTTTGCAATTAAGACACAATTAAAAGCATGCATAATAACAAAATAAAATGCATATTTAAATAGGAAGATACGGGTTACCAATTACGCCATTTCCATGGGTTGTGTCGTTCCCATTGTTGATGATATCTTCCCCTTGAGAAGTCACTTTGTTGATGATGACTTCTTTGATTGCTCCATTTCCAAGGTTTGTTGCTTTCCCATTGTTGAAAGTCTCTTCTTCTTTGAAAATCATCTTGTTGATGATGTCTTTGCCATTTCAAGGATTGTGTTCTTCCCATTTTTGATTATACCCTCTTCTTGAAATTGGCTTTGTCGAAAATAGTTTCTCCTTCTTTGATCAAATGAAACGGTCATTTGATGTCTTCTTGGCGGTATAAATTTTCTTCGATCATTATTTCACGTTACCTAATATGACATTGTTTTGTGGTACCCTTATGTGTTTGGGTCCTTTGGGATTAGTCTTGAGACTTTTAGGTCTCCAACAATAATTGGAGCTATTTCTAGCCCGACAAGTATTTACCGTATGACCCTTTTACCGCAATAAAAGCATGTAATAATTCTAGGAGCATAATGACCAACGTGCTTAGAGACTTGATTCTTTTTCATGTGATTAACACCCTTGAAGCTTATGATCAAGTTCTAGTTTATCACAATTATGAATATCAACAATATTGGACATTTTATTGGTACTCAAGTTGGATTTTAATAAATCTTTTTTCATGCAATCAATATTCTCAACAAGAGTACTATTTTCTTTCTCAAGATTTCTAACCTTATCAAGAGTGGTGGTGTGAGCACATGATAATGATTCATAGGAAGTAAATAAACTATCCTTATCATTTTTCAAAATAATGAATTCCTTTTTCAAATTTTTGTATTTAACAAGTAAGCTTTGAAATTCATTTTGAAGTTCATCATAATCACTTTGCAAATCATCATAATCATTTTGTATGATAATACCATAAGAAGTAGAGGGTTTAAGACAAACCTCGTTTTTTTCTTCAATGCCCGTAAAACAATATTCAACTTCTTCATAGTTGGAAGTTGTAGGAGGCTTGTTCTCTAGATTTGAGCTTGTATCCTTTGAGAAGTAGATGCTCTTGTTTGACTCCTTTCATTTGCAAATACTCCATAGATGGCTTCTAATTTTTGCCATACTTCATGTGCCGATCGGATACCTACAACATGTTCATATTCCAAATTAGTAAATGAACAATACAAAATATTTAGAGCTTTACCGTTTAAGGAGATGATTCTCTTCTTTTCATCATTGAGCTTTTTGAAGCCTTTTGAGGTGTGTGGTGTATCTTTTATCGGAATGGATTCTCCATTGATGACGGTGTTCCAAATGTCGAACCCGCAACCTTGTAAGTAGCATTCCATTCTTTCTTTCCAAAATATAAAATTTTTGGAATCAAACCGAGGTGGCTTGGTGGTGGAGGTGCCGGAAAGTTGAGCTTCGTTCGTAGCCGTCGATCGTTTCTCTTCACTCGCGATGTGAAACGAGCTTGCCAAAGAGTTTGGCTCTGATACCACTTGTAAGTCCAAGCGGCTACGATAATCTAGAGGGGGGGTGAATAGATTATCTCCATCTTTTCGATTTCGCCCTCTTTTTCAAACCGAATGCTCAAAGATAATAACAAAGGTGCGGAATGTAAACAACACACGTCGATTTAAAGAGGTTCAACCCACCTAGGGCCTAATCCTCTACCACCCCAGATATCCGGGATGGATTTCGAAAAGAGAAAAGATTTTATTAATAATTACCAAAATTATTACAACAAAATCTTACACCAACACCTTGAAGAGCACCACACTCTTCTTCAACACCACCTTTGAGATTACCACAATCTCACTTGAAGATTACCACAATCTCCAAACGGCACCTTGTGAAGATTACCACAATCTTCACCCTTGAAGAGCACCACACTCTTCAACACCTCAACAAGAAGATTACCACAATCTTCTTACACCTAACACCTAGTTCACCCAAGTGTGTTCTTACCACAAGAACACTCACAAGGATATCTTGTGTTTGAATGACGACCACAAATTCAAGATTACAACTCGATAATGAATAATACAATTGAGTGCAAGTGTAATCAAGAATAGCCTAGACCTCAAGAATGTGAAAGTGAATAGCTAGGCAAATTACAACAAGAAATAAGACAATGTAAGAACAAGTGTATTCTTGAGTGTATCTTGTTGTGTTGTAGTTTTCTCTCTTGTAGTAGTGCTTCAAATCTTCCTCTATTTATAGGAGATGATTGATACTTGATAGGCTCCTCTTGGAATCGATATCTACAAAAATTGCAATTAAAATCAAGATTATAGTGTTAGAAATCAATCCCACAATTTAGGGAAAAGTTGTCTGTTTGCACAACGGTTAGAATTTTGTTTGTCAAAGCATAGGGCGACGGTCGCACGAGAAATAGAAGTTTGAAACATATAGCACCAAATTAACACAGGCGACCGGTCAAGGGCACCTCGACCGGTCGAGTATGTGCGACGGTTGCACTGATCAATTTTGAGAGTTCTCAAGTTTCTGCTTTCACGAAACTTGTTCCTGTGTACGGCTCGCCAACATGAGGACTCGGCCGACCTCCTTAATGACAAGTTGTCCGATTTTTATCAAAAATAAACCTCAAGAAATACTCCAAAAATTCGTAAAAACATTTTAAACCGATCGGGAGTATTTAGGACAACATTAGAAATATAGTTTTGAAGAAATAAAACATTTACACACAAAGTGTTGTCCGATATAAATTCCAATAAATACTCCGAAAAATAGTAGAAACATTTTAGATCAATTGGGAGTATTAGGACAACATAGTTTCAATGTAAAAACCATTGACTTAAAAACATTAAATGAATTGTCCAATTTTGTATCGAAAATAAACTTGATGAAATACTCCGAAAAATATTAAAACCCTTTAAAACATTTAGGAGTATTTGGACAACCTTTAAAAACATTGTTTTGGTGTAAAATCAAAATCATCAAAGCCTCTCCATCCGTTCAATTTCAAAGAAATAATGCTTTGAACACCTCCCGAACTTCAGTTGTTCCTCTGTTTCAGTGGCGGCCAAGCAAAGACATCAAAATCATAGTCGGTTGGAACGATGGTGTCGATGGAATGACAGGATCTGGTTTGTGGAAGCGCTCGAGATCTCTTTCTGATTCTTTAGGAGGTCGGGTACATCCAAAGAGAAGGGAAATGATTCTACAAAGGGATCATCATGGGCAAATCGTATTTGTTCAATGATGAGTGGTGCTCGTGAAGTCCTCTGTGAAGTCGATCCTGCGGCAGCCTTGGGGAGCCCGAGCAATGGACTCGATTGACTACTGGTCATTTGTGAAATCGACCCGACTTGCTGAGCCTCACTGTCTCAACAGTTCGTTGGTCTCACCGATTTATCCAAATTAGTTGGTGGTCCTCGGCCTTATCGAGCGTCATTGACGATGATGAGATTTCCATGGGTGGCTCATCATCAAAGTTGAGAGTTTGGCGAGTAGTCTTGAGGTCGACTTACTCGTGGTTGGAACATCCTCACCCGAGTCTTTTGGATCGCCACGAGGGATGACTCAGCTTCATCGTCTCCTTCCGATCCCCGAAAAGGTTACATCGATTATCCCGGGAATTGTGAAGTGCACTTATCTCCTTTTCGATGGATCAATGATAGCAGGAGGGATGTTCTGCATCACCTTCTTTTACCCCCGGAAGTCTCAACCTCCCGTTGGCCTTCATTACCTCCTGCAGTCTCAACTACAACGAGGCCTTGGACATCCACCGACAGTGTCAATCGTCTTAGGGTCTTCTCACGGTGGCATCCATTGGAGTCTCAACTCCATGGATTGCACTTTCGCCGCCAGTGTTAACTCCCGGGGTTGTTCCTTCCCCGTGCCTCGACCGCATCAACAAATATCATTAGCCTTCACACGCGGCTTGGCACCTCACCGAGACGTCTCAGCCTCAATCGAGCCTCGTTGATGACAACTTGTTGTGTACTTTGTGTTTGTTCCTTTTCCACTTCGCCTCCTAGATTCATTGTGGAGTCGAAGCAAAGATCCTCCGACCTTGCCGCAGCGTGGAGGAGTTTCCCCCTCACCGGGCACACTAGCCGAGTGACTTGGAATGGGGTCACTCGTCTCCGACTCCCGATTTTTCCACCGAGTATTCAGGTTGGGGCGGTGGCAAGACACCTTCATTAGGGGTCGTTGGATCATTGCGTCCCCACTATCCCGGTTTCATCGCCAGCCTTCCCTTAATTCCTTTTTCCGAGTGAGTCAAAGTGGTGGCAGCAACAACAGTGGCAATATCTTTTTTGCTCCCATTGGGTCTATCTCCACTTGTGTTTTGGAGGACTCTCCTGGTCCCTCCATCATTCTTTGCTCATGAAGGGTTCGATTCTTCCATTGCTTGCTGCATTTGCAACTCTTCGTGGCGGCAAGAGGAGGTCCTCATCCTCATCACTTTCGATAGGACGTCGAAGGTGAGGATGTGTATGTTCTGCGTGGTGCCGGTGAGAGAGCGGATGTTGGCCTTCTCACGTGCCTCTGCGTCCTCACCGCTTTAGCCCGTTCATTTTATTTTTGAATCTCCAAAGATATTGATGCAATTATCCTCGTCAAGGGCTTGCGAAAGATCTGTGTCCACCTCAAGAAATCAAGAGTTCTTCTTCCTCATCAATGAACTCTAGATTTTCAAATCCGCACTGGATAGGCTCGCTTCCATTTTCTCCACTCTCGCAGGCGATTTTGGATGCATGGATACAATGGAGAGTGCATGATTACATCGTCTTCATCATTCTCTTTGCCGGCCCTCATTTCTAGGTATTAAGGGTCGCAGACTTACCGCCGACACCTTCAAGAAATGTTACGGTGGAGAGACAACCTTGTCAACAGTGATTTGGTTGTCTCGGCGCCTTGTTCCTCACTGCTCGTCTATAGGCTGGGTCATCGAGTTGCCTCTCGCGTTGATCGGCCTCGTGAGACTTGGCGCTTCATCAATCACTTCCGAGACTCCACTTCTCCTAGCCTCGGTATCTTCTCCACTGAGTGGTGACTCACCGTTTCTCAAGCTCTAACGCTTGAAAATTCTTCTTCTCCTTGTTTGAACCGAGGGATTTCTGGTTCGACAAGGTTTCTTCCGAGTCTTGGGCGGGGGCTGGTGTTGTCGTCTTCTTCTTCGAGGAGCCGGCCGTCTTGGCTTATCGCCTCCTCTTCTTGACGATCGAAGGAGGTATTTGGGATTCTTTCTCCTGTGCGGCTGCAGGGCAGGAGACACGGCTGCGGAAGCGGTGACTTACCGCAGGGGCGGGAGCAGATTTGTTTTTCTTTCTGCAGGCGCATTTTCTTAAGCAAATTGCAGGGCACCTTCTTCTTTGGTGGAGAGGGGATGAGCTGTATCTTCGGGGTTAGTTGATTCCCCCTCACTTGTATCGCTCTCTTAGCGTAGGCTCTCTTCTGTGTGCCAGAGAGGTTTGATCTCGAGCATCCTCTTGTTTACATGGAACGCTTTTCCATGTCGAAGAGGGACTCCTTTACCTCCATCACGGCCAATCACCAGGCCGTATCTCAGTGGAACCTCCAAACGTTCCATCCTCCTTGAAGGATTTGTTCCCAACGTTCGCAGAGTCTGGCCAGACAAACTCAGCCCGAGTTCACTTTCTTTTCTTCAATGATCGCAGCCATTACGATCAATTTTGCTTTGGGACGATTGGTCAAAGCCGCCAAATTTGATGTCTATGCATTTGGCAACGATGTCCAACAATTTGTGGTAGTCCTCTTCAAAGCCTCTTGTTAGTTTGTGTAGACTATCTTTTCAAAGACAATGATCGGTCTTGGCTAATTCTTCCAAGCAAAGCAAACTCAACATCGCCTTCATTGATTTCTTGCATTCCTTCCGCCTAACGAATTAGCGGTGTTCGCCAAATCCTTGGCGCAATGATGAACTCCTTCCCGTGAACAGAGGATTTGATCCTTATCGTGAATCTTAGCGTTCACGTAGAATCGCGACCTCTTCCACATAGGTCATCGGAAACTCCATCGCCGAAAATGGTTTTAGCCCAGGCGTTTCTAGTTTTTCAACGATCTTCTTTACGGGCGTCATCGGACCCTGTTTGACCATACCCTCAAAATCCACAGAGACCCTGTGTGGATTTGCTTTCGATTTTCACCGAATGAAACTTAGAAGGTGATTTGAAGAGTGATAGGGTTTTGAGAGAGAGTTTTTGCCTTTGCTTCCTCGAGAGAGAAATGAACAGCTTTTGGTAATGTGTGAGAAAACGGACGAAAATGGTTTAAGTATGGTTCATGAAAGGACGTGCGGGTTTTTGAAATGTGATCAAAATCAACGGCTTAGATCTTGCACGCCGATTTGCATTTAATGTCTCGTATTTAATGTGGCGATTTATATCCAATCATAAGCTTGGTGTGCGGCTTTTGCTGTACATCGTCATAATTATGCTTGACGTCATTCTTAAAAACATTCCCACTTAGTAAAAACGATCGCATTTTTGTCACTTTGCTCATAAATGACTCGACTTGCCCATTAGCCGATTTAACTCTTCTTTCCTCGCATGTAAATACTTAGGCGATAGCTAACTCCTGCAAATTGTCTTTCCTATATGGCTAATTCACTTAGTGATTTGAGAGTTCCGCTCTTTTTCCCTTTTCGTATTTCATTTCTTTTCTTTGAGTCTTCGAGTGTCAACTCACTCAATTAATCCTAATTCATGCTTGAGTTCTTCAAATCTTGACTCACATAATGGTTTTGTGAATATGTCACCTAACCTTTTATCGCTTGAAATATATTCCAAGGTGATGTCCTTCTTTTCAACATGATCTCTTATGAAGTGATATCGACAAACGATATGCTTTGTTCTTGAGTGCAACACAGATTTTGAGTGATTGCAATTGCACTTGTGTTATCACACATGATTGGAATTTCTTTTCTTCAACTTCATAGTCTCTCACCGTTGTCTCATCCATAGGACTTGGGCACAACATTGCCCGCATATGTATTCTCGCCCCACCAGTAGAGTGGCTATTGAATTTTGCTTTTTGCTAAACCAGAAATTAGCCTATTTCCAAGCATTTGACATGTGCCTCGAGGTGCTCTTCTTCCTCGTCAACTCGCATCCAAAGATAGTCGAGTCCGAATAGACAATTAGCTTGAATCCACCTTCCTTTGGATACCATAAGCCAACTTCTTGGTTTCCTTTCAAATATCTCAGATCCTCTTGGCTCGATCATATGGCTTTCTTTTTCGAAAGCAGATAGAAATCTTGCACATACACCTACAAAGAAAGGTGATGTCCGGGTCTGCTTGCTATGAGATAAAGCAATGATCCAATAAGTGCTCAGTATCTTGTTTGATCTACTGGGCTTGCCATATGCATCCATGTCCATTTTGATTGATGTATTCATTGGTATTTTTACGAGAAGACTTCTCTTCCATACCAAATTTCTTCATTAAATCTCTTGTGTATTTTGTTTGACTTATGAAGGTTCCATCCTTCACTTGTTTCACTTGGAGTCCAAGGAAGAATGTCGCTCTCCCATCATGCTCATTTCGAATTTGCTTTGCATGAGGTTTGAAAATTTATCACACACTCTTTGTTTGTGGATCCAAAAATGATGTCATCCACATATATTTGAACAAGCAAGATGCTCTTCTTCCTGTCTTGAATTCTCAAGAGTGTTCTATCCACTTTTCCTTTTGTGAATCCGTTCCCGACAAGAATTGTGACAATGTGTCATACCATGCTCGGGTGCCTGTTTCAATCCATATAGAGCTTTCTTGAGTTTATATACCTTATCTCCAAGAATCTTCTGCTCAAATCCCCGAGGTTGTTCAACATATACTTCTTCTTCCAATAAACCATTAAGGAATGCACTCTTTACATCCATTTGATATACAACAATGTTCTTGTGAGCTGCATAGGCAAAACATCCTTATGGCTTCCAATCTTGCCACAGAGCAAAGGTTTCATCAAAATCTATTCCTTCTTCTTGGCAATACCCTTTGGCTACCAATCTTGCTTTGTTTCTTACCACAGAACCTTCCTCGTTCATCTTGTTTCCGAATACCCATTTAGTGCCAATAACATTTTGATGGGTAGGTTTTTGAACCAGTTTCCACACTTTATTTCTTTCAAACTGATTCACTCTTCTTGCATGGCTTGAATCCAATGTGTGTCATCCAGTTGCTTGTGACACATCTTTAGGCTCTATTTGTGAGATGAAGCGGTGAACATTGCTTCTTGTTGAGTTGTGGATCTTGTTTTGACACCTTCTCTTACATCTCCAATGACTAGTTCGTGGATGGTCTCTCGGCCATCTTACATCGAGGTTGGAGTAAGTTAGATGGATTCATTGTCTTGCGGTTGTGTTGCTTTGATCGCTCTCTCATCATCACTTAGCCGCAGATTTTCCACTTGTCTTTGAGATTCAAATATCTCATCTTCATATGGATTTATAATTCCAGGCTTGACTTGAAAGATAGGGACTATTTTGCATGGTTGGTTGATTCACTTATCACCGATTCTTCAATGTCTTCTCCATTCACATTCGCTCATCAAACACCACATGAATGGATTCCTTCAGAACCATAGTCCTCTTGTTGAGTACTCTGTAGGCTTTGCTTTCAAAGAGTATCCCAAGAAAATACCTTCAAGGCCTTTAGCATCAAAAGCCTTTAAATTTTCTTTGTCATTGTTATGGATGAAGCATTTGCATCCAAATATTCTAAAATATGCAACATTTGGCTTTCTCCCTATCCAAATCTCGTAGGAGTCTTTGTCGATTAATCCGTTTATCATGCATCTATTTTGAGTGTAGCATCTTTGTGTTTATTGCTTGACCCAAAATCTTTTAGGTAGCCCCGTTCACCTAACATGGTCCTTGTTGCTTCTTTGAGAGTTCTATTCCTTCTTTCTCGCAACTCCATTCTCACTGTGGAGTCCTTGTCTGCAGATAATTCATGACTAATACCATTTTCAATACAATACTCGAGTTATTATACCATTGACAAACTCGGTTCCTCTCGATCTTATTTTGATAATGGTTTGACTTTTCTCATTTTGAATCCTCTTCATCACCGTGGTAGTTTCTGAGAGTTTCTTTCTTCTTACACATGAATATTGTCCATGTATATCTTGAGTAGTCATCTACTACCACCAAGGTGTATTTCTTCCCACTTATGCTAGCTGGTTCAATCGACCAAATAGATCCATATGTTGCGATGCAATATTCTTGTTGAAGATGGACATGTCTTTTCTTTGAATGATGATTTGATTTTTTCCCTTCGACATGCGTCACATATACTCTCCTTCTTGTATATTGAGTCCGAAGTCCTTCCACAAGATTGCTTACGGCAAGCTTGTTAATCATTTTGAAATTCAGGTGACTCAATTTTCTGTGCCACGACCCAACTTGACTTCGAGTTGTGCTCTTTGCTAATAGACAGTGCTTGGTGTTGCGATTGACCAATCCACGACATACATATTCTTTTGTCGCATCCTTGCAACACAACTTCATTTGATTCAAAAGATCCTTGATTTGGCATATACCCATGTTAAATCCAACATTATAACCCTTGTCACAGAGTTGGTTGATGCTTAGCAAGTTGAAGTTGAGTCCTTCAACATATGCAACATCCGTGATTTCTAATCCATTTTTCTTGATGGATCCAATGCCTCTTATTTCTCCCCGGAGCTTCATTTCCTCCAAATATAACTTTTTTGCACCTCGACTTCCTTGAATTTTGACAGATTTTTCTTGTTTCTGTCATGTGTCCGGAACAACCACTATCCATGTACCAGGTTCTTTGGCACTCGGTTGTTCCTCGAACCCGCAATCAAGGAAATTAAGTTTTAGGTACCCATACTTGTCCGGGTCCCGAGGGGTTAGTATTGTAAGATGATCCAACCAACCTATAGCCAAATGTTTTGACTCTAAGGGGTTGCCATCTATTAGTCCCATAATCATAATTAATTTTGGCAAATTGCTTGGGGTTCTAGGTTATACAAAACTGTCTCTTTTGTCTCAGTATGCTGTGTATGTGTTTTAGCAATTGCCTTCTTTGGGTAGTTGTGATGTCTTTGAGTGTAGTGTCTACGTGCATATGTGTCTTTGATGAAAGCTCTTATACCTTTGGAATGGCCTTTCTTGAGTTCTAGGCCTTTGCCATTTGGGCTTATATTCCATAGGTCTTTCTTTGATAGTTCACATTATTCCAATCACTTGCTTGGGTGCTTTCTACCATTCCCTTCATATGTATTTCTTTTATAGAACTTCTGGGGTTTTTGGTAGCTCGTTTCTTCTTTACGAGTATTTCTGTTTGGAGTTTGTTTGAGGAACTCGGCCGATTTCTTCTCACTTGTCCTCTCAAAGACACTCAATCGCTTGTTTTCCTTTTCCTTTATATCCAAGGCCAAAGATGCTTGTGATTGTGCTTTGGAATAAATGTGTGTGCACCATTTGGAGTTTTGGATTTTGGGATACTTCATTTTGCTTGAAGATCGTTTTTCCAAGATCACTTTTGGAGCTTGACATAGCACGCAGAGGAATTAAACCCTAAGCCCTGTCTTGTCTCCACATTCTCTTTGATGCATAATAAGGTCATCCAATGATTTAGATGCCTTAGTGAATGAGGCAATCACATTTTTGAGGTCATTTTCCTCTCTTTTCGATAGCAGCTATCTCTGCTATTAGCTTAGCATTTTCGTCTTTAGACTTTCATTCTCATCGCCTATTTGACTTAGAGTACTCGGCTCCTTAGTCATTGTGAGTTTTGCTCTTGAGTATGTTGTTTTCCTCATTTAGTAGTGTGTGTGTGGATTTAATGTGTTCAAAATCTTTCATCATTTTGCCTAATGAATCATAAAGATCGTGGGTGATGAAGTGTGTGTGTCACAAATCACTATCACTAGAATTTGAGTGTGATGAGTCGAGTGTACCTCATCTTCTTGGTGAGGTTGGTCTTGTTCATTGGCCATCAAACAGATCAAGGCTTCTTCTTCAAAGTCACTTGAGTAGTCGACTTCACTACTTTCTAAATCACCGTGTCTCTTGACATGGCCGTCTCAAAGCCGATCTCGCACCCAACATTACCTTTTTCTTTTCTTGTCTTCTTTCTCTCAAGACCTTTCTTTCTTCTTCATTCCCGTATTTGTTGACTACAGGATATGGGCAATCAATGGCATAGTGACCTGGTTGCACTAGCGGTTCAAAGATAGATTTTCAACCTTTTGATCACTCTTTCCATTCTTGGATTGTCACCCTTTGATATTCACTTTTTGATGCTTTGTTCTCTTGGTTGGCCTATCTTCCCTTGACTTGGAGGGAGCCGAGTGTGTTCTGGAGGATTCGCCCTTGCCTCTGTTGTAGTTCTTATTGAAGAACTTGTTAAACCTTTTAACCATCGTGGGCTATTTCCTCTGGTCAATGACTTCTTTGACCTCATCTCTCTTGCCATCCTTAACAATTAGAGCAACTATTTTGGGCACAAATTGTCTCCTCTTGGTCTTTTCTTCTCGGCTCAAATTCGTAGGCTTTGAGATCCGAGAATAGCTCATGGTTGGATGTCTTGGATAGGTCCATGGAATGTCTTAGTGCCATGACCTTCATTTCCCATTCACCGAGACTTCTTAGAATCTTCATACACATTTCTTCTGTATATTATTTTCCAAGTGCGATAGCTCATTGGTAATTTCGTGAATCGAGCATCCAATTGATCTAAGGTCTCTCATGTGATCATTTTGAAATTCTCAAATTTCTCGACAAAGAACCGATAGTTTATTTTCCTTGATTTGCTCCGAGCCTTCACAAATCAATGTTAGCTTGTCCTAGATTTCTTTAGCCGTTTTGCATGATTTGACTTTGTTGAACATAGCTTTGTCAAGGTTTTGTAAAGAATGTCCTTGGCCACATTGTCCAAGTTATATCTTTTCATGTCATCATTTGTCCATACATCTCTTGGTTTTCAACCATAGCTGTCCTGGGAGCAACATCCTCTTCACCTTCAAATGACTCTCCTTACAATTGTGTTCACCTTCAAGATTTGCAAAGCCCATCCTCTATTACTATCCACATCTCATCATGTAATGCTGATAGATGAGCCTGCATACGGATTTTCCAATCATCAAATTCTTCAATTGTGAACATGGGGATGCGTGTCAAATTTGCTTCCATGATAATAACTTTTGATGGTAAAAAGAGTTTTGAAAACTTAAGTGCTAAAACAGACTTTGAAAAATTTGGAGATCTAGTTCAGTAACCAGTGCGGAAGGCTCAATGAACCAACCGCTCTGATACCACTTGTTGGTCCCAAGGGGTGAGTGTAAGGTTTAGAAGGGGTTTGAATAAACCTTACCAACTTTCCGATTTAGTCCTTTTTAAATATTGAGTTAATACTTCACGGATGTGTCCTTGATGGACAAACTAAGTTAGTTAATCGTGAGTTAGTCACTCAACAGACTCGACTGAGCTGTTGATAGAATAACTCAGCTGTATTGACTAAAGACTTAACTCGACTGTGATTTGTTATCAGCGGAAGACTTAACACCCTTAAATTAGATTTAGTTTGATTTAATACTTGGTTTTAGCACTTAGAGATTATCAAGTGGATAGCAAATTTATCGTGATTAAACAAATAAGATGCGAATTAGAGTCTTTAAATGTAAATGACACGATAAGTTTTTATAGAGGTTCGAAGATGGGGTAATTCTTCTACTCCTCTCTTCTCCAACTCCCGGAGGAATCCACTAAGTATTGATCGAAGATACGAGTGGTAATGACCCGATACAAGTCTTGATCACACAAATGACTTGATCCTTTGGGACTCGATCCGAGATGCCTTGGTCACGCAAATTGACTTCTCGCATTTACGACTCGAGCCTTCTTCACGGCGGCGATTGCATTGCTACTATAGCCCACTTGCTCAAGCTTCTTGGATTTGATCACGAAGCCCTCCAAAAACTTGAGACCGGTTCGACCTTGAACCTTCCTACAATCCTCCGTGGAATGTAGACCCCTGATTCTTCAAACATTTCCTCTTCAACCGATTGAAGTTATCTTTCCTTCACAGTGAGTGTTGGATTGATTTTCTTCGTAATGTAGGCTTGAGGATTAATCTTGAATGACTTGAGAATATTTTAGGTTACAGATTCAAATGTTTGCTTGAATGTTCGTGGTTCATGTAACCTTCTCTCGAGTTATTCCTCAGCTTTTTTATAGTGATCTTTCAAAAATCAGTTTGAAGAGATAGGCTTATTTTTGAAAGTCACTTGTGGTCGTTGGCTTGTCTTGTTGCGATCCTTGGAAATTCCATTTCCTCGTATGAATGATTCTTGACTTTTTCGAGTTCGACATGGTGCAAGATTTCCCATTGGTTTATTCCTTTTGCACGCTTCGAACCGAGCACTCCAAGAAAGGTAGTATGGAAGTATTACTTGTTTAAGTAATTCTCTTGATTTACGTAACGGATCTCTTTCATTGTCTTGACTTGACTACATTTTCTTCACATCCCCAGGTGACTTGAGTCGACTTCCAATCATTTGATGACTCTTCATCATTTTCGATCTTGAGACTTGGTCATGTCTTGAGTTGACTTGATCGATACTTCACTCACCGCATCTCACCGCACCTTGATCGAGTTCCCGTCTTCTCTTCTTTGCCATACTCGGTTGTCTTGCAAATGAGTCTTCCTTCTAGTCTCCGGTTGTCTTCTTGCATGTTTAGGCATAGCTGACTTAACTCACTTTGACCAGCCCTATCTATTACAATGCGATTTACAACAAAAATGGGGTGCCAACTTCCTATTCTAAGTTTTATATGGCATTCATCAAAATCTACAAAATGATTTCCCAACAGGCACATTGATGGATGATACTAATCGATTATCAGCTACAATTGATGAGTATCATCATCGAGTATTTGCGCGCTTTGACACCATTACACGGAAGAAGAAGAAGAAATAGATGTGACGAGATGATGTCTCAGACGGACGCGGACCCGAGATGGCACATCTCACAGGGCCACTACCTTCCACCTACACCACCATAGTGAGTTTGTAAGTACTTTTTACGCATTCATTTTTCTTTTGATAATTTCCTCATATGTTCGGAACGAAGCATATTTTATGTTTTGGAGGGGAGGGTTGTCAAGAATGCATACATAAGATCTTGTTGTATTTTTGCATTGCATTTAGAAGCATAAATTTTGAATAAAAATTTTCAAAAAAAAATTGATTTTTTTCGTTTATTTTATTTTAGCACGTTTATCGCTTTAGCACGTTTATTGCTTTGTGTGAGTCGGGATTAGAAATTGAAAAAGTACAAAAAGCTTCGCACGATTTAACTATGAGCACGTTTATTGCTTTTGTTGAGAATATATCTTTTGCATGTTTGGCGTTGATTGAGAAAATTGGTTATTTGAGCATGTTGCGAAAAAATAAATCTGTGAGCTTTTGTGCCTATAATCGCTTTTATATTATACGGTCTTATTTTTCTTGAGTGTCATTCATGATTGTTAGAACTCTAGAACTTGCATTGGTACCTATATTGAAGCCATGTGTGTGTGCAATTTTTAAGATGATTTAAGGTCATCTTTGTTTAGTCTATTTAGCCTAAAAAGCCTACCTATGAACTCATGATTCCCTAGTTAGCCACTTTGAGCCTAAACGTTTTATTGTTAGCCACATTTTGAGCTTTAAACTTAAAAATAATTTTTATCCCTAAAACTTGAGCTTATAGAAGATGAATAGTTTGGGGGATATGTGGTGAATTATTGAGAAAGAAAGTTGGCAAAAGAAAGAGGGATGAGCGGTAATAGGTGAAAGAATAATGAAGCTCGAAAAAAAAAAATTTTTTGGAAAAAAAAAGAAGAGAAATCGAGCAAGAGAAAGAAAGAAAAGGAAAATTCTAAAAAATTTGAAAAATTGAGAACTTAAAGTGAAGAAAAAGAAAAATAGAAGGCAAAAGGCCTAAAAATGAAAAAGGATAAAAATGGTGGAGTTAAGTTGAAAAAGAAAATAACTTGAAAAGATGAGTTTTATGGTGAAATTGGGTTGGTGAATTGAAAGTATGTGTACTTCAATTCTATTTGCTCAAGTTAAAGTCACTTAATCTAAATTGTTCCTACCCTTACCAAAGAGCCTACATTACAACCAAATAAAATATCATTTTTTATTCTTAAATTGTGCACACTAAAGTGGTAGAGATGTTGACGATTTGCAAGCCTATGGTAGTTCTACATTCATTGAATTGATTTTGAGCGTATACACGTCCTATTTACTTTAAGAGTTGAGTGATACTCTATTACTTGTGAGACGCGATGTCAAGTACCCATATGAGCATTGGTTATGCAAAACTTGTAATTGATGATTTCTTAATAATGAATTACTATGGTTTATTTGAACATGGATTTGAATAAGATTAAATGTTTGTAGTGTTCTTGTGTGTTCTTTGTATCCCTTGAGATTATTTTTCTTAGTTTACTTGAGGACGAGCAATGGTTTAAGTTTGGGGATTTTGATACGTGCAAATATGTGCATTTAGGGGCTTAATTTGATATATATTTGATGCATTTGCACGCATATTTAGTGTATTTTACTTGGTTTCCTTAAAAAGGCATGATATTGCGTATTCTTGTAACTTTTACAAGAAATTGAGATAAAAAAATCAGTTATAAGGCCTGGACAAGATTGAAAAGTGCAAAGAGATGATCGAATACGAGAGAAAACAGAGAATAACAAGCATACGATCCGATCGTGTAAGATGCACACGACCGTGTGAATCTAACTTCCTTGTGTTTTTACAAGTTCGTGTGACTTGTTCGAGGAAAGAATTCCAGAGAGATATCACACAACCCAACCGTGTGAAAATCACAC
This sequence comes from Rehmannia glutinosa, assembly GCA_016081115.2. Lineage (NCBI taxonomy): Eukaryota > Viridiplantae > Streptophyta > Magnoliopsida > Lamiales > Orobanchaceae > Rehmannia > Rehmannia glutinosa. The sequence goes on along the minus strand of CM071926.1, from coordinate 19,938,266 downwards.
GACCGTGATTGGTTCGGAGAAAAATAGAGACTGAAACGCTTTACGAATGGATCGTGTGATGCGCACACGTGCCGTGTGATTTGTCTGTCGGTGATTTTTGATTCATTTTCCCATCGAGAACTCCACAAGTGATCTCTCAAAGAACCTATATAAAGGGACCAAGGCCTGCACGAATTTAAGAATATCTCATATCATCTTACAACAAAAAATACACTAGGATTACATAAATCAATAGTCTTCTGAGAGAGGAGGGCAAATCTACGAGAACACCACAAGGCCTTTCGCATATATGGAAGCACAAGAGGTTCGAAGGCTTGGAGGAAAGATCTATCCCGACAAGAAGGGTTATTTCCTTCTTAGTTTAGATCTCTTGTTTGTATTTAAATGATGCCAAACTATTTGATTTCAACTTTGTCTATGAATTTGTTATCAAATATATTGTGTTAATCATTCGATCCTGGACATAATCAAAATTGTGGATTTATGTTAAATCTATATTGATTGTTTTCTTAATTGGTTTATGTGTTCTATTATATGAATTCAATGCTCAATTCTTGTAGATTATCCGATCAATAATTTATATGTCATATTTGTTAGTTCATAATTCGGAGATTAGTTCTAACAAACGAAAATCGAATTCGGACATAAACGGGTATAGAGTCGGAGGCTTATAACTATTTGTGGGGGAGTACTTCAATTCAAAGATCGTTTGGGAGTTAATATTAATTGTTGAGTATGGATGCTAGCAATTGGTATTAATCAACTGTTTATTTTCTTCGGGAGGGGAATAAACAAATATAGAATTGAACCCATAGAAACATATAAATTGGTTTTGATAAATATTAATTGGATTCAATATTGAAGAAGCATGTTGAGTTTGTGCCTATGATTGCTTTCGTATTTGCTGAAAAGACTTGTGGAGTTTGGGTTTTACAAATTTATATATTTTATTTTTACTTATTAATTTAGGATTAGTTAGATAATAAATAAAACTCGTGATTTTTCGGTTGCTTCAATAAAATTGGAATACGATATTTACTATAGCCTAAGTGTTTCGTATTCAATCCCCGAGAATACGACCTTGCTCGCCATTATCCGCTAGATATGATGTACACTTGCAAGTATAGTGAAAAGATTTTCACGATCAAGTTTTTTATATTGATACGTGTAAAATTTGCGTGCATTTAGGGGCTTAATTTGATATATATTTGATGCATTTGCACCTATATTTAGTGTATTTTACTTGGTTTCCTTAGAAGGGCATTATATCTTGCATATTCTTGTAAATGTTTACATAAAATAGAGCTAAAATGGAAAGATATCAGTTAGAAGGCCAGGACAAGATTGAAAAGTGCGAAGAGATGATCGAATACGTGAAGAAAAAGGAGAAAAAAAGTCACACGGTCTGACTGTAAGATGCACACGATTTGTGCGAATCGCCTGCCGTGTGTTTTAGACGTTCGTGCTACTTGTTCGAGGGAAGAATTTCAGAGACACATCGCACGACCCAACGTGTGAAAATCACACGACCGTGTGATTGGTTCGGACCAAAAAACAGAGATCGAACGCTTTACACGACGACAATGTGATTTGCACATGGACGTGCGATTTGTCTGTCGATTTTTTATTTCTTTTCCCCGTCGAATTCTATAAGTAATCTCTCAAAGCACATATATAAAGGTACCAAGGCATGCACGAATTTAAGAACATCTCATATCATCTTACAACATAAAATACACTAGGATTACACAATTAAATAGTCTTCCGAGATAGGAGCGCAAATCTACAAAGAACACCACAAGGTTTTTCGCATCTACGAAAGCACAAGGGTTCGAAGGCTTGAAAGAAATATCTAAAGAAAAAGAAAAAAGAAGGCAAAAGACCTAAGAATGAAAAAGAAGAAAAATGGTGGAGTTGAGTTGAAAAAGAAAATAAGTTGAAAAGATGAGTTTTATTATGAAATTGGGTTGGTGAATTTAAAGTCCGTGGTACTTAAATTCTATTTGCTCAAGACAAAGTCACTTAATCCAAATTTTTCCTACCCTTACCAAGGATCCTATATTACAACCAAATGAAAAGTTCTTTTTGATTTTTAAATTGTGCACACTTAAGAGCCTACATTACAACCAAATTGGTAGATCTGGTGTTACTTCGATTGTCTACCGGATCTAACGAATATAAATTTCTTCCAATGAATGGATTAAACACCGTATAAGCGGATTATCCATTATCGAGAACGAATTGAATTAAGTACGGCGTCATTTGGGACTGGCAACCACTTTGGATTATCTTATTCCACAGATTTTGTAGAATGTGGAGACCCATTTTTGTAGAATGTGGCAACCCGATTTTGTGGAATGAGATGCGGCGATTGGGCATGTCTCCTAAGGAGTTTCTAAAGGGGCTTCCTTCTCCCGGTGGTTGTGGAAGGAGGACTTGGGACAATGGTTGGGAGCTTCATGAGTCTCGAAAGACATGTCGAATACTCCCGCTTCCAAACAAGAAATGGTTGAAATATAAGGGATTGTTTGAGAGTCTTCTGTGAAGCATGGAATGCTTTGAATATTTTCCCGAGAATGCAACAACTTAAGTGCGGCGCCAATTGGGTCTCGGATAATGCGATGGCTTAAGCACGAGTCCACATTGACTTTGTCGGTGAGAATATTTTAGGCTTGACTAAGTCTATGAAACTATTTTTTTCTTTTACATTGGATCATTGAATTTATTTTATGTGTCTTTCTTTTCCCACCATTTCGAATCAATAAACCTATATAATGTTATAATATTAAAAACATGTTGAATTTCCAAAAAGATGTCAAACGTTTTCATCTAAGATAAATTCAAAGTTCCTTAAATTTGGTTCGATGCAAGTTAAAAAATATATCCGAAACTATATCCGATTCTTGTTTTGTTTTAGCTTGTTACATAGGCAACACCTATTTATACTTGGAGACCACCTAATCCATTACTAGATTTGTTTAATCCAACGATTATAATTCATCATCTAAAGTTATCCTACAAAATATCTAGGTCACTAGAAACTTTTAAAAATTTTGTTTAAATAATATCTAAGATATTTTCTAAGGCATTTCTAGATCATCTTTCTCGGAACTTTGGCTTAAACTTTTGATGGACTCTTTTTTAACTTAAGCAAATATTTATTAAGCCCAAATAATTTGGATCAAATCAAGTTTATTTATATTTTCAATTGTAATACATAACTGATTTTTGTTATTATTAAGCTAAATCTCGAGTTGTTTTTATAATCATCCATATGATACTTTAACACAAATAGTAGGGGTGACAATTCGAGTGGTGTTGGGGTTCGTGGTTCGACACGATAATTATACAAATTTGGTCAACCCAAACGCGACCCATTTAATTATTCAGGTTAGATGGGTCAACTTTGAACAAGACATGTTTGATAGGCGGGTAGCCCGAATACGACCCAAAATGGCATGTATATTTTTAAGCCTTGAATAAACCATGTATTTAGTATGATAAAATGAGGATTTTATGTTATTTACAAATAGAAAATTAAAAACATAATGAATTACAATCAAAATATGCAAATCATAATTTGGCTTAATAATAGGCTAATCGATTAGGCCTCGAAGAACAAGGACAAATTCCAAATAAGTTGCACTCCAACATTATGTTAACATTTAACATTAAAAAATGCAATTAAAGTTTAAGAGAAACACAAATTTATGATGCAAATGTCAATGAAAAAACATTTAATTAACTAACCAAATACAAGTAGAATTGATTAGAATTTTCTTCTTCAAATGGGTTAAACGGTTTCGTTGGGTCATTTGGGGTCAATCCAAAGTTGACCCATGTATTATTCAGGTTATTGAGTCTAACACGATTATGACCCGAATAATAAATGGGATAACCCTAACCTACTTATATCGTGTTAGGTTTGGGTCGTATTTTCATATCGTGTCGAGATTGCCACTCTTAACAAATAGCAATGAAGCATGAAGAGACCTCCAATCGGCATATGGATAGGGAGTTGAAGAAATTAGACAATCTTTTGAGACACCGATTGCTTGGGTGATCATCAATGAATAAGGCCTCATCATTGTCATCATAGTCATCATCATTCTCGGAAATAAGATAAATTCCATGTTTTCTCAATGTAATCCCTTTGAAGTATGGAGCTTTGCGCGTCGTCACCTGGGGCAGTTAGTGTCTTTTTTTCACTCCGCTATCCCATTCTCACGAGGGGTATCAACACAAGAACTCACATGAATAATCCTTTTTCCATGAAATAGAACCCAAAAGCTTGTTTGTAAAGTATTCCCCGCCATTATCGATTTTAAGAACTTGTATCTTGGTTTTGAATTGAGTGTGAATCATGGAATAAAATGACTTGAAAATTTCCCCGCTTTCGATTTTTCTTTCATAAGGAATGTCCAAGTGGTTCTAGTATGATCATCTATGAAGGAAATGAACCAACGAGCCCCATTAATATTTTTCACTAGTGAGGGTCCCCAAATGTCACTATGAATTATGAAAAATGGATGTGAATGTTTATATTGAGCGTTAGGGAAAACCTATCGAGTGTGCTTTGCTAGTTGACATACTTCACAAAAAAACTTGGAATTTTTATTGATAAACAAATGAGGAAACAATTTTTCAAGATACATAAAATTTGGATGACCAAGACAAAAGTGCCATAACATGACTTGACTCTCATTTTGAAACAAAACAATCGAAATAGACTCATAATCGAAATACAACTTGAATGAATTTGTCCATGCGGATGAGAGTTCGCTTTGATCAAGTAGAGACCACCACACATTTCAAAGATCAAATCACCTCCCGGCCGCCTGAAATTCACAAAAGTTAGGATAGAACTTAGTCACACAATTCAAGTCACGAGTGAGTTTGCTAATAGAAATCGATTACAATCTATTTTTGGAACATAAAGGATGATGAGAGAAGGAGGTCCTTTGTCAATTTGATTGATCCGATTCACTGCAACTTTTGAGTGCGAACCATCGGCAATTTGTATCTTGTAGAGGACTTGAATGTGGACTGAACTTGTGAAAGAGATTAATATCTCGGTCAAGTGATCCGAAGCTCCAGAATCTACTATCCATGGTCTTATTTTCATGGTTTCAAAGAAATATGATTCAATGAAAAATACCTTGATGTACTAGCATGTTGGCATGTTGTTCAAGAGTAGGTGGTGCGGATTGAGAAGGGGACCGATATCTGTTCGAGTAATTTTGCGGTTCAATTTGCTCCCGGGTGAACGGGCTAGTTTCTTTGCTAGTGTTGGTGTTATCCTCGATGATGGCGGCATTTGCACGGTTGTCCCGATCTGGCGTGCTCGGTTAGGTCTCCAATCACCGGCTTTCCATGTAATTTCCAAAAGTTTCTTTGGTGTGACCAGGTCTTTGGCAATGGTCGACGTGGCCTTCCTTTTCTTTGTTTTTTTATCGTGAGATGAGTTATGTGTGTACAACGCCGATCCTTGAAAGAACTTGTGGACTATTATTCTCTGTCATCATTAGTTTTCTTCTCGCTTTTTTCTCTTGACTTCAAGAAACGCCTCTCGAATGGGAGGTAATGGTCTAACTTCCATAATTCTCCCACGCACTTCATTTAAAATCTTTGTTAAGACCGAGGAGATATTTAAATGTTCTCTTTTGATCAACAATCTTCTTATATAAAGCCGCATCATCAGGACATTTCTAGGGATATATTTCAAACATATCAAGGTGTTGCCAATACCTTGTGATTGTGTTGAAATATTGAGTGAGAGTCATCTTCCCTTGTTGCGGATCATGAAGACAAGTTTCAATGTCAAAGAGTTCGAGGTATTTTCGGACTGGAGTAGGTTTCTCGTCTTTGCATCCCGATTTCCTTTGCCATTTTATAGAGGAGAAAATTCTCTCAATTTCTTTGGTCATGGAATTTATTAGCCAAGACATAATCATGTGATTTTCGGTCTTCCACGCACAATACTTTAGATCCTAGCCTTTGGAACAGGGGAACTTCATCAATGAGATACTCATCCTTTCCTCTGCCCGGACACATACATGAGGATGGATTGAGACCACCAAGGAAATTATGTCCATTGAGTTTGTGGCTCGTGATGGGAAGAGGTGAGCTTTCAATAATATTAGTTGGAGGATTATTACGATTGGTATTCATGCCGTATTTGGTCATAATCTGAAATCGAAAAAAAAAAGAGAGTTGGATCGAGGTTTTTAATCCGACTCGGTACCATGAGAATTTTGGTGAAGAGAAAATTCTATTGAAACAAGAGATACAACCCTAATATTTAAGCTAGAGTGGTATGCATTTTACTCTAATATAATAGGAAATAAAGAAGAAATCCCACAAAGTTAGGAATTCTCAATAAATTAGAAAAGCACCTATTTTGGAATCAATCAATTCTCGATCCTATTTATTAGGAAACTAAACCAATCCTAATATATCGGATAATTAAAATATACAAATTGGTTGACTTCTTTCTACAATAAGTTAAACTTACCCCAAAAACTTGTGGGGGAAGCCATACTTTCTGCAAACTACATTCTTAATAAGATCTCACACAAAGGTAAAAACGAAACTCCATATGAGTTATGGAAAGGACATAAACCATTATACAAATACTCAAAGTGTGGGGGTGTTTGGCTAAAGTCAAAGTACTAAGCCGAGATAAGTTAGAATCGGTCCGAAGACGATCGATTGCGTTTTCATTTGATATGCTAACAATAGTAGTGCATATCGCTTTTTAGTGCACAAGTCGGCTATTCCGATATAAATGAAGGTATGATCATTGAATCAAAGAATGTTGTATTCTTGAGAATATCTTTTCGAATAAAGAAAGGAAAGAAGAAAGTTCAAATAAACGAACTTATGAAACGTAAGGTTACCTCAAAGTGATGATGAAGAGGAACCAAGACGCAAGATAAAAGGACAAACGTGCCTAAGTCTTTTGGTCCCGATTTTCTAACTTTTATATTAGAAAACGAACCAAGAACTATTCAAGAAGCTTTGTCTAGTCGGAAGCTCCTTTCGGAAAGAAGATATCAATAGTGAAATTGATTCCATCATGCAAAATAACACTTGGGAGTTAGTTGATCTCCCACCGAGTTGCATACTTTGGGATGCAAGTGGATCCTTAAAAGGACGTATAAAGCAAATGGATCTATTGACAAGTACAAAGCTTGTTTGGTAGCTAAAGGGTTTAAACAAAAGGAGGGATGTGACTTTTTTGATACATTTTCTCATTTTATGAGGATTATGTCCATTCGTGTTCTCATTGTTATTGCAGATTTGCATAACCTTGAAATACATCAAATGGACGTTAAGATCGCTTTCTTGAATGGTGAGCTTGAAGAGGAGATTTATATGGAACAATTTGTTGCACTCGGTCAAGAGCGAAAGGTGTGTAAACTTGTTAAGTCACTTTAAGGACTAAAACAAGCACCTAAGCAATGGCATGAAAAGTTTGACTTAACTATGAAGTCAAATGGTTTCAAGATCAATGAATGTGACAAGTATACATTAAAAGTACTACGAATGATTACGTCATAGTATGCCTTTATGTAGATTGCATGTTGATTATGGGTAGTAGTCATGATTTAATCATGAATACTAAGAACATGTTAAAGAAGAACTTTGACATGAAAGATATGGGATTATCTCGATGTTATATTAAGGATTAAAATCGGAATTGTCTTGTCACAATCCCATTATGTCGAAAGCATACTTAGAAAGTTTAATGCTTTTGATAGTCCTCCTAAGACACATGTAGATCTAAGTCTACACTTGGCCAAGAGTAGAGGAGAACCAATTTCTCACCGGAATATGCAAGGGTAATTGGCGGATCCGATGTAGTTAACGAATTGTACACGTCCGGACATTGCATATTCAAAGTGAGTAAACTAAGTAGTTCACAAGTAACCCGAGTAAGGATCACCGGAAAGCCGTGACAAGGGTACTTAGATACTTAAAATATATCATGAACTATGGAATACTTTATACGAGATATCCAAAGGCAGTATTAGAAGGATATTGTGATGCCAATTGGATATCGACACAACGACTCCAAGTCCACAAGTGGATATGTTTTCACAATAGGTGGATGAGCGGTGTCGTGGAAGTCTTCTAAGCAAACGTGCATAGCTCGATCCACTATGGAATCCAAGTTCATTGCTTTAGATAAAGTCTGGAGAAGAAGCGTAATGGCTTAAAAACTTTTTAAAGGATATTCCTTGTTGGAATAAGTCGATTACTGCTATTTTGATACATTCGAGATAAGTCAATCAAAGAATTGGAAGGACTCAAAGTAGTATGTATAATGGTAAGTCTAGCATATTCATCGAAGACACAATACCATTAGACATTTGATTTCGAATAGGGTTATTTCGGTTGACTACGTGAAGTGAAAGAAAAACCTTGCGGATCCACTTACAAAAGGCATAAATCGAGATCAATTGTATAAACCGTTAAGGGGAATGGGTTTAAAATTCACAAAATAAAGAATGCTCATAAGCGCGACCCAACCTTGTGAATTGGAGATCCCAATACCTTGGTTCAATGGGACAACTAAGTTCTGAATGTTCAAATTTGAACACTTGAAAAATGTGTTAGCTCATTCCCAAAATTTCCAAGTGAAATAGAAACCTGCTGAATATGGTGAGGTTAAGTTTAAGACTTTTAATGATTCTTATACCGAAAGGTGGAGTATGGCAGATACTCTTCAATAGGAGATCATCTATATAAGTGAGAAGTAATGGCCGCTTCAAAGAATCACTTTATGAATCTAAGTATGGTCCAGGGGCGAAATGGGCACAACATGAGAACAACAAGGGTTAGAATTGTTATTGTGTAAATGATGTTGTCTCGGCTTAAGGCAAACGTGAAGTGTTTAAGGCTTTCAAGCATTGAATGGGAAGGATGTCAATATGCGGATGCAATGACTCAATTTTTAGGCTTTGATTTCTTGATGATTTCATCTGCGGGGGTTTATATTTATAGGCATCAAGGTGCCCCATAGAAATGACATGTCTTTTGGCTTGAAAAAATATGTCTACAGACCAAAAATGCACCTAGTTGCCCGAACAGTGCATCTGTCTGTTCGATATGCGCCTCCGCTCACCCCAACGCTGCGACAGTTCGACCACCTGTCCGCACGGTGCACCCGTGATCAGTTATGCTCGCTTGCGGCCCCAATTGGAAATAATTAAAAATAATTAATAAATTTTAAAGGGTTTTAAATAAATTTGGTCCAAAAGTATAAGGGCCTTGAAGCCCAAGCCCATGGGTCGAAGTCGGGCCGGGCCGGCGAGGGCGGGCGGCGGCACGCACTCACGCGTGTGTGTATTGAACCAAACCCACAAGCATGTAGGTCCTCACCCCTTTAAAAACTTTGGTGCCCCAAGGGGCCCAAACCCATATGTCCAAATTAGGATTTATATATAGAGCAAACTTTGGCTTTTCCTCCTATGTAGGATAGAGTTTTTATCATTTCCCATATGTTCCATTTTTCATACTATTTTAGAATGTATCCAATGGCCATGTGTGATTCGATGCTGTCGAGCATGTTTAGGAAAGTTGTCAAGACCAAGCTAATTGGCATGTGGGACCAGAAGAAGAATTAAGTTGGTAACCACTTATGTTCTATGATTCATAGCCCGGCGACTATGTTGAAATGTGTTTAACTAGTCATGAATGTAGAAACAGTTTATTTCATTGAGGGATCTAGAGATGTTTGATAGGTGCGACCACTTGGTTTGGGGTACATAGCGAGTTATTGAGTTGTAGGGTTATGTTAGTTTGGTGATGACTTAATATAACTCTCCTCACCTTTGCTTTCTCGCTTGGTCGCATGCCTTATTCCTGTATGAAAGAAGAGACGTGAGATAAGAACTATGAGGATATGATTCGAATGAGTCGAGTCAAATATGTATGAGTGGGAGATATTGGTGCAATTAGGTTGCATCCATATTTTAGATAAGAGTCCTATTTAGATGATATTTATCTACAAACATCTCCCATTAGGACTCTAACTAAGATATGGGATTGAGATATATATTGATATCTCTCCCTACAATACCAGTCAAGTAAAAATATTGTCCCCTACATGGAAAAAGAATAATCTCTCTCCTAAAATTTCTCTCTCTTGTTTTCTTCTTGGAGCATCACCAAAGTTCTCCAAGGTTTAAGGTGTGCATATCCAAGTAAATAATTCTAGTAATTATTTACACCAACGAAAAGACGGTTCGTGATCTTGTTCGTGGTTCAACCAATCTACGGGATTCGTTTGTTGTTCGGGTTCAATCAAGAGAAGGTTTGTAGATGACTTAATCATGGATCAATAGGAGGCTTGTAGACGGGCTCAATCCTGGCCATGTGGATCGACAGTTCCGCTACAAATAGGTATAATCAATCTACTCTATACGAGTAAATATGTGATTTATATTTTTGCCCATATTCGCTAACAGAGGTATCGGAGATTTTAAGACTCGATCTCGCCTATACGATGTGCTTGAGTTTGATGATTCATGTGATTTGATTTTTTATTTGAAAACTTCGAATTTAATTTTCCATTTTTATTTATACAATATTCGTGTCAAATTGTAGATATCGAAAGACGATTAATTTAATATATTATGCATGTAAAACGTATTTGAAACGAAGAAGCTATGTCGATTCAAATTTTTAAGCGAGAAACAAAAAATCTGCATTGATTTTCGTGCATGGCCACGTTTTTGTTTATGTTGGTTGCTCCTTTTCTTCTTTTTCCGCTCCAAACAGTGGCCTAGGGGCACTTTTTCTTTGCATTTAGATTGCAGCTAGGTTGACGTGGCGTCTGCTTTGCTGCTCACCATGAGGCGCCGACATAACAATTGTTTATGTGGCGGGGGCACGATTGCGATGTGACACACTCACGCCACATGGGCGATGATGTGGCGCTAAGTAGGCTGTCTAAGTGGTGTATCCATTTGATATTAAAAAAATTGGAATGTGGTTTAGCATAGATTAAAACACTAGACCTTTTTATATAACTTTATGCATTCTCACCACTAGGACAAGAGGAATTTTTTTGTTATTATCCCATATTTTATATTTATGTAAAAGCTAGAGAGCAAGTTATTTTTTTGCGTTAGGACGCTTGAAAAAAATATAAATTGTTTTGTGCATTATTTTTTTTTGTTAAAGTGTTAATGCATTAAAAACATTTTATGCAATTTAGTGCTTGCAAAAAATTATTTTTGCGCATGAAGAATGCTTGCAAATTATTATTGTGCAACATGATGCAAAGCAATGAGTTTTTTTCCTTTCGCATTAGGTGCATGAAAGAAAAATTATTTTTGCGCATTAAGATACTTGCAACAAATTAATTTTTTTGGTGCATTGTGATGCATGCGAAAATTATTTTTGCACATTGGTGCATGGAAAATATTTTTTTTTCGCATAAGGTGCGAGAAAAAAATATATTTTGCTCATTGAGGTGCAAGCAAAAATATTCTATGTGGTTTTTAATTCATGAGTCGCATGCTTTATTAATTGCTTGTGTATGCAATTTTTTTGTGTTGCAATTAATTTTGTTTATGTGATATTGATTATCATGATGTTGGGAATGAATGAACATTGACATATGAGTGCTCATGTATGTGAATGTTTACTTGTTTTATATTAATTTTATTTGTGGGAGTTAATTTTGACAATGGTGGTAGTTCGATATCCTCATTATTTTTTACTTTTTCTAGATTAATATAGTAGGCCTTGGAAATATGTAATTTTTTTATTCTTTTTCGAGGCATGTATTTATTGAGCCGATTTTTGGATGCTATGTAACATCAATTTTACGAAGATATTTTTGTGTTACCACCATAGGTCTAAATTATCTCCACATGATGCACCATATGTCAATGTCGCCCATGGTGGCTTATTTTCTTTCGTAATTACTTATATCGCATGGTTGCATGCATGATTTATTTATGGACATCGATAATTTTATTCATGGATCGAATTTTTATAGTGATCTTCAATTCGGTGGGAGATGATTACTAGCTTTGGAGGCAAATTTTCGATTTCATTGAATTGAAGAAAATAATAAGTATTACTTGGATCCGAATAAGATTTTTAGATTAGTACCTAATTGTTTGCGCAATTTGTTGAAATGTGTTTAGACCAAACTCACCAACTTTAGTTTAGCCAATTTAGCATGAAAATAGATAAAGTATCAAGTATTGTCGTGATTTAGACGCGACAATATTTTTATGGATTAAAGAAAGTATTTGCGCTTTATTTGTTTATGCCGCAAATATAAAAACTTAATTGCTCGAAATAATCGCATTGAGATGCCAATGATATACTTATGGATCAAGAATTAATATTGCGCTTTAATTTGTTTGAGCTGCAAATTTAATAAAGGAGTTTAAGCTCTATTTTGGAATATGAGCTTACTCCCAAGTAAATACTCTAGTTATCTAAATTCGCTATTTGAGTTGAATTAAGAATATTAGTAACTTGTGTTATTATTAATGAAAATCGCATATCTAGAGGTTGATTATAAAAAGTTGAGAAATACACAAGTCGATGCACTTGTCTCTTGTCTTGACCAACATGAACCAACTCGGTGAATGTTGGAACAAGCATAATATAGCTTGACGAGCAAAAGCTCAAACTAGAATGAAAGATGACTATTTTTTCTTTTAAAGCTAAGTCCACCTGAATTGAGTACGACTTATGGGTGTGAAGCACAAATTAATGCAATATATTTTTCTTTATTGCTATCTACACTATAAGTTAGTACATCCCCACTCTCATCGATTAGAAGCGCCAAATTGCTTTGACCGATTCTGGCGATGGAGATGTGCTAATAGGGAGCGGGAATAGCGTGTCTAATTAGCTTGGACACACACACTTGAAGGAAATAAAGTTGCAACTTGAATGATGGTTCTAAACACATTGCAAACTATATGAGCTTGCGAAGAAGGACAATCACATCAAAATGGTTAGATTTATGATGGTGCAAATTGATTTGTGTATCTTGTTCTTTGCCTACATCATAAAATATGTGTCTCCAAATGATTCTTCAAACTTACTTGAGCTTTACTTTGATAACAAGACCAAATTAGTGGATTTGCGCATGTAAGTTCGAGAATATGTGTTATCACGTGGAGAATCAAGTCGAACGATTTAGGTATTCCCTCAAAGGAATTTCTTGAGCATATGTAAAGTCTAAAGATCTTAAAACTATGCGAGTTGCAAGACCATTAGGAGGCGCTCGTTTCTCTAGCGATGATGTTGTATTTTATGCTCATCTAGTAATCGTTAGGATAGTAGGAGCGACACTAAGTCGATGGGAGTTAGTGTCTCACACACGCAAAGGATTCTCAAATTCAACGAGTAAAAGAAGTGAATATGAAATATTCCCCATCATCTATATGAGATTGAGTGGGTATCCTTCACAATTACTTTTGTGGATATTGATGAGTTGACAAAATATGTGACTTCACTTGATGCCCTAAGTGGATAGTTGTTGTGAAGGAAAAGATGAGTCGAATGACTAAAAATAAAGTCGAAGAGCTTATTAATCTTTTGTCTAGATGCAAGACCATTTGAAACATGTGGTTTTGGAAGGTCAAGTGCAATATAGATGGGTGATTAACATGTGTGTAGCTCGACTAAGGCGAAATGTTTACGCTGTTAGAAGAGCGTAAATTTTTTCGAGATGTTCTCCTAAGTGGTGAGATTGCCTCAATTCGCCGATATGTTATCTAATATTGCCACTATCATCTAGGGTTGTCCTGGATGATTGATGTTGATATAGTTAAGTGAAAGTTGAATAAGGAGATCTGTGTGGATCACCCGAATTCAAGAGTGGAGTAAGAGCGCATTGATTGCCGATCAAGCTCCAATTTGACTTGAATCGCCATTGATTTCATCGAACTATCATTTTATTAGGCCCACGATGGTCAATTAATTCATTTGAACATATGTCGAGTTGTATCTCATCGTATATGGCAAAAATGTGATGACCGGAAAGAACATGGAGTCATCGCCACTCGTGTTGGTTGTCTTTACAATTCATGGTCAAAGAGCAAATTCTTAGTCAAGAAACTATATCTTCGGAAGAAGAAAAGAAATGCTAGCTAGTTTATTTAAGCACTGTTTGTCGAATTTTGATGTGCGCTATGTGCGTACTCAACAAGTCATGCACTTAGCAGTGTGATTGGTGAGTGGATATGAAAGTGATCCATGCGCTATTGTGATGCCAACATGTGGTACTTAGATATCTTAACTGATTGGTCTATGATTTCTTTGAAGGCAAATTTGGTATCTTGAAATGATGCGCATTGCACGCAGATTCATGATGTATTTTATTGTTTTTGTGATAGTAAAACCACTTTGGTGTATGGTTTGGGCGCCAAATATGGATGGTAGACAAGAGTTTTTGTGCACGATTAATATTGTTCTCGGGCATAATTCTACGAGCGATGTGAGCGCTCATCCCTTTTATTAACCTTGTTTGGAGAAATGCTCCAAAGGCATGTGAGTCATTAGGGATTAAGTAGAATTGATTATGCGGCCTTTGAGAACATATTGTGATTAATGAGATATATTGGATTCTCATTATGTGTTTGCATCGAACTTGTGAGTTGTCACCAGGTTTTGATTAGCCTTCTCACACGGACAATCGCCCTGGCGCTAAGAGAGCGAGCAAGATGAGACTTAAAAGATTGTGTCGCATAAGGAGGTTTGCAAATGATCGCCTTCGCTAAAGCGATGAGAAGGTTAATAAGTATAATTAACAATCACCTTAACTAGAGATTAATATGAGATCCGAGTTGATCGATTATGAAGTATGTCCAAACTTCATAAAAGCCTATTTGTAGCCAAATGTGCGAGCTATCGTATGACACTCTGGGAGTGACTATGAGTAAAGACGCTTGGTCGGCGCTGAAAAGCGATCGGGACTAAGATTTGTATGATGTCTAGGCGTGGCATGCCTAAATTGAGTGGGAGCTCCATCATAGTGTGTATTCATACTACATGTGCTTTGAGTTGACCGTCTATGGGAACGTGACCGAATGGGTCCCCGCTTCGTCATTATGTGAGCCCGTATTATTTTTTTGTATCCTTTGGGACTTTGGACCATGTCATGAGGTGTAAGCTTGATGACGCTACTTTAGCATGTATCCAATGGCCATGTGTGATTTGATCTGTCGGAGCACGTCTAGGAAAGTTGTCAAGACCAAGCTAATTGGCATGTGGGGCCGAGGAAGAATTAAGTTGGTAACGCACTTATGTTCTATGATTCATAGCACAGGCGACTATGTCGAAATGTATTTGACTAGTCATGAATGTAGAAACATATTTGAGTGAGTCGAGCATGCTCTATTTATTTCATTGAGGGACCTAGAGATGCTTGACTAGGTGCGACCACTTAATATAAGTTTGGTTATGTTAGTTTGGTGATGACTTAATATAACTCTCCTCACATTTGCTTTCTCGCTTGGTCGCATGCCTTATTCCCCGTATGAAAGAAGAGACGTGAGATGAAAACTATGAGGATGTGGTTCGAATGAGTCGAGTCAAATATGTATGAGTGAGAGATATTACGTGCAATTAGGTTGCATCCATATTTAGATAATAAGGAGTCCTATTTAGATGAGGTTTATCTAGAAACCTCTCCCATTAGGACTCTAACTCGAGATATGGGATTGAGATAAATATTGATATCTCTCCCTACAATACCAGTCAAGTAAAAATAACGTCCCTAATTTCATTTTGTATGGGATTTAGATTTCATGCAGTTATTTGCTGAAAATAATTTTTGAGTTTCTCTGCAGGGTTATGTGCAAGCTTACCTTATCATTCTTCAACGCCTTCGATATTTCATTTTGATCCCACAGTCTGGTACGATGACCACTGTCTCTATAATTTTCACGCCGAACAATTTCTCTTCCCATGTCCCGAAGTTGATCATGCATCCACAAAACATTCTCGTCAATGATCTTCACAAGAGATTTGCCAGTGAGTTCTGTAATGATTGTTTCGGCATTGAAACCACAGCCCTTAAATATATCAATCGCATCATCCCGCTTCATCTTCATATTCACGAAGAAACACGCAAGGTCAAGAAACACACATTTTTCTTGTTCATCCAGTGAACTAAAACTTATCTCTAAGATGTCTTGCAGATTACTAGGACGAACCTTTTTGAGCTTCTCAAACGAATCATACCATTCCTCGATTCTTCTTTTTTATAGAACAGGGAAGAGCCGAAGACTTCAAGAGCCAAAGGCAAACACCCCGTAAGAGAGACGATCTCTTCAGTGATTTTCATGAAAGTCTCTTCCGAAGCATGGTAAATGAATAGCTTAACAGACTTGTGAACTGTGAGTTTCTCAATTTCATAAATTTCGTTCATATCATTTGGAAAGACTTCCTTATCTCGGCTAGTGATAATGATTCTACTTCCATTGTGAAACCAATCTCTGCCTCCAGCTAGTACATGAAGTTGGTTTGAGTTGTCAACATCGTCCAAAACGAGAAGGACCGGCTCATTATGTGTGATCTGCTTGATATAAACTATTGCTTTTCTTGTATCAGAAATAGTTTCTTGACTACTCGAGTTTAAACCAGCAATGAGCTTTCCTTGAAGAGATCCTAATCCGTTTGGCTTCTGTGATTCTTCTCGGACACTTGAAATGAACCTCCGTTTCTTGAAATGAACGATGAGTTTATTGTAAAGAGCCTTGGCGAGGTAGTCTTTCCAATACCGCCCATTCCGTAGAATCCGATTATTCAGACATCGTTGGCTTTGACATCGTTGGCTTTGAAGCGAAATCGAGTCCAACAGGATATTTTGCTACTCCTAAAGGAGTATTATTTAGTGCCTTCAAGACTTTCTTCACTAGAATCTCAATAATCTCTGATTCTTTCCTGAGAATGAGATTAGGAAAAGCGATAAACTTTTACGAAGCATCCCTCAAATACTAGAATTAAGAGAAATTAGAGGGGGAAGGAAAAATCAGAACATAAAAAATTGATGTAGTGAAACTAAATATGAATCCTAGATAACAGAAAACTTCACAAAAAATGGATGAACAGGTGAAGAAGTTCTAAGCTTCAGCAAATCAACATCTATGCCATTAGGAGTTAAAACTGGCTTAAGATTCATGGTGTAATACTTCATTTTCTAACTCTGATTGATTCAACTGTATGTAAAAAATTGAATCTTAATTTAAATAAAAAATACAGAAAGTAAAGAAACAAAAACAAATTAAAGCTCCTTGCCGTAATTTGAGTCAGGACATATTTAGAAACCAATTAATATGTTATCCGTTCCCACATCTTACTAAAACCACACCATTGAACGAAAATCATTTTGAATTAAAGGTGTGGGAATATGGCCCAATTCAATTGGTAGCCCATATAACATTTGTCCTGACCTATTGAGAAGAAGCCCAAAGCAACCAGCCCTTATGTTTGACCGGACCGGTTTGACCCGACTGAGACACGCGGATCCTTTGATTTGAGGGTTTCAATCCCAGCTGTCCATTTCCCTCTTATTATTAACCCTTTTGGAACCCTAGGTTTAATCTCAACAATCAAATCTCTCCTCTCTTGAGCGCCGCTGAAATATCTCTCTCTCTCTAAGATCTTTGTTTCTTTCTCTCTTTGATTCTTGGTGAATCTTTGTGAGTTTTCAAGTGAGATTTTCGATAGAGTGTTCCGATCATCTCCTCGTTTGAATTTTCTGTTCATGGTTGTGAGTTCTTCAGTGGGGTTTCGAAGGGTTTTGGGTATTTGAGGTTCGACCTTTGTGGTCCTCCTCCTGATCGGTCTTTGTCGTTCGTGATTTTCCCTCCGGTGGTCGTCTCCTTTGTGGTTTCTCCGGGAAAAACTTGGGGTTTGGATGGCTTGGGCTTCGGGCCTCTTTGTGGCCATTCCTTGTAGTGTGTCCGGTTTCGTAGTCGACGGTGAAGGGGCCTCTACACACAAACCGAGCTACCTTTGAGGTTGTCCATCTCGTTGCAGTGCCCCCGGAGCTTTAAGCTCGGCTCTAAACATCGAGTGATATCCTTCCTTTCTATTTCATGTTTTTCGATCCTTTTATATTTCTTTATAGGCCGCTATTTATTTCTATCTTCATTGTGTGACAAAGTGGTTCGATTCAAATGGGAGCAAAATGGAGTTAAGATTAAAGTTGTGGTGCTTTGGTATTCTTGTTGTCTCATTTTCTTCGATTTAGTATAGTTAATAGGCTTTTCTTTAGGCTTGAATGGGAAAGTGCCTTCCTAGGTTGCATTTGTGTTCAAAAGTCTTAATCTGTAATTTATCGTTTTTATTTAGAAAGATTGTAATCCCTAATCCCTAATCCCGTAGGCCATCATTTGTAATAGTTTATTTGTTAGACTTACTGTAATATTTGGGCCTATGGTGTTCTTCAACGACAAATGGGTCGATACCTAACAAAAGGAATAATCCAATAGGACCTCATTTTTACGAGCAATTTTTTTATTTGGTTTTATGTTTGGTTCTTTATGAATGTATTCAAGAAATAAGTAAAATCCTGGAAACCAAATAATGTTGACAAGTAACAAATCGCTAGAAGTATAAAATCGCACCAAAATATATAAAAGGTAAAATTGATGTCCAGGCAAATCACTACGAAACTAGATGATAATAGGGAAATTAGGAAAAAACCCTCCAACAAGGGGTATTAATGAAAAATGTCCCTACATTATTAAATAAGGAAATATACCCCTTTTAAATCCTGAAAAGTCTAATTAACCCTTTAATTTAAAAAAATAAAAAAACAAAGGAAATAAGTACGAATAGTCGGGAACAGTTTTACTTACGTCCGATCTTCTTCCCATTCTTCTCAACTTCTTCACCCACCTGGCGTCCGACTCTCTCTTCTCTTCTCTCTGCTCTCTCGACTATGTTCTCTTCGACCCTTCTTATCCTACATCCGACATTCGGGTTTTTTTAAGACGAGCGCACTCCGGTCCTCACGTCTCAACGCAGTGTTCGACTTCCGAGGTTTGAAAATCTCGGTCATTCACGATTTTCGTGAAAATCTTCGGTTGAAAAAGTTCATTTTTTTCATCTTTCTTCTCTACTATGTATATTTTATTTAGTTGTGTTGAAAGATTTAGGGTCTTGTTTTGAAAAAAGAATTGAATATGAAACAGTTAGGGTTTCTTTATATGATTGAAATCGATTTTTAACGTTAAATGGTTCATGTTTTGTGGAGTTAATGATGTGTTTAGGTTGGAATGTGCATGTACTTGGTTTTTCGAACATTTTTCTTTGCCCACTTATTTGTCGTGTGTTTGCCCACTTCGTGGAGTCCATGATGTGTTGTGTGGAGTTTATGATCATGTTCTAGAGTCTATAATGTGTAGTAGGTTGGAATATGCATGGACTTGGGTTTTTTCGATAAATTTTTATCTTGCCCACCTATTTGCCGTGCGGTGTGCCCTCATATATACCCACTATTTTTTCCTTGTGTGTCCACTCGTTTCGAGTGCCTACCTATTTGTCCTACGGTGTGTCCACCGTGTGTCCACTTGTTTCTAACACTTTTTCATTATGCGCTTCACTTTCTACGAGTGTCTACCTATTTGCCTCGCGCGGTGTGCCCACCGTGTGTCCACTTGTTTCTAATACTTCTTTTCATTGTGCGGTTCGAGAAAGATGGCACTTGTCCCCAATGAGAAGGATCAATTTGCAAATGAAATTAAGTGGTCGTTGCAACTTCAATGAGGAGTTAAACAAAATAAAAGATTTTTGAGTGATTGGAATAAAGAAAGGTTCAGTAATCTTGCTTTGGACAATTCTTGGACGTACAAAAATTGAAGTTTCAAGGCCGATTATATCTGCACCTTCTCTTTAGACAAAACAAATCAATGTCAATGGAGAAGATAACATTCCACGTGAACAATAAATAGGTGACTTTGGAATAAGGGAGTTCGCTTTGATCACAGGACTTGGTTTTGGGTCCAAGTGTACTATTCCATCGCCCTCTGGGATTTTCAAGAAATGCTTTAGGCGGTTTAATCCCTTTGTTTGATTCACGTGGAAAATGCCTTGGAAGAGTGGTCTAAGAAAGAAAAAGGAGACGGAGATATGACCTTTAAGTTGGCCTTCATTGTGTTTTCTCTATGGTATTCTACTAGTAAGAGACCGAAAAAAAAAAGAATTGAGGACGAGTATATTCGCCTCATGGGTGATTTAGAAGATTTTAATGTTGCTTTTGATTTTTTGGTCAAGAAACACGGGCTTGCATGGACGGTAGAGTTCGGGTTATTGGGAAAGGAAAGAAACAAAGGAAAAGCTTGAGTATGAACACTTTGATATCTACGGCTTCCACCTGCGCTACAAGTCTGGCATATGAGGCGATCCCCAATGTCGCCAAATTGTGTGCCGTCACAAGAAAAGCGGCTAAGAATAGGGTGCCACGTATTTTACGTTGGTCAAGCGAAGCCATTGTTTCATTTGATAAATCAAGATGACAATCTTCGAGTTTGCTACCGGAGATGATGATACTTGTAAGCTTTTCATGAGAATTTTATTGTTTGTGTATGCATGTCTCCTTTTTGCCCACTTGTATGCCCACGATCTTGCCCACTTGTATGCCCACCCCCCACCTGTTATTGTGTGTTCACTCATTTGCCCACCTTCTTGACTATTTGTTTGCCCACTTTGCACTTTGTTTTACGACTATTCTTTATTTGTTTGTAGCTTGTTGTTCACCAAAACCCGAGACCGTCGAAAGTGAGGAAGATATCTTGAATCGTTTAAAAGACTTTTGTGTGGGAAGATTGTATTGAGAGAGAGAATTTGAAAAATAAAAAAGAAGAAAGAATGAAGAAGAAAATTTTGAAAAGAAAATTGGCCGAGGGGGAGGAAAAAGCGAGGGCGAAGGTCATGATGAGGGTGAAGGAGGTGCAAATCCCCCATGGACTTGTTTGGTTTGTCGAGGAGAGTCGACAAAATAGAGTCCATGTCTTTGAAGACTATTATGGAGCATTTGGGATGCTCAATTTAAAAAAGGTTGGCAAAGATAATGCTCCATTAATCCCCACCATAAGTCCGAAGTGGTGCCAATCAGTGCCGACCGTGGGTGCCAACCGTAGTCCCGACCGGATGGAGACCGGGATGCGGACCTCGGTAAACGACGCGTTGCCCACCATAGTGCCGATCGTGGTGCCGATCGATGGTGACCCTCCACGGACCATCCGGCCGATCGCGTTGCCCAACGAGTGCCGACTTGGTGGTAACCGTGGGGCACCTCTTATTGGAAGGTTCAAAGGGTAACACTTACCTATCCTATCTGGGTTCAACTGTTGGACTTTATCACTAAATTTTTATATCTTCGAATTACCTTTCATGTAGGAGATTGTTGGAGAAGTCGAATGAAAATTGTGTTATTTGGCATAATTTTCTTGGACCTTTCTTCAATAATGAAGAAAATATTTAACTCCAATGGTGTTTAATATTGTAACATCTAAAATTCCCAACTCATAGAGTTGTGGGAGAGTGAAGGCATTTGAAACTCTCTAGTCATGGAGGAGTGGGGAGTGAATGCTCTAAGTCACGGGTTAGTGACACTTGAAACTCCCTAGCCATGGAGAAGTGGAAGAGTGAATACTCCATGTCATGGGGTAGTTGGGAGTTAATGTGGCTTGATCTTGAAGCCTATAAAAGGTGGTCCATATTTTTCACAATCTACACAAAGAACAGAGATTCCTACACTCGCATAACAAAATTCTTTGCATATTGCTCTTGTGTTCCTTGGCTTCCAAATGCATTTTGGTGGTGTTTTTCGGGCATAATCTTTAGTTCGCCGAACGAGAGGTAATCTGATATTTCCCGTCTTATCCTAGGAAACAGACGTCCAAAATAGGGAATGAATTTGTTTTAAGGATAGTATGTTGAACACATGATTTGGGCTAATTTTATATTGTGCTTATGTGATTTAGTTTAACTATTACAAATTTCGGTTATATTTCTGTAATTTGTAATTCCATTTCTCATTGTGTAATTTAAACTGTACTAGTAGACACTCATTTTATAATAATTTAACCGTAAAAATACATAATGGCTCCCAGGTCCCAAATATCCTCAACTAGTTAGTAAAGTTAAGAATTTAACTTTGCTTTTGGTGGATAGGAAAATTAGGAACCTTTACCATATAAAAACTATAGATAATTATAAAAAGTACCCATGAGGTTTGACCTAATTACAAAAAAAAAAAAGTTAACTTTAAAACTTACAAAAAGTACCCATGAGGTTTGAAATATATTTCAAAATCCCCTTCATATTTGTAAAATCATTGCAGATTACCCCTTAATTTTAACACTAAATCAAACCTCGGAGTACTTTTTGTAAATTTTAAAATTAGCTAAGTTTTTTTGTAATTAGGTCAAACCTAGGGGTACTTTTTGTAATTATCCCTAAAAATTATCAGCCGTAATATCTACACATGGCGGCTAGAACATATATATTCTTCACTCTCAATATTTTTTAATTTGCACTACTGCATCCCATAAAAGTAGGTTCCATTTATCTTGATACAAAAAAAAAATGAAAAAAGTTATTAGATGAAATTAAAAAAATTAATTAATGATTGCAAATTAAAGGCATATCGTCATTACTTTAAAGGCAAATTCCTTTAGGTTGCATTTGGATGGAAGGATTTGGATTTGGGGAGAGGATTTAGAGAAGGATTTCAAATGACTCCAAATAAGAAGGAATTAAAATCCTCCAAAATGACTCCAAAAAATAGCTTCAATGATTTGAAATCCATTATAAAATAACTCCATCCAAACAACCTCAATGGATTTGTTATTATGGATTTGAAATCCATAGCTCAAATCCTTCCATCCAAATGGAGCCTAAGTCTCGTTTCGATGTTTCAAAAAGAACATAATACTAATAAATTTGGGAGATATGAATTTGCTATATTATTAATTCAACCAGCAAAATTGCAGGATTATTAAACAAATTAATAATTACACAAGCATTATTTCAAGATTGTAAACTTTGGGGCATACTTTCTGCAGCCTAAGCATAGCTTGGTGGTTGACATGGGTTGCCAGCTCTTCTGTTACAAAGAAAATTTAGGCACTTTAGTTTATTATTATTCTCATTACATAATACATAATATATTAATAGCTCATGTGTAAATGGATAGAAATAAATTTTCTGAACTAATGAATAGTGCTGGAGCATTAAAACCACGGTAATTTTTATCTTTTTTTTTTTTTCAATAATTGTGTTCAGTAGAGGATAAAGAGATAGGGTGAGATAACTCTCTTTTTTTTTCCCTGCTTTATTTGTTAAGATAATTAAGATGACACGTACAACAAACAATGGCGGAGACAGGATACATTAATATTGGGGTGGACTGATAAATGGAAGTGGGGTGGCCCGAATAAAAACTCAAAAAATCATATAAATTCGAACTAATTAATTTATTTATTTTAAAAATTTCTCACTAAGTTTGTTTAAAAGATGGGGGTCGATGCCTACATTGGCCCCCTCGGCTACGCCATTGTCAACAAGGTTGGTTTATGATTAAGGCGGAGCTAGACATTTAACTTTGGGGAGGCTAATTAATTTTTTTGGGGAGTCTAAATTAATAAAAATTAAATATTTTAATACAAAAAATTAATTATTTAAATATAAAATACACACAGAGTAATAAAATTTTTGGAAATTTTGCGGGACTAAAGCCCCCTCGTTAACCCACATGGAACCGCCCTTGTCTATGATCATGACCTGAATACTAATAAGTTGACTACAAATAGCTGGCATGCGTGCAAAACCTAAATGTAATATGAAAATTGATTTAGATAAGAATTTTCTATTATTAAATTATTTCTGCCAAAATAATTAATTCAAGAACCGTGAAGATGTAAATAGAGAAATTTAAGGTAATATAGTGTTCTACCAAATTAATTTGCATGCATTTCATAAATTAAAAGATTAAATTTTTTGTTATATATATCATGATCGTACGTAATCACCAACTTTAAAACAAAGAAATCCATGAAAAGTAATCCAAACTAGGATTAATTGTTTTTATATCTCCTTTAGACTGTTTAGAACTCAATAAGGCTCACAAGTTAAGATCAAACATTTAATTAATGTTAAAATATCCTTGTAATGTAGTACTTATAATTCAGAAAAGATAATATATATGTATATATAATATTTTTATTTATTATCACACATCTATATCTAATGTATAATTGTATTAGCATATATTAATTATTAAAGACAATAAGAGTTATGTCTCTTCTAAGACAATGACTACGGTGCGATGAAATGCACTTTCGAGGGTAAAATGTGATACTTTTAGTGTAAAAAAATAATAATTTATCTATTCAGATAAAATATCACTTTTTACACAAAAAATATTATTTCTTACACTAAAAGTATCCTCCATCGCACCGCCACGACCAATGCTTCACAAGTTTTGCCAAAAATAAAAACAAAAAGAGGAATATAGAAACCGAAAGAAAACCACAGACCTGTTATGGATGGGGTCAGATCCACTAGGAACCTTCCTTTTGCTCATGTAATTGAGTTCAAACTTGGAAACTCCGATAGCCTTATTTCTTTGTCCTTCATTTTCATGATCATTAATCACAACATTCAAGAATAGAACGACTCCTAGCAACACAAGAAGCCAAAGAAACGCCTTCAACATCTTGCTACGACAACTCATCTCTCACTAAATCCTAGAGCCGAAAACCCTACACTTTTTTCTTTTTTTTTTTTTTTTTTTTTTGAGTACAATGGGGTAAAACCCTACACTTTTATACTTTTCTAAACAAGAAAATATCGTGGTTAGCAAATAATGACTAATATTGACCGTTACAAAAATATTGTCTCATTATGCTAATTTAAAATTAAGATAATTAAATTGTATATAATTACTTTAGTTATTTATTAAAAATTATAAAAACCAATTATTATATTTTGTGCCTTATTATGCTAATTTAAATAAATTATACATAATTACTTTTGTTATTCTATTTAAAATTATAAGATTTTTATTTGTATATTTATAATGCTAATTCAATTAATAAAGTTTAATTAATAATATGTAATTATTTTAGTTATTTTATTGAAATTATACAAAAAAAATTAGTCTTATGCTTTTTATTATTCTGATATAATTAAGAGAATAAAATTTATTGTATATAATTACTATAGCAACTTATTGAAAATTATAAGAATTTATTAGTCTCATGTTTTTGTAATACTGATTTAATTAATAAAATTAAATTATTAATAATAATATATAATTATTTTAGTTACTTTATTTAAAATTATAAAAAAAATTATTAGTCTTATGCTTTTTCATTATGCTGATATAATTAAGAAAATCAAGTTTATTACATATAATTACTAAAGAGATTTTATGAAAACTCTCCTATACTTTCTATAAGGCTAATTTAATTAATAGAGTTAATTTAATAATATGTAATTATTTTAGTTATTTTATTGAAAATTCAAAAAAATTATCAGTCTTATGCTTTTTATCATGCTAATATGATTGAGAAAATCAAATTTATTATATATAATTACTTTAGTGACTTTATTGTAAATTATAAAGTAATTATTAGTCTTATATTTTTTTATTAAGTAAATTAAATTAATCATATAAAATTATTAAAGTTATTTTATTGAAAATTATAAAAAAAACACATTAGCCTTATGTTCTTCATTTTGCTAATTTAATTAAGAAAATTTAATTTATGACTGTTGTCGTTAGTAAGAAAGACAACGGTTTGAAACTTTTGTCTATTAGCGAGATCTATTACAACATCATGTACGTTGAGCAGAATTCTTGTAGTGTTGATACTATTAATTATTTTTATATAGTGTGGATCCGATTGGCCGAGAACTTAAGGGTGGCTGTAAGGGTGTTCATTTTTCGAATATCAATTTCGAATTGATATTTTTGAATTTTGAATCAAATTTTGAATCAATTCGAATTTCGAATATGAATATTCGAATCGAATAATGAATTGGGAATTTTTTTTCGAATTCTATTTTAAAATCCTAATTCAATGTGAAATTCGAGTACATTCGATTCGAATATTGAATCAAAATCATATTTCAATTCGAATTTGTATACTAACTCGAACTTAATTATAATCCAAATTTAATTTATATATTATATATTTTAAATATTACACATGTATAAATTGCATATGCAAATAGAAATAATATAATTAGTTGATGTATAAATAATATTTAATTAACATGGCTATTATAATAAAGTTGTTACAGTAGAATTATAACATTGGTCATAGCTAGTTTCACAGTTCAATCTCATTTCAAAGTCTCAGCATTTTTTGTAATTTTTGAATTATCTTATGATGTGTTTAAACTTAAAAAGAACAATATACTTTTATTTCAAAAAAAGAACAATATGCTTTTAATTTTAATAGAAGTCAATTGTCTTTAGTTTTTGTAAGATCTTTAAAGTAACAATATAGTTTTGATACTTTATATTGTTTGCATATGCTTTTGTTTCATAATAGAAATATTTTGTTAAAAATAAAATTGAAATTTTAATTGAAAAATATGGGTTTTGGAATGAAAAAATGAATTTTGGATCTGAAAAATATGGGTCTGAAACACAATTGTGCCCAGTTTATCAACAAATTTGGATTTTTGGATTGACTCGAATTCGATTCAAAAATCGACAAATCTAATTCGATTAAATTCGATTCGAAATTAAACGAATTAAGATCGAATTTTAAATTGAGGTTCTAAAAATTCCATTCGATTATTTCTATTCAAGAATTTGAAGAATTGAATCGATTCGATAAACACCCCTAGGTCAGTGTGACAACTTTTTTAATTGGGTTTAAACCCAAAAACTAGATTCTTTGAATTTACCACCATACAGTTGTAGTTTTTGTTTGTTATAGTAATTAATACGAGTCAACTGGGGAGCTAGGGGCCAACTTGGGCCCCCCCTTTTTTAAAAAAAATCTATATAATTTTTTTGAAGAATTTATTAAATAATTATATATTTTTTTTTTACTTTTTATTTGGGTCACCTTAATTTTGTGTATCGGTCCACTCCGCTTTTTTTTATTGGCTATGCCATTGACCGGTAAGTAATTAAAATCAAGTCCAACTTTGTGCTAAAAAGTGGAGAGCTACGGTTTCACTTCTGGACATGTTGGGGCAACCAATTTTTAAAAAAATCTTCTTGGGTTTATGCCATTGTAAAGTTGTTTTTCTAGAATTATTGAGTAATTTTGTTTTGATATGGCAATGATGTGCCACGGTACACCCCATAATAAAATTAGAAAGTCCACATGAGCCGATCACATGTCGTACTCGTGTCAAAAGTTTGTATTGCCACATCGCAAGCTTCAACGGAGGAGATTTCGATTTAAAATGGGTAGGATATTGGCCGCATTTGATCCACATAATAAACCACAAGCTTAAATTATTTGGTCTTTAAGCCATTCTCATTTTAAAGTATTGACTTGAACTCCGGTATGGAATATACATAAACGAGAGATCAACTTTATATTTCAGTGATAGAAGCTTATATTTTCAGGGCAATTGACTCGAATTCGAAATATCTCGTATGAGTGCGTGTCCCTTAAAAAAAGAATATACATATTAGAAAATAAAAGTCACATACAGATTTAAGTGACGGATCCAGAATTTTGAAAATAGGGTACGATAAATATTAGAAAAAATGCATATAAATATTGTTTAATATTTAAAGCCATATATAACATTATTTAAAATTTTACAAAAGCGATTCATTTAAACAATTTCAATTCATTAAGAACATCTCCAAGAGAGTGTTCTATCTTCAACATTTTGAAGATATAAACAGTTTTGCGCCAAAAATGGCACAATACTGTAGCTGCGGTATTTTTTTTAAAATTAATGATTTTAGTTTATGAAAATATCCATTAAAATGAAATATTATGAAATATTCTTTTCAGTGTAGAATTTACTACAAACTGCTGCATATTTTGCACTAAAATAATACATAATATGCACTAAAATAGTGCAAATTATTGAAGATGGTTTAAGAAATTGAAGTGGAACTTGAATAAAAGAATCCAAACAAACTACATTCAATTCCAATTCAATAAGAAATTGAAGTGGAACTTGAATTATTACTCAATACAAAATTGTGATTATCTCTAGAACATCTAAAATTTGAATATTGTCCCCAAGATTTGCAACTGTCTAGAATAAACAATATCAATTCCATAGACTAAGGCCTAAATGAAATTGAACATGAACTAGTACATGAAATAGTTAGCTAGTTAGCTCTCTTTTTGTCTTGTCTAATGATAGATAGTTTGCAGAACATGTGGTGTTCTTCAAATGTCTACCAGAATCTAAATTTCTTCCCGCCCCAGGCGCACGTGTATTGTCCTGAAGAATTATTGATAATTGATATAAACTGAAGAATGAAAGATATATTCCATTGATATGTGAAATGAATGAATACAGGGGTATTTATACAGATATGTAAACTAAGGGGGTTGGGTTGGTTATACAGCTGTCATAACTAACTCTACAATCTGTTACAAACTTTTACAACTAACTCACAACTAACACAACTAATTGGACTCTAATACACCCCCAACAGTCGGACCTTGGCGAGGCATGGAACCAAGAGGTAGTTTGGAACGCAAGACTTCAAAACGAGCAGCAGACATAGGTTTGGTTAGGAGATCAGCCACTTGAAGTTCTGATGGAATGTAGTGGACTTCGACTTCCTTGGTCAAGACTTTTTCGCTTACTAAATGTCAATTTCTATATGCTTAGTGCGAGCGTGATGAACTGGATTGGAGGCTAGTGCTGCAGCACTCTCATTATCACACCAGAGTATAGATGGAGACTCATGAAATAAGCCAAGTTCTGTAAACAGAGAATGTAACTAAATAAAATCAGTGGTACCATTTGCAAGAGCTCGATATTCAGATTCTGTGCTGCTCCTTGAAACAACGGGTTGTTTCTTGGAGCTCCACACTAACAGGTTGTTGCCTAGAAAGACACAATGACCACCCGTAGACCGTCGATCATCAATACTGGCCCAATCAGCATCAGTATAAGTTTCAAGAAGAGATATCTAAACTGGAGTGAAAACAAGACCTAGATGACAGGTGCCTTTCACATACTGAAGAAGATGTTTGCAAGCTAACCAGTGACTGGAGGTAGGAGAATGAAGGAATTGACTTAATTTGTTGACAACATAGGCTATGTCCGGACGAGTGACTGTGAAATACTGTAAGGCACCAACTACACTTCTATAAAGGGAAGGATCACTGAAGGATGGACTGTCATTAAGATGTAATTTGTGTGTGGTGGATATAGGAGTGGATACGGGATTGCAATGAAGCATATTCGTTTTGTGGAGGAGATCAAGAGCATATTTCGTCTGATTAAGAACCAACTTAAAAGGAGAACGTAGTGCTTCCAAACCAAGAAAAAAGATGAACCTCACCCAAAGTCTTCAAAGCAAACTGCTTGCCAAGAACTCCGAACTAAGTGACGGGTAGTAGAGGAATCATCCACGGTGATAAGGATGTCGTCAACATACACAAGAACAAGAAGTAATTTTCAATGAGACCTTGAAAAAATAGAGAAGAATCGGATCACGATTCTTGAAGTTTTGAGATAGAAGAAACTCCTTGATTTTTGTTAACCACGCTCGTGGGGCTTTTTTAAGCCCATAGAGAGATTTAACAAGTTTACAAACCATATTTGGATGTGCTTGATCAACAAAACCTTCCTAGGTTGAACCATAAACACTGTCTCATTTAGATCACCATTTAAGAAGGCATTATTAATATCAATTTGCTTTGAATCGACCACCATGAGTGACAAAGAACGGTAAACATGAGGCGAATGATACTTGCTTTTACAACGGATCAAGTTTTCAAAGAAATCCACACCAAATGTTTTTGTTGAAAGCCTTTCGCAACTAACCAAGCTTTGAAATGATCCACGGAACCATCCAATTTATACTTAGTGCGAAAGACCCATTTGTTCTCGATAACATGCATATCATGTTTGATAAATGGTTTTATCATGATTTTGATGATTTTGTTTTATACCAAAACAATGATTTTAAAGGTTGTCCAAATACTCCTAAATGATTTAAAATGGTTTTAATATTTTCCTCGAGAGTATAACTTCAAGTTTTATTTTCGACAAAATTGGACAACACTTTTAATGATTTTCTTGTTAATGTATTTTTACACCAAAACAATGTTTTCTAAATGTTGTCCTAATACTCCCGATCGGTCTAAAATGTTTTTACTATTTTTCTGAGTATTTCTTGAAGTCTATTTTCGATATAAAATTGGACAACACTTTTGTTTTGAGGTCAACCGGTCGCCGTATAGGGCAACCCGTGCACTGAAAGTTGAGAAAAACAGAAAACTTCATGTTTGCGAGAAAATGGTCGGGCAACCGGTCGCCCTATAGGGCAACCGGTGGCGTCACCGGTCGACCCACTGGGCGGCCGTGCACTGGAGCAAAAATTGAAAGCAGAACATTTGCCCTTCGTTTTTGAGGTTGTGCGACCGGTTGAAGTCGGGACGACCGGTCGAACCCTATGTCGACCGGTTGCCACCGTGTAAATGTGTATTCTCATTTTCAAACTTCTATTTACGTGCGACCGGTCGCCCTATGCTTTGACAAAAAAAATTCTAACCGTTGTGCGTGAGATGACTTTTCCCTAAATTGTGGGATTGATTTCTAACAGACTATAATCTTGATTTTAATTGCAATTTTTTTGTAGAAATCAGATTCCAAGAGGAGCCTATCAAGTATCAATCATCTCCTATAAATAGAGGAAGAATTGAAGCAACACAACAAGAGAGAAAAACTACAACACAACAAGATACACTCAAGAATACACTTGTTCTTACATTTGTCTTATTTCTTGTTGAAATTTGCCTAGCTATTCACTTTCACATTCTTGAGGTCTAGGCTTTCATTCTTGATTACACTTGCACTTTTGAGTTGTAATATTTTTCAAAGTGTAATCTTGATTGTAATTCATCAACCAAACACAAGATATCCTTGTGAGTGTTCTTGTGGTAAGAACACACTTGGGTGAGCTAGGTGTTAGGTGTAAGAAGATTGTGGTAATCTTCTTGTTGAGGTGTTGAAGAGTGTGGTGCTCTTCAAGGTGAAGATTGTGGTAATCTTCACAAGGTGCCGTTGAAGATTGTGGTAATCTTCAAGAGAGATTGTGGTAATCTCAAATGTGGTGTTGAAGAAGAGTGTGGTGCTCTTCAAGGTGTTGTTGTAAGTTGGTGTTGTATTAATTTGTGGTAAATTAATAAAATCTTTTTCTTTTGAAATCCATCCCTGGATATCTTTGGGGTGGTAGAGGATTAGGCCCTAGGTGGGTTGAACCTCTTTAAATCGACGTGTGTTGTTTACATTCCGCACCTTTATTATTGTCTTTGAGCATTCGGTTCGAAAAAGAGGGCGAAATCGAAAAGATGGAGATAATCTATTCACCCCCCCTCTAGATTATCGTAGCCGCTTGGACTTACAAGTGGTATCAGAGCCAAACTCTTTGGCAAGCTCGTTTCACATCGCGAGTGAAGAGAAACGATCGTCGGCTACGAACGAAGCTCATCTTTCCGGCACCTCCACCACCAAGCCACCTCGGTTTGATTCCAAAAATTTTATATTTTGGAAAGAAAGAATGGAATGCTACTTACAAGGTTGCGGGTTCGACATTTGGAACACCGTCATTAATGGAGAATCCATTCCGATGAAAAATACACCACACACCTCAAAAGGCTTCAAAAAGCTCAATGATGAAGAGAAGAAAATCATCTCCTCAAATGGTAAAGCTCTTAATATTTTACATTGTTCACTTACCACTTTGGAATTTGATCATGTTGTAGGTATTCGATCGGCACATGAAGTATGGCAAAAATTAGAAGCCATATATGAAGTATATGCAAATGAAAGGAGCAACTCAAAAACATCTACTTCACAAATGGATACAACATCAAATTCAACAACATGGGATAAGCCTTCTACAACCTCCCATGGTGAACAAGTTGAACAATGCCTCATGGGCATCGAAGAAGAAAACGAGGTAAGTTCTAAACCCTCTACTTCTTATGACAATGAATTGCAAAATGAATATAGTGACTTGCAAAATGATTATGATGAGCTACAAGATGAATTCCAAAACTTACTTGTTAAATACAAAAATTTGAAAAAGGAATTCATTGTTTTAAAGAATGATAAGGATAGTTTATTTACTTCCTATGAATCACTATCATGTGCTCACACCACCACTCTTGACAAGGTTAGAAACCTTGAGAAAGAAATAGTACTCTTGTTGAGGATATAAATTGCTTGAAAAATGATTTATCTAAATCCAACTTGAGTACCGATAAGATGACCAATATTGTTGATTGTTGTGATAATTCAAACTAGAACTTGATCATAAGCCTAAGGGTGTCAATCACATGAAAAAGAATCAAGTCTCTAAGCACGTTGGTCATTATGCTCCTAGAATTATTACATGTTTTTATTGCGGTAAAAAGGGTCATACGGTAAATACTTGTCGGGCTAGAAATAGCTCCAATTATTGTTGGAGACCTAAAAGTCTCAAGACTAATCCCAAAGGACCCAAACACATAAAGGGTACCACAAAACAATGTCATATTAGGTACCCGTGAAATAATGATCGAAGAAAATTTATACCGCCAAGAAGACATCAAATGACCGTTTCATGTGATCAAAGAAGGAGAAACTATGTTCGACAAAGCCAATTTCCAAGAAGAGGATATAATCAAAAATGGGAAGAACACAATCCTTGGAAATGGCAAAGACAAGATGATTTTCAAAGAAAAAGAGACCATCAACAATGGGAAGGACAAAAATTTTGGAGATGGAGTAATTGGAGAGATTACTATCAACATGAAGATTTTCAAAAGGAAAATATCATCAACAATGGAAAAACCCATGGAAACGGCATAATTGGTAAACCGTATCTCCCTAATTAAATATGCATTTTATTTGTCTATTATGCATGTTTTTATTTGTGTCCTACTTGCAAAATGAGTTTTCATGTATTTTAAATTAAGGTCTTCAAAACTTATTTGTTTTTAAAAAGGAAGACCTTATATGATGTTTTTAAAACTCTTGTGCATTTTTGTAGACTAAAGTGTATTATCATCTCTTATGGATTTTTATGGCATGAGCTTACTTGTGATATCTCTTAGCCTACACTTTTATCATTATGATTTGTGCTAGATTTGTTTTAAGAATTGTGTAGGATTTACATATTTTCACAAATGGCCATTTTCGTCATTATTTGTCAAGAAAAGGCATAAATTATCGAGTATGTTTACTTGTGTTATTCTTACTCTTATAGACTCGATATATGTATTGCCATGTGCCTATGTGCTTGTTTTTCATAGTATTTCATACAAATGCCATTAAGAGGATTTTTTAGATTTTTTGAAAGGCATTATTCGATATTTGATTGCACATATTTGCTTTGTCAACTTTTGTTCAAATACTTCTTTTAAATGAGGTCTCAATTATATGCTATCGGATTCTCAAATTTCAAAAGAGACCTTTTGTAGCTTTCTTAAGCTTATTTGAACTTGCATGATTTATTAGACTCTTGATGATATTCTAAATGCATAGTATGTGTTTCTTGCTTCATGATCTATATATATATATATAGTGTCTATTCCTACTATGCTCTTTTGCAAGAAATTTTGTGATTGATGATTGAAGCATGTTTTTACACTTGGGCTATTTTTTTCTTGTATAAGCGATGCCGTTAATGAGTTTGTTAAGTTGTGTAGATGAGAAATGAAGTACTCCAAATATTTGGATGTAAATGTTCTATTATGAACACCTTAGATCAATTGGATGCCCTATGATGATAGTGATGAAGAAGATAAAAAGGGTATTCCGGAACAAACTCGATGACCAAGGCAACATTGGTCGAACTAAGGCGAGTTGATGCAAGGTGTACTTGAAATGAGCATGATTTCTTGCTTGGACTTCAAATCATTCAATGCCAAGTAGATGGTTACATTTCAAAAGAACTCTTGAAGGAGTTAGGCATTGAAGAAGGAAGAATCATTCCAACCTCTATGGCTATCAATGAAGAGATTGACAAAGGTTGAGAAAGGCATGTCGGTTGACAAACAAATTCGAGGTATGTCTTCTTGTATTATTCCTATAGAATCGACATTCCATATACCTTATGTCTATATGCTCGACTTCAAAAATTATCCCAACGAATCTCATTAAAGTGCCATTAAAAGAAATTTTCAAATATTTGAAAAGCACTTCTTCTTATGACTTGTTGTATCCAAAGCTTTAAAACATTCTTATTTTTTTCGGGATAACAAGTTCGGTATCTATTATACGGTTATTCGTATTCAAAATTTGGTTCGTCATAATCGAACTAAACATATTGAGATTCGATATATTTTTAAGGGATTGTGATTTTTAACAAAAACTTGAGATGTGTTTAATTCCGTCTCAAGGATAACTCGCGGACTTTTTGATCGTTAACCGCCGAGTATTTTACCTCATTTCGAGCTTGATTATGACATAATGTATATTGAATGAGGTCTACGTTTGCATTTTGCACGTTTTAAAACGAGGGACGAAAAATCGGATTTTTGGATCAAATTTCGGATTTTCAAAACGAAAAGAACCACTGGCCGATCGGGTAAGGCGACCGTCCGCCCGCCGTCGGCCGTCGCCCATGCCCTGACCAGGTCGCTGGATGATTTTTGGGCTAAAAATAGTTCTCGTTTCCGACTTTGCCATTTTGGCTTATTTTGTCCATTTTTCGTCCCCTTCGCAAATTGCACACAAATTTCACTCCAAATTTGTTTTATTGCATACATTTTATATTTTGGGGATTATCTAGCTCGGTTATCATCATCATTGCTCGACTTTACCGATTGGATGGTAAGAATTTCACTATCTTTAGCTCAATTGGGTTGAACCTTGAGTTTGTGGCTTATATGTATTTTTCTTGATGTAATTCATATATGTTTGTGATGAGCTTATTGATTGTTGATGAATGATATTTGTTATATTGTATTTGGTGATGAAAAAACTTGGCTTGATTTCATTTACAAGGGCTATATATAACTTTTTCTATTTTTGACGCCCGCTAAGTGTTTGATAAAACGTTTCAATGAAAAATTCATCACCTACACGACTCTCTCGATTTCAAAAGTATCATACATTTATAGAGATCATGTTTTCTGCAAATCAAATGATTTTTCATAAGCTTCTACAAGTCGTATGATTCGACTCTTCTATTTGGTTTAAAAGCTTCAATGTTCAAATGGCTCGATACATCGGTTTACTTGCGCACTTTGATAAGAATATATGATGTATTTATCGTGCTAATATTCTTTTGATGATTCCAAAGGGGAGAAACAGGTTATAAGTTTATTAGCTCATAAAAGCTAAGATAAGCTTAACGAAAAGAAGCTATAAGCTATGGCTTCATAAAGCCGTAAGTTGTGGATCATATTTAGTCCACTTGGTGCATTATGGTTATGTATGATTCATGGTCCATTGGTTGTAGTATGGACTTATATACGGTTCTAATGATGTATCTTTGACAGGGGGAGCTTTTAAGTTATTGATACTTAAGCTCTATATCGAAAAGCTAATATTTTAGCTTATGTTTAAGTTGCTTCTATATAACTCTTGTTGTGCATGTTGATAGGGGGAGCATTTGCTATATGTGTTTGAATATCTCTACTCCCATCCATGTGTTCTTATTGCATGGAATGTTGTCGCTCACAACGGATAGTTCTTTTTAACCGGTAAAATTGTATTGTTTTCAAAATCGGCCTTGTCAAATTGTTTTGGTTTGTAATCATCAAAAAGGGGGAGATTGTTTGATAAATGGTTTTATCATGATTTTGATGATTTTGTTTTATACCAAAACAATGGTTTTAAAGGTTGTCCAAATACTCCTAAATGATTTAAAATGGTTTTAATATTTTCCTGGAGTATAACTTCAAGTTTTATTTTCGACAAAATTGGACAACACTTTTAATGATTTTCTACGTTAATGTATTTTTACACCAAAACAATGTTTTCTAAATGAATGTCAATTTCTATGTGCTTAGTACGAGCGTGATGAACTGGATTGGAGGCTAGTGTTGCGGCCTCTCATTATCACTCCGGAGTATAGATGGAGACTCATGAAATAAGCCAAGTTACGTAAAACAGAGAATGTAACCAAATAAAATCAAGTGGTACCATTTGCGAGCTCGATATTCGATTCTGCATACGCTCCTTGAAACAACGGGTTGTTTCTTGGAGCTCCACACTAACAAAGTTGTTGCCTGAAAAGACATAATGACCACCCGTAGACCGTCGATCGTCAATGATGCTAGCCCAATCAATCAAGATCACTATAACTTTCAAGAAGATGTCTCGATTTGGAATGAAAACAAGACCTAGATGACAGTGCCCGTCACATACCGAATAAGATGTTTGCAAGCTAACCAAAGTGATTGGAGGTAGGAGAATGAAGGAATTGACTTAATTTGTTGACAACATAAGCTATGTCCTGGACGAGTGATCATTAAATCTTCGTAAGGCACCAACTACACTTCAGAAAAGGAAGGATCACTAAAGGATGGATTGTCATTAAGATGTAGTTTGTGTGTGGTGCATATAGGAGTGGGTACAGGCTTGCAATGAAGCATATTCATTTTGTGGAGGAGATCAAGAGTAAATTTCGTCGATTAAGAACCAACTTAAAAGGAGAACGTAGTGCTTCCAAACCAAGAAAAAGATGAACCTCACCCAAAGTCTTCAAAGCAAACCGCTTGCCAAGAACTCCGAACTAAGTGATCGGTAGTAGAGGAATCATCCACGGTGATAAGGATGTCGTCAACATACACAAGAACAAGAAGTAATTTTCAATGAGACCTTGAAAAAATAGAGAAGAATCGGATACGATTCTTGAAGTTTTGAGATAGAAGAAACTCCTTGATTTTTGTTAACCACGCTCGTGGGGCTTTTTTAGCCCATAGAGAGATTTAACAAGTTTACAAACCATATTTGGATGTGCTTGATCAACAAAACCTTCCGGTTGAACCATAAACACTGCCTCATTTAGATCACCATTTAAGAAGGCATTATTAATATCAATTTGCTTTGACGACCCGACCATGAGTGACAAAAGAACGGTAAACATGAGGCGAATGATACTTGCTTTTACAACGGATCAAGTTTTCAAAGAAATCCACACCAAATTTTGTTGAAAGCCTTTCGCAACTAACCAAGCTTTGAAATGATCCACGGAACCATCCAATTTATACTTAGTGCGAAAGACCCATTTGTTCTTGATAACATGCATATCATGTTTGATAAATGGTTTTATCATGATTTTGATGATTTTGTTTTATACCAAAACAATGGTTTTAAAGGTTGTCCAAATACTCCTAAATGATTTAAAATGGTTTTAATATTTTCCTGAGTATAACTTCAAGTTTTATTTTCGACAAAATTGGACAACACTTTTAATGATTTTCTGTTAATGTATTTTTACACCAAAACAATGTTTTCTAAATGTTGTCCTAATACTCCCGATCGGTCTAAAATGTTTTTACTATTTTTCTGAGTATTTCTTGAAGTCTATTTTCGATATAAAATTGGACAACACTTTTGTTTTGAGGTCAACCTAGTCGCCGTATAGGCAACCCGCACTGAAAGTTGAGAAAAAATGAAAAAACTTCATGTTTGCGAAAAATGGTCGAGGCAACCTGGCCCCCTATAGGGCAACCGGTGGTGGCGTCGACCGTCGACCCCTTGGCGGCGACGGCACTGGAGCAAAAATTGAAACAGAACATTTGCCGCCCTTTTTTTTGAGGTTGTCGCGACGGTTGAAGTCGAGACGACCTGGTCGAACCCTACGTCGACCTGGCCGCCTGTGTAAATGTGTGTTCTCATTTTCAAACTTCTATTTTTGTGCGACCGTCGCCCTATGCTTTGACAAAGAAAATTTTAACCGTTGTGCAACAGACTTTTTCCCTAAATTGTGGGATTGATTTCTAACATGACTATAATCTTGATTTTAATTGCAATTTTTTTGTAGAAATCAGATTGCAAGAGAGCCTATCAAGTATCAATCATCTCCTATAAATAGAGGAAGAATTGAAGCAACACAACAAGAGAGAAAACTACAACACAACAAGATACACTCAAGAATACACTTGTTCTTACATTGTCTTATTTCTTGTTGAAATTTGCCTAGCTATTCACTTTCACATTCTTGAGGTCTAGGCTTTCATTCTTGATTACACTTGCACTTTTGAGTTGTAATATTTTTTCAAAGTGTAATCTTGATTGTAATTCATCAACCAAACACAAGATATCCTTGTGAGTGTTCTTGTGGTAAGAACACACTTGGGTGAGCTAGGTGTTAGGTGTAAGAAGATTGTGGTAATCTTCTTGTTGAGGTGTTGAAGAGTGTGGTGCTCTTGAGGTGAAGATTGTGGTAATCTTCACAGGTGCCGTTGAAGATTGTGGTAATCTTCAAGAGAGATTGTGGTAATCTCAAAGGTGGTGTTGAAGAAGAGTGTGGTGCTCTTCAAGGTGTTGTTGTAAGTTGGTGTTGTATTAATTTGTGGTAAATTAATAAAATCTTTTTCTTTTTGAAATCCATCCCTGATATACTTTGGGGTGGTAGAGGATTAGGCCCTAGGTGGGTTGAACCTCTTTAAATCGACGTGTGTTGTTTACATTCCGCACCTTTATTATTGTCTTTGAGCATTCGGTTCGAAAAAGAGGGCGAAATCGAAAAGATGGAGATAATCTATTCACCCCCTCTAGATTATCGTAGCCGCTTGACTTACATATCGTAGGTCCCGGGAAACAAAATCCAAGTTTTTTTGGAAATGAGGACATTGAATTCATCTTGCATGGCATGGCGCTTTTCCACCGTAGGGTCGACAAGGCATCAAAGCGGTAATAGGTTCGGTGGTAGGAAGAGTAGTAAGATGAGCGAGTAGGTATTGTGCTTGACAATACCATTTTTGGGCAAGGTTGTCATAGGATGAATAGAGTGGGAGGGAAGGGGGAGGAGACTTAAGAACAGTGTCGTAGAGAAGAAAATAGGCAAGTCCACGTGTAGATTAATGCCCGAATTTGATGAGGGGAGGATGTTGTGGAGATAGGAGATGGATGAAATTGAGAATGTGAGGTAACAGAGGAATGAAAGAAGGAGGATGGTGAGAATTGGAATTGACAATGATAAGGAAGCTAAATTTGGGGCAATAAGAGGAGAAACAGAGGATTTGAACAAGAGTTGATAGGGAAACTCTTGTTCATGAAAAGCAACAGATTATGGAGGTATAAATTCGACCCTCAATATCTTGAGTCATAGATATCCTCCGTGTCAATAACTATGCCCGATAAAGACACACTTGGATGATCGATATTAGAATTTATTGGAGTTATACAGTCGAAGATATGGAAAGCACACACATCCAAAAGGTTTGAGAAACTGATAATCTGGAGTTTGGGAAAAAAGTTTCTGATAAGGTGAGATGTTTTGAAGCACAGGGGTAGGCAAATGATTTATAGTGTACGCAGCTGTGGCAAAAGCAGACCACCAGTATTTGAGAGGCATGCTAGCCTGAGCAAGAAAGGTAAGAGCCATTTCGACAATATGAAGATGTTTTCTCTCGGAACGACCATTTTGTTGATATGTGTGGACAAGGATGTCGAAATTGAATACCTAGCTGAGTGAGGATAGGAGAAAGAGATCTATATTCACCACCCCAATCGGTTTGCAAACATTTAATTTTGGTATTGAATTGTCTTTCAATAAAGCTATTGAACTTTATGAAGGTGGAATAAACTTGATTTTGTTTTGAGGGGAAATATCCAAGTATATCGTGTAAAGTCGTCAATAAAATAAACATGATAACAATAACCATCTCAGAAAAGCACATGTGATGGTCCCCACACATCGGAGTGAATTAATTCAAAAGGTTCAAAGGTTTTTGTAGGTTGTGTTGAAATGATCTTTGGTGTAACTTGCCAATTTTGCGGGCATCACAAAATGAACTTGATTACAGTGTCGAGAGACTTGTTTTAAGTTTAAAGTACAAGATTAAGAATGGAATTACAAGGATGCCCAACTTTCTATGCCAATCATTAACTAATGAGGAATTATTACAAGAAGCAACATTCTGATTTTTGAAGAGCTCGAAGGATGGTTGTGGGAGACTGGTGATGTGGCTAATTGATACAGGCCATCTTTAAGGGTGCCTTCCAAAAGAACTTTATGTATCTGCTTGTCCTTAACAAGACAACAATCATGGTGAAACTCAATTAGTATATTGTTGTCTTTTGTAAATTGAGATATGCTCAAAAGATTTTTTGTAATATGGGGAACAAAGAGAATATTTTGAAGAATGAGAGGGGAGGAACGACTGATAGGTAAAATGGAAGAACCAACATGAGATATAGAGAGAGATGAACCATTACCAAAAGTGAGTTTGTCATTGCCAAGGTAAGGAGCAGCCTGCAGAGATAAATTCTCCAGATTCACAGTGATGTGGTTTGTGGCGCAACTATCGAAATACCAGTTTGGATCAGAGGTGGAAGTATCAACACTTTGAGCACCAAAATAAGCTTGTGGCATAGGAGATGGAGTTTCTGGTCCTGTAAAACTTAGATCAAACCGCTTAAAACACTTAAAGGCCAAGTGATTAGTTTTGCCACATAGTTGACAGATTTGTCTATCATTGGATCTGTAAAAACGACCACCTCTACCACGTCCTCGAAAGGAACGTCCTCTGCCGAGAAGAATTGCCATGAAAATTACCACGATAGCCAGGGGAAAAATTAGTACGAGAAGTTGAGGACTGCGAATCAGATTCAGAAAATTGTGACACAGAAGTCTGCAGAGCAACTGGAGTAGAAGAAATTTGACTTTGAAGCCTCATTTCATGTGTTTGTAGAGAAAATTGTACATCACCGAGAGATATAGAATCAAGTCGAGATGTAAGATTTACCACAACTGACTCATAATCTGCACCAAGACTACCAAGCACATACATTGCAAGTTCATCATCCCCAATAAAATGTCCAACAAAATTCAAATCATCTGCGATAGATCTCATTTTCAGTATAATCATCAATTGATAGATCTCCCTTTTTTGAGTTTGAAGTTGAAATTTGAGATGTAAAATATGTGACTTAGATTTAGCTTGAAACAACTGAGAAAGTACATTCCAAACCTCAGATGAAGAAGTGCATCGAGTAAGGTGCCCTAGCATGGACTCAGTGATGGAGGCTAACATCCAACCGAGAATCGATTGTTCACATTGTATCCAAAGGACATATTTGGGATTGATCGTCGGAGTAAAGTTTCACCACAGGATTGGTGATAAAACTGCGGTGGCGGAGTTGTTGTACCAAGAAGAACATCCTCGAGACCATGAGCTCGGACCGTTGATAAGATTTGTGCCTTCCAAAAATGAAAATTGGTACGATCTAGTCGAAGCGGTAATAGTGTGAGATGAGGTGAAGAAGCAAAGGAGATGTTAAGCTCTGCCATGATAGAAAAAAAAATCAGAAATTGTGCCCTAAAAGATGATTGGAGCTCAGGAAAATATAGGCTCTAGACACCATATTGATAATTGATATAAATCAAGAATGAAAGATATATTTCATTCATATGTGAAATGAATGAATACGGGGTATTTATATAGATATGTAAACTAAGGGGGTTGGGTTGGTTATACAAATTGTCATAACTACCTTTACAATCTGTTATAAATCGTTACAACTAACTCACAACTAACACAACTAATTGGGCTCTAATAAGAATGAATGAATTAAGCATGGGCGCCACTTGGGACCTGAAACTACTTTGGACTATCTTATTCCACATAATTTTTGTAGAATGTGGCGACACTTGGTCTCGGAGAATGCAATGGAATGCAACAAATGAAGACACAACTTAAGACGCCAAATTGGGACTTGAATGCCTGGATATTTTCCCAAAATGCAACAGCTGAAGCATGAGAGACCTCTAGGATTCCGATAGTACAATGTGGGATTCGGATAATGCAATGGCTTAAGTGGGAATATTTTTAGGTTTGACCACTTGAGACTGGATAATGCTGAAAATTTTTCCCATAATGCAACAATGCGCCACTGGGACTAGGATAATGCAATGGCTTAAGCACATAATTGGATTGTCCGTGAGAACATTTTTAGGCTTGACTAAGTCGGTGAATATTTTATAATGTTATAATATAAAAGAAATATTGAATCTTCGAAAATGTGATTGATGCAAGTGGAAAAACTATATCCGAAACTATATCCGATTTTTATTTTGTTTTGGCTTGTTACAAAATAGGCAATACCTATTTATACTTGGAGACCACCTAATCCATGACTAGATTTATTTAATCTAACTTTACAATTCATCATCTAAATAATCCTACAAAATATCTAGCTCACTAGAAAACTTTTACAAATTTTGTTTAAATAATATCTAATATATATTCTAAGACATTTGTAGATCATCTTTATGGAACTTTTGCTTAAACTTTTGATGGATTTTTTTAACTTAAGCAAATATTTATTAAGCCCAAATAATTTGGATCAAATCAAGTTTATTTCTATTTTCGGTTGTAATACATAACTGATTTTTGTTATTATTAAGCTAGAGTTGTTTTTATAATTATCCATATGATATTTTAACACAAATAGTAGGGGCGGCAATTCAAATGGTGTTCGGGTTCGTAGGTCAATACGATAATTACACAAAATTGACCAACCCGAACACGACCCATTTAATTATTCCTTAGATGGGTCAACCCGAACACAACATGTTTAATACATCGGAAATCCGAACATGATCCAAAATGGCCTGCATAATTTTAAACCTTGAATAAAACATCTATTTATTATGATAAAATGAGGATTTTAGGGTCTATTTGGATTGAGGGATTTGAAATTCCAAGGGATTTCAAATGAATGGATTTCAAAATCCTTGGATTTGAAATCCATATTTTGTTTGGATGGTGTGGATTTGTATAGGGATTTCAAATCCATCGCATATTTTGATAAAAAAAATTAAAAGCTCTATTCATTATCTTAATTTACATTTAATAAATATAAATAAAAATATAATCTTATTATTTTATAAATAATTATAATTTATACACTAAAAAATATGAAATATATAACTTTTATTATGTGTGAATATATGTGTGTATGTAGATAGTGTGTGTGAATATGTGTGAGAGAGTATGTGTGTGTGTGTGTGTGCGGTGTGTGTAGTGTGTGTGTGTGTGTGTGCGGTGTGTGTAGTGTGTATAAGTGTGTGTAAGTGTGTAAATGTGCGTAGTGTGCGTGCAAAGTGTAAGAGTATGTAGTGTGTGAAAATGTGTGTAGTATGTGTGCGGTGTGTGTAAATGTGTGCGGTGTATAATGTGTGTACAATATGTGTAAATTGCAAGTGAGCATAAAGGGGGGGAAAAGAATGGATTTCAAATGACTAGGTTTTGGGAGAGATTTAAAATCCATTGAAAATGAATTAAAACTTAAAGATGGATTTGAAATCCTTTTATTTAGATTTAGAGTAGATCTCCTGTAGGACCGTCTTACGGATCCTATTCCGTAAGACGGATCCCCGGCCCGACCCGTGACCCACCGACGCGCCCCCCAACGCCCCACCTCCCGCGCCCGCCCACCCAACGCACACGCCCACACCCACCCCACCTACGACAGAGTTAAAAGTACCACTTTTATGAGTAAAAGTATCCATTTTTTGAGATAAAGTATCACTTTTATGAATTGATAATCGACAAAAGAAAAATAAATATGACAGAGTTAAAAGTACCACTTTTATGAGTAAAAGATATCTATTTTTGAGATAAAGTATCATATTTTTTTAATACGGTCACATATTTTAACATAAAAAATCATATTTTTTGAATATATAAGAATTAAAGTGTCAATGTTCACCTTAAAAGTGTCATATTTCTTATCAAAAGTATCACTATTTTAATATAAAGTATCAATTTTTTTTTCCGAGAATTTAAAATTTTAAAATGTCATTGTCCATCATGAAAGTATCATATTTAATATCAAATGTATCACTATTTCCAACATAAGTATCGGTTTTTCAACGTAAAAAAACATTAGCTATGAGACTAGAATGAATACATCAAAAATCTTATTTTTTT
Source organism: Rehmannia glutinosa (assembly GCA_016081115.2). NCBI lineage: Eukaryota > Viridiplantae > Streptophyta > Magnoliopsida > Lamiales > Orobanchaceae > Rehmannia > Rehmannia glutinosa. The sequence continues at coordinate 19,893,984 of CM071926.1, read as the reverse complement.
GATATGTAAAAATTAAAGTATCAATGTTCACCTTAAAAGTATCATATTTCTTACTCAAAAGTATCACTATTTTCTGGATAAAGTATTATTTTCTATTCAGAGAATTTAAAATTTTAAAATGTCATTGTCCATCATAAAAGTATCATATTTAATATCAAATGTATCATTATTTCCATCATAAGTATCGGTTTTTCAATGTAAAAACATTAGCTATGAAACTAGAATGCGTATATCAAAAATTCTTATTTTTGAATTGTAAAAATTAAAATATCAATGTTCACCTTAAAAGTATCATATTTATTATTCAAAAGTATCACTATTTTCGGATAAAGTTTCACTTGGTATTCGAGAATTTAAATTTCTAAAATGAAGGGATGATAATGAAGCTTTTATATACATGGTTATATTCATGGTTATACTAAATATGCACAACAAGCATCATTGGTCCAAATGGTAGAATAAAGACCTCTCTTTGGTTCATGCACCGGGTTCAATTCCCACCGTGCAAATTTCTTAATTTTTTGAGTAAGAGGATCCAACCATTGGGTGGGCGCGCCAACTTGGGGTCGAGTTGGGCCAGGCGGGCGGGAACTTGGGCGGCGCGGCCTAGTGTGGCAAGTACTTGTATATTAGATGCGCTTATTTTTTTTTATGCGGGCGGGTTGGGGATCCGTCTTACGGAATGGGATCCGTAAGACGGTCTTATACAAGTTTTTGCCTTAGATTTATATGTCAAACAAGACTGTTAATTTAGCTAAGGATTTCAAATCCTCATCCCAAATCCCTTCCCAAATGCCCTTATCCAAATTCACCCTTAGGTTATTTATATATAGAAAATTAAAAACATAATGAATTACAATCAAAATATATAAATCATAATTTGGCTTAATAATAGGCTTATCAAATTAGGCCTAGGCCTCCAAGAACGAGAACAAATTCCAAATAAGTTGCACTCCTACAATATGTTGATATTTAAATTTAAAAAGGGCAATTAAATTTTAAGAGAAACACAAATTTATGATGCAAATATCAATGAAAAGACATTTAATTAACTCGCTAAATACCAAAGTAGAATTCATTAGAATTTTCTTCTTCAAATGGGTTAAACGAGTTCATTGGGTCATTCCGGTCAACCCAAATTAACCCATTTATTATTCGGGTTTATTGGGTCTAACGCGATTACGACCCAAATAATAAATAGGTCAACCCTAACTCACTTATATCATGTTAGGTTCATATCGTGTTTTCACGTACGTCGTCGAGAGATTTGCCACCCCTAACAAATAGCAATGAAGCATGAAGAGACCTCCAATCAACATATGGACAGGGAGTTGAAGAAGTTAGACAATCTTTTAGACACCGACTGCTTGGACTGATCATCACTGAATAAAGCCTCATCATAGTCATCATAGTAATCATCATTCTCGAAAACAAGATGAATACCATGTTTTCTCAATGTAATCCCATTGAAGTAAGGAGTTTTGCGCGTCGTCACCTGCAGCGTATCGCCATGTTCCAGCATGAAAACCAGATTGTTGTAATCATGGAACCGGCACAAGTAGAGCTGATCTTGATCCATGTCGGGAACTCCACGCAAGTTGAGTGCAGTTGTGAGTATTGGTTCGTTTCGTCTTATGATCTTCGCTTGTATGTCGACTATGGCCGGGAGTTTGTTTCTAAATGCATCATGTGCTTGCTGGTCAAGAGATACCACTACTCCTATGATCACGCCTTTAAGTTCGCGGTTTTTGGGGCACGAGAAATTGGGCACCTCCTGGACAAACCAATTATGGATCTCACTTCCAGCGACACAGAGGTAGCGTATATGCCTTAAAGCCACCTGCCAATCCAACCGGAAAAAATGGAAGAATAAGAATAGGAAAAAAATCATATATTTCAATATTTTTGCCATAATTAGACACAGTAAAACGAAACAAAACTTCTAAATGATCCCTATCGAATTGTTCTTGAATGTCAAATCTATTGTTCTCATATAGCCATTTTACTGCCAAAAATCACTAGAAATCAAGCTAACAGCAGCTGTGAGGGAGTGAGTACAATGCAATCACTGGAAAAAGTGATTGTCAACTTCTGGCTCACAATAAGAAACGAAGAAGAGTTTCTAGTGTTTTCAAATGCCCATTCTGTTTCTGATTCTGTATAGCTTAATCAGAATCTAAAAGTATGGGAGCTTTAGCTTTTTAATTCTGCTTCATACAAACAAATAAGCACTTTTGAAACCTATGCATCGTAGCACTCTCTTATAATTAATTCAACTTTTAGCTTCTATTTGCAAACACTAACAACCTCTGATTTTCAACTACTTTTAGTTGTAGTTACAATAAATCACTTCTTATAAAAGCAGAAGTGTTTGCAAAATATCAGATAACATAGAGAGACAGAGGAAAGTACCATGGAAAGCCTTTTTTGAGAGATGACATGCAAGCCTCACAACCGCCTGTGTACAGCCTTCTCAATGACTTCAAGTGCTCAAGGCCAGGATTATCAATCACTTTTTTGCAATTGGTAAGCTCTAGCTCCTGGAGATTCTCCAAATCTGAAAGATCAGGCACATATTCCAATGCAGAACAGTTGGCAACATTTAATCTGAACAAGCTAGTTGGAAGTGGAGGCAGAGACTCGAGCTCTTTGCAATGGGGCAACAACAATATTTTCAGCATAGAAAGCCCCCAGGCTACACGGGAGGCTTGTAAAACTATTGTAACTAAAATCCAGACTCTGCAAACACGATAATTTCTCAAAATCATCGGAGATTTTACCGGATATTTTACAAGCATGAAAATCAAGCTCTTCCAACATCGAGAGATTGGAAAATGAGGGTGGAAGTACAACAGCTTGTCTAATCTGGGCTTGTCTGAGATCAGATTCTTTTCTCATTTTCAGTATTTTCAAATTTGACAACATTCCAATATCAACGGGTAACTCTGTCACAGCAGTTCCAGCCATATAAAGGTAGCGCAAACTTTTTAGCTTAACAATGGAAGCTGGCAATCTCTGGAGATTCTTACAGTTGTTCAGTTTAAGATTGCTAAGACTTTCCAATGAACTTAATGAATCTGGTAAAGATCGTTAAGGACCAAATCACTTAAATTCGACAAATTTTCAATCGAGTCTGGTAAAAAACGAAGGGACTGACAGTTTCCCACGTCAAGCGTTTCAAGTGCCCTCAAATCACCTATTTTATCTGGAATTTCATTGATAGGCGTGCTTCCCAAATGGAGCGAAACTAAAGACAATAATCTACCTATAGATTCAAGCAAATGGCTCAAATTTGCACAGTGGCTCATCCAAAGGCGCTTCAAATTACATAATGAACCAATAGACTCCGGCAATTCCTTGGTAGAAGCAAAATTAAGGATGAGTTCAGTTAAAGACTTAAGATCACCAATGGAGTCAGGGAGTAAAGAGAGTGACTTGCAATGGCCCAAATTTAATTTTTCCAGATTTGACAATTGTCCGATAGTTTCAGGCATTTCCTGTAAGGCGGAACCATTAAGAGAAAGCTCTCTCAGGGACCTCAGATTTCTAATGGAAATAGGAAGTAATGTCAAAAATTCACAATGATCTAAATTCAATACTTCCAGATTCTTCAGATGGAATATGGATTTTGGTAGCTCTGTTATAGCCGTACGATCAAGAAGAAGCTCCTTCAAAGATTTCAAGCCACTCATATCCTCCGGCAAGTCTCTCAAGTTTGTCCAACCGGAAAGAAAGAGTCTTTCGAGACATTTCAGTCCAGATACATCACGTGGAAATTCGACGAGGTTTTTACACTCTTTCAGGTTCAAGTAAGTAAGCTTGCTCATGTCACCAATCGATTTATGGATCTTAACCAAGGCTGAGCAGTGCTCAAGTATCAGTTTCTCTAAGCATAGCCCAGATAGATCAGGAATCTCTTCAAGATGACGACAAGCGTAAAGGTTCATAACTAGCAGCTTCTTGCCCATCAATCCAACAACATAAAAAAAAAAATTTAGCACGAGTAGATGATCTAAGCTCACATCAATAAACTAATTTTTCTTCAACAAAACATCTGAATACAAGTGATAAAAGTTCAATTGAATTAGGAATAATTACAAAAAGTTCTTCTGAGATTTAGCCTAATTACAAAAACTCCAGGTAGCTCTCAAAATTACAAATATCCCCTTAAAGTGCTACGAACAACCCCTTCATGTTTGTATTTACCTAACAAATTCTCCATCGTGAGGCTCAATTTGTAAAATAAAAGCGAGGGTATTTGTAATTTTGGAAGATTTTTTTTTTTTTGTTTTGGTAATAAAGCTAAAACCTAAGGGTAGTTTTTGTAATTAACCCATTGAATTATGATGAGAAATGAAAGAGATGAATGATAAATTGATAAGGTAACAAGAGCTTAGACAGTTTATTTCATGGGAAATAGACTCATCAAGGAACCCTAATCAGTCAAATAGCAATATCAAAGTGAAACCTGAATGATTCAAACTAACAATTTTGTGGTAAATGATTGTAATTCTTGAAGTCCATAAATATTTACCTTTCCTCCGTGAATATCCCACCATCTCTGGCTCCATAATTGGGAAATCTGACTCTCAGAGAGGTCAAGAACAGCAAGATCCTGTGGTTTAAACTCAGAAGGAAGGATTTTCAAAGAGCACCCTTTCCACTGCAAGTCTGCAACCACTTCAACTCAGCAGGTAATAACTTGAAATCTCCATCAAGATTGGCATTACTGATTTGGAGAAGCCTCAAGTTGATCATAGGTTTAAAAGCTTTGGTGCATAGTGTCTCATCATCTTTCTCTTCTCCTTGGCCAATATGTTTGTTAAATATTTTCTTGAAGTACTCTGTTCCAAATGCTAGTTGTGGCTTGGTTTGAGATTTGATTGGATATGAATTTGCAGAAGTTGAATTAAGCTTCTTTACAAAGTCAAGTGTAATACCCTCAATTTTTCTTGTTCCCTGGTATCAGGGAGATATTTATATAGTCATGAACTAAATATATTAAGGGATAATTACCAAAAAAAAAAAAAAAAAACTTAAAGTTTGGGCTAATTACAAAAACCTCAGACATATTTCAAAATTACAAAAACAAATCTCAGGTTTGATTATGTTTTAAATTGATGGAATCGTAATATTTTTATAAATGCAATAAATTTTGAATTTTCTTTTTGGCTTATGAAAGAAAAATGCAAGACGTTATCAAACCCCAAGAAAGCATTTTTGTAATTTTCAAAACCTTTGAGTTTTCTTGTAATTAGCCCCAACCCTAGGGATTTTGTAATTATCCCATACATTAATGGCCATAAACAGTACAGTGGTGTACAAGTTCTTGGAAATATCACAAACATTGTTTAAAGAAGCAAATGTGGCCTACGGCTATGGATCAACAGTTGTTTAAATCTGCTCACTATGTCTATACTGAAAACAAATAAAAAACAACAAAAATGTCTCATTGACATCAAGTTATCAACTTAGTTGAATCACTAAGTTTAGGATTCACATATAAAAAAAGTTTTATGGACCATATAATTCCGAAATTTTGTCTTTCATGGATGCAACTAGATTCATTTATTTGCACATATCTTGATTAATAGCTCAATAATTTATCAAAACAAACAACTTTGTAATATTCTCAACTACAAAAATGAACTTATGAATGTGACCATACTTGAACGAAATTGGATCTTATCGAAGAAATACTGAATTGATTTGACGAAACATTCCATACCTTTCTAGAAAACCGATCCTTATTTACCAACCACGAATTTTATTCTGTCAGTATAGTTAATCTCAAGAAATAAAGATAGGAGCATTAACACTAGTTCAACAATTACACCACACGCCATTAGCTGTGTAGCAATGGCATGCTTACCAAAAAATTGTTACTTTTTTAAGTTTGTTTATAATATGTTTTTAGTTAAGGAGCAAAATTAACTGGTGGTTTCATTCTTAAGCACGTCAATACGATGTATATGTGAAAACATTATGTAAATGCACGCTTACCTTTTCATTCTTCAACACCTTCAATATTTCATTTTGATCCCACAGTCTAGTACGTTGACCACTGTCTGTATAACTTTCACGTCGAACAATTTCTCTTCCCATGTCCCGAAGTGATCGTGCATCCACAAAACATTCTCGTCAATGATCTTCACAAGAGATTTGCCAGTGAGTTCTGTAATGATTGTTTCGGCATTGAAACCACAGCCCTTAAATATATCAATCGCATCATCCCTCTTCATCTTCATATTCACGAAGAAACATGCAAGGTCAAGAAACACACACTTTTCTTGTTCATCCAGCGAACGAAAACTTATCTCTAAGATGTCTTGCATATGACCAGGGCGAACCTTCTTGAGCTTCTCAAACGAATCGTACCATTCTGTGATTCTTCTTTTATAGAACAAGGACGCGCCAAAGACTTCAAGAGCCAAAGGCAAACCCCCGTAAGAGAGACAATATCTTCAGTGATTTTCATGAAAGTTTTGGTAGGTTAATTGCTCTCTTCCGAAAGCATGGTAACTGAATAACTTAATAGACTCGGGAAATGTGAGTTCCTTAATTTCATAAATTTCGTTCACATCATTTGGAAAGACTTCCTTATCTCGGCTAGTGATAATAATTCTACTTCCATCATGAAACCATTCTCTGCCTCCAGCCAGTACATGAAGTTGATTTGAGTTGTCAACATCGTCCAAAACGAGAAGGACTGGCTCAGTATGAGTGATTTGCTTGATATAAACTATTCCTTTTCTTGTATCAGAAATAGTTTCTTGACTACTCGAGTTTAAACTAGCAATGAGCTTTCCTTGAAGAGATCCTAATCCGTTTGGCTTTTGTGATTCTTCTCGGACACTTGAAATGAAGCTACGTTTCTTGAAATGAACGATGAGTTTATTGTAAAGAGCCTTGGCGAGGGTAGTCTTGCCAATACCACCCATTCCGTAGAATCCGATTATTCGGACATCGTTGGCTTTGACATCTAACTTCTTCAACCATACTTGAAGGCGGATATCGAGTCCAACAGGATATTTTGCTACTCCTAAAGGAGTATTATTTAGTGCCTTCAAGACTTTCTTCACTAGAATCTCAATAATCTCTGATTCTTCCCTGAGAATGAGATTAGGAAAAGCGATAAACTTTTACAAAGCATCCCCTCAAATACTAGAATTAAGAGAAATTAGGGGGGAAAGGAAAACTCAGAACATAACAAATTGATGTAGTGAAACTAAATATGAATCCTAATTAGAATATTTAAATATTAATATTATTATCTTTATTAGACTAATAATTAGCAATAATATTATGTGTATCCTTTCTTAATAAAATTATATACATATTATATTTATTATGTTTTTATCATCATCTTTATTATGATAATTATCAATATTATAATAAATATTTAACTTAGAAGTTTATATACGGGTTATTTGACCTTTTAGGAGACAAATTAGGGGCTAGTATTTTTAGGGGCTAAATTTAAGTTTAGGGGGTAGGATTACTTAGTATATATATGTATAACTTCATACACAACTTTTACACCAAATCTCAAATAATTATAAGGTAGTTATATTTTTCTATTTATTATTCATGTTTCTTATGTATATATTATATATATATATATATATATATATATATATATATATATAATCCCAATTCACAAGCCTTCTTTCAATATTTCATTTTTACAAATTATTTTATTAATTAGTTCAATTTATTAAAATCACATATTAATTATATTTATTTATTTAATGAAGAAAACAAAGGGGTCGAGGACTTGAACTTTTATTGTTCATTTTTCTACATCGAATATCCGTGATTATTAAGGTAGGGATTTCCATATTATTGTCTTTATTTAATGTTTCATGGTTGTACTTCATTGATTGCAATATATGTCAAGAGGAAATAAGTTCATATAAGCTAGGGGCTATGAAAAGGGTCCGGGATCAAACGTATCTTCGGGTGAACCCGCAATGCTATATGCAGAACCGCCATAAAGAGAAAAAGAGAAAATGAATGAATTTATTGTTTTAATTATGTGAATGCTTTTCGTGTTATATTAAATATTGACAGATATATCCCTACTGAGCGAGATGAAGCTCACCCCTATTATTATCATGACTTTCAGGTTGAGGAATCCGGCTGAAGATATGATGTTGTGGATGGCGGAATAAATCATGTTATATATATATATATATATATATATTAAATAATTTGAGCACTAAATTTTGGATTTATGTCTTTAATTTTTTTTTTTTCTCGGTTTATGCTTGGAATAATTGTTGGATATTTAATTTAGAAGATATAATATTATTATTATTATTATTATTACTATTATTATTATTATTAATTAAAAATTCTAAATCAACTTTTTGATAATTATTGGCATCACTTTAATTTATAAATTCGTGTTTTCTTAATAATATTTTAGAATACTTTAATTTTATAAAATTGAGTCGTTACAACTAAGTCACATTTAACTAATTATGAAGTGTGTGAAGGTGGGAGAGTGAAATTTGGTGGTGGTGCAAAAGGAAAGATAATTGGTAAAAAAAATCTTAATGTCAAAGGTTTTCCTACACTCAAAAATATTTTTTCATGTAGAAGGACGTCTTGCTAATTTAATTAACATAACTCAATTGTGTGATGATGACTTGCATGTGAAGTTTGAAAAAGATTTTTGTTCAGTTTTTGATAACAATAATACGTGTGTCATGATTGGTACCAGATCAACAGATAACTATTATTTACTTGGCAAGAATCAAACATGTCATCATGTGGTTATAAAAAGTTCGGGAAATAAATCAGATGAAGAAAATATTGCAGATTTGCTTGATTCTGTAATTGTGCAGAAACATATTTCTGTATTAGCTGATTCACAGAGTGATGCCAGAGGAGACCACACCTTCACAGACTATAAAAGAATTGCATTTTTGGTCCAAAAACTGATTTACAGGTGGTTGGTAATCTTGTTCCAGTTCGACAAGATCCACCAGAGAGAATTCATAAAGACCATCCTCCATCACAAGTGATAGGTGAGGTAACTGGTAGCATTATAAATAGAAGAAAAGACAGAACCAATTCCCATGATAAGGTCAAACCTTTTTACTTCTCTTCTATGTACTTCATGGTAATATCTATCTATTTTGTCTCATCTATTGAACCAGGAAATGTGAATGAAGTTGTTGAGGATGAATGTTTGACCAATAACATAAATGAATTGTGCAAGTCTAGTGATGTCGAATGTATTGCCCACATTTTATACAGAAAGAGCTTACTTTTTCGTACTATTAGTCTCATTGATGTTATGTTTCGTGGTTTTGATTGTGTAGGCGACTTAGATGATAGGGAAATTATTTTTGGTGGCTATTTTTATCATGTGTCATTTTATAGTATCGAAAATGAGTGTATGCTTGATGATTCTTTTTATGCGCAACTATTATGGATGCGAAAAATGTTTGATGATTATGGTACTTCTAGTGATATATTGATTGTGTATTGTGACAACCTAAATGGAATAGATGTCCCTAGAAATCTAGTTCAACACTTCCATACTAAAGACATTGATATTCGACACCATTTTATATGGGGTTTGGTTGAAAAGAGTTTAATTGGCATTAAACATGTTGCCACCGAAAATCGCTTAATGGACATTTTAACTATATCGTTGGAATTTGAGAGATATTTCATCTCCGAAATCTCTTAGACGTATGATTTGACATTTGTGTTGCCTTAGGTGATACGACAAAGAATTGTAACACCTGTACATATTTTACAATTTAGGTCTTTAGGAATTTTGCATAATATTTTCAAGGATTTCATATTATGTGTTCCATCCGTGAAATATTTTCAATTGGATTCGATTTATATTTGTGGCCAAATATGGGATTGAATATATTTCAAGTACTTGCACATAATTCTTGTTCTCTTCTTTTTTGTAAAAAAGTGGGAAATCGAGACTATACTCCGCTTTTTGATGTTGCTTAATAACTAGAAGAATTCATGTACCTCATATTTGTCTTTTACGTAAAACGACGACTCAAATATGAGGATGCAACTACACTCTAGGAGTTTCCGATGAAAAATTCTGAATTGAAACCTAGTAGAAGTTTCGAACATCTTCAAAAACAAAAAAAAAATTGGGAAAATCCAAAAGGAAAAAAAAACTGAGATTATATGAATTTGTGCAAGAAAAATTCTTCATTACTCTGAGTATGGCCATTAATTTTCGAATTTTATGAAATTTGAGAAGTGTTTAGCCAGATGTGGTCAACACCTTCTATGAACACCTTCGATATTTTTTCCCTTCTTTTTTGTGTGTTTGCCTGGGTATTTTTCCGTCGTTTTATTTTCAATATTTTGCATGTTTTCAGGCATAATTAGGACATGCATGAAATAGTGAGTATGTTACTAAATTGATTTTCAGAGGAAATATGTGGCGATCACTTGTTCTTATTCATTTCCCTATATTTTGGTGTTTAATGCTAGTGGCTTGAAAAATAGGGGAGTTAAAATCTGGATATATGGGATATTAACTACACTTAAAGGGTTGTTTTATATGGTTCATTTATTTCTTTGAATTAATAAGTCCATCAAGTGTTTGTCGCATCAAAAGAAATTTTTCAGATTGATTGCACTAAATTGATAATCGTTCATTTTTTTTAAAAAAAAATCGAAAAAAAATAGTTTCATCTTCTCCAAGTTTCCTTTCTTGATGTACTCTAATGGCTTTCTAAGCTATTGTTTCTTTTTTTTTTAATACAATGGGGGAACTTGGGGAGGGAACACACACACTCGTATGGGATCGAACTCGGGTCATTCACCCTTACAACACATGTCTCAACCACTAGAGCACAAGGTTGATCCCTCATTTGTTTCTTTTTCCTTTTATTTTGTTATTTTTCTTCATAACCTTGAACTGAAGAATTTTATAATTTGAGGGGGAGATATATGTTCCTTTCTGCACAAAAAATGCGGAATGAAAGGCACAAAAAGAGTTTGAAAATCGAGTATGAAATAGTGGGTGAAGAAGGTGCTACAGAAGATGTTGCGACTTGTGTTGACAACACATTTGGCAACACTGTGAAGGTGGTGTTACAGAAGATGTTGCGACTTGTGTTGACAACACATTTGGCAATACTGGAAGAACTGGAGGTTTCTTGAGAAGTGGATGATGGACTGTAAATAGTTAGGTTATTAGACTTCTTGTTATTAGTTTTAGGGGGAGTTTACATTTTTCATTGTGTTATATGGTATGTTGAGATAACATTATTCTTGTGCAAGTTTTGTCCAGAAAGGCCAAAAAGTGGAAGATCGTTGATGTTGAATTTTATATTTCAACCCAATTTGTTTTTTTTTTTTTTTTTGGCCTATATGGACACCATAGTTCCACTAACAACTTATTCCATTAACCCATGTTCTAACCTACTAACCCATTAATATTTGTTATTTTTGTGCTACCTTTATGATATGTTTTATAGGTGGATTGATGTCTTCTACATCTATTTAAATTGTCCAAAAGCTGGAAAAACTGAGAGTCAATTGATGAGCACACAAAAGAGTAGAAGACTCAGTCCATTTCAATTTATACAATGACTTTGTTGGAAGGTGTCAACTGAGGCCAGAAGTGTTACTTTACACTTGGCATCACCTTCGTTAGAGTTTATTTTTCTTGTGATTTTCGAGAGAGTCTATCTTTTGTAGTAGATAACTATATAGATTGAATCTGAGTAATCTCTCATTTACAGTGAATGTAATTTACGGAGAAAGATCAAAATGGGAGCTTTTGTCTTGTTTTTATTTTGTATTGTGTACACATTTCACTTATTGAATTTTTGGCTTAAGGCCACCGCACAAGTATATTTTATATACTTGTGCAAAAACCAAAACATTTTGTTCATTTTCATCTTGCTATATTCAGCCTTCCATCATATTAATGTGCATTATGGTTTTGCCTAAGTCTTCCGTTGTGTGACACCTCGGTGTTGGCAATACTCTGCACAACACTGACTGCAACTTCAAAATTTCACCCTCTTAAATTTTTTGAGATAGTGATAATCACTATATAAAAATGCATTACCCTAAAACAAAAGTTCCAAAACTAAGACAAACAAATAAGCTCTTTGTCAGTTGTAAAACAAATAGTATCAAGATATCTTGAAAGTGTAAAACAAAGAGTAAACTCACTATCAACAAATGAATTGTCTTTTCACATATGTCCAATAAAATAGAATAGGTCAACAGGCATACATAATTTCCAAATATTGAAAAATCTTTGAATCAGAGAAACAGAAACATAAATTTTAAATGACAGGTAAGCTTGCTGATGAGCTACAAAAAAGAAGTAAACTAGTACAGCATTTTGAATAACCTACTTGCATATTTGCATTGAAAGCTCAAGAGACAAAGTAGCAATAAATAACACAAGAAGAAAGTGATGTTTCTTAATTAGTTTATTGGTTAAAATAAGTAGTATTTAGAATGGATAGATGTCGTAAGTAGCATTACATAATACAAACGTCGTATTGTGATGTACTTATTAATATAATTTTAATACATGAAAACAAAGTTTGACTTTTGGAGCTCAAAGTACTGGTTGCTTCCCCTCATACGACAACAGCATGGATCCTCTCCATTTAGACGGATGGGATCTTCTATTCCATAATCAGTGTTTCATCTCCTATTTCAACCGTGTGGATGATTGACACGTGTATTACACTTACCATGTTAATTTTCAAGCATAAATTGTAGGGTTCTTAAATGGTAAGTGTAATGCACGTGTTAATCATCCACACTACCTGGAATAGAGAGATGAAACACTATGGAATAAAGATCACATCCGCCATTTAGAGGATGTAAATTTCTTGTGCATTTGGAGAGAGAAAGACACATGTGCATGTATATTAGAGGATGTAAATTTCTTTTGCATTTGGAGAGAGAAAGACACATGTGGATGTATAGATGCACATGTGTCTTTCTCTCTCCAAATGCACAAGAAATTTACATCCTCTAAATGGAGAGGATCCATTTCCTACGACAACATCATCGATGCTCACAAATATATAATAAAAAATTCATTACGTAAATATTAATGGCTCTTAGACCATCTCCAACCCATTGCACCAAATTTGGTGTAAAAACTACACCAAATTTGGTGTTTTGGTGTAATTTTTTGAAAACCATCTCCAACCCATTACACCAAATCTTACACCAAATGAATATTTTATTCTTTCTTTTTCATTTTCTAGTAACCAAATTTATTTATTTATACAATTATTTGATTTAATTATAGTTTATTATTGTTAATGGAATTAACTAAAAACTTATACTTAATTAATATTACATTAGTTAATTATATTACAAAAATAAATATTAAAATTAATGTTAGTATCTCTTTTAATTTAATTATAATTATTTTTTATTTATTATTATTTATAGAAAATATTAATTAATTATTAAAACCAAGTTATATAAATTAATTATATTTAAAATGAGGATACAATTGGAATTTAAATTTGAAGTAAAAGAGAATTGTAGGGCAAATTGGAGATATTGCATTACACCAAATATGTCTCTCCACTAAGACCATCTCCAAGACTCGCACTACTTTGGTGTAGAGTTTGCACTACTTTTTAGTGCAAAATCTACATTTTATCTCCAAAGCTCACACTATTTTTTGCACTAAAAAGAATATTCCATAAGATTCTTTCTTTTATTTTACTTTTTATTACTTAATATTGATAAAAATATTATATAAGTAATTTTATTTAATATGAAATTTATTAATTTTTCATCTCAAAATTAATCAAATTGATAAAAAAAATAAAAATTTAATTGTTCCAAAGAATTTTTATGTATTTTATGTAAAATTTATAATTTTATGTGTAGTATTTTAAATATCATAGTATTATTCAATTACACACCTTATTATTTAAAATTATAATCACATGTTGTTGAATTAATTTTAATATTATTTTCTACTAGTTTTAAATTAAGAAAAGAGAATTAAAATTAAGCAAAAAAAAAAAAAAGTAGCGCATGAACAAGATAAAGGCCATTTGTGGCGTTGCCAGACGCTCATATCAAAGAAAATAATGCGCTTAGATTGGCGTGTTGGAGCAATTTTGTGCCTACACTACTCTAAAGTAGTGCAGGGCTGGAGTTGCTCTAAATAAAGCCAACTCTACTTCTTCAAAATATTAAACAACAAATTTGTCTCTCCACTAAAGCTACTATTGAAAGTTCGCTTTGATCTTTTATGATAAAAAACTGACCTTTTTCACATAATAATATTTTTAACCATTGTAAATTTGTAATTCAAAACTAAAATCCTTATAAATGTTTCAAGTCTATTTAATTTTCTAATTTTTTTGTAAGAAATTAAGAAATCAAACATTTGTTTGGTTATGCCTTATACTAATTAAAGAACATTGCAAGGAAGCAGGGTTACTCCAACTGGAAATTGTAAAACATTTTTTAGTAAATACGCGTAAAATTTTGTATTTTCCGTCGCACATTTTCCATTATTCGCAATTTCAAAGCAAAATTAGGAATGGAAGTTTAAGGGTGAACTTTCGCTTACTACTATTCTATTTATCTCTCTCAAAAGCCAAGTGGATGTAACTTTTTTTTCTTTCAAAAATGACAAAATAATTGTATAAGAATTGTGAATTTCATTGCTTTTAGGTATATTATTAAGTTTAAGTTTTAAAGACGATAAAAAGTTTTTTTTAAAAAAGAAAAAACACATTATCAGTGGTGAACCCCATGATTAGACAAAAACTAAATATAGCAAATCAATCAAACTAAATAATAAAATGCCTCAGTAAGATAGGAACTTGTGATCTTATACTGTATTGAGGAAAATATGAAAACATATCTACCAAAAAAAAAAAAAAAAAACAGTTTACCTACCAAAAAAAAAAGTTACTTAAGACAACTATAAAGTTTAGGCAAAATTATTGTAGTTAAATGATTTAAGATTTAGGGTAAAAAACGACCGTGATATGTAGGTAATTTGTCAATATATTTGGAGGAAAATAATATTTTTATTATGTAGGTATACAAAAAATTTAGTGACAAAATCATTTCTATCAAGAATTTATGTCAAGAAACTGAAATTTCTTTGGAATATTAACTGATTTTAGAGAAGCAAGAAGGAAAAGCTGTGGTTATGAAAAAGATTTCTCAATTTTAAGTTTATTTTATAGAAATATTTATTTCCCAAAAAGAAAACCTGTTTGTGATTATCCAATGTGATGTTCAATTACATCCAGAAAAATTAAATTTGATATTTATTTTCCAAAAATAATAATAAAATTAACAGAAACATATTTTCATTAATTTCACTTCTCCTGTCACTTTGGCCTCCTAAATCTTGAACTCAATTGGAGCCATAAAAAAAAATTACTCTGCACAAAGAGAAAATTGGAGAAAGAAGGTTTACCTGAACCGGGAATCCAAACCCGAAATATTACCCGCCCGGTTCATCGCATTCCTCCACCTCTCCACCTTCCGCGGCTCCACCTCCCGCTCGTGATTCGCAAAATCCGACTGAAAACACCCACTCTGCCGCCGCACATCCGACGGATCCACCTTATAGAACACCGGAATCATCAGTTTCCGACACTCGAATATCTTCGCCAGCTCTTCAAGGCACCACTTGGAGTTCCCATAGTTCTCGAGATCACGGCAATCGCCGCCGCCGAGTCCTCGATCGCCGCCAGAGCGTCGGGCGCGATCTCATCGCCGCGCTCCATTCCCTCATCATCTCGAAACGTGTTGGGCGCAGCGAGGCGTGTCGTGGTCCGAGATTTGATTTATCCTAATACCCGACAAATCACACCAACAAGATGATGGCAAAAAAATAAATGACACGTAAAAAATAAATGCACACAGATAATTTTACGTGGTTCGGAAAACCCGCCTACGTCCACGAGAGTTTCCGTTCTTTACTAATAAAGAATTTCTGTGCACAAGAAAAATACACCCCTTGAGTTTTATGGACCAAACCCAAGAAAATAAGACTTCGTCTGACAACCACTTTACTAATTATCAAAGAACACTCTCCCCAACCCTTTGTGTTACCCGAGAGAAAATACCACGAGTGTTTCCCGCACCTATCACAATTTGACTCACCCAAATTGATCTCCCCGTCACTCATTTTTCCTCTCCACCCGGCTGATGGCCAAGCAATTAACCTGCTTGCCATGATTTCTCTCTGCACTCATCCCATCTATTTATAGATGAGATTTGCAGATGGTTTGCCAAAATATTCAAACAAATCAAACTTGTCTTTTTCAATTCACATGGAAAAAACACAAAAATGTTAGGCAGCCAAACTTGTCAAATTGGGTAGGCACTCCATTGACTTTGTGATTTGTGGTGGGTGCCTAACAATCTCCACCTCCACCACAAAACACAATCATCCACAAACCGTAACATCAAACACCATTGGCCTTCGTTTCTCTGCACATGCCGAATCGGTGAGTCCTAACTCCACCGATTCAATCGGCCAATACACATGTGCACCCATCCGATCAACCCCACCGGTGATCGCGAGGGGACGACCTCGATCCATCCTCTCGCCTCAAAGAGATTTCCCCTCACACCCGTCTCACACCCGGAAGCCTTCCGCGCTACCACTTCCAAGAATCCTCGAGGTCACCGGACGATACAAATTCCGATATTTCTCTCTCATCCTTGGACCCTTCCGCCACGTGTGGTTTTCAAGACTCCACCTCCCGGTGAATATCGCACCTTGGAATCCACTTGGCACCAGGAAATTAGATTCATCCGCATCTTTGGGACATAGCCACACCACCCAAAGTACGGTCCACTCCATCACCCATTTTGATTTTCACCACTCCAATCCCATGATTCTACAAGTAAAACCATCACCGAGAACAAAATTCACCGCCTCCGCAATTGAAATAAATCAAAATAATCACTTCAGGAGAACACATGCATTATGCATCCCTTAATCTAAAATCCATCAATCTCGGAAAAGATCAATCCTTGTGGAGACCGTGAGATATCTCCAACTTCCGCAGCCTATCACCGCATCACCACCGCCACCGCTCACCTTCATCATCCTTATTTCTCCGAGACAATTTCTTTTGACATGATCCTTCTCGTGATAACGATAAGATACAACACCCTTTCCCCGGTCCTCGAATCGACCTGCCGATTACATCCACCACTGCAAATTCTCCCTGCTTACGATTCATTTCCCGAGCAACCAAAGCATATCCATGTCCTCCTTCCTTCGGTTTGCCTTTTTTTTTTTTATGGGACAACAACGATGCTTTTATATATGCTCCAAGTCCAATGTGTCTTTTCCCGCATGAAAATATCGTCACCGGACTATCATATGAATCCGGGATAGAGGCAAGAAAGTAAAAAGGGCTTTATCTTCTTCCTCAACCTTTACACCAACTTTCCCTCAGTTGATCTAGATTTGCCCATCGCGCACCTTTCATATCTCAATTTTCCCCTTTTTCCTTCAACGCCATTGCCAGTGTCCCGTTGAACTAGAGATCATTCACCCTTTATTGCCAAGAGTGAAATTCCTTTGCCACAAATTGTTGCACCTTTTGAATGGATTTGTCACTACCACGTGTCCACCGAAAAATTCAAATCTCAATTTTCTACCTTGCCCGACTTACCAAGTAGCTCGATACCACTTGTTGGGCGCAATGGAGGCGTGTCGTGGTCCGAGATTTGATTTATCCTAATACCCGACAAATCACACCAACAAGATGATGGCAAAAATAAATGACACGACGTAAAAATAAATGCACACGAATTTTACGTGGTTCGGCAAAACCCGCCTCGTCCACGAGAGTTTCCGTTCTTTACTAATAAAGAATTTCCCAGTACAAGAAAAATACACCCTTGAGTTTTATGGACCAAACCCAAGAAAATAAGACTCGTCACAACCACTTTACCTAAATATCAAAGAACACTCTCCCAACCCTTTGTGTTACCCGAGAAAAAATACCACGAGTGTTTCCCAAGACCATCACAATTTGACTCACCCAAATCGATCTCCCTGCGCCAGACACTCATTTTTCCTCTCCACTCAGTTGGATGGCCAAGCAATTAACCTGCTTGCCATGATTTCTCTCTGCACTCATCCCATCTATTTATAGATGAGATTTGCAGATGGTTTGCCAAAATATTCAAACAAATCAAACTTGTCTTTTTCAATTCACATGGAAAAAACACAAAAATGTTAGGCAGCCAAACTTGTCAAATTGGGTAGGCACCTCCATTGACTTTGTGATTTGTGGTGGGTGCCTAACAAAACGCACGGACGCCGTGGCGCACGAGCTCGTCGTAGAGATCGGCGAGGAAGCCGTTCCGCGTGTCTTCTCCTCGAAGCTGAGAAACACATCCCAGCTGTAGCGGTAGGCGGCGCCGGCGGTGTCGTCTGCGCCGTCGCCCATCTGTCGCCGGAGATCCCGTCTAGTCTAGGGCGTCTCAATTAGCGTGTTTATGTTGTTTTCAGGCGGTTTCATCAATTGATGTATACGTACGTACGTGCGCACAGTAGCAGTAGCAATGCACAGTAATGGCCAGAGAGAATCAGAGAAAGCATGCAATGTACGGAAAGAGGTAGGGATAGATGCGAAAGTCGCACAATTTTCCGAGTGGGGCTCATAGGCTAGCTTTTTGCACATGGGTTGACGAAGACTTGATCAAAAGATTCTCTCCTGCTAAATGGACTTGGTTGGGGTGGACAAATAAAATCGAAATCGGGTTATAAACTGGAATTGGAGTTAACGGTTTTGGGAATCGTTGATTCCAAAACCGAAATCGGCTTAGCCTCAAAAAATGTAGAAGTTAGAACCGTATGTGGAACCATGGTGGAATCAATCGGTTTTGAAAAAACCAACGATTTTTATTTTTATTTGGAAATATGTTAGAAGAAATGTTAAATGTTTATTATAACGTTTTATTTCGTAACCACATGAGACATGTTTAAACCAAATATTGTAAGCGAACTATGTGAACTTTGATTACTATATACTCTAATAGTATATATAGACAATTTAATATTATTTTTAACATTAAGTACAAAACTCAATTAAATATTAAGTCCAATTTTTTTTTTTTTTCTATTTTTTAACTGAAATTGATAAACCATTTTAAGAAAAATAAAAAATTATCAAAAAATAAACAAACGGTTCCGGTTAAAACCGGAACCAGAACCGTAGAGGAACCGAGTTCCAAACGGCACCAAAACCGTAGCGGAACCGAGTTCCAAACGACACTGAAATCGTGAGGCAACAATTGCGGTTCCGGTTCTTCCATAATGAAAAACCGGAACCGTGGCTACGACTTGGTAGATATTTTTGATATGTTAAATTGGTTAAAACTTCCTTACTATCAAAATGCTATATCAAATCGGATTAAATGATTCGATTTCAAGATTGTTACTTAATTTCTTTTTATATTTAAGTTTGGATAATTTAATTATACTATGTTTTGAATAATGAATTCAAATTCATATTTGGATAATTGTGTTTTGTATAATTATGGCCGTTTTATAAATTTTCCGCAATGCTTTATGGAGTAGCTGAAATGAGGATATTAAAATTAATATGCGGACACACTAGATTAGATAGAATATCACCAATAGATGAGAAAATTAGATAAACACGATTAAGATGATTTAAATATATTTATATGAGATCTTTAGATGCATCCCAGCGATGTGTGGAAGTTAGAGAATCACTCACTCAAATTAAAAAAAAAAAAAAACAAGAGAAGGCCTAAAAAGACTTGGAAAGAAACTAGTAAAAAAGACCCGTGTTATATCTAGGAATAAATAAAAATATGGTTTTTGACCGTAAATGATGGCATGATATGATTAATATAGTTGACCCCACAAAATGGAATAAGGCTTAATTTGTTGTTGTTATTGTTATTTTGATTTCGACAATCATACAAAACTGAAAATAAATTAACAAATTGACTGAAATATTTTGAAAATTGAGCATGCTGCTAAAATATTTCTTTTGATATACATTTGTTAAATCAATTGTACTTTAAAATTATTTTTGACAAATAAGAAGTTGTGTTCAATTGGAATATCAATAAAAAAAAAGGTACATGTCTAAGTCAAGAAATATTTGCATATAATTGGATAGAAACACTCCTACAAGAAAAGGAAGAAAAACTTCCACTCACAAAGAAACAATCACCCCTTATTTCACATTACAACTATAGTTGCTGAAATTTAGTTGGAAATTAATTGATCGGTGATTGAACTACTTTGAAAATTGAGTATGGGAACTAAAACTAAATGCAAAAATCAGAATGACCATCTCACCACGAGACCGAAAGCATAGGAATACTAAGAAAACATGCAAAGTTTTTCGTTTTTTTTAAGGTTTTATTTTAAGTTTTTATTATTTTTTAGGGTTAATTAATTTCAATTAGAGTTAATAAAATTTCATGTTTAAGGTTTAATGTTTTTTTTTTTATTTATGTTTTTTTGAATTCATAGGGTTAATAATATTTCATGTTTCATTTTTCATGTTCAATGTTTAGTTTTTGTTTTATATTTTATAATTTAATTTTTAATATTTTAATATTTTCAATTCATATTTCATAATTTTTAGGTCTTCGTGGCATGATATTAAGTTCACGAGACCATTCCGTAAAAGATATTTTTTTTTTTTGAGGGAATCCAGAGTAACAGACTTTACTCAAAGCTAATATTTCTTTTTTTTTTTTTTTTTTTTTCAACTTTGGTAATATCAATCTCATTTTGAAAGCTTAATCGAAGAAGCAATCGTGAATCGCCCCACATTTTACATTGTGGCTATAGCAAGTATTAATACAGTTTCGTACCATACCTACTTCAAGAAGTACTTTACTAATGATTGAAATATTATGATAAATATGAGAATATTACTAACTAAATCTACTTTTAGGGGGCAATTGCTAGCTCCTTATTTTACATTATAGCTATAGTTGGTAGTATTTTAATTTCGTCAACCATACCAACTTGGAAAATAATTAACTAATGATTGCAATATTTGAAAATTGAAAATGGCGACTAAAGCTTTAAAAATTACTTTTAAATCTTACTTAAAAAGCAGTTGCTCCTTGATTTACGTTGTAGCTATAGTTACTTAGTATTGTTTTAATTTTGTCAACCATACCAATTGCAGTATTTTGTAATATTATTCTTTGATGTCTTAATTGAAGACGCAATCACACCCCTTGTTTTACAGTGTAGTTATATTTAGTATTATTTTTTCAATTTCGGTGACAACCAACTTGTAATTTTTATTTTAGTACAGTGGGAATAGTAGGAGAAGCCGAGAAGGGACACATACTCAAATAAAATTGAATACAAGTCAATCGTCCTTATAATATAAGTTTATATCACTGTAAACAAAGTTGATCACAACTTGAAAGCTAATTAACCGATGATGGTTGAAATATTCTTAAAGAATGCTGACTAAAGCAAAAAAGGAAAAAATACTCTTTTGCAATGTATTTGTAAAAGTATTACCAGATTGTTTGTTTGATGCTACTAGTATACATAATTATTTTACATATGTAATTCTCATTTCAATGCTATGATATTTTTCAAGAACTTTAAAAGTGGTAAATTTGAATAATCTTTTTTTGTGTGTTCGAATTATTAAAAGACTTTGCATAAAACATTAAATTATAGTGGACTTCAATTTATTATTTTTTTGTACAACCACTAGTAATATCTGCAACTTTTAAATCCAGAATGAAATTGACTATGGATATGAAAAATAAGTGATACCATATATCTAAGGGGAGCGCTATTCACACCCCCAAAATCTCTTAATACACATATTCTCTTAATACACTCCCACTCTTTTTTCAAAATTTAACTTGTTTACTTCATACACCCCTTAATATTCTCCAATTTACCCTTCTTCAATTAAACCCCATCGCTCTCCTAATTTTGTGGATGTCTTGCCAAAGGTCATTGCTTTCTACATTATTATTTATTTCATAGGATTTCTCTCGACCATTTTGGAGTCATTTGTCCAATTATATTCTGTGAATTAATTGATTTTTCTATGTCTCATTTTTGTCGAAAGCTTGATGAAGATAGAGTAATTACTGGTTCTGAGAATGGAATGATCAGGTGAGAGTTTTTTTGTGCAAAACAAGACTTGTTCCTTCCAATTAAGTGATTAACTCATGACTCAACTTTTAGAATTAATATAACAATACAAAAATAGTTGGAATGTGCAAGTGTGAATAACCCAAATTTGAAACAACTCTTACAAACCTAAAGTCCCAATAAAGGGTCAACCTTGTTTGATATAAATTTTTCATGCTTTAATTTGAATTCACAAAAGAGATATAACTATATCCCTGTCTCTTTTTATTTACAGACGGGAGAAGAAGACAACGTGGGTGGGGGTGGGCAACATGATTATAAGGTTTTAAAAAATTGGGGATATTTAGAGATTTGATGGGTGTATTTAGAGATTTGGTAGATACTAAGGGCATTTTAATTTTTCAGTTGATAATATTTTATAAGAAAAAAATAGGGGGTGTATTAATAGATTTTGGGGGTGTTAATAGTGCTTTCTCTATATCTAAAAGACTTGAATTAATTTACTGAGGAAAACTTGAATTAGTGAGACGTTCAAAGTGTGGATTGTGCTTACCCTACCCTCTTCATGTAGAAGATCAATATGACCATTTCTTCCACTCATTCTAGATTTAATGAATATTTTTAGGTAAATGTCTATGATTTTTTTCTATAATACAAAGTCATATGTTTAATATATAGCTGAACTAATATATCATATTCATCTTTTGACAATTTCGATGCTGTAAGTGTTGATTTTGTTTATTTTATGTCCAAATTATTGAATTAAACTAAAAGTTATAAGAAGAAGAATTGTGTGGGTGGACCTTGTCCTAAAGTTATAAAAGGGAAAAATGTAAAATTAGATATGCATCTATAGGGATGTTGCAATATTAGTCCTGTAACTTTTGAAATTGCTATTTAGTCTTGTATGTTTTGTCTTTTTTTGTAAATTTGGTCCCGTAAATTTTAGATTTGTGCAATTGGTCCTATAAGTTTTAAGTTGATGCAAATTTGGTCCTAAAGACTATTTCCATATTTCAATTATTCCTAAAATATCATTGATAGCCAAAATAATTAGTATACCTACGATCAAGTTTAGAATAATAAGAGCCTATATTTTATGCACTCGAGTAGAATTTATTTATGATTTATATATACTTATAGATTGCCTAACGATGGAAGAATATTATATTCATAAATCCGGATCAAAATCCGAGATATGAGTTTTACATGTATTATTTCCTAATTATGAAAATATATAAAACATGCACATATATGCCATAATTAGTTATTTTGAATAATATGGCTGAAATTATCACAACTAATATATAAAAGACTAAACTTGCCAAATCCTAAAAATTACATACATAAAATTATTAATTATTTTTGCTAAGGGACAAAATTGTCACAGGATTAAAATTGCAACTTCAAAAGTTAAAGACTAGTTTTGCAACATCCCTATAGATACATGACCAATTTTATAATTTCCCATTATAAAAATAACAATTAAACTTTTTTATTAATTTATCATTTCAGTAATTTTGTATAGAATATTAATTTGCGACAAATTAGTATCCCTTAATCAGACTTACCAGTCACCTATAATCTTATATTAATTCATCTCAAAATTATTCAAGACAATTTTTTTAAGTACATTAATCATAAATATTATATCTTGCAAAAATATAGCTATTCTTTTACCTAAATGAATAGTGAAAACTTGAATTTCGGTAATATTAATTTAAGTTATCCCACCATCCCCATGTTATGCATCCAACTTAATTCAACATGAAATTTTAGAAGGAGTTAATGAAAAAGTATAAAATACTTTTGAATGTTATAATAATATTATGCTTAAAAGTTAAAAATAATAAAGAAGTTAGTCTTGTCACTAGGGGTGACCACGGTTTCGGGTATAAATAAATCAATATACAAATAGTTTTGATTAGTCCAAGAAAAAACCGCTCAAGATCCCTAACTTGACTTTCTGCTGCCTTCCTGCACAAGACTACCGGAGGACTCCGACGATCAAGTTAGTAAGGGTTGATTTAAAAATACACTCAAATAAAAGACCGGGAATACTATATATGAAAAAGGATACCTCAATCTCTACCTTCGTCTCTTATTTATAGCTTTCTACAAGGACTTCATGATCCACGTGTCTCTTCCCTAGTGGTTCTTCTGTCTGGGTGTCAGGTCATACATTCCCGACCTGTTTAATGAGTAACTAAATGTCAAACCGACCTTTGTCTAGTTCTTATCTCATTCACATCAAGACGTATGAGCATTTAAAGCCCCTCGTGTCGTGCTCGCGATCTCATTAATGCCCGCAGTCTTGCCTAGGATGCATTAAATGCGATCGTCTTGCTGGATGCATGAAATGCGCCTCGTCGCCCCGACACCGATGACTTTATGTCCCTTCGCACCCTTTCCGAAATGGTACTCCGGCCGCTTAGTTAATGATAGTCGGGTTACCTCGACTTTTACCGTCATGACCCTTTCGAGCCTCGGAGTCCTTCCTTATATTAGTACCTTCTAGTCCGGGCGGAAGGTCCGTATGTAACCGATCAATCCTTCCAAGGTAGTCGAGGCGTATCATCCAGTCCGATCAAGACCTGGGTAGCCAAATCAACTAGTTCACCGCCTTATACTTTGGTATCCCGAAGTCCTGGTTGGGATGACTGAATTGACCGTAGCGACTCCTCCACTTACCTTTACACCGCCTTAAGTGTCTTACATCGTATCATCCAAGTCCGATCGGGAAGACTGGGTCGCCAAATCAACTAGTCCATCGCCTTACATCGTATCGCCCGGTCTTTCCGGAAGACCTGGAATAGGCCGGATCAAGTTCGCTTTACAATATTTGGTTTAATTAAGACGTGATTTATGTGGTTGTGAATATATATATATATATATATATATCATCAATCGGACGTTAGTCCCAATTATGTGGTGTCGGTGACATAAAGTTTATAGTGTCAATTAACTATCTAAAATTATTTAACACTATAAATTCATGCAAACAAAGAATTTTCACCACCGGGGCCACAATTTTTGACACCTAGAATCTGTGAATCGGAATCGACGTCACCTTCCCACTAGTTCCAATTTTGAAATTGAATTTCAATCAATGATTCCGTTCGATTAGAAACCTGTTCTCGCTTTCATTTGGACACCCATGACACATCTTTATTCTAAATATTGGGGATATTTTTGAAAAGAAAAAAATTATGTTGAAAAATAAATTCAAATTTTAAGATGTTTACCAGAAAAAAAAGTCATACATTTAATCAATATAAAGTTTAGGTTGTGCTTGGTGGTAAAAGATCGAATTTTGTAAATGTTAGCTCAACTTTTTTTTCCCAATATCCGATTGCTCGATGCTTGTGATTTGTTTTATATTTTTTCTAAAAAATACACTATCGACTTAGTTACTATTTTACTAAAAAATCATCATAAAAAGTTAGAAACTATCATTATCACATTTTTATCTTATTTCAAATCACACTCTCAAATGCTTTTCTCATTTGTTCAAAAAGTCACTTCTTTCCATAAATAAAAATGAGCGTAAACAAAAGGTTAAAATTTATAATATTAACAAATGAAGAGGGCATATATAGCATTATAGATAAAACGGGACCTCAAAAGGAATTTCGTTTAACTGTTCCCTCCGTCCGTGCATGCCTGACTGTGCATAAATAGGTCCATCTAATCTCTTCCAAAATTTATCTGCAAAAAGTACTACGCCAAAATAGAAAAAAGGTAAAAGAAAAAAACAATCAGCACCGCAAAAAAGAAGCTAAATAAAATGGAGGAAATCGGCGATCCATCTCCGCCACCTTCGACGGCGTTCAGGCTGCGCTGGGACGTCTTCTTGAGTTTCAGAGGCGAAGACAGTAGAGACGATTTCACCGATCGTCTCTACAACGCCCTATACTCCAAAGGCGTCCGAGTTTTTCGCGACAATGACGCCATTGAGAAAGGAAACGAGGTCAATCAGAGCTTGATCGACGCAATCGAGGACTCGGCGGCGGCCATCGCCGTCCTATCGCCGAGGTACGCCGATTCGCACTGGTGCTTGGATGAGCTTGCGAGGATATTCGATTTGGGAAACTCGTGATCCCTGTGTTCTACCAGGTCGACCCGTCGGCGGTTCGGGGCAGAAGGAACCGTTTAAGGCGGATATGGAGAAGTTGGAGATGAGATTTGGGGTGGAGAAGGTGGCCCGGTGGAGGAATGCTATGTCCAGAATTGGGGGAACCTCCGGTTGGGTTTACAGTGTCAGGTTTTACTTTTAACTCTGGAAATTCTTCGTGGAGGAAAAATATTTTGCGTTTGAACTATTTGATTTTTTCGATTTTGTCTTCCGAAATATTTTGGATGCCAAAATTAAATTGAAACTTCATATATGATGAAATTTCGATTGAATTTTACACCAAAAGTGAATTAGACGAGTCAATTTGAAAAACTTGTGGACTTTATGAGTTTAAGTCTCCAATAAAAATTTTAAAAGACAATCGAAAAATTCGAATAGTTCGGATAACAAAAATTATTTTTAGCTTCATAATACGTTATAATTGTTATATTATATGTCTATCTTATATAATTTACCCATATGTGCTACGTCTAAAGTCTAAACTAACAATTTGGATCTTGAAGAATACCATCTCGTATTTTACTTTATTAATATTTATAAGGGATAATTACAAAAAGTACCCTGAGATTTGACCTAATTACAAAAAACTCAGCTAACTTTAAAACTTACAAAAAGTACTCCTAAGGTTTGAAATCATTGCACATTACCCTTAATTTTAACACTAAATCAAACCTCATGGGTACTTTTTGTAAGTTTTAAAGTTAGCTGAGTTTTTTTGTAATTAGATCAAACCTCAGGGGTACTTATTGTAATTATCCCTATTTATAATGTGCATTGAAAGAATGGATACGAAATAAAATATTACTTTTCCCTTTTACAAAACATAAATA
Organism: Rehmannia glutinosa; assembly: GCA_016081115.2. NCBI lineage: Eukaryota > Viridiplantae > Streptophyta > Magnoliopsida > Lamiales > Orobanchaceae > Rehmannia > Rehmannia glutinosa. The sequence goes on along the minus strand of CM071926.1, from coordinate 19,866,893 downwards.
TCAAGTAATTAAGAACCTTTTAGATGTAATTAAATACAACAAAAAGGCAATAAACTGTTCGGGCATATAAATAATTAAATATTCTCATAATGACGTTTGTATATATTCTTATTTGTATTACTTTATTTTGAATTTATAGGAAAGAAAATATTATTCTCCATGAAATCCAAATAGGGCACAAGTGATATAGCTTTTGACCATGATCTTTTCTTGAAGTTAAATTATTGATTCATGTTTTGGGAATACGATATTATTATCAAGGGAATTTTTTTCACTACCCACTATGGATAGTGGGTATTTTTTTCTACCCACCTACTTAAAAAAATACTTTTTTTTACCCAATTTGACCCAAATGCCTCTCCTTTAATTTGAGGATTTTGAAATTGATGTAATTATTATGTTTTTGAAAATCGTGCATACTCCACCCCAAATACACACTACCCTCGTGTATACATATACAAAGAAGGATACGAAAATATATACATATACATTCATGATATCATGTCATATCGTGCCCATACCTTTGTCAATATTGCGCCCATATTGTGCTCATATCGTGTTAACTCCTATGTACATATACATATACATATCATGATATATATATATATATATATATATATATATATCGTGTCCGAATCGTGCCTTATCGCACCATATCGTGCCCATATCGTGTCATATCGTGATATATCGTGCTCATATCATGACATATCATGTCATATTGTGCACATATCATGCCATATCCGGCCATATCGTGCCCATATCGTGATATATCGTCAACCTCTATGTACATATATTAATTTGAAAAACAACATAAAACAATTATTTAAAAATCTGAAAAATTGTCTATTACTTTTGAAAATTGTTTCAATAAAATTTAAAAGTATTTGCAATTTATAAAAAAAAAAGTTAACAAAATCCACAAAAATATTTTAAAATCTAAATATTAAAATATAAAAAACACGATAATTTGTTTAAAAATCTAAAAGAATTGTTTAAAAATCTGAAAATTTTAATAAAAAAACTACACATTTTTTTAAACATTTGCCATTTCTATAATATGGAAATTTGTTTAAAATTTTGAAAATTATTTAAATATCTGAAAAATGGATTAAAAACTGAAAATTGTTGAAGACTTTCAAAAAATTTACCAAAAATCAGATTTTTATAAAATCCGAAATGGGTAAATAAAAAGAACATATAACTTTTTTACTACAAAAATAAGTTATTTAATAAAAATCCATAAATTAAAGAAAATATTGAAATTTGTTTTAGAAAAAACCAAAATTTGTTTAAAGTCTTAAAATTATTCCAAAATTGGGATTTTAAAATCTTAATATTTTTAGTAAATTTCAGAATGTTTTAAGATAATTTTAAAAATTTTAAAAAGAGTTTTTTGAGTTTTTTTATTTTATAGTTTTTCGATTTTAAAATATCATGTCCATATCGTGTCTGGTACGATTTTGTGTAGAAGAGATTTTGTGTAGAAGATACAAGATAGAACTCAAAATTCTTGTTTTTTTGTGTAGATGAGAGTGGAGTCAGAGAGAGAAAAATAAAGAAAATGTATTTTATGTGATAGAGAAATAGGACCCACCTACTTTTGCTTTTGTATTCAATATTAGGAGTATTTGGGTAAAACCATAAAAATAGGTAGAAAAGATAGTTTTTTTATCTCACATGTCAGAAAAGTCTTTATCCTGTCCCAAGTAGGTATATTAAGCAATTTACTCTATTATCAATTAAAAACTATATATATATATATATATATATATGTTAGATCTTTGTATTTCTGTCACGCCCCAAACGGGACGCGACGACGATCCACAACTTAAATACAAGTAAACTAAACATTCTAGACGAATATCATCAAAACCCAATGGAACAGAGTCTAAATAGCAAATGAAATAAAGACACACGTTACAACTTACCACCACAATATCCATAATCCAAATTACATCTCCGATATGATCTAAAGATAACAACTTAAAAGTCAAAGGGTCCTACGCCCTTCGCCATAAACCTAATGAAAGGAAATACAAGAGTCCAACAACAAACACAAGAAAAGAGTCCAACAATAACAACAAGAAGTAGTAAGTCCAACAACAAATAATAGTAACAAGTCCAAATGACATCAACAACAAAAAAGATAGTAAATCCAACAAGTCGAGTACAAGGGCTCAATCCGTAGCCTGCCTTCAAACATTCTTCAACGAAGTCCTCATCTAAAGGTTAGAAAACAAAGGGATGAGACAAAAATCTCGCTGGATGGGGTGATCGTGGTGCAAGTTTGGCGATATATAGTTAATGCGAGAAAACAATATAAAAACGCGCGAGTATGATGCATGAATTCACACACAACCACAAGCGTCCGTGATAAATATATTTAAGTAATATACTTATACAACTTTTAGAAAATAGTTCGTGGTCACACAAACTATGTGATTCGTGCAAGACAGTAGTGATTGCGCATTTTAATGTAATGCCAATCCTATGCAAGACAATTAATGGTTGCGCATTTGATTTGTAGCGCACCAATGCAATACAAGTAAATTGCGTCTGCGGATTTGTAGCGCCAACCAAATGGGTCCGATAACTCCTAATCGTGTGGATCGACAAACATTCCTTCGTTCTTCTTGTAACTCCCCTGCAAGACGATGGTCCAAGACTGTCACCTTATCGCTCCGTAGCAAAGACAAAATCCACAAGCTGAGCTTGCGTGCTCGATTTGTCATAATCATGATTATACCTCAAGTACTACGACCCGCTTCCCTCGACACTCCGTCCCCGCCATGGATTAGGATGATGGGGCCTAAGAGTGGAATAAGCGGTAAGCCGCCTTGCCCATCCCCAACCGTATCCATTCCGATCGTGAGCTCAACACACCAAGTCGACTCAGCAGAAAGTAAATACAAGTACATACTGATCAACCAGCAATGAGTATTATTGATTCAGTGGAAGCAGCTGAAAATTCTTGAAAATTCACGAGTAGCAATATGGCGTCAGGAGTTATTTGGATGAAGATGATTATCGTAAGGATAAGCAATATTCGATATATTGAAAGATTGGTGGAACATAAGTCCTGCTTATAGATTCAAAACCGCAAGACGAGGAAGTCGCCCGACGGTATTAATCTCGGGCCGAATCGTCCGATAAGTCAAGGTTTTTTTTTTTTGAGAAAATAAAATACTTTAATTAAATATCCAAGTCGAGGGTCCAGGGCTATTTTAGTAAAAGAGAAAATAATTTGAGTTAGGTCCTTTATAAAAGAAAAATTACAATTTACCCCCGTTTTGTAAAAAAAACCAAAACATTTGGGGTTAAAAATTGAATAAATAAATATCCCGACCTTGAAAAATTATGAGGTCGCTTCCTAATTTCTCCAAATTGTCCGTAGATTCAGGTTTTTAAAGTTTTGAGGTCGAGTTTTTATAAAATTCTCACATCGACCCCAAATTCGTTGAAATTGCCAATTCGACCTTAAGGTTAAAATAATCTAACTCACAAACCTAAGGGCTTTTAATGTGATTCCGGTTGGAAAATGTCACTGTTAGTGGAATATCGGGACAAAAACATTTTTAAAATAAATAAGTTTAGGTCCTTTAACTTTTGAAAATATCATTTTTGTCCCATTTTGAAATAATTGCCTTTAAGGCTTTTAGGGTCCAATTGTTATGAAATTTGAAACTTGGGTCCAAAATATAATTAAGCTTTCTGATTAAGTTAGTATTTCCAGTGCATGGGTCGCATAAGTCCTGGAAATTTCATTTGGGTCCTCAAGTTTAGTCTTTACACTTTAGTCCCTCAATTTTGTAAAATTAATTTCCAAGCTCTAAACACTGGATTTTTGGAATACATTTTAAATATGTCATTTCCAAAGACCTTAAGAGTGAAAATTTTAAATTTTAAAATTAAGGTCTGTACAGCTTTCAAAATTTGCAAAGTAGCCCTTAAACTTTTAAAATTTTACAATCTAGTCCTCGCTTTTAAAGGTTGATTTTATTTATCTTAAAACTCTTAAAACTTTATTAAAATGTCCAAAAGTTATTTTTGAACCTGAGTGCAAGGTCCCAAAATTTGAAATTTGCATAGGGGTCCTTTAACTTTCATTTTCTTGCAATTTAGTCCACCAATTTTCCATTTTTGCATTTTTAAGTCCAAAATTGAAATTTAATCAATTATGCTCGACTTGTCCAGGTTATAAGTCATCAAAAACATGGATTTCAAAGATCATACACATGCATGTCCAATTCATACAAGAATTCATCAAATAGAACATTAAATTGTACATGCATGCACCTAAAGTTCAATAAATAGCAATTTTGAGCAACTCTTGAGAATTTTCATGATTTGATACATAAAATTGATATGCAATACATAAAATTATATATCTCAAGTGGCTCATGATCAAAATTCTACATGCATTTTAACAAAAGCACCTAGAAGTTGAAAGAGTTTTTCCACCCACCTTAAATTGGAAAGTTGTGAAATAAAAGGATAAATTTCCCAACTTTGGATGAGGTCACTTAGGTCACCCCTATGTCAAGAAATATCAAAATTTTGGAGTTAGAAAAAGGAGAGAAAAATTAAGGAGAAAAAGAAGGAGATAAGAAATTGAAAAGACTACACTTACTCAGGTAGTAGGTGATTGGAGACTAGTTGAAGCTTCAAATTTGGAATTTTTGGTTCAACTCCAAAATCACTTATGTCAACCCCTATTTCTCAAAAATGAAAAAGGGGTGTTAAAATTTGAAAAAAATAGAAAGAAGAAGAAAGAATGGTTCTAGTTGTCCAATTCTTACCTTGTAGTCCAATTTTCTCTACTAATTATTCTTCAAGTCTTCAAATTAGGTCACCATGCATGCATGTCTTCAAAGTGGTCTTCTAAGATTTCAAAATCCAAAATTCAAACTTATATTAAAAAGAGAAGGTGATGAGTAGTAAGATTTTAAGTTGAATTGAGGAGTGAAATTTCTTACCTTGAGATAAGGGTGTTCGAATTTTTGGTGTTTAAGTGGAAAGATTGTTTGTTTTGTTTAGATGTTTGAAGAAAGAAAATATGTTTGATGTTAGGAAGAAGATGTTCTTGAAGATATGAAGACGGGTTTGAAGATGTGAAGGACTTGTGTTTGAATATTTGAAGATGTGAAGAAGTGGTACTTGAAGATATGAAGAACTTATGTTTGAAGATTTGAAGATGTGAAGAGTTGGTGTTTGAAGGTTTGAAGATGTGAATGATTTTGTGTTTGAAGATTTGAAGATGTGAGTGATTTTTAGAGAGAGGTTAGAGAGAAATTGGAGAAAAGTGCTTGAGAGATGAAGGTGTTGGATGAAAAATGAACAAATTTGTTCATTTTTCTTCATGTGGCCCACATTGCTTGCAGGGGAGGGAATTTTTTGATTAATTTTTTGCGTCTTGCAAATTGTCTCTCGCATGGAGACAAAAGGGTGGTCAAAGGTATGGGCAAGGTATGAGAAGAGAAGGAATGTTGAGAAAAATAGTAATAAAGAATTGATGTATAAGATGACGTGTATAATGTTTGAATTAATGGTATAATTATACACAAGATGACTACATAAGTGTGTACATGTACAAGAGTTGGATGATATTTCTACTCCAAAATTCAACACCAATGTCGTCCACTATAGGGTAAATTGGTAATTCCATATATTTTTTTTGTCCCAAATTTGATGATAATAGATGAAATATATCAATCTCAAAAATAATTAGTGATTTCCTTGATCACTTATAAGTTTCATGATCACTTAATCTAAATCAAAATCTTAATTCTATAAAGTAAAAGTCTCTAAAATAAATAGTCTCTTAAAATTCTAAGGTGACTAATAAATACAAAATAGTAATAATGATCAATCAAGTGATCATAAATGTGAAATAGAAGTAATGATGATCATGATCATAAGTAATTAAATAAAATGATAAAATACAAAATATATATTAATGATAATTACCCAAAGTGACGTGGTAAAATAGTCGATCAAATACATGACGACAATAAGAATTAATTATATGTTCGGAAAGATCGGCCTCACAATTTCCCCGCGATTTTCGCTATTTAGAAAATTAAGTTCTTGTCAAAAAAGAAAATTAAGTTTGAAAGAATTTTAATTGATTAACCCTTCAGAAAGATTTCTTATTAGTTTGTTGCTCAGTTGTTTTGGATAATTTTTTTGATAAAGATCACGAGTAAGAATCGCATATGTGGACTATATTAACTAACACTACAACATAAATAATATTAAGTAACACAAAATTGTAGCACTTTTTACATAACACATGTTTGTAACACTTTTACATTATAATATTTTGTAACACTTTTGTAGCACTTTATAAATATGTAACACTTATTTGTAACAATTTCAAATAAGTAACACTTTTTAAGTATCACTTTTTTTTGTTATTGTTTTGATAACACAAATAGGTATCACTTTAATTAAATAACACTTCATGTAACACTATATTTAATTAATTGTAACACTTTTTTAGTTGTATTTTGGTAACACAAAATTACATCGTTTTAATTAAATAATGCGAACAATTTATTTAGTTGATTGATATCCCAAAATTAGGTAAAGAGTTTTAGTTTAAGTTAGTTTTGACCTTTACTTAAAGACTATATTGGTCCCACCATTAACCCCATTTTTAAACACAACATTTAACCATGTGAAGCAACTTTAATATCAAGCCACTATGTAAATATAGACATATATATATACCAGGCCACTAATTTCTCTATTTCAAGAGCCTAGCCCACATTTTATTTTCTTGTAGTAGAGTCGGCCAACTTAATGAGCCCAAATTGGAGTCCAAATTTAATCCTTCATTCCCATTTTTTGAGCCAAGTCCACTAACGCCTATATATGCAAGAATGCAAAGGCAGACGATATGGCAGGGGCAGAACTAGACGCCTAACCTTGGGGGACTAAATAATTTTGGAGGCTAGATCGATAAAAAATAAATATTTAGTAATAAAAATTAATTTTTAAAATAAAATTTACATAGAACTAACTGATTTTTGAAAAATTTTGGGGGCTTAGTAAGAGGGTACGCCCTCAGTATATATGTATATGTTGGGATAAGAGAACCCATTTTCACTTCATTTTTCTTCTACCAAGTGCGGGCACCTCAATACTTCCCCTGTTTCATTTTTCTCATGGATGGGAGGTAACGGTTCGGAATCGCTGTTCCTCTAAAACGAGGAACCGTACTTGTTGCCTCATGGTTTTGGCTTCAAAATCTAACTCGCCTCCTCCATGGTTCCGTTCTGCTTTAACCATAACCATTTTTTTCTTTTAATATTTTTTGAATTTTTCTTAAAAATAATTTATCAATTTCAATTAAAAAAGAGAAAAACAAAAATATAAAAAAAATGGAATTAATATTCATAATAATATTTAGTTTTGTGCTTAATATTAACAATAATATTAAGATTTAGTACAACTCATATATCTCTTACATCATGATTGGTATGAATGAATAGAATCGATAGAAATGGAATGAATCTAGTAATGAAATGACAAAGGGAATGTAATATTATATGTATACCTTTTAGTAAGAAATGAGAAACGAATGGAAAAGTCATTTCTAACTTGATTCCATTTTCATGATTGGTAATTAAAAATAAATGATGAGAATGTAATAAAATATTTTTAATGACTAAATTACTTCTTTTGGTAGATTTTTTTTTTTTTAAAACAACGATTTTAATTATGTTTATTAACTTTATCTTTAAATTATAAATAATCTTTTTTTCCAAAAACAATTTCATCGTGGAATCATTTTTAGATATATTTAAATTTATGCAAAATATACGTTTTGACACGAATGACAGCTTTTATTTTATTAGGTCTTAAATTATCTAACATCCCAAAGATTAAATTTCCCTGTCCATTAAATATCGAAATGAACCCGATCCGTAGAAACGGCTTGACCGAGCTTCATTTATAGAGACTACGAAATGAATCGGGCCTATTTGGCCCGACCCGATCAACCCAATTTTTATGTGTATTTTCGGGCCGAGCTCCAAAAATAACGGTCTCGATCATCAAGCTTCACCAAGCCCGACCCAATTTTTCCTTTGGTCTAGTGGAGCTGCACTGTCGTTGTCTAAAAACAATAAAAGTGGAGTGAGAATCG